>JAPQVY010000155.1:31805625-32452500 GCA_028535165.1 Quercus tomentella
TCTATGTTTGTAATATGTACATGTCCCAAATTACATTAATTATTTCCATTAAAAGGAATTTGTTCAGGACGCATTGAAAACGCTTTAGACGTACGGTAGGCGAGAGGCTGTGACCCAACCCATACTACTTGGTCTCTTATGAGAATCCAATTCCCCAAGACCGCACCAAAATGTTTGTTGAAGTCCAATAAATTGAAAAATGCAATTTATTTTTTCCAGTGTCCATGTGGCGCACTCCTCTCTCTAGCTTAAGTATGTGTCATGCAGTATAGAAATTTCAGGCTTTTCTTCTTTCAATTCAAACAAACAAGATTTTTTGGGGGCATTGAAGGCAGTGGGGATTGGAATTTGTTTTCTTTATTGGAGTGGAGGAATATAAAGGCATGGGCTTTAGGTTCTGATCTCTGTGGTGACCATTTATCCTAGCTAGCTAGTATAATAGTCATGCACTTCAACTGAGTTTGTCAATAGGGCGGATTAGACCAGCCTAAGGTTTGCCCACATGCCATGAGCATATATGAACTATCTTCTCTGCAACTAGTAAAATAATTGCAATGAAAAACAACTTACTCGATTAATTTTTCAGTCTATGGTGTCCAAAGGAGAAATTCAATGTTTAAAGTTAATGGTCTTTGACCATAGTTTACCAATTTCCATATTATTTTTCTGGTTTCGCTGATTGATTTTTCACATTATTACAATATTTCTGTTGTAAGAAAGTTTCAAAGAGGGATGTACCTCAAAAATGAATGGAGATGATCTTATTTACAGTCAATTTTGTTATTTGAATCTAAGGGTATATATAATGTTATATCATTTAAAATTTTAAATGATGTGGCATCACAGATAACTTTAAATTTGTAAAATTTAATTTTGATCATAAAAAGGACTTTTTCCATTTAACTTAAAATCTAGAGGACCCAATAAAGAACTAACATCGGAAATATATTCATGGTTGTGAAACTTAGTTTTGAACAAAAAATTCTTGCAATATGAGATTGAATGTTGTAATTCTTATTTGTATTTTACTTCTTATTTGTGTTGTTGGGAAATTTTCACAAATACAATAGCATACTTGGTCACCTGATATTTATGCTGTGAACCCTAATTTTGATAAAATTTATGATTTAGAAAACTCGTTCCATGATTGAAAATGGGAAGTTCCATTTTTAATAATATTTTTTCATGATCTATGAAATCTTACTAATAAAGTTTGTTTGTCAGCAAACATATATCATCAATTCTAAAAGATTCATGTGCCTTTCAAAAATCTAGAACTAAGTTATGAGCAACTCCATTGCAATACTAAATCAATAGTTTAGTTATTGTAATTGAGAATTGATTACGTAGCATAAAAAATATTGTTTATGATGCTCAATTGTGAACTAAATCAATAGTTTAGTTATTGTAATTGAGAATTGATTACGTAGCATAAAAAATATTGTTTATGATGCTCAATTGTGAAATGGAGAGAATTTATTTCATAGTTAAGATTATTCTAAGATATGTAAAATCTTAATAAAAAAAAATTAACTCTTTTGATTGAAGTAATGAGGATCCATTTAAGGCTTCATAAGGGATCAGCCTAAAAACAAAAATGTGGTCGTTCAGGGCTTTAAGCCTCATGTGTAAATAGCTAAGGTCTATAGACTAGGCTATGAGGATCCTATACAAATCCTCTATGTTTGTCTGTAGACTAGGCTGCCAAAATTAATTGTCATCTTTTGTGTTGAAATAGAAAAAATATTATGAAGAAAATTAAGAGAAAAATGTGAAAGAGTGATGCATAGAAGATTAATACTTGATTATATATCTTATATTTAATAGTGTAAGTGCTTATAGAGTGGGGGAGACAAGGGCTAAGGTTCAAGTCTTTAAAAGAGAGTTTTACACACATATACACTTAGATTAGGTTAAAGTAAAATTTCTATCTTATATAAAAAGAAGTGTAGATGATATTATATCATTTAAAATTTTAAATGATGTGATATAGATGCACCTTTTAATATGAAATATTTAATATGAATTGTCAAATTGATTTATTTGAAATGCATGTTTTCTACACGGTATTATTTGTGCCAAACCTTTTTATAGGTAATACGTAGAATTAATTGTATCGAGACCCTCCTTTGAAATATGAATTGATTCTATCATTAGTTTTGTATGGCCTTTCAGTTCATTTGCCAGGACTCAAATCCTCAGCAATCTGTTTTCTGCACCAAATTCTAGAATTACTTCTCCTTAAGGTTGTGCACTTGGAATGCTGTTCTTTCAATCTCAAACTCAGCCATGTGGGTAGATATTTCTAGCATTGCATAAACAATAATCCGTGGGATTTTAAACAGACTTTTTATTAAACACCACAACATAGATATTCTTACATAGGACACAAGATATTCATGAAGCCACTTCATTGGGCATCTACTCTTATTATAAACAATTAGTTTTCCTTTTTTATTATATATATTGCCAGGCACCTTCATTTGATCTGATCACACATAGCTTCTCCTTTAGTCCTGTATGCAATTAAACAGGAAATATAGGTTAAAAATACTAATGATAAAAGCCAAGAGTGTTACATATTAAATTTTAATGTTACACACAAAGTTCATGCAAGTAATTTTTTGCATTTCACAAATTTTTTTTTCTTTTTTTGCCGAAAATACTTGAAGTCACAATTTTGAAATGGAAATCCTGACTTAAGTCATAAGTTTAGTGCAGAAAAAATGGCTGTATACTTTGTATGCAGTAGTGTGTGCATTAGTTATTACTCTAGTTAGATTATGGTTCTTGCCTTGCCTTAATGTAGTCATGTTCAGTCGCTGTCACTTCCGCTGCTGCCATCGCTGTTGTTGCAACTCCTCCTGCTTGCCTTGGACTTCTTCTTGTAGAACATCTTCTCCTTCTTATACTCAGACCCCTTTTCTTTCATTTTCTTCTCACTCTTCATTTGGCAAGCCATGCTCATGCCATGAGATGCATGATGACCATTTCCATGAGATGCTTGATGCCCATAGGCTTGACGGCCGTAATTAGCATGGGCCATTGCGTGGTGGTCGGAGGGGTGACCATGACCATTGGTTTGGCTATGGTATTTATAAGCCTCATGAGTTTTGGACATGGTGTGTTCTGGGTAGTGACTGTGGGTTTGACCATAATACTGAGCCTGTGTTTTAGCCATGTTGTGGTCTGGGTAGTAGGCATGGTTTTGGCCATGCATGTAAGTCTCGCTGTTGGCCATCCCATAGCCATAGCCTCCATGGTGTCCCTGGTGATTTTCTTTCATTCCCCAGCTACTACCCATATCAGCCACCTTGTGCCCATGAGAGCTTTCAAGGCATTTTTGCTGGCAAGTTTCGTATGTGGGCTTGAAGCACTGCATTGAGGCCATGGCAACTGAGGCAAGTGGATATCACTCTAGCTCTCTTGGTTTCTCTTGTGGTTGCTTGGTACTGGATGGCAATGCAAGAGCTCTTACACATGGAGTTATAGACAAAGAGAAATTGGAGTTATTTTTCATTTATTTACTTATTTATTAATTTAATACTGCTATTGGGATGGACTTTACAAGACAGCATCTATTATTTTCTTTCTTAAAATTAATTAATTAAAAAAAGTGGGATTCTTTCAGATTTCTATATATTATCCAAGTTTTGAATATGCTTTTGTGATATGACCATAGGATCCATAAAAAGAAATACAATTAATTTTTTACTTGAAATTACACATGAAAATGGAATAAAATTCCCAATTTATATGAGAAATATCAAGAATACAATTTTTTTTTTTCTCACAACTTGTAAAGTTGGAAAATTATATTTGCAACAAGATAAAGGTGGCATTAAGTACACTAAAATATCATTTCTCTTTATGGGATTGAGATAAAAAGAAGTATCATGCAAGTGCATCGTGTGTCTTAAAAACATAAAAAAAAAAAAAATCTAAACTGCAGCAGATTACATTAAGGGTCCATTTGGATACAGCTGAAAATTAAAAACTGAAACTGAAAAATACTGTAGCAAAATAATTTTTAAATGTGTGAATAGTATCGTGGAACCCATTTTTAATGAAAAAGTTATTGAAAATTGTAGTTTATGGGACCCATGAACAGTGTACAAGAACACTGTTCACAGGAGAAAAGTCAAAAAGTTACAGTTGGAAAAAAAAAAAAATTTCTGAAACGCAAACGTGTTTCTGGGAAGCGCAAAACGCGCTTCCCAAACGCACTCTAAGTGTGGGTTTGGATTTAGCGTTGTTTTTTTTTTTTTTTTTTTTTTTTTTGCTTTGCTTTCACGCATTTAAGGGAGCAAAATTTATTGTTCATGAGACAAATTTTACTGTTCACGCACTGTTCCGTCACTGTTCACGCACTGTTCATCACTGTAGTAGCACTGTTCATACATTAAAAAATATTAAAAATGGATCCCACGGCACTATTTACACATTTAAAAATTATTTTGCTACAGTGTTTTCAGTTTTCAGTTTCAGCAACAATAAGTTCAATCTAAACGGACTCTAATTGTGTTTTCACGTAAACTTATCTCGTTCACTCGTCATAATAAATCACATCTATAACAAAGAAGAAAGTATGAAAATTTTTTTATCTTCAAACTTATTGTTTTGATATATGTAAGTACATGTACTGACATGTCGGAATCTACATTAATTATTTCCATTAAAAGGAATTTGTTCAAGGCGCATTGAAAACGCTTTAGACGTACGGTAGGCTAGAGGCTATGACCCAACCCATACTACTTGGTCTCTTACGAGAATCCAATAAATTGAAAAATGCTATTTCTTTCTTCGGATGTCCATGTTGAGCTCTCCTCTCTCGAGCTTAATAAGCATGTGTCGGAATAGAAGTTTCAAGCTCTTCCTTTTCAATTCAAACAAACCAGAGTTTTTTTTGGGGCATTGAAGGCAGTGGAGATGGGAATTTGTTTTCTTTATTGGATTGGAGGAATATAAACTAATTAAATGCATTAGGCTTTAGGTTCTGCTTTCTGTGGTGACCGTTTATCCTAGTATAATAGTCATGCACTTTTAGCTAAGTTTGTCAATAGGGTGGATTAGATCAGCCTAAGGTTTGCCATCTTGCCATGAGCATGAACTATCTTCTCTGCAATTAGTAAAATAAATGAAATGAAATACAAGTTACTAAATTCATTTTTCAAGCTATGGGGTACCCAAAGTAGAAATTCAATGTTTAAAGTTCATGCTCTTTGACCAAAGTTTACCAATTTCCATATTATTGTCTAGTTTCCCTCATTGGTTTTTCACATTAATTATTCAAATATATTTCTGTTAATGTAAGAGGATTATTAAAACAGATATGCAACTCAAAAATCATTGCCCTCTCCATTTTACTTGAAATTTAGATGATCTATTTTACAAATGGGAGAAAATCTTATTCATAGTCAAAAATTTTATTTTTGTTTATTATTTTAATGGTACATATAGTATCATTTCATTTAAAATTAAAATGATGTGACACCACGTATCATTTTAATTTTGAGAAATTTAATCTTAATCATAAAATATGCTTTCTTCATTCAATTTAAAAGGTAAAGGATCTAATAGAAAGCTAACGCAAAAAATATTCATGGTTGCAAAGCTTAGTTTTAATAATATTTGTAATTTGAAATACTCATTTCCAAGGTTTTCAGACCCGGACCGTTCATTGAACCATAAAAAGAAGAGGTTTAAGATTTTTAAGGTCGAACCGGGGTCGAACTATGATGACGTCATAATTAATTTAATAATTATTTTAAATATATATAACATTAAATTAATAAAAAAATAGAAAAATTAACTAAAATAGTCCAAAACAAATATAGATAGTATTTTTTATAACATAACTTTCATAATACAAATAAAAATTATTAAATTCTAAAAAAACATAAATAGCTATTGAGTTTCTAAATTATTTTTAAGTCATGACAAACATACTTTAGTACCCAATAATTTTTATTTTATGAAACTCAATAAAATAGTTAAGAGACAAATTAGTTATTTGCTCATGGCCAAGCCCATTTGACTGTGGATCATTTTTTTTTTCCCCAGCCCATCTAAATAGTCACTGTTCACCATTTATCATGAATTAAAAAAAAAAAAAAAAATCAAAAGCAATGGTCAAAGTTAAATAAATAACAAACTCCAAGAAGAAGGAAGTGCTTGACAGCAAGCTAGCAGTATATTGTGACAGCAAGCAAGCACGCAGAGCAAAGAAGAAGTCTCCCGAAGCAGTAAGTCTACAGCATTTTTAGCAATACTTTCACAACAAAATTTATGTAAAAAATTGTTACTAGTTTTAATTTAAACCCACCATTGAAATTATTTTTTTACTCACCAATATTAATTAATAACAATCTATTATTTAAAATTTATTGTGAAATATTGTGAAAATATTATAACAACATTTAATTGTGATTTTTTATTTTTTTATTCTTTATACTTCCTCCCCTTCCGTCCATACGTTTCTTTTCCTTTTTTTTTTTTTTTTTTTTTTCTCTTGTTTTTTTTCCTCCACACACGTATCCCCATCCCCACTGACCCACTCCTCTCAAGTCTCATCATGTTTTTATTTTTCAAGAACTCTTCCTCCACTGTCCAGACCATGTCCTCTCTGCTTTTATTTTTCTTTCTTCATCTCTAGCTCTCTCTTTCTCATTCTCTTTCTCTCATAGTCTCACCCTGTCACACACACATTACCGGCAGAGAACAAAGCCGAAATTTAAAGCTTGATTCGCCCAAGAGAAGAGTTTTTGAATAGAGGGAGTTGCGTGATGTACTCTGAAGAGAGAAGAAGAAGAAGAAACATAAAGACATGTTGTGTTTCTCTGGAGATGGCAGTGGCAATGTTTCTGAAGACATGATGTACTCCCAGCAGAGTTGTGTTTCTTTTTCTTTTGTTTTTCTGTGTTTGTTTGTTTTTTTTTTTTTTTTTTTTTTGAGGTTCAGATTCACGGAAGTAGGGAACCGTGAGAAGCGGTTTGATCACGGTTCTCAGAACCGAGAGGTCCGACCGTGGTTCTCACGGGTTCCTACTATTTTCCCATGGAGCGGTTGTTGAGGCTAAACGAACCGTAAACATGAACGGTTCGAGGTTTTTCCGGTCAGACCGTACGGTCCGGTCCGGGTTTCAAAACCTTGCTCATTCCATGGTTGAAAATGGTGAACTCCCATTCTTAATAATATTTTTTCATGAACTATGAAATCATAAATAGAGTTTGTTTGTCAACAAACAAATATAATCGATTCAAAAAGATTTATGGGTTAGATTCAAGTTATACTTGGTATAATTCTAAGCAATGTTTCATCATTTAGTAACTTGTTATTTAATTTATATTTTGAAAATCCCACCATTGGATTAGGTATTCTATATGTTCTTAATCTACATGCCAATTTCATGTTAATTGGATTTTATTTACCATTTGATTCAAAATCTCATCTTTCATATATTATTTTAAACTATAAAAACTTGAATTTAAAAAAATTGATTGATGTCATGGCTATAGATTTTTAATTATCTTGAAATTTTGTAAGCATGAAGAATATATGAAGATAATGTAATCCAACGGTGAGTTTGTCAAAATTTGCATCCAAATAAAGAATATTGGGCACACCATGTATAACTTGAACCCAACCCAAGATTTATATATATACCTTTTGAAATTCAGAACTAAGTTAATTAAGAATAAACAACTCTACTGCAGCCTCACTAAATCAATAGTTTATTTGTTGTAATTGAAAATTGATTCCGACACTAAAAATATCTAATTGTTAATTATCCTCAGTTATAAAATAATCATGTTTATGACAAAAATAGTACATATCTATTTTCTAAAGAAGAGGCACTATCTAGTGCTCATTAGCAAGTGTGTTATTTTGCTTAAACTAACTAAGCAATTAAAAAGATTTCAAATGAAGAAGAAGAGAAATAGACTCTTTAGTATATATGAAATAAAATTTTAAGTTCTTACCCTTGAAATGGCCTCTCTATTTAAATAGAGAGAATCCTATTCCAAGTATTTTCCATGGTTATTCTACGATTACTTCAATATATAGAGAGAGAATTCTATTTAACACACATCAGATTTTTTATTTATCTTCAATTCTTGATCTATTCAGCTGCTATCGAGAATTGTTTTTTGATCAATTAAGCTACATTTGAAAGGCTATCAAATACTTGTTCGATTGATCAAGCATCAACTGAAGGGTTGTACGTCCCTAGAAATCCTCTATTCTTTGAGCTTCATCTTGAACATTACAACTTGTAATTTGATAACACATTGCAGACTCATTCAAGATTACGTTATCATAGAATTTTTTGATCTAAATCCTAGCAAAGGCTTCATCCAGGATTAACCTAAGATTACACACACGCACACACGCACAATCTTCAATAAATAAATTATAACATTTTGAGAGCCAAATAGTAAAAATGTAGTGGTTTAGGGCTTTAAGGCACAAATGCAAATTGCTAAGGTCGAAATATAAAAATCCTCTATGTTTGTTGATAGACTAAGCTACCAAAATTGTGGCCTTTTGTGTTAAAATAGAAAAATATTAAGAAGAATAAAGAGAAAAATGTTCGAGAGAAAGAATATGGAGGATTAATATAAGATTTTTTTTCTTATATGTAATTTTGTACATGGTGCCATATTATTTAAAATTTTAAATAATATGGCATAGATACACATTTGGTTATAATTATATAGTTAGGACCATGTGTATAATTAGGATGAGGATTCTGATTACAATTAGCACTAAGATAATATAAAGGGTTTTGTCCTTGAAACCACCATATCTTTAACATTCCTCTTCGTTGCTCATGAATGACTATGGTGTGGAATCTTAGCCCAAGAGCAGTTAGAATGTTACTATGATCACTCCCTGCAGGTAAGAAGCTATCTTAGTTGCTCCCCTTTAACTATTTTTTCCCAACCAAAAATACATTCCTGTCAGTTAAGGTGGAAGTCTGAGAACAAGAAAGTGCGACCAAACATGGATTGAATGGAGCGCGCATATTTTCCATAGCAAAGGTGGAATGCCATGCGGATGCTTGGTGATCCAAGCTTGGCGTTTCCAAAGGTATAATGTAGATCATTCTTGTAGAGGTTATCAGTAAGATGCTTGGTCTAAAAAATATGGTCTAAGAAACTTGGCTGAAGGTGATACAGATGCGTGATAAAAAAGAAAGCTAGATTTCAGTCAAGTAGAGCATATACTATAAAATAAGACGCATGGTCTAAGAAATATAGATAAAATGACAGAAATTGGTGATGAAAAGGAAAGTTATATAATCTTGTCTCATGAAGAATGGAAAAAAAAAAAAAAAAAAAAAACTTTCAGTGATGAAATTTTATGATTTTGATAGAAAGAATGTATTGACCCCTTGTGATAAATTAACAAATTAATTAGCCAAGTTAATTAATCAATTCAATTAGCATGCAATAGCATGGTAGCACAAATAAATCACCAAATAACTAAATGTAGTGAAAATTAAATTGACACGGTGATTTGTTTACGAATGGGGAAAATTTACGTGACAAAAACCTCATCGAATGATTTTAAAGTCACCACTCCCAAGAATTCACTATTATCATAATAAGCGGTTACAAGTAAAGGAATCTCAGTACCTTATACCAACTTATAGTTGAACCCTTACTCCAATATCCAATTAGAATTGTTCTGTAGTGACAATCTCTCCTTGTAATGCACGGCTTCCAGTACGTGACTAACCAATTTGATGCGTGGATCTCAATACGCGGCTTACTCACCAACTTGAGAAAGATGTTGGCTGCAAAGTTTTTCAGTTCATCAACACGATGAAGATCACGAAACTCCTTGATTACAAAATCCTACGGTGTACAAACACAGCAGCTTCTTCAAGAGAAAGATGAACTAGGGCAAATTCTGTCTTTGGTCACAATTTGCATGAACACAACTTTGCTTCACACTCGCGCAACCTTTGACGGCCTTTAAAACAATCCTTATATATATTTAGGGTTGTGAGAAAAGAAAGCCCAAACATGTATTCATGGATTGAATTGAAATCAGTTTTGAAAAACTGAATTTCATAAACCTCGATAGATAGCTTATCTGTCGAGCATCGGGTTTCAGCATTTTTTAAACCTCAATAGATACTAGCTATCGAGTTTCAAAATTCAACACTTCTTCACTTGTTTCTTGGATAGACTTGCATGGGTTTAACACTTGAACTTGAAACCTTGCTCCTTGAAACATTAAACACATCATAGATCTACCTAATTACAAGTAAAGTGTTTTATCAAAGGATTAGCCAATTCGAATTTGACACATGTTCCTAACATTAAATCACATATGTCCTAACAGATTTGAGTGTGATTGATTGTTAGGGCAATTGCAGTGGTTGTGTTTAGATTAATTAGAGCAAGGTAACACCTTTCTTACAAATATTCTCCAGTTTTAATCTGGTTGTGTCATTTAAGGCCATAGCTTGTTAATGCTAAACACAACTAAGAGCACATCAATAATATTGTGACAGTCTAACCCAAATACTTAAATTAAAGGGATTTGGATTCAACTATATGTATATCAATATCAACTGATCACTTTCTTTACCTTTTCTTAAAGTAAGGTAACCTTTTGCATGTGTTCTACACCGTCTGCGGCAAACCTTTTTCTTGGAGGTATTATATGATTAATTGTATTGATATCGTCTGTTCACATATGAATAGATTCAATCATTAGTTTTGGATGGAATTTCGGCTCATGTGCCAAGACTCAAATCCTCAGCATCTGTTTTCTGCAATAACTTCTAAAATTACTTCTCTTTAAGGTTGTGCATTTGGAATGCTGTTCTTTCAGTCTTAAACTAAACCATGTGGGTAGATATTTCTGGTATTGCATAAAAAAAGATCCCCGGATATTAAACGGACTTTTATTAAAGACCACAACATAGATAGTCCATAGTCTTACATAGGACACAAGATATAGATATTCATGAAGCCACTTCATTGGGCATCTACTCTTATTAGTCTTCTTAATTTACTTATTATATAATTGCCAAAGCACCTTCATTTGATCTGATCACACATAGCCGCTTCTTTAGTCCTGCAGCAATTAAAAAGAAAAGTTATGTTAAAAATGCTGACAATGAAAGTAAAGAGTTGTATTTTCATAGGAATATCCTTTTAATTGCTTATTAACTTTTCAATTTTTTGGGATATGTGAAAATGTCAGATTCTCGTCTCTTCATGTTTCATTTTATACTTTACCAACTAAATATATATATATATATATATATATATATATATATATAAAATTCTATTTTAAATTTCAGTTACTAATATGAGGAAAAAAAAAGCATATTTTTTTTGAGAACCAAAAAAAAAAGAAAAAGAAAAAAGAAAAGCAACATATGATAGATTGTGATTGAAAGAACTTATTAGTCCATATAGTTAATTTATGAATCTTACGTTGCTTTTATGCAGTCATTATCTTCAATCGCTGTCACTTCCGCTACTGCCATCAGAATCGTTGCAGCTCCTCCTGCTTGACTTGGACTTCTTCTTGTATGACATCTTCTCCTTCTTATACTCAGACCCCTTTTCTTTCATTTTCTTCTCACTCTTCATTTGGCAAGCCATACTCATGCCTTGAGATGCATGCTTTTCTTTCATTTTCTTCTCAGATTTCATTTGGCAAGCCATGCTCATGCCATGAGATGCATGATGACCATAGGCTTGGCCATGGCCGTAATTAGCATGGGCCATTGCGTGGTGGTCAGAGGGGCGACCAAGGCCATTGGTTTGGCTATGGTACTTATAAGCCTCATGAGTTTTGGACATGGTGTGTTCTGGGTAGTGGCTGTGGGTTTGACCATAATACTGAGCCTGTGTTTTAGCCATGTTGTGGTCTGGGTAGTAGGCATGGGTTTGGTCATGCATGTAAGTCTCGTTGTTGGCCATCCCATAGCCATAGCCTCCATGGTGATTTGCTTTCATTCCCCAGCTACCCATATCAGGCACCTTGTGCCCGCCATGAGAGCTTTCACGGCATTTTTGCTGGCAAGTTTCGTATGTGGGCTTGTAGCACTGCATTGAGGCCATGGCAACTGAGGCAAGTGGATATCACTCTAGCTCTCTTGGTTTCTTAAGTGGTTGCTTGGTACTGCAAGGCAGTGCAAGAGCTCTTATATATAGGCTTAGAGAAATCGGTTCTCGAATTAATTAATCTGTAAAAGTGGGGATTCCTTTAAATTTTTATATCATGCATCATGCATGCAGCTTTTGAAGATGCTTTTACAAGAGGCCGAAAAGATCCAGGACAGAAATGCAATCACCAATCATTTTTATAATTTGAAGATGCCCAAGGATTAGATTCCCCATTTCCATATACAGGAAGTAAGATGTCCAGACTTCATGCATTAATTTCAGTTGAGTGATACTAAGTTTATAACCAATTTTATTACATAAATTTTGATAGAGCAGTGGTATTTACATATTGTGTTTACAGGACACAAACACAACCTTACAATTATAACTAAAATTGTGTTTTCAAAACACAACTTTAATTAGTGATTTTTATAAACTACTGCATCATGCGTGAACTTTTAAATGTATAACAAAAATATATTTTAAAATTTTATTTATTATATTGTTAATATGGTTTTTTTTTAGAGAACTATTATGTTTTTTTTTTTTTGATAGAAAAGAACTATTATGTTAGTTTATCATATTGTTAAATGGCAGTCTCACATTCACTATTATGTTAGTTTATAATTCTTATATTATAAAATCCAATTTATTTTAACATTTTCCTTCACTCAAAGGAATTTGTTCACCGCCCATGGAAGATGAAAAGACGAAAGGATAGACTGTGTGACCCAACCCATACTAATTGGTCTCTTCTAAGAATCCGATCCCCCAACCCCCCACAATGACCAACGGAGCACAATAAACTGACAATAATGGAAATTCTATTTTCCAATTGCAATCTTCTCTCTATCTCTCTCTCATCAAAGTCAAGTACGTATGTGATAGAAATTTCAAAAACTTATTCAAACAAACAACATTTTTCTTGGGACACTAAAGGCAATGGATCGAGCTAGACTGGAATTTCTTTGCTTTATTGGGGTGGAGGATTATGGGGCAAATATTAGTTTATATGAATAGTATCATGTAAAGTGTATATGTTGTAGGCAAAAATGTGGCAAATGTTAGCCTCTTATGTTTTTGGCTGCCTTTTGGACATAAATTTTTAAACATAACTTTTGTTTTTGGCTGGCAACCAAAACATAAATTTAAGTTGATCTAGCCCAATAGAAAAATCCTAATCTATTAAGCCTTTCAATACAATTTAGTAGAAAACCCTCAAGGCATCATATTATAGGACTCCAAACTTTTTGATTAAATAAATTCTCATCTATTGTGGGTAGAGGACTCATTCTCGTCTCCTTCTTCAAACTCTTGTTCATATGGTTCATAGAGAAATCTCTAAGAAAAAGTAGCACAATATTCATTTTGCATCATATCTAA
Source organism: Quercus tomentella (assembly GCA_028535165.1). NCBI lineage: Eukaryota > Viridiplantae > Streptophyta > Magnoliopsida > Fagales > Fagaceae > Quercus > Quercus tomentella. Next base: position 31,819,149 of record JAPQVY010000155.1, read on the forward strand.
AAGATTTCAAATAAAAACAAGGGATGAGTCTTTACCAACTTAAAAATATTTGATTTTAAGAGAACCAAAAAATGTGAATACGTAGTGTGAGCTTTTTAGGTCCTTTGCATTTGCATCAAGCTTTCCATATTTCCCTTTTTAGATAAATTCACACCAAAAATACTATAGTAAAAAAAATGATAAACTACAATGCCTCGCCTCATTGGGTAAGGTACTATAGCTAAATATTTCTTTTAAAAATATTTTCTCTAACATCTCTCTCTCTGACTCTCAAGATCGAGCAAGGAGCAAACTACCAAGAACTGGAGCTTGCGATTTGGTTCTTCAAGTCGATAAACGCCTATTCGGCCCCACAACACAATCTCTCGAATCCGAGTTGAATACGATGACAAACGTCCTTCAAGTAGACAAATTCCTTTGGAGAAGATGAAGGCAGAAACTGTTTCTCTTTGAAGATGATGGTGTTTTTGTCTTTGGTTCCTTTGATAGAAGGCCAATAAGAGATCTACTGTGCACTGACTTTAGATGACCATTTTAACATGCCAAGCCTCTTGTGAAGGTCTATCCTGCAGACTGCTGGAGCTACTTAAGAAACTACTTGGCCCTCCAAATCATAACTCCCTTCCTCCATGAAAATTCATGGGCTTAACCATGAATTAGAGCTTGAAGTGGTAAGTCGAGTTATTTGTTGTGGGTGAGGATAAATATATAGCATATTTCTTAAGCTTTTCTTGATTCAATCATGGATTTTAAAGATTTTTCCTTGTATCAAAGATTTAATTTGGTCTTTGGAAGAGAAAAAGAGACGTTGATCTAGCAAGTATTAGTGAAAGTTGATGCCCAGCATGTGGGTAAGTGTAGAAAAGGTATATTTGACCTTGTAAATGTGTCTCACTCTCCATTTGTTGGGATTTTGTTTTGTCCTATGTAACCAACGAATGAAGCTTCTCTATTTCTTCTTTTTGTATCTTAAACAGTTGGGTTTGGGCTTGAGTGGTTGGGCCTTGTTCAAATAGGTCCCATGCTTTGGATGTGCATGGGCTTCACAACTTGAATAGCCCAAATGATTTAACTAGCCCATTTGATGAAAGCTAGGGCTATTACTCGGGAAGCCCATTCCATGAGATATGAGAAAAATAAGGTCATGAGCCCTGATTTGTGAACTAGCGAGATTTAGACCTTGAACCCATTTCCCGAACTAGCAAGATTTAGGCATTAAACCCTTTTCGTGAAGTACCAAGGTTCGGCTTTTGATCTCAATCTATGAAGTAGTGGGCTTTAGGCTTTGAGCATATTGCGTGAAGTGGGGAAAATTAAGTAAGTCACGATTTTTTTTTTTTTATTATAAAGTTTTAATTTATGGCGTCCGCTTCTGATGATAGTTCTTTATCATCAGACTAAGATACCAATTAGTTTTTAGTGTAGGCAGTGATTGAACCCTAGATCTCTTATACAACTATCAGAGACTTTACCAGTTGAGTTAACTGGAACCCACAAGTAAGTCACGATCTAATTTGTGATGTAAAGAAAATAGAATTTTATGCCCAATCCATGAAGTCAATAAATAACGTGGATTATGAGCTAATTACATGCTGTAGAGTATATGTGAGTTGGGAAAAATAGCGTATGCGCCAAGCGTATAAGATACCATCTCCTGTGAGTTATGAGTTCATCTTATAAATTGAAGAAAGTATGGACTATGAGCCCAATCTGGAAATATATAGATTCTTGGTAAGAAATCTCAATCCGTGTAGTGATATAAAATATAGGCTTTTTGGAGCTTTAAAGAAATTTAACCAAAGTATCATTATTTCTTACTTTAAAATAATATACTTTTAGTTAGGGCGTCCATATTACCCTTACAGAAAATTATGACGAGACTATTTTCTTCCAACAAAATCTACAATCTCGACAATGCGATATGCCATTTGTGACCCTTTTTTTAACACAATTTTGCATTTTCATCAAATATTTGTGAGGGTTTTCTTTTACCTCACAAAAACATGCTGTATCGGTGCTCATAAAGGTTTCCACCAGAACTCCAGAAGCCATTTTTTTAGTGAATTCAAGCAAATAAAGTAAGTGGAATCTACTATTCTTTTTTGATAAAAATTCCACGATTCTTTAATACATTCATAAAGGATAGATATTACATTATTTTTACATGAGACACCATACTTTAGGCTACTCAGTTGGGCTCTTTATTTTCTCATACTTATTTATTTCTTATTGTGCGAGTTACAAGGGATCTTTCTTCTTAATTATCATTTGAGTTGATGTTCAGCGATTGATCCTTTAATTCTGCAAAAAACCAAATACAAAAATTAGTAAAGAATTGTGTAATCTTAGAGATATATTGAGAAATTAAGAAAAAAAGAAAAAGAAAAAGTAAACTAATAATTTTTACACAAAAAAGAGAAGTAAATTAATTCAAGCCATATGCCGCTTATTATAAATATTATTTGCAAAGAAACATATCCATTAAAAAGAAAGAAATTGAGAGAGCTTTGGTCCTACTGTCCTAGATGGCTAGACCCATATTAATGTTATAGCTAATTTTATAAGAGTAATCATCGTTCAAATTCTACAATATCTATTATAAAAGTCTTGTGTCAATAAATGTGGTTTGTATCACATAAAATGTTATTGTCATAATTAGTGACACTACTTGCCTTCCTTTTTTCACATTTGCAGTTATCATTGTCGCTGTCACTCTCGCTGCTGCTGCTGCTGTCGCTGCTATGACCAGAGAGGCCATCTTTGATCTTCTGTAAAAGGTTCCTCCTCTCTTTCTTCTTGTGCTCACCTCTCTTCTTGGTGTTTCCTTCACATGTCATGCCATTAGTTGCATGGGTCTGGCTCATGCATTGAGTACTCTGGGCTTTGGCTAGGCCCTGGTCCACTTGCTTGGCCTGGGTTTGGCTGTAGCACTGTGTCTGGGTTTTGGACATTGTGTGGTCTGGGATTATGGACTGGGATTTGTACTGGGCCTGAATCTCAGTATGGCTAGCTATCTCAGGCACCTTTTGGCCCAATGAGTTTTCATGGCATTTTTGCTGACAAATTTCGTTGCTGGGTTTGTAGCATTGCATTGAGGCCATGGTAATTGAGGCTTAAAAGGTTCTTTACTTTGTGTAATTTTTCTTTAGGTCTCTTGTGGGTTGCTTGGTCTTGAAATGCCATGAGTTGGGGGTCTTATATAGGCATGGGATTTAGTGGGATCCATCAACTTCTAATGTTATGTCACTCTTTGAATCCACTTTTGCAAGATGGGCTTAAAAGAACAGGCACTTATTCTGTCAGTACAAACTTGAAAATGTGGTCTGCTTTTTTTCTGATTCACCCACCGAATAAGTTCCAAATTTATTTTTAATGGTTAATGTCTATGTCCAAGTAGCTCTCCACCTTAAGTTTAGTCTTCCACTCAGGGAAAAAAATAAAATAAAATGTTAGATACAAAACTGTCACATTACACAGTCTTTTTAAAATCACGCATAGAGAATCTAACCGAAAAATGGAATTTTGATTCGAGAAACCTCTAGGTTCGACTTTATTTTTGAGTAAAAAATAAAGCAGAACCAAGAGGTTTCTCGAATTTAAGACAACTTTTTCCCCTTTTTTTTTTTTTTTTTAAAGAGTCACTTGTCAATGACCACTAGATTGGATGGCATTTTCTCTTCCTATAAAAATAGATCTATTAAACAAGTGTATAACCTATGAGTTTATAAAGAAAGAAAAGAAAAGAAAAATACGTACCATGGAATGGACTCGGCTATAATTAATCATGGCCGCATGGACTCGTTCTAAGCTGAATCCAACCAAAAAGAAAATGACTTTTGTTAATGAGCTCATTTGGATATATGTCTCTAATTAATCATGGCCGGGCTAATATTGAGTCCATTTCCACACATACACAAAAACAAACCCACATATTGTCCATTTGCCAAAACAGCTTTAGACAACACAGCAGTAGTGTTAGTCTGTTATGAGATTGGGACATGACCGACAAAACAGGTTAATGAAGTTCCAAGCCCACCCCCACAAAAAATGGAAAGGTTAATGTAACTTCAAGCCTAACCCATGAAATCAAAACGAAAAAAGGTTGATGTAAGATCACTAATTGCTGCAGTTGGCTGCCTTCTTTCAAAACAGATTAGTATCCTTTAAAGTGTAGGATAATAATAATTTTATTATGGAGTTTCTAAAATTTTATCTAAAACTATTTTGAAATGAATGAATTCAATTTTGCTATATCCAAAGGGCCAAACTACGTGTATAAAAAAGTTTTAAAATTCTTTTCTAGTAAGTAAAAATGGGAACATGGCCTGTCCATTTCTGTGAGGTTCCCCAACCCCCCCCCCCCCCCCTCCCCCAAGAAAAATTTTGGGCCCCTTGTCCATGTTAGTGATCTTTTCAAACTTACTTTGTTAGCTTGAAACATCTTTTAGGGTCTGATTGTAATAAAAAAATGACATGTCAATTAAGGGAATAATAGAGAGTCTAACTTTAGGTAAGGTAGAATAGAGGAAGATAATGCATATGACCGACTCTAACTAATATGTTGAGAACCCATAGTCGACCCAAACATTTTAGAACTAAGGTTTTGGTTGTTGTCATTGTTGTTGACCAAGTAAAGACTTTGTATACTCAATAGAGTTTAGAAAGACCAAAACCTCTCATATTAGATAGTTTTGTAAACATGTAACTTCTTTTCACAACACATATATAACTAAGCTTAGCCTTGGTCCCCCAAACTAAAAATTTTGGTTCCGCCCTTGGCCATCTCATCAATATTTGATTTAATATTGATTACCATAGTTTTGATATTTATTTAAATTATTAATGATGTGGCAAAATTCAATTTATTTATTTCAAAATAGATGGACAGAATCTTAGGAACTCTACAATAGAATTACCCTAAGAATTATAATGGCATCATATTTTTGGTTCGAACTCCACTCCTTCCTCCCTCATTATCTACCTATTAAAAAGAAAAGAAAAGAAAGGTGTATAGAATTTTAGAAACTACTCGATGGGATTACCCTAACAATTCTAGAGAGAGTAATGGACAAAGATTCGTTACCACATTAGACAACTAGCTATAAGACAAGGAAAAATAGCCACGGGGAGAGAGTAATGGACAACAGTTTGATGCAACTTGCAAGCTACAAATAATGTGATGGTTAAATAATTTGCCACCATAGATTGCAAGTTTTACGTCATAAAAACAAAAGGAAGGAGACTTATGGTTGTGGTGTGTCGACCGTCCCAAAAGTACTAGTGCTAATTAAGCAATGATAATCTTCTTTTATGAGACTTGATATATTAAGTCTAGTCACGAAAATTTTCACAATTTATTTTTCACAACATTAATGCTATAGGCACTAAAATTATGCAGAGATAATTGAGTAATGCTATATATACAAAAAATTTGATGAATTTTGTCTCAATTGGTGAGTTGGCAAGTTTTCACTAGTTCTCGTCTCGGACCACCATTAACATCACATTTTTACATGTTATAAACAATCTATTACATTCTCAAAAAAAAAAAAAAAAATAAATAAATAAAGAATCTACCATATCAGCATGTGTCAAATTTTTTATATCTCTAGACTTTCTCCTGAGTATTTCACACACTCTAACAAGCCCTCACACATTCTCACAAGTGTTCAGCGCTACAAAAGTAACATGTGTAAAATATTTTGTGTAATTTTCGGTGCCTATAATAATACTTTTTTCACAACTATTGAAGTTTCATTCATTTTGTTAAAGTGTACAATAAAAGTGTATCAATGATGGATTAATATGAAGGAAAATTCTAGAGATACAAATTTTTTTACAAAATTTTTTATAAATTGCTGATATGGTGAGTGATGATGCCGAAAAAATCACCAGTAAGCCACACAGTGCTCGCACGTTCGAAATAGCACCTGCACAACAAAAAGAGAAGACCTAACAGAGAGCACCGATGTGGTGCCGGCCAAATACCCTCCGAAAGTCAAGTTAGAACTGTTCTCACAACTCTAGAGTGCTAGAGAGGGTAAATTTTGCATACCTCGATTTGTGAGGGTATTGGGGTTTTTATAGTAGTAGAAGGTTGACCTCTTTCCCTTGGAATAGAAGTCTTTTCCTTATAGGAGTCTTCTTGGGTGTATTTCGCGGGATCCTTTCCACATAGGAATTCCTTTGGGTATCACTAAGCATGGAGAGCAAGACATTTCCTTACATACGCAACCGTGATTGGCAAGCAATCTTTTACTAATGTCGTTAGCTTACACTATGCCTTCAGCCTTAATCCCGTCAGTTTCAGGATCCCTTCAGCTTTATGATCCTGTCAGCTTCATAACCCCGTCAGCCTTAGGGTATGCCTTGCCAGTGCTTCTTCCTAAAAATCCCTTCCGTTGACAGTCTTCAAAAGAGGGTTGACGGGTTTAGTTGTATTCGCCAACTTTAAACCGTCAGCTTATCCTATTGTGATTAATCTCTCTTTTATCCTCATCAGTTGCCCCCTACTCCATATCCTCGTCACTTTTTATACTGACGGGTTATGGAGTTCATGTTTTTGTTGACTGATTATTGTTATATTCTTTAAGGGAGCGGGAAAATCATTTTCGAGGAACTCCTCGAGCCGCTGTTCATTTAATGCTCTGGACAAATGGCGCGTTCTCATTGGCTCCGCTTTTGACGAGGGCGTTACTTCGTCTCCCGCGCATTTCCACTCTATATATAAATGGCACCTCCTCCTCATTTCCTCTATTTCATTCTTACTGATCTCGAAAGAGAGAAACTGTCGCCCTTAATTTCGTCAGCTCATTCCTTACTTCCGTCATCTTGTCTATTGCTGCCCTTGAAGCCATTCTTTTTCAGAAAGTCAGCTTATCAGTAAGTTCTATTTCCTCTTCTCTTTTGTTTTTGCTTATGCCTGAATAATTCATTAGTGAGGACGTCAATTTAGGTACTTAGATTGAATCCGTCACTTGTAGGTAGTCAGATGTCAAGTGACGCGTCGTGTGAGGAGTCGTCAGTCCGTGAAGGAGCGGGCTACGACAAGGCCTTTGGCTCGGGTGATGAGTTAGAGGACTTCTTACCTCTGTCAGAGAGAGAGACATCGGCCCAATCTCCCGACGGTGATAAGAGTTATACTGAGGGGGGTGAGGAGGCGAAAGACGGAGGTGAGGATGAAGTAGAAGAGGGAAGAGGGGAAAGTGGAAGTCACGGGGACGATGTTGATGTTGACGGGGATGATGGTGACGGTGATGAGGAATCTAATGGGGGGACCTCAGAGGGCCCTGGGCATAACCGTCCTTTTATTCTTCCTGAGGATTGGGTCGTCAACAAGTTTTTACCTATGATGAGTGATAAGGTTTTTAGGGAGTTGCACGCCCATTACCAAATTCCGGACCACATCTCGATCCGTCACCCTAAAGAGAACGAGAGATGTTACTCAAGGAGAACCGCTGACGTTGGCATGTATGATGCCTTGTTTGCCGCGGGTCTAAGATTGCCGCTGACGGCCTTACACCATCAGCTAGCTGATTTCCTGGGCCTGTCCGTCACTCAAATTGCCCCGAATGCTTGGAGAATTTTCATAGGTGCTGAAATCCTGTGGGGTCGTCTCAGTGGAGGAAACCGTATGCTTACCTTGGACGAATTCTTTTATTGCTATAAACCCCATCACATCGTTTCTTCTAAGGGGACATACCATTTTAATGTCCGGGAGAAAGGTTTGAGGCTAGTATCAGATATGCCAGATTCCAATAGGAATTGGAAAAGTAAATATTTCTTTGTTGCGGGGACGGATTGGGTTTGCCGTCAGGAGGAATGGGCGACGATGCCTCATGGTTACTTTGACAATACTTGGGCATTTGTCAGGGATTCAGGTTAATCCCGTCAACCATTTCTTTTGTTTTGAGGTGATGCTACTAACATTCTTTCTCTCCCTTTTTCAGCTAATACCCGTCCCCACATAATTGACGAACAGGAGGAGTTCATCCGTCGGGTTCTCGAAATTCCTTTGGGGGAACGAAAGTGTAGGGACTTGATCACCCTTGACACTATTCATTTATACTGCGGGGGTCTAGAACCGTCAGCTGAAGCCCGCAAGTTGGACGATTTCTCTCGCCGACGTAAGTAATTTCTTTATTTCCTCCGTCTGTTTACTCCTCCGTCTGTTGTTCTAATTGTTAGTTATTTTATGTAGAGATAGAATCTGCTAAACAGAGGGTGAGGGCTGCTGCAGCCCGTAAGAAGGAGGAAAAGAAGGCAAAGGAGGCAGGGGCGGAAACCTCGTTAACCCCTAAGACCGTCGCTAAGCCTGCAAAGAGGAAGCCCGACGGGATTGACGACTGTCCGTCAAAAAAGGCCGCCGTTACTCCTGGGGATAATGCTCCAAAGGAGAAATCTCCCCTTAAGCTAAGCCATGGTGCGGGCAAGGGGGTAATGACTTCCTCAGGTCCCATCAATGAGGGCCCTTGCTGCCTCTTGACCCACAAGGACTATGCCGTCGGGGAGGTTTGGTCCTTCATAAAACCGACGGACATAGAGCTTTGTGACTTGTTGGGGTCGGAGGATTTAGGGGCGTCAGCCTTTTTTGATCTCACCAGGGTATGCTTGCTACCTTTTGTTCAAATTGGTTTTATTTTGTTTTGATCAACTCTGATTGATGCCTGTGTTCTCTTCTCAGGCCTTGGTGCGCGTCAAGGCCTTTCAGGACCGTTGCGTTGCCAAGGAGGGGGTCGTCACCCGGGTTCGGAAGCATAATACAAATTTGATGAATGAACAGGGGCAGTACAAGGATGTTGTCCGTACGTTAAACTAAGAGCTGAAGGAAGTCAGGGAGAAGTTGGAGGAGGCTGATCGTCAGAAGGAAAAGCTTCAACAGGAGGTGACGGATCTGGGTAAAAGGGTGGAGACGGCTGGGACTAACGCCGTCCGAGATTTTAAAGCGTCGCAACCTTTCATTGACTCTTGTGCTGAGTATTATGGCACTGGGTTTGATGATTGCCTTAAACAGGTTGCGTTGGCATTCCTAGTGCTGGTTCTGTCTGGAATTACAATGGATGATGAAGGTGACGGCTCCCCTGAGTCCAATCTTCCTCCAGAGGGTGATGGTGTCGTTGTTCTTGCCTAGCCTACTGCAAATCCTCCTCCTACTCCTGCTTCCAACTCTCCGGTTGTGATTGTGGACGTTGAAAATCAAAAAGCTGACGGGAATCCTGCTGACGCTCCTGCTCCTTAGTTCTTTTATTTGTATTTTAACCATGTATTTCAATCATCTTGCAAACAATCATTTAATGTGTATTACATTTATTTTGTAAACAATTAATTGTTAAAGTGCCCTTTTGGTTTTTTGGGCTTTTTGTTTGTAGACAATTTATTTTGTTGCGCGGCATGTTATTCCTGTCGCTTCTTACTTTTTTGATTGCGTTGGATGAATTTGTTGATCCTATAATCCCGTTTGTTTTGGGAAACTCGTCAGCTACACGAGCTTTACCTCTGGGCGTTTGATTGTGTTGTTAATCCTTACGACCTTGTCCGTTCTGTAAGGAACGTTTATTTTTTCTAGGCCCGTCATCTTTGTAGCTTTATCCATGTTAAGTGTTTAATGAGCTGATCATTTTTGTGAGCCTGTCGTCTTTATAGCTTTGTCCATGTTATGGACTCAACGACTTTGTCATTTTTATATTTTCATCTATTTGTTGAGGCAGTCAGCTTTATAGCTTTGGCCATGCCATGGACTTAATGGGCTTGTCTTCTTTTAAGAGCTCATCGGCTTTATAGCCTCGTCCATTTTATGGACTTATTATCTTACTTACTTTAATGAGACCATTGGCTTCCAGCCATTTTATGGACTTAATGACCGTCATTTGTTAAGCTTGTCGGTTTTATAGCCTCGTTTTTATGATGATAGTCTCATACATTTTATGAGACCGTCAGCTTTTTAGCTTCAGTCCATATTATGGACTTGATGAGCTTGTTATTTTTGTAGGCTCGTTGGTTTTAGAACCTTGTCCATATGATGATAGTCTCATCTATTTGGTGAGACCGTCAACTTTTTAGCTTTAGTCTCCATCATGGACTTGATTAGCTTGTCATTTCTGTAGGCCTGTTGGTTTTAGAACCTTGTCCATATGATGATAGTCTCATCTATTTGGTGAGACCGTCAGCCTTTTAGCTTCAGTCTGTCATGGACTTGATGAGCTTGTCATTTTTGTAGGCCCGTTGGTTTTATAACCTTGTCCATATGACGATTGTCTCATCCATTTGGTGAGATCGTCGGTTTTTTAGCTTCAGTCCATATTATGGACTTAGCCGTCTATTTTAGTCGTTCACTTTTGTGAACTTAGTCATTCATTTTTGTGAACTTTAAACTGTAGACTTGTAAAATAGAAACTTCAGCAATTTTTTTTGAATAAACTCCTCTTATTGCCATTCATTTGTAAATAAAAGTAGTTCGAAAATCAAATCCTGCCCTTTGGTCTTAAAATGAAAAAGAGGTATTGTTGCAAAAACTAAAGTAAATGATAAAACTGAGGAGTATGACTAAAATTTGCTGAATTGTAAATAAAAAAGGTTGGTCTTCATGTTGCCGCCTCTACTAGTAATACTTTCGTAAGTGCTCAGTGTTCCATGGGTGCGGCAGCTTCTGTCCGTCTAACGTCTCTAGGTGGTAAGTGTCTTTCCTCTGCCATGACGTGACTCGGTAAGGTCCTTCCCAATTGGGGCCGAGCTTCCCTTGGGTAGGGTCTTTAGCGGTGCCCATGACTTTTCTGAGAACGAGATCTCCAACTTGGAAGTCGCTGTGTCGGACTCGAGAGTTGTAATGCTTGGCCATGCGGTCATGGTACCTAGCGAGCCTTTGTTCTGCCGTCGCCCTGATCTCGTCTACTAGGTCAAGCTGTAGTCGTATTGCCTCGTCATTCTTGCTCTCGTCATGGTTGTGCACCCTGTAGCTTGTGAGTCCAACTTCGGCCAGGATGACTGCTTCACTCCCGTACGTTAGTCGGAACGGTGTCTCTCTTGTGGGTGTCCTTGCCGTCGTCCTGTATGCCCATAGTATACTTGGCAACTCTTCAGGCCATATACCCTTTGCCCCCTCGAGCCGAGTCTTGATAATTTTCAACAAGGATCGGTTCGTGACTTCGACCTGTCCGTTAGCCTGAGGGTGGGCGGGGGAGGAGTAGTGGTTTCGTATTCCTAACTGAGAGCAAAAGTCCCGGAAGGGGTTGTTGTCAAATTGCTTCCCGTTGTCCAAGACTAAGAGCACTCTCATCAGGTGTGCCAAATGCCAAATATTTGGCATTTGGCACACCAAACACTATTGTTCAAGGTTCATGAGGTGTGCTATATGTTCTATAATTTTAGAACATGCTACAGTACCATCTCAAATATGAGACGGTATGGACACAAATGCTATTTCCGGAAAATAATTTTTTAATCAACATTTTCTCTCTCCTCTCAATATTTAATTCAATGTTTTCTCTCTCTCTTCTCACTGTTTTCTATCTCTGTCTACATCTCTCGCTCTCTCTGTTCTAGTCGCTCTCTCTGTTCTGGCCCTCTCGCCTCGCCCTCTCGCCATCGCCGATCTCGCCACGCCGATCTCGCCATCGCCGATCTTGCCACGTCGATCTTGCCACGCCGAGAGACAGAGACCACCCGGCTCGCCACTGATCACGACCCACTTTTCGACGAAAAGGAACTCCAGTGTGAAGGACACGGTGGCCGGAAGTGAAACTTCCATCAGCGACGGCGACAGAGGCGGTTTGGGATGTGGGTTTGTTTGATTTGGTGGATGGGATTCGGTTTGTTGGATTTTATAATTGATTCGGTGGATTTGGTATGTGGGTTTGATTGATTTGGTGGATGTGGGTGCCGGTGATGGATGTGGGTTTGTTTGTTTTGGTCTTTCTGGTTGGGTTTTTTTTTTTTTTTTTTTTTTTTTTTTTTTTTTTTTTTGAGGTGGCGTTGGTGGATGTGGGTTTGTGCCGGTGATGGATGTGGGTTTGTGCCGGTGGTGGGTTTGGGATGTGGGTTTGTGCCGGTTTGGTCTCTCTCGTTGTGTTTTTTTTTTTTTTTTTTTTTTTTTTTTTGAGGTGGCGTTGGTGGCCGTCGGTGTTTGTGCCGGTGGTGGCCGTTGGTGATGATGATGAAGATAGTGATAGGGATAGAGAGAATGTAATATATTATTTTAATGTATTGTAAATATTATTTTAATGTATAGAACATCTGATAAATGGTATGTTGTAAAATGATGTGCTAAAATGATAAAGTTGGTTTTTAGTGTGTCAAAATAGCATTTTTTTTGAAAGAGCTGATGGGAATGCTCTAAGACTCTAGGGATGCCAAACCTGCATACGATACATCTCCAGACGAAACTCCTCACGTTCTTCTCCGTGATGGTGGCCAAGGCTTCAGCTTCCACCCACTTTGTAAAGTAGTCAATACCCACTACCAGGAACTTCAACTATCGTACTGCTGTAGGGAATGGCCCCATAATATCTAATCCCCACTGAGCGAACGGCCATGGGGCCGTCATCGGGGTCAACTCTTCGATTGGTTGTCTAATAATATTGTTGAACCTTTGGCATTTGTCACAGGTCTTAACATAAGCCTCGGCATCTTTCTGCATGGTGGGCCAATAGTACCCTGCTCGCACAAGCTTGTGCACTAATGACCTTGACCTCGAATGGTTTCCGCAAATCCCCTCGTGTACCTCCCTCATGACGTAGTCTGCCTCTTCCATACCCAAGCATCTCAGATATGGATCGGAGAAGCCTCTTTTGTACAGGACATCCCTTATTAAGAAGAATCTCGCCGCTTGGACTTTCAGCTTTCTTGCAGCCTCCTTCCCGTCTGGTAAGACCCCGTTTTTTAAGTATGAAACTAATGGTGTGGTCCAACTACTTTCAGAGCCTATCTCCTGCATATCGCCGGAATCTATTAGTGGAGAAAGCTGAACAAAAGAGAGTACATTACCAGGGATTATCATATGCTCTGCTGAAGCGGCTTTGGCAAGACAGTCGGCTTGCTCATTTTCTCCTCTGAGGATTTGGATGACTTTGGCCTCTAGGTCGTCTACTCTTGTCCTTACTTGATCAAGGTATCTCTTCATCCTTTCGCCCTTGCATTCATAGTCTCCATTCACTTGGTTAGCCACGACCAGAGAGTCGCAGTAAATGACTACGCTCGTGGCTCCTGCTGCTTTGGCGAGGTTGAGGCCTGCTACTACTGCTTCGTACTCTGCTTCATTGTTGGTGGTGGGGAAGTTGAGACGGACCATGCATTCAACCTTGTCTCCTTCGGGTGACAGTAGTACAATGCCAGCCCACCCGACTCGTTTATTGGATGATTCGTCAGTATATATGCTCCAATGAGGGGACTCTTCTGCCCCCTTGTCTTCGTCATGAGTGAATTCTGCTATGAAGTCTGCGAAAATCTGTCCTTTGACTGCGGTCCGTGGGCAGTACTGGATATCAAACTCGCTCAACTCTATAGCCCATAACACCAGTCGACCCGCAGCTTCAGGATTGCTCATCGCCCGTTGCAAGGGCTTGTCGATCAGGATGTTCACCGTATGGGCTTGAAAGTATGGCTTGAGCTTGTGAGTTGTCGTAACTAATGCCAAGGCAAGTTTCTCCATAGGTGGATATCTTTCTTCGGCACCGCGAAGTGCTCGGCTCGCGTAGAATACAAGCTTTTGTACTCTTTCTTCTTCTCTGACTAAGGCAGCGCTGACGGCTGCGGGGGAGACGACTAGATAGAGGGAAAGCTCTTCTCCTGGCTGCGATGGACTTAGTAGTGGCGGGGAGGAGAGATAAGCCTTCAACTCATCGAATGCCTGCTGACATTCGGCAGTCCACTTGAATGATCTCTTCAGCGTGCGGAAAAAGGGCAAACACTTGTCCGTCGCCCTCAATACGAACCTATTCAGTGCTGCTATTTTTCCGTTGAGGTTTTGTACCTCCTTCACATTTCTCGGTGGTGCCATCTCCATAATGGCCCGGATCTTGTCCGGGTTGGCCTCGATCCCCTTTTGGGACACCATAAATCCTAGGAATTTTCTCGCCGTCACTCCGAAGGCGCACTTTCCCGGATTGAGCTTCATGTTGTAAGAACGGAGGGTGTCGAATGTTTCTTTGAGGTCTTCTAAGTGGTCTTCCTCCCTTCGGCTTTTTACTAGCATGTCGTTAACGTAGACTTGGACATTCCTCCCAATTTGCTGCGCGAACATTTTGTTCACAAGCCTCTGGTACGTTGCGCCCGTATTCTTCAGGCCGAAGGGCATTACTTTGTAACAGAAGAGGCCTTGACTGGTCACGAACGAAGTTTTCTCCTGATCAGCTTCGTGCATTCGAATTTGGTTGTAACCCGAGAAAGCGTCCATAAAGCTTAGCAGCTGGTGCCGAGCCGTTGAGTCTACTAGGACGTCGACCCTTGGGAGGGGATAGCTGTCTTTGGGACATGCTTTGTTAAGGTCGGTGAAGTCCACCCACATCCGCCACTTCCCGCTAGCTTTTTTAACCATTACTACGTTCGCCAGCCAATCGGGGTAGTAAAATTCCCTAATGAAACTTGCCTCCTGTAGTTTGCGGATTTTTTTCGTTATGGCCTGATCTTGCTCCGGGGTGAACACCTTCTTTTTCTGCCGAATGGGTGGAAAGGAAGGCGACACATTCAGCCTATGTACTATGACTGAAGGGTCTATCCCTAGCATGTCCTCGTGGCTCCAGGCGAATACGTCTCGATTGCTTCTAAGAAAGGTCATGAGTGCTTGACGGAGCGTGGGACTAGCAAGGGTTCCAATTTTGGTTGTTCGGTCAAGATTGGAATTGTCGAGAAGTATTTCTTCAAGCTTCTCTACCGGCTCCGTCGTCGTGCGGTGTTCTTCTATGTTCATAGCTTGGAGGTGCTCATGCATTTCCATCATGGCTACGTAGCATTTGCGTGTAGCCACCTGATTTTCACGTAGCTCTCCTACTCCATACTCGGTAGGAAACTTAATCATTAAGTGGTAGGTTGAGGTCACAACCTTCCATGAGTTGAGGGTAGGTCGTCTGATGATGGCGTTGTAGGCGGACGAGCAATCGACCACTAAGAATGTTACATCCTTGGTGATTTGCTGAGGGTAGTCACCTACAGTGACGGATAATCTGACCATGCCCAAGGGGAATACCCTTATTCCTCCGAAACCGACGAGCGGGGCGTTTGTCGGAATCAATCGTTCTCTGTCGATCCCCATTTGCTGAAACGCTGGGTAGTATAGGATATTTGCCGAGCTACCATTGTTGACCAGCTCTCGATGCATATTGTAGTCCTTTATCCGAATGCTTACAATAAGCGCATCATCATGCGAGTGGTGAAGACGTCGCGCATCTTCTTCTGAGAACCCGATAATGAGACTTTCTTTCTATGCTATCTTTGGCACGGCTCCCGTCAGCTGAACATTTTGTACCATCCTAAGGTAGGTTTTGCGGGCCTTTTTGGACGACCCAGCGGCAGCTGTTCCTCCCACGATCATCCTTATGTCCCCTATGGGGGGTCTTGGCCGCTCATTATCTCGCCGGGGGTGCTGGTCTTGTGGGGGTGGATCTGTTTTCTCCTTGCTGTCGAACTTCTGCAGTTTTTCTTGTCTGATAAGGGCCTCAATCTGCTGCTTTAGGTCATACCAATCGGCCGTGTCATGACCATAGTCACGGTGGAAACGGCAATATTTATCCCTAGATCGTCTGTTGGGATCACTCTTCAGCTTTCCAGGGAACGTCAAAGCCCCCTCGTCCTTGATTTGCATTAGGACTTGATCTATCAGGGCAGTTAATGGAGTGAAGTTTGTGAATCTTCCTCCTGGGGGCTTAGGGCGTCTTTCATCCCTACGGTCTCCTGTCCTGGCCTTCTTCCGGCCTTGATCCTGCCGTGTGTCTTCTTGCCTCTCTCTTTTCTTGGGTTTTTCTTCTCGGGCCAGCAGCGCATCTTCAACGTTCATATACTTAGTGGCCCTGTAAAGTACCTCTGACATGGTCTTTGGGTCATTTTTGTACAGGGAGAACAAAAACTTACCCCTTTCAGGCCATTAGTGAATGCCGCTACAAGTATCTTGTCGTCGGCTTCGTCGATCGAGAGTGCCTCCTTATTGAAGCGGGATATGTAGGATCTCAGTGTCTCCTCCTCTCGCTGCTTGATGCTCATCAAGCAAGTCGTAGACTTCTTGTACCTATGTCCCCCGATGAAGTGCGCAGTAAATCGAGCGCTTAGTTCCTTGAAGGTGTTGATGGAGTTGGGTATCAACCGGCTGAACCAAATTCTTGCCGCACCTTTCAGCGTTGTAGGGAAGGCCCTACACATGATCGCATCCACTACTCCTTGAAGGTGCATCAAGGTCTTAAAGGTCTCTAGGTGATCTAAAGGGTCCTTGACCCCGTCATAACTATCTATCTATGGCATGCGGAACTTACTCGGTAGGGGGAAGGAGTTGACGGAGGCGGTGAATGGCGAGTCAGTTCGATTAACAAGGTCGTCAAGATCGCTGGACACTCGTCCTTTGAGAGCGTTCATCATAACTTCCATCTGTTCCTTCATTACCTGCATCTCCGCCATAATAGGTGGCGGAGCAGTATCCACGAGGGAGGGGAGGCTCACGTTTTGTCGCTCCGGTCTGCTTGGGGCGTTACTGACCTGTGGTCCCTCTTGATTCCTTCTTTCAGCGCTGGTTCCTTCTTGATCTGCTCCTTGGTTATCCGGTGTTGCATTTTTCTGGCGCAGCTGCTCTTCCAGGTCACGATTTTGTTTGGTGAGGCGTTCCACGGCAGCGGCGAGAGTTTTAACCTGTCTCTCGAGGGTGGTCGTGGGTGGTTCTTCTTCTTGAACGTCATTGGTGGTTGCCATTGAGCGAATGAGCACCATGCAACTTTTTGTCCGGGAAGCAGTAATATGACTTACACTACGTTTCCCACAGATGGTGCCAACTGATGATACCGAAAAAATCACCAGTAAGCCACACAGTGCTCGCACGTTCGAAATAGCACCTGCACAACAAAAAGAGAAGACCTAACAGAGAGCATCGGTGTGGTGCCGGCCAAATACCCTTCGAAGGTCAAGTTAGAACTGTTCTCACAACTCTAGAGTGCTAGAGAGGGTAAATTATGCGTACCTCGATTTGTGAGGGTATTGGAGCTTTTATAGTAGTAGAAGGTTGACCTCTTTCCCTTGGAATAGAAGTCTTTTCCTTATAGGAGTCTTCTTGGGCGTATTTCGCGGGATCCTTTCGATATAGGAATTCCTTTGGGTATCACTAAGCGTGGAGAGCAAGACATTTCCTTACATACGCAACCGTGATTGGCAAGCAATCTTTTACTAATGTCGTTAGCTTACACTATGCCTTCAGCCTTAATCCCGTCAGCTTCAGGGTCCCTTCAGTTTTATGATCTTGTCAGCTTCATAACCCCGTCAGCCTTAGGGTATGCCTTGCCGGTGCTTCTCCCTAAAAATCCCTTTCGTTGACAGTCTTCAAAAGAGGGCTGACGGGTTTAGTTATATCCGCCAACTTTAAACCGTCAGCTTATCCTATTGTGATTAATCTCTCTTTTATCCTCATCAGTGAGTAATTAATTATTGATAAATAAAAAAGTGATGAAATTAGTAGGCCCAAATGAGAACCAGTGGCCACAATAATAGTTTGTAAAAATATTATAAAATAATTTGTGACTATAACATTATTTTAATATGAAATATTGCAGTAATCATAACATACCACCTTAAGATACTTTTTTGAAAAAAATACTACCATAAGTTAGTTTTGAAAAAAGTCTGTAATTTTTTTTATCTCTTTGGCATTGCTTGGTCATTAAAGGCATACCCGAAAAACTAGTTGTAAACTTCTGGTCAATGAAGCGAGCTAGGGAGGTTTAGAGTTCTATGGCCATAAATATGGCATCATATGTGGCAATGAACTTCATTTCAAGGCCTCTAGCTACATGGTTATTGGTATAATCCTCTTCTTAGGCTCACTTTCTTTGGAAGAATTTATTTATCATACACGTAAAAACAAGAGGAAAATTTCAAAATGCTATAAAATTATAAATTTCGTGACCAATCTCTTCACGAAAGTACCATAAGTACTATATTAATCCAAATACGACACAGTAATGTCCAAAACTATATGATTATAAATGTATGCAAGTTAAAATTGCATTAAGAAGGGTCTAAAACAAGACAAAAATAAGCCTGGCATATAGGCAAAACTTTATGTCCTGTCCAAGCATGTAAAGACAAAATGATGTGTGGTAGACACATCTATAGTGTTCGAAAGATCATATGCATCTTTTTTTTTTTTTTTTTGATGAATCATATGCATCTTTGGTTAGGAAAGTGGTTGTGTACAAGGCTACAACCTTGAGGTACTATACCCTGCGATCATAAAATCCTGTTTTTACAGTCGTGAATATTTGACAAAATATACTTGTCACCTAGCTAGTTAAAAAGGCTTGACTATTTTTATATATATAACTGAAAAGTGAAAACTTTTGTTTGATTTTTAGGGTACTGGTATAAATTAAAAGTGTGTTTTTCAATTGGATATATAGTTGGTGGATCAATTTATTAAGAAAAAATAAATAAAATAGGAACATCGAGACCTTTCTAACATCTTATCTTTTTATTAAAGGATGGAATAAGATCCATCACGTTATCTTCGATCTGTATATATTTAAACCTAGGAATTCGGATCAATAATTAACAGAAAACTTTTCTCTTTTTTTATTTTTTATTTTTTATTTATATATATATATATATATATATATATACACCTAGGAATTCTGGATTTTTTTTTTTTTTTTTTTTTTTTTTAACATCTATTGCTTCTTTAGCTGAAACATCATCTTTCATTGAATTCACCAAGTCCTCGGTCACTGCAACCAAAGTTGTTTCTGGTATTTGTTTCAGTCATTCTCAAGCACAAAGCTTTCTTCTCATCAATGGAAAAAATAGTAGTTTTGCTAAAGTGAGCACCAAATAGTATTTGTTTCAGATTGGAGATAGGTTTGTTGAGGATGCTAATGAATTTTCTGGGTTTGTGCTTCAAGCTCAGAACCGAAGTGGTTGTTGTGGGTATTGGGGGTTGAAGGAAAAAAAGAAAAGAAAAAAGAAATGAGAAGCTCCTAGGTTCGGTGAGTGGTTGTTGTGGGTATTGGGGGTTGAAGGAAAAAAAGAAAAGAAAAAAAAGAAATAAGAAGGTATTGGGGGTTGAAGGAAAAAAAGAAAAAGAAAAAAAAAAAAGGAAATAAGAAGCTCCTGGGTTCGGTGAGTTTGGGTATTGGGGGTTGAAGAAGGAAAATAATAATAATAATAATAATAATAATAATAATAATAATAAGTAAAAGTTGCACCAAGTCAATTTGTGAGTCCCATAAAAAGTAAAATTTTTTGAGTTATCAAAAGTTGGAAACAAGTGCCAAACATGCCATCTTAGGAAGTTTGGTATTTTCATAAGTGATGAAATATTGAGTGATGAGTGATGAGTGATGGTATTTGAGTGATAAGTGATTAGTGATCATTTTTTTTTCATCCAAACAGCGCCTTATTTTTCAAAAGACGTTTTTCATTGGAACAAACAAAGCATAAGAGACAAAATACAAGTAAACTCAAACCATGTGTTTCAAGTAATTGTATTTGTAATTAGGTCACATTGAACATCTATTCTAAAATGCTAAAACTAGTATCAATTTAATAATTTTAAAGCTACTACCAATTGTAAATTACAATATATATATATATATATATATATATATATATATATATATATATTTATATAAACAAATGTGGCAATTGTAGTTGGTGAAACATTAGCAACATAATAAATACATTTCTTAATAATTTTTTTATTTTGTATTTTAAAAATTGACACATAAATTTGTAAGACTTATGTAGTAAATTGTGTAATAGCAACATCATTATTCTTATCTCTTTTGGTATGTACCATACTTACCTAATCTTAACTGTTAATATAGGTTATTGCTTTATCTTATAATAATAATAATAATAATAATAATAATAATAATAATAATTGTAGGGCCCTTCGGCCATAAGGTTCATTATCTACCCGTATATTGGGCCTGTGGCCCAAGTCGAGGACAAGGACCCGCCCTAGGAGGAGGAGCCTTCGTCAGAAGAGACTGTGTTGAAAAATAGAAAGGTGGGATTTGGTCATAATAGCTCTAGAGAGTGTGTCGTTTTCGTCCTCAGCCAGACTAAGCTGAGGTCCTGGAAGATAGTTTATCAGCAAGGGTGACGACCCCGGAAATTCAGTTGGAACAGACAAGCATTACAAAGATATCAGATAAGGAGGAGTCCCAAAATATCTTAGGTAAAAGCTGCTGCCTCCGCATTAAATGCACTGCAGCTAACTCTCTGGCCACATTAATGTGGAGCTGATGCCTGAATAGTGGATTTCAGCCTTACAGCTACTACATAAGGACATATAGGGAGTGCTGATGGGACAAGTATCCAAACCGACTGTCTAGCATGCATATGGAAGGTGGAGATGAAAAGGAAAGACAGTATAAAAGGAGAGGGAGTGGGTGAGAAAGGAAGATCGGAAAATCCAGGAAAAAAACACTGTAGTAGTCTACAATCAAATTTGTAACATTATCTAAGAACTTTATATAAGAACCAGTGTCCTCGGATTTCGCTGAGGACATTTTTTCTTCAGTTTATACTTGTGTATTTTCATTATTTTGTCATCAAACCTATCTAACTCGTTGTTCGGTTAACTAAAACCCAGTTTTCTAACCCATTCTCTACAAATTCATTGTTTTGGGCTTTTTGAGCCTAAGTCCATCTACGTGTTGGGCTAGGAATTCAAATTTGGTCCCTACAAGAATAATAATAATAATAATAATAAATGAACGATTAAGATTAAATAGATATATACATTTTTAATAAAAAAATTATTGCGGAGTCTAACTGCCTAACATGATAAAAATAACAAATACTATAGATACTTATTATTCAACCATAGCAAGAATGGCATCAAAAGCACAATATATAGCTAAAATGCTAATAAGATACTCTCCTTGGAATCACTCTTCTCAAATACAATCCAAGATTATCTAGCATCTATACACTTAAATTTGAAGTCAGCAATAACTTCTTTGTCATTATGTCATATATAATAAATGATATGCATAACTTCTATCCAGCTTAGCAGCTTAGGCAACCTTAAACTGATGAAGTGTAGGCAAACATTTAGAATTACAATTTATTCTATATTTTTTGCCGCAATTCTCCTATGTAGTTAAGTGTAAGTGATGGAAAAAAGAAAGTTATGGTTCATGAAAAAGTGACATATAATCAATTATATTATGCTACATAAAATAATTGTTGCAAAATATATGAAATAGGTTGTGGTCTTAGAATTACTAGCAGAGTTATAAGCCTTTGAGTTGTGGCTAAGTTACATTAACTTGCTAGCTAGTTGATGCGTTCGATTAGACCTTAGCTAGGTCCGTCCTATCAGTGGCGGCTCTAGGATTTTTTTCTAGGGGGGTTAGTAGTGGTGGAGTTAGGAATTTGTCATGAGGCGATTAAAAAATAAAATGATTATTATTTTATATATATATATATATATATATATATATATATACAACTTCCATATTATATACAATAATCCAAAATAAATACAATTTAGTATACAATACAACTATATCATATAATAGTCTAAAAAATTTATTAATAGTTTAAAGATTAGTAAGACAACAACCATTAAATGCATAATAACTTATTATATTTATATGTAATATTAATTAAATAAAAATATATGATAAAGAAGAATAGTTTTTTTTTTTGTTGATACAGAATAGAAGTTCTACTCTAATTTAATGTAAGTGTATATGTGTGTGGATAAAAAAGAATAATAACAAACCTAGGAGTAGGACTAGGAGTATGTGAAACTAAGAAAAAAAAACTGATATAAATTTTTACTTTTGAAGTGTATGACTTTTTAACCATACATGTGGTCACTCTCTTGGAATTGGAGCAAACAGAGATAAAAGTTAAGAAAACTACTTGATCAAACAAAGATAAAAGCTAAGAAAATAGAGAACGGAGAAAGAGAGATAGAGAAAATGAGGAAATAGTCACAGATATAAATATAGATATGATGGTTGGAACGATAGTGTAATTTTTTGCTGATGAGGAAGAAAAGTGCAAGGGAAAACAGCTTCATTTTGCTGTCAATGGAAAAGTAAGCCAAAGTCCCAGATAGGAGGTTTATTTATTTATTTATTTTTTTAACGAATAAGCAAAAGTTTGAAAATTTTTTTATTATAAAATTAAATATTTTAAGAGGATTGCTGTTGACACAACACTTACACAAAAATTTCACAACAAAATATAGGTGATAAGTTATTAAAGGTAGGTAAAAAAAATTAAGTGATATCAGTTGTGGGTCAAAGTGATGTTAGTTGTGGGTCAAAGTAAAAACTAGTTACAACTTGTCATTTAACCTCCATTATGAAATTAATTATTGTGAAAATATTGTGAAAGTAGTATTAAAATGATTATATTAAACTTTATTTTAGTTGAATTTAAACAAAATTTAAGGTGAGGGTGAGTTCAAATATTTATTTTAGGGGGTCAAAACAATTTTTATTTATTTTTTAAAATTATATATATATATATATATATATATATATATATATATATATAAAAAGGCCAGGCCGGGGGGTTCATTTGAACCCCCTGGCCAGCACGTAACGCCGCCCCTGAGTCCTATGTCAAAATTTGTAGGGTTTACCTGTATATTGAAAGTGTAGGGGGTGATCAGCACTCAGTAGGGATTGATTTTAAGTCCTTGGCTGTATATCAAGAAGAGAAAATGCTTATTGCTTGGCTTGGCTTCCGTTTTGAGTTTCTAATATCTAATCTAAAACTCTGTTAGAAGTGGATGTGTCAGATATGGACTGACGATAACTACAAGTCAACTCATGATATATGTCTGTTCGGTCGCACCAGTCATTCCATGCAGGCATTGCAAACGTTGCTACCCTCACCATTAAAAGTACTATTCATATTTCATATCCATTCTCCACATATTATTGCAGCTTATCCTAGAGATTTTACCACTCTCTCTCTCTCTCTCTTTCTCTCAAGTCATTTTTTTTTCTCCTTTTAATTTTGTCGTTTGAAGGTGTTGTTCTTTGACCCTCAAGGTCTATCTTCTTAACTTATTTTGTGAAGTATTACCCCCAAAAGAAAAGCCCACCCTCTCTCTAACACATGATATCTTTAAGCTCTTTGTATCTTCTGGCATAACTATTTGATTATTTTTTTTCTTGTTAACTAGTAACTACTTGAACCAGTGTTTGGCTGTGTGTGCTTCCGCGCACACTTTTGAGTGATTTCAGAACTAATGGACAAACGTCCTCGGAAACAAGCCAAGACCAGGAGCTCCACGTCAGAAGGTATATATTTTCCTGTTCAAAACTTCGTGGCCTTCCACTTCAGTTTTTGGTTTTTAAGGAAGCATATAAATTGTTTGATTTCTATAATTTTTGAAAAACTTGAAAAACCATTAACCTTGAATATTCAATACATTTATTAAGCATCTTTGAATTCTTGTATGTGACAGCAGAAGTGAGCAGTATTGAGTGGGATTTCATAAAGATGACTGAACAAGAAGAGGATCTCATCTGTAGGATGTACAGACTTGTTGGAGACAGGTAAACAAATCGTGTTCCCTTTGTTCACGTTGCTTCTTACCATTTTCAGCATTGTGTTATGTTAAGGATTTAGGTTCTATGTGTCAAAAAAAAGATTATATATGGTTGCACTAAATTAGATCGACATGTATATATGCCTAATGTAGCCATTGTTGTTGTTAATCATACCATATCAGTTAGAATTTTATTCACTCTCGCTTGTGTATGTTTTTCAAAAAAAAAAAAAAAAGTTAATTTGTGACCATTCATTTTGTTCAGTACTGTTCACATACACTATAGAGGAGACCAAGAAACTCAATAGGCGTGTCGTGGGCATAATGATTTTGGACTCTTTAGAGGTTAGGAGCCCATTGGGGTCCATAGCAGTGTAATTTTTAAAATTAGAAAAAGAAAAAAGAGAAAAAAGAAGAAGAAGAGAGATATGGGGAAAGGACTGAAGGTGAAAGTATATGTTAATGAAATGAAATTAGTAAGAGAATAATTGCACGAAAGCACGCTTTTCGGCATCATCATGTGACTGAAGAATAGGTCAGAAAGACAGAAAGTTGTCATTCATGTGAAACTCTGATGAACGCACTGCACTGCTTGGCAGTGACTTTATTTACTTTTTATATTTTGGACATCACAATCACCAAACTAAATATTAGTTAAATTACTTCTCCCATTAAATATGACTATATGTGGTGGTCATTCTATATATTTATCTATTTATTGAGTACCGAACTTTTTGAGCATCTTATTATTTTTTGAGTTTGTGTAGTACATTCTCGTTCTACAGATACTAGGTAATACTTATCAGGAAGGAATCCCTTCTGCTATGTTTGGTTGGAGGTTAAGAGTTGGGGAAATGGAAATTAAGGAAGGGAAAAGAGAGGGAAATGTGTTTTCCATTGTTTGGTTGAAATAAGGGGAGAGAATTGGAAATGTGGTGGATGGAGTTTTCACCTAGACCCACTCTATTTTTTTTTTCCTTCTAAATTAAGAAGAGAAAAGATAAGAGAAAATGATAATGAGAAGATAAATACAAAATTATCCAAAATTTTCATTTTCTACTTTTAATTAATAACAAGGGTACAATAGTGTTTTCGATCCTCCTAACATTTTCTATTTTCCACTTTTTTCATTCTGACGGCCAAACAAAATTAAGGATAACCCATATTACTGATCAGAGGTTTCAAACCCTTAGGTTTATCTTGGTCATTTACTTACTGACTATATATTGTCATTGCTTCATGACATAAGCTTGTCCTAGCTAACTAGGCCATCCTTCTTTAATTGACACATTAAAAAAGAAATGGATCAACATTCTTTCTTTATGCAATCCACTTATAATGCATTAATCAAGATAAGACATATAAGAGCACTAGTAGTGGGGTGTAAATACCCTTTAGTTGCTATTTTACAATCAAGACAGCAAAAACACACTTCATCCGGGTTTGTATATATACTTAAAAAAGATTTGCAACTTATGAATAGTAATGTTGCATATATGTAACCTTAGAGCACTAGCAATGGGGGGTGTAAAAACCCCCCCTAGTTGCTATTTTAGCCACCAACCCCTTAAAAACACGCTCCAATTGAGTATGTATATGCAAAAGTTCTTAACATCCGTGAACAGTGAGGTTGTGTATATACAACCTCACCGTTCATCAGATGTAAAAAAAAAATAATAATAAAATAAAATAAAGAAGAAGAAGAAGAAGAAGAAGTATGTTTTATTCATATTCTCTCTCTCTGTGTTCTTTGCACTCTCTTTCTCACTTCTCCCTTCCCTCTTTTCCCTCAGCCCCTCTCACTCTCTGCATCTCCAGATTCCTTCTTTCTTTGTTTTGTTTTGTTTTTTGTTTTTTGTTTTTTTTTTTTTGTTTTTTGTTTTTTGTTTTTTGTTTTTTTGTTTTTTTTTGGTTTTTTTGTTTTATTTTTTTTTCCCCTTGTAAATTCTAGTTTGCTCACTATAACGTCTGGGTCGAAGTTTGGTCGGCATTTGGGTGGTGTTTGGGACAGCCTTTGGAGTGGCGATTGGGTGGTGTTTGGGTCAGCGTTTGGGTGGAGATTGGGTTGTGTTTGGGTGGTTGAACAAAATCGGGGTGTGCTCGTCATGGGTTTGGGTTTGCTGCCGTGGGTGTGCTCGTTGTGGGTCTGGGATTTGCTCACCGTGGGTTTGCCACCATGGGTTTGGGTTTTGCTCACTGTGGGTCTCTTTTTATTTATTTGTTTTTTTTTTGGTGGTGGGTTTTGCTCACAATCATGCTCTTCAATGGTGGTGGTGGTGGCAATGGGTTGAGGTCGAGGTTTGTGTTCACAATGGTTGCTGGGTATGTGGTGTGGGTTGGTTTCAAGTTCGATGGTTCATGGTGTGGGTCACGGTGTGGTTCATGATTGTAGTCGAGGTGTGGGTCACGGTGTGGTTCATAGTTGTGGTTGAGGTGTGGGTCACAGTGGATCATGGTGTGGTTAAGGTGTGGGTCATGGTGGTTGTGGGTTGAATCATTTTGGTGGTGCTGGGTGGCGATGGGTTGGTTTCAAGTTCGATGGTTCAAGGTTGATTGTAGTACCAGTGCTAGGGGTTGGGTTTGAATCGGTGGTGCTAGGGTTGTAGTGGTGGTTTGGATGTATGGGTTGTGGTTGAAGTTGGAGAGTAGCAGTGAGAAGATTTGTTGGGTAGAACAAAGAGATGGGAGAGAAATATAATTTTTTTATATTTGTGTAGTTTATATTATTTTAATGAGTTGTATATAAAAATAGAATATGGGATGCTGGGTGAATTGTAAAATGAGATGGTAAAATAAATAAAGTAGATTTTAAGAGTGTAAAATAAAACTTTTTTAGAATCCTGGATGGAAATGCTCTTACTATTCATAGGTTGTAAAGAAAAAATAATATTTAATCTTGTAGTTGTGTGTGAAGAGAAAAAAATAGTGGGAGGAAAGAGAGAAAAGAATGTTTTTTATTATTTGATTAGGTAGTTTATATTATTTTATTGGGTTGTATGTAAAAATAAATACTAAGATGTATAAT
The DNA here is from genome assembly GCA_028535165.1 of Quercus tomentella. Lineage (NCBI taxonomy): Eukaryota > Viridiplantae > Streptophyta > Magnoliopsida > Fagales > Fagaceae > Quercus > Quercus tomentella. The sequence continues at coordinate 31,845,878 of JAPQVY010000155.1, forward strand.
GAGTTATAAAATAAATTAGTAAAATAAATAAAGTAGTATTTGAGAATATAATTTTTTTTTTTTTTTTTTTTTTGCATCACCTATTGCTAGAGCTCAAAGTATATAACAACATAGCCATGGGACCCTACATCTCCTTGCACTTATACAAACTATTCCCTTGTTGCAATTAATGTATGAGGATAGAATCTCTTATGTCCTCTGACCCTCTGCAACTTCATAGGTTGCCGTATTTTTTTGGGAGCTAAAATGTAGGTATACCTACCCTGCTAACTAGCCATTATTATTTTATTCTAACGCAATGCATCGAGAACTTATGTTTTGTTGGGGTTAGTTAATAACTCTGGCAGATTCATACAGACGAACAGAGTTTATAAGATGTATGATTATTTATTATTGATTAGGATCATTAAAAAATGGTTTAGATGTAGTCTTTGTACTTAAAAAAAAAAAATGTACCATAAAATATATTGTGTATAATTGTATTTTTGTCAACTTTCAATAAATAAGCTTTCAACAAAAAATGAATCCAATTGCATAATTTATTGAGGTAAAAAATTTTGAGCAGGTGGGATTTGATAGCAGGTCGGATTCCAGGGCGAAAACCAGAAGATATAGAGAGGTTTTGGATAATGAGACATGGTGAGGTATTTGCAGAGAAAAGAAACAAGCATAGGACAAAGAATTCATAATGCTTCTAGTCCTCCGTTCATTTGATCCCGACAGGTTTAGCGGAATTTCTTTTCTTGTGTTGGAATTCTTCTTGTATATAAAGTTTGTTTTGTTTGCTTATCCTCTCTTTTTATTTTCTCTCTTTTGTTCTTTGTCTTTCTTGTGCTTTCATTGGCTTTTTAGCTAGTTTCATGAACAATATCTCCTATTACAGCGGATTCTCTCTCTCTCTCTCTCTCTCTCTCATTGCCTATATATGGGCTATATTGCCTATTGATCTCTGCAAATGATTCAATTTTGAGGTCACATCCATCAATTCCTTCAAATTCCGCCTCTCCCACTCACCGGAAAATATTTAAATGGTCTCGGAGCATTACTCCAAACTCTCACAAAGGAATAAAACCTACCCCTTTGTGAGGGTCTAGATCAGTGCTATGGGACTATCTAAATACTGCCCCACCCCACCACCAAAAAAGAAAAATGAAAAAAAGAAAAAAAGAAAGAGAAAGAGAACCACACATGCATATACAAAAGATCTTGTTGAATGCAAAAAATGGGCTACCTAAATACTCAAACCAAAGGGTGTGACAAATTTGACCCAACATTTTGGGTTGGATTTTTGTGAGTTAATTAGTTGAGTTGGGTTCTAAAGTTTCCTTGACCCGGACCAACGGTCCAACTGGGTTGGTTGGAAATTGATCCAAAGGTCGGTTTTCTTGGTCACGGTTCAGTCACTTCTTTGTTTTGGGGAAAAATAGTTGAAAATAAGCCTCTGTCAAGACTTGAACTTGCTCCCAATAGGCGAATTAGCATGTCCAAAGCTTAAACCATTGAGCCACAAGCATTAGAGAAATACAATTTAAGTATTAATTCATTAAAAAAGTTAAATGAAATATCATGGTTTGACCATAGTTTAATCTCGATCTGACTTCAAAAATCTTGAACTTTTTTTTTTTTTTTGTGAATGTTTTGGGTTTCAAAACCATGCTAAATTTAGTAGAATTGAAGTTTCTGCTTGGAAATTTTTTTCATGTTATATTGCACCAAATACTTGAAAAGCATTTTTAGAAATGTAACTAAACACAAAATATATAAATATATATATATATATATATATATATATATATATTCTCCAAAAACTGAAAATAGTTTCAACTGAAAATATTTTAGAATGAAACAAATAAAGCTTACATTTATACAAATTATCTATATTTTATTTTTAAAAATTTGAAACTAACAGACGATTGTTGGAGAATGATTCAATAAAAAAAAATAATTAAGAAAATTATAACATTAATTGAAATACATCTTCTCAGGCTCATAACTTAATTATATATGAATTTAGTCACCTAGTATTTTCTCATTCTTATTCTTAATTCGTGTATTTAAAAAAAAATCCTATTAAGTTAAGCGTTTCTGAATCCCATACTTAACTTCTCGAAGTCAGATATTCACTTCAAGCAATCTGAAAATATAATTAAGAGACCAAGGCTATTAAACAAAAATTAGTTTCTACTCAAGCAATGACTTTCTTGAAAACTTGATCTGTACTTCTTTTAGATCATTGCAGGCGAACAAGAATCAACCTCAAATAATTACCTAGGTACGCACATCATAATCACCACTAATGTCAAAGCCACTAAAAGCTTTTACAATGTTCCATCATGATAAACCTACCGTTACATATTATTTAGAAAAGCATGGATGATATCCTTACCATTGTAATAAAGCAAATTATCTTCAAATGTTTGGAATCGTTATTCTAATATATACGGGTGCTAAAAGATCCAAGGAATTGAGAAATGTTAATCTTAACGGTTAAAAATATATCTTTAAAATAAGTTGTTAAAGATCAGAAATGAAAAACAGAGTATCACAATCAAGCAAAATATCAAAGAAACTATTAGAATCTTCAACAATGAAGAGAGAAAATTTTCTGAATGAGAGAGAGATTTTATTGCTCTGAATTGTAATTACAAAGATTGAAATGAATTACAATGTATACCTTTACATTTATACTACAAATCGCTACTGTACCAGAAGATGAAAAGAGCGGGAAATCTAACAACCTCCTCTAACTACCTATAACAGCTTCCCAAATTATACTCCTTCAATAACCTTTAGCCATCTGTACACTAACAGCTCCACAGATACTCCCATGTGCAACTCTCGTGCTTAACTTACTCCTTTTAATGCTACAAGTAGCTTTCTCAGTAATATACTAATGCTATTGTCGTTTAATCCCCTTTTCTTCTTTTGTTCTTTGGTCTTTCTTACACAAGTCAGTCTTCCTTTACTCATCACTGCTTCAGGTTTATTCTTTTGGTTGATCTTCTTAACAGCCCCCCTCAAGATCAGAGCTGCTTCTGCTGTGGAAATAGCTTCTGAGTCTTGCCATGGTTGTGGATAAGTAATGTTGGGACTGAAAATGTTGAGTAATCCTAATCTACTAATCAAATCCAGGAATGCAGGTGCACCAAGTGCTTTAGTAAACACATCAGCTAGTTGTAAATTGGTCCTGACATGGAAAGTCTTAATCATACCTGCCTGTATTTTTCCCTGACTAAATGACAATCTACCTCTATATGTTTTGTTCTCTCATGGAACACTGGGTTTGCAGCTATGTGCAAGGCTGCCTTGTTGTCACAGTAGAGTAGTGTAGCCTTGGAGTGCTCAATCTTGAAGTCTTCAAGTAGATATAGCAGCCAAGTAATTTCACAGCATGTTGAAGCCATTGATCTGTACTCAGCCTCTGCTGAGGATCTTGATACAGTGTTTTGTTTCTTGGACCTCCAGGATATCAAAGTCTCACCAAGGAAAATGCAATACCCTGTCAAAGATCTCCTAGTGTTAGGGCATCCTGCCCAGTCCGCATCACAAAATGCCTTCAATTGAAAATCTGAGTTGGCTGAGAAAAACAACCCCTGCCCTGGAGCACCCTTGATGTATTGTAAAACCCTTAGTGCTGCCATCATGTGAGGATGCCTAGGCTTGCTCAAAAATTGACTTAGCCTATTCACTGCATAACAAATGTCTGGTCTTGTCAAGGTTAAATACATCAACCTGCCTATAAGCCTTCTGTACTGTGAAGGATCATCAATTAATTCTCCTTCATCCTTTGACAATCTAAGGTGCTGCTCCATAGGAGTTTTCATAGGCTTGCAGCCTATCATACCTGAATCTGTCAACACTTCTAAGGCATATTTTCTCTGATTAAGAGTAATGCCCTTGTCACTCCTTGCCACTTCTAACCCCAGAAAATACTTCAATGTTCCTAAGTCTTTTATCCCAAACTTAGCATCCAAGAGTTCTTTTAAATCTGCTACACATTGAGCATCATTACCTGTGATCAATATGTCATCTAGATAGACCAAAAGGGCAGTAAAATTAGAGCCTTTTGAATGTACAAATAGGGCATAATCAGATTTGGATTGAACAAAACCCATTTCAGTGATTGTTGTGGATAGTTTAGCATGCCACTGCCTGCTGGCCTGCTTCAATCCATTAAGTGACTTTCTCAACTTGCATACAAGAGGTCTAGCATCTGTTGAACAGCCCCCCTTGCTATGATAGCCCTGTGGTAAGGACATGTACACTTCCTCCTCTAAATCACCATGGAGGAAGGCATTATTAACATCCAACTGATGTAAAGGCCAACCCTTGATAGCAGCAATACACAGCAACACCCTCACAGACACTGATTTGGCAACTGGTGAGAATGTCTCACAATAGTCCAGCCCCTCCTGCTGTGTATACCCTTTAGCTACTAATCTGGCTTTGTATCTCTCCACAGAGCCATCCGGATTATATTTAATCCTATAAACCCACTTGCAACCTATTGGAAACTTCCCATGAGGTAAGGGAACTACATCCCAAGTATGATTAAGTTCCAAAGCACCAATCTCCTTGTCCATTGCTCCCTGCCAAGCCTTTGAAAGCACAGCCTGATGGTAATACTCAGGTTCAACTTCAGCACTAGCAGCAAGAGCAAAAACTTGATAGGAAGAACTAAGGTTAGCATAAGAAAGATGATTATGGATATCATAGGGACTACCTGGTGAAGGTTTGGTGGTAAGCAAGGAACAAGAGTAATCTTGTAAATAGGTAGGTAGTCTATGAGTCCTAGTAGACTTCCTAATTTGAGGTGGAGAAGGATGAGGTAAGGCTGTAACAGTGACAGTGTCAAATGCAGGAGATGAAAAACTAGAAGTATCAATGGAACAATCCAATGGAACACATTCTGCAGTAACAGAAGTGCTTGCTGCATAATCTGGAAAGTCAGGCAGAATAGGTTCATTTGAGATAGTAGGCAAGGGAATAGGGTTTAAAGGAACAGGTGAGGACAAAGTGTTGGAATCAAAGGGATCAAGGTATTGAGGAAGATCAGAAGATTGAAAAGGAAATAGTGACTCATAGAAGTGCACATCTCTTGAAATAAAAACTGAATGTGTGGTTAAATCCATTACTTTGTAACCTTTAACACCAAATGGATAACCAAGAAACACACATTTAGTAGCTCTAGGTAAAAACTTATGTCTGTTATGTGCAAGTGTGGATGCATAACATAAACAACCAAACACTCTAAGATGTGAAAAGGTAGGCAGCTTACCAAAAAGGACCTCAAATGGTGTTTTATTGTTAATAGCAGAATTAGGCAACCTATTGATGAGGTACACAGCTGTGAGCACACAATCTCCCCAAAAATTCAAAGGAACATTGGATTGGAACTTAAGTGCTCTAGCCACATTTAGAATATGTTGATGTTTTCTTTCCACAATTGAGTTTTGTTAAGGGGTTTCAACACAACTCAATTGATGGATAATGCCTTTGGACTTGAAAAAATCTTTTAACAAAAACTCAGTGCCATTATCAGTTCTAATGCACTTGATTTTCTTGTTAAACTGAGTTTCAACATAAACATAGAACTGTGGCAAAAGAACTTGAGTTTCTGATTTAGCCTTTAACAAATAAATCCATGTACATCTAGAAAAATCATCAACAATTGTAAGGAAATACTTGTAACCATCAATAGTAGGAATGGAAAAGGGACCCCACAAATCACAATGTACCAAATCAAAAGGATGATCAGAAATATGAGTACTAGCTGAAAATGGCAATCTTTTTTGCTTTGCTATTGGACAAATGTCACAATGAGTGGTTTTATTACACTGTACAAAAGGCACGATCTTATTCACAAGTTCAAGTTTACCACTTGAAGGGTGCCCTAATCTAGCATGCCAGAAATCAAAATGAGAAGCAACAAAATTACAATAGGTAGAGGCTGGAGTAGAAGACAAATCCTGGTATTTGTTATCCAGCAGGAACAATCCATTTTGTTCTCTACCCAGACCAATCGTGCTCCAATGAGCAAGATCCTGAATAAAGCAAAATGATCCAAGAAATATAAGACAACAGCATTGTGATTTGTTCAATTTACTGACAGAAATGAGGTTGAAAGTAAAGGAAGGAACACACAACACATCAGTAAGAATTAAAGTGTCATTGATATGCACAGTTCCTATGTGAGTCACTAAGACCTTTTCACCATTTGGTAAGTAGACATACGAATTAGAAACACAAGTAAAAGAATTTAAAACAGATTCAGAGTGGACCATATGATCAGTAGCACCTGTATCAATGATCCAATCTGTTTCAATGTAAGCTGATTTGTTTACTGTTTTAGCTGAAAAAACAGTTGAATGTGGAATAGGATTTGAAATGGCAAACGAGGAATGACCAGAAATTTTACCTGAGAAGTTGTTGATGTAATTGGAAGTAGATGCACTTAATGCCAAAGGCTGAGAAGTGCTAGTTCCTCCAGTGTTCAAGCAAGCTAACTGCTGGGAAGTTGAGGGCTGAGTTATTCCTCCAACTGACTGTGAATTCAGAAAGGCTAAAAGCTGTTCACATTGAGATTTAGAGATTGGACACTGTGGAGTTGAAATCATAACTTCCTCAACAGACTGATTAGGATTGGTAGTTCCAAAACCAGCTACTTGATTGGCCATGGACTTGTTCTTGAATTTGAACCCTGGAGGAAATCCATGTAACCTGTAGCATTTATCCACTGTATGCCCTGTCTTCCCACAATGAGTACAAATAGGACCTTCCCTTTTGAAGTTTCCTTTGTTATTGTGATTGTGTTTGAAGCCAGAACCAGCATTTGAGTACAATGCTATGGCTTCAATTGGATGTGTGGAACCAGTGAATTCACCATTCTTGAAACTCCTTTGCTTTTCTTCTTGCAATATCAAGGAAAGAACTCGATTGATATCAGGTAGAGGTTCATACAGCAAGATTTGACCTTTGATAGCTGAATATGAGTCATTCAGTCCCATCAGGAATCGCATCACTTGATCACGATCATATAAGTCTGAAGTGGTTCTTTGAGCTCCACAATTACAGGGACATTTACACACAGGCACAGTTTGATAGTTAGCCAATTCATCAACCAAGGCTTTGAACTTCGTGTAATAATCTTCCACAGACAATTGCCCCTGAACAAGGTAAGTTGATTCCTTCTGAAGTTCAAAAATTCTAGGGCCACTTTTCTGAGAAAACCTATGGCGAAGATCCAGCGAAATTGTTTTAGCATTGTCAGTGTACATAATGTTAGAAGCAATGTTTGGTGATACTGAATTAATAATCCAACTGAGCACTGTCATATTACACCGAGTCCACAAAATGAATTGTGGTGAATCTGGACTTGGCTCTGCTATGGTGCCATCAACAAAGCCAGTCTTGTGCCTAGAAGTGAGTGCGATGACCATGGATCTCGCCCATGGAAAGTAATTTCTACCTCCAATCAACTTCTAAGAAACGAGTTGAACAGTGTTGTTATCACTACTGCTGAGATAGAATGGATTTACAGAATCACCATTCACAGCTGTGGTAGTTTGATTGTTGCTTGATGAATGATTGTTTGAAGTTTCTTCAGCGGTCGCCATTGTTGGAGCTTCGAACCTTGAAGAAGATTAGATGAATTCTCAGAGAATTCAAAAGAAAAATAACCAAAAACAACAAAAGAAACGATCTAATCCTATTTATCGCTCTGATACCATGTTAAAGATCAGAAATGAAAAACAGAGTATCACAATCAAGCAAAATATCAAAGAAACTATGAGAATCTTCAACAATGAAGAGAGAAAATTTTCTGAATGAGAGAGAGATTTTATTGCTCTGAATTGTAATTACAAAGATTGAAATGAATTACAATGTATACCTTTACATTTATACTACAAATCGCTACTGTACCAGAAGATGAAAAGAGCGGGAAATCTAACAACCTCCTCTAACTACCTATAACAGCTTCCCAAATTATACTCCTCCAATAACCTTTAGCCATCTGTACACTAACAGCTCCACAGATACTCCCATGTGCAACTCTCGTGCTTAACTTACTCCTTTTAATGCTACAAGTAGCTTTCTCAGTAATATACTAATGCTACTGTCGTTTAATCCCCTTTTCTTCTTTTGTTCTTTGGTCTTTCTTACACGAGTCAGTCTTCCTTTACTCATCACTGCTTCAGGTTTATTCTTTTGGTTGATCTTCTTAACATAAGTCATGACATTATACAACATGTTAAGAAATATTTAATTAAGACTTGGAGGCTGTGAACATAGTTGAAGCCTTTCCCACATGCAAACAAGAAAATTAGATGACATGCAGCTCCATCTCCTGGATTTATAAATCTAGATTTTTTTTTTTGTCTGTCTAGTGTCTATGAGAGTTACACTTTTCTACATATATCTACGTGTTCTTAATATTAAACACATGCACAACAAATTATAAAATATTAAAAACTTGATGTTATGGATTTTTTTTTTTTTTTATCAATATTTTAATTTGAAACATAATCCAGCAACATCTAGCATTGCGATTTTATACCACTTTATTATTATTTTATTAGATGAGTATTGTGCGTAGTCAGGTTTTAAAGGAATGGTTTGTGGAAGTCTGGAAGATGATCATTACTTTAACTCACACTATCAACATAAATTGGACGCCACTAAGTTTAGCTAATGGCTGACCTATAATTAGAAGATTTGGTTCTTTGTTTGAGAAAATGGAAGTGAAACTATACAAAGATGCAATTATTTATGTGAAAAACCTCATTATTTAATCTGGGGTGAAAAACTACGGGTGGAGCAAGGGATGAACTCCTTGCTCATGAAATAAAGAGGAATGGCTTTATTTTACAAGGCTTTCTTCCTGTCAGCCTACAACTTGTAGGGTCCGTTTGGATTGAGAGAGGAATAAAGGGAGTGGAACTGTGGAAGGGAGTAAAATAAAGTTGACTAAAAATATGTTAATTTTGGGCTAAATTTATTCTACTCTACTTTTCTTCCCCTCCTCTTCCTCCTAAATCCAAACAGACCATTAAGGTGTATTCTCTACATGACTATTGCTCTTTTCTTGCTTGAAGTTCTTGCTAATGAAAGGCAATCCCCCTCCTTTTATAGACCAAGGAGGTAGCTAGACTTTGCACAAGTGTTACATTTACAAAATTGGCACAAAATTCCTTCGTTTATTGCTGCACCATTCCCAACTGACAAGTCAGGTAGTGAGCCAATGCGCTAGCGCAGGTACTGGCGGTCTTTGTCTGTAGTAACTAGTAAGGTCCTCCAACTAATTTGAAATTGGATTGTGATGCTCCATCTCTTGTGCATGTGAGTCTGTACATTTATCTTCATAATTGATACATAATACATAAGGCAAAAACTTCATGTGGGCCTTTTATATATAAAAAATAATTAAATAAAATTATTTAATACTAATTAAATCAAAGTTAATTTGATACATTAAATACATTAATTGATACATAATACAAACTAAACTAATGTTACTGAGAATTTAATATCATAGTTGAATCATAAATTTTAATAAAAAGAAATAAAAATATATTATGATTAAAAAAGTTACTTTATGTTGGATATATGACAATGTATAGTTAAGTAAAATTGTAATCCAAATTCTCAAAAAAGAAGAAGGTGTAATCTAATTTTTAATTTTATATCTTGTTTTTGAGAGAGAGAGAGAGTGAGAGAGAGATTATTTGATGTGTGGCTTTGTAGGATATTGATTTACATAAATTAAAGTTTCAAACTATTAGGGGAGATTAATCTATAATTGATGATTTAACACATTTGCAGCATTTTTTTGAAACATTTTAGGGTTTCGATAGGGTTATGTTTTTATTAGTCTCTTATTTTAGAAGTCTTTATAGAAATGAAAAGGAAAAATGCACTAAAGATACTACAAAATGTTCATAATATGATGCGATAATGATTATAATTGATGAACTTCAACAACTTAATTAATGAATGTTTAAATTACTTTTTTGTGATCGATGATATGTCAAGTTGTAAGCTTATAATAAAATTTGTTTAACATTACTAATAAAAAAAAATGCACAATTTATATATATATATATATATATATATATATATATAAAATTTTATAAAATTTTAGACCTTTTACAATGGGGGACGAGGCCTTTTTCCCTAGGGGTAAAATCTTTTGTGGTGGGAGCCTAGACCTTGGGTCGGCCTTGATATTCATGCATGACTGTTGCACCCATGCATGATTGTTGCTTCGAGCGCGCCATTGTGTCCTTTAATTGGGTTGTCTTCTATTGACTTGACAATTCTACTCTCGAATCTTAAGATATTTACAATATTATACAGTACACATGGATGAGTAAGATGGGTTTAATGTCTCTAAACTGAAAAGCCCATCATGTCCCAATGCACCAGTCTTGTGACCATACAAGCATTTTAAGAATTGCACCATTAGGTTATGTTTTCTTCTCTTATAAATCCTTTGTGTATGTAAGATATCAAGAGAATGTGAGATTAATAACTATCTTATTTATGAAGTTTTTAAGATTTTAAATTTTATTTAAATTTTAAATTTGTATAAAAATGCATACATATGAATTTATAAATTATCGAAAATGACATCTAATTAATATTAAATTTGACATGCATATTAAATATAAAGAGCATGTAGTTCAGTAATAAAGTAGTGAGATTATTAAAATATTAATCTAATGTATTATTATTAAATGATGAAACTATTTGCTAATGCAACATTAAGTATAATTTGAACTCAACACATTAATTAAAAAATGGAAAAAAATCAAGTTTGAATTGAATCGCTGTAGATCCGAATATTTGACCAGCACATAAATTCGATGAACTTACATTTTTTTCCATTAAAGAAATCAAAATATCAGCTAATTCTGACAAAATAAGATTTTATCACTCTTTTTCAAATCAAGCCAAGGTTCTTGGGGGAACAGTAGAAATGAGATGGGCAGTCAAATAATACTCAAAAGGGTTCACAAATGCGTTAAACCATGGTTGGGTGTCATTTTCAAACTTCCAAGCCCATTTATTTTCCACAAAAACACGGTTTTGGGAATCATTGTACAAAAAACAATTGGGCTTTTTTGTCACATGCTATGATGTTGATTGAAATTTGAACTTATACATCTCCTCGATCCTTCCACTACAAATCTACAACAACCCTTTTAATAGGCTCTAGTCCAAATTTTTGTCCCCTTCTTCTTCGTCATTACTGGCTATTAGTATTTGTTGTCTTTCACTATTACTAGCTAAATAAATACTCGAACTAGTCTAGGCTGGGTCATCAATTCAACAGTTTGATCGATCAATCCATGTTTAAGAACTATGCTTATTTGTCACTTCAACATTAGTTTGAAAGTATATCATATTATATATATTTTTAAAATTATATAAAATTTGAACTTATGAAGTTCATTCTCTAATGATTGGTTTTTTCAACCATCGAGTCAAGATATAAATGATTTTTTATTTTTTTTGGTAACAAAATTTGATTATAAATATTTTATTTGACAATAAATGATTTAACGAAGTGAGTTAACTAAAATTCACATATTTCACTGCATATTAAAATAACTAAAACATTCATCTAAAACTTATTTAATTGGCATTAACCTCCCCTACCTATAACCCCAAAAAATAAATGATAAAAAGAAAAAGAAGAAGAAAGAGGACAAGAGAGGTTTAGACTTTAAAACCAATTGGAAACAATCCACATTTAATGATCTAATTAATTTGGAAAAGTTCCTCCAAGACCCGGTCCACGCTGTCATCTAAACAGTTAAAAAGGCAAGATTGTGGACTGGGTCTTGGAGAATCTCTTCCAATTCCGATTAATTGTTGCTTGAACCTTTAATTAAAAAGTGAAAGTGGAAATCTAGTGATCATTTGAGGATCATAGTTGAAGTAAAACATGCTAATTGACGACAAGGAGGAAAATAAGTATACCAACAAAAAAAAAAAACACATCAACTCAATTAGAAATTATTTTCCCCTTTTAAATGACGTTTGAGCTAACTTTTTGGTAAAAAATCAGGGGAAAGAGAAATAATGAAAGAATGGTTTTCCTTCAAAATGTTTTAGCAAATGTTGCAGAAGTTTTTTTTTTTTTTTTTTTTGACCGAAAAAAAGGTAGTTGCAGAAGTTAACAAGTAAAGAAAGAGATAGAAAAATAATCTATTTATACGTACAATTTCAAAACTCTTTTTTTTTTTTTTTTCTTCCAAACTGGGCGGTTCAATGTATTTAGGGGCTTAAGCTGACAACTTTAATAGAGTCTTTTTTATTATTTAAATATTAATTTAATCATATTATTTAACTTTTGATATCAATTTTTTCTTCACTTAAAATTTATTTTCGTAAAACAACTAATTAAGTTTATGCATTCAAATTTTGCTAATATTTTATTTTTTATTTATAACACGACTAATTCACTCACTTTTTCTTATTTGTTTAAAGTACAAGTATATTTTAGCATTATTTCAGCAAAAAAACTAAATAAGTTAATGTCAAATGCATATTTATTATATTAAGCGTATTAAGTTAAATTACAAAAAATAAAAGTAAAAAACTAAATGTCAAGTAGGGGACTATGCTAATATGATGTGAATAGTTAATGTGGTAACTGATAAGTGATAACTCATACTAACAATAAAAGAGGGAAAAGTACTCAAGAAAAAAAAGAAAAAAGAAAAAAAAAAGAGGATAAAATAGAAAATGTCTATTCCCTTTATTTGTTTTGGGAGACAGGGCCAATTTTTTTTTCATACGATAATAACTCATTTGTAAGTTTTATTAGTTTAAGGGATATTGCTGATTGTGATTTTGGCTCTCTCTCTCTCTCTCTCTCTCTCTCTCTCTCTGTCTCTCTCATATCTTGATGAATATGCTTCTCTTTTTATTTTTTTCCCCTTTAACTTTTGACATTTATCTTGATTGGTGATGAATACAAGGCATAAAGTGACTTGCATTCTACTTATTTTAGAATCAGTTTGTATAGAACTTATCTACTGATCCTATTAAGTTTTGGAAGGGAGTCAAATTAAACCATTTTATTCTCACTTGAAAATTGTTTAATTTCTATATATTTTTTGTAAATATTATGAGTTATTATATACTTTTTTTTTTGGGTGGTAAAATACAAAAATTATTCTTGAGATTTGGGCTTATATCATAAACTGCCCCAAATTTTCCCACTAAGCACAAAAAGCACTTAACATTGTTTGTGCTCTTTTTTCAAAAACTAATTTATTTTCAAGTTAATTGCCACGATGTAACCCCACAACAACTATATTATGACAATTACCTGCATGAGAGAGTGTACGTATAGTATATAATAGATCGATAACATTAAAACAACCAAAGATGAAGAAGGAAGTAAAAGAAGACTTGGAGTAGTATGGTAACTTTCAAATAGTGTTAAGCACAGCTTGTTTTTAGGGACAATTTGGATATTTTTGAAAAGTTTGTGCAGTGCCTAGTATTAACCCAAATCTTAGTAATTATTATTATTTTTTCTTATTTTATTTATTTTAAAATTTTATGACATCATTTGTTTAACCACCTATATGATCTGAATTGAAATAAAATCCTAAGATTCGATCTCCTTTTTTGGTTATATCAAAAAATCTTGGTATTTACAAGACATTTCAGGTTTAAATCCTTTCTATCCGTTGTAATTATGTAATTATTAAAAATAAATCAAATCTATTTGATCCCCATTCTCTAATCTTCTTTCTCTTCCCTTCCTCTTCCCCACTACCACTACCAAATATCGTGGATGGTGTACAATTATTTCCTAGCAGGAGAGAAGTATCAATAGAGAGAATCATTTTGGCTAGTACAAGAATCTAAAAGATCATTCGACGTGAGCGTGGGGTTGAAGACATAACTATTACACGTCAGAAATCCCACTCTACTTCCTACAAGGATTAGCTAAAATATCAAGCAAAAACACGGTATAAGTTTTGAAAATTCTTTGGTCCACTCTTTTAAATCCAACTCTTGACTTCTTACTTTTCTTAATCTTAATCATGTAATAATGCCAACATGGACAAATGAGAGAAAGAGAGAGAAAATTTGAGAGAGACACTTTTTGAAGTTATTAAAGTTGAATTGGTCAGCATTTGGACCTCTTCACTTCCTCACCTTCTATTGCTTGATGACCAAAGACTGGTCTTTGTAGAAATTTTTGCCCATTTCAGTCAAACTTCAACTTTTTGACCTTCGATAACACATTAAAATATTTTTTCTCAACCCAAATAGGCTTCCTATAAATGCAAGCCCTTCACTGACTCCTTCAAATGCAAGAACTTAGAGCTTCCCTCTCTCTGCTTTCTCAGCATCCAGCATCAAGCAAAGCTACTCTTTCTGCCACTCAGCTACTCATCTACTTTCACCACCAAGTCCTCAAAAAAGACAATTCCCATTCTTACTACTTCCATGTTTGCATCTTCTTATCTTTCATCATTTGGGTCTTCCATATTCCTCTGGCTTCTACTTTTAGTGGAAAGCTTTTGCTTATTGACAACACATATCCAGTCTAGAAGCATGCTAGTCATTGTTTCTGGTATCAACTAGCAAAAAACTTACCAATAAGTTTACTCAGAAATCAAATGTGCTAGCAGATCACTTCCACACTGTATAAGACTATTGCTTGTCCTTGTAGTCCCTATTGACAGCACTGTAAAAGATGGAGAATGGTTGGAGCTGGGAGCAGAAGACACTGATTAGTGAACTAATTCAAGGAATGGAACTAGCAAAACGGTTAAGGGTACAATTTAGTGGTACATCTTCATCACCTGAGACCACGGATACGTTGTTACAGAGGATACTAAATTCATACGAGAAGGCTCTTTTGATTCTGAGATGGAGTGGGCCAGTGGGACAGTCCCATACTATGGGAGTAACAGCTGGTGTGCCAGGGTCTCCAATTTCTGTCAATGGAAGTCCTGGGAGCGATGAATTTGAGAAGGGTCTTAAGGATCAACAGGAACTTAATGATGTCTCAAAGAAAAGGTCAATTTTAGAGCCTCATGATATAATTCTTGATTACTGCCAAGAAATTGTACTTATTGATATAATAACTAATGCTGATTGTAACATGTTTTTGAAATTGGGTTGCAGAAAGATATTGCCTAGATGGACAGACCAAGTGAGGGTGAACTCTGAGACAGGGTTGGAAGGACCTCATGATGATGGCTATAGTTGGAGAAAATATGGTCAGAAGGACATCCTAGGAGCCAAATATCCTAGGTGATGACTCTTTTCTTTATCTTCTTGAAAATCAGTGGGACATCCTTGCTTTTCACGTTTTTTTGTTAGCTGGACAAGCACATGTACACACACACACACAAACACAAACACAAACAAACTAATCATTTGCTAAGTAGACACCCATTACACGTGTGTGCTTGCACAAACTAATCATTTGCTAAGTATGACATGCAGTTTTACATAAAATTTTTCATTTCTTTTCTCTTCTTTTGGTGGAAAATGTACCTGGATTTGAGTCTATTTGTTTGTCATTTTCACTCCCCAATAAAATCACTTTCCGTGCTTTAGTATCTCATAAGGTGAATGCAATAGTTTGATCAGAAGCACATTTGACATCCGTCTTTTGCCAGGGAGAAACCTAATTATTATTATTATTATTATTATTATTATTATTGCAGAAGCTATTACAGATGCACCTTTCGTATCACTCAAAACTGCTGGGCAACAAAACAAGTTCAAAG
This sequence comes from Quercus tomentella, assembly GCA_028535165.1. Lineage (NCBI taxonomy): Eukaryota > Viridiplantae > Streptophyta > Magnoliopsida > Fagales > Fagaceae > Quercus > Quercus tomentella. Next base: position 31,861,651 of record JAPQVY010000155.1, read on the forward strand.
ATCAGATGAAGACCCCAACTTATTCGAAATCACATACCGAGGAAGGCACACCTGTTCCCACGCTACCAATTTGATTCCAGCACCATCATCACCAGAAAAACAAGAACAGAAACACAACAACAACAGCAACAACAACAACAATGATAATCAACAAAAGCAATCACTAGAAATACTCTCAACAATTCGAAACAATTTGAGGGTTGCTACCGAGAACTTGGACAATAGAGAGATGGCACATCCATTCTCTTTTCCTTCAACTTCATTTGGATGCATGAAGAGTGAAAACAGTCACTTTTCACTTTCAGAACTTGACAATAGCGCTCTCTTGGGTGGTTTTCCTCAGCCATTTTTGTCTCAGGCTAGCCCTGAATCAAACTACTTCATGGCTTCCCCATTTCAAGTGAGCAACTTTGGAGGGTTTCACATGCAACAGTCAGAATCTGAGATAATCTCAGCACACACTTCAGCCACCAATTCTCCAATTCTAGACATAGACTTCTCACTTGATCCAGTGGAAATTGATCCTAATTTCCCATTTGACACCCCAGGGTTTTTCTCTTAATTCCACATTGGGTCTAAAATAAGAATAAGAACAGCATTTGGGATGCAATTACAGATTAGCTGGTTAAACCTGTTGAATGTAGCTTGTATTATAAAGAGGAAGAGAGTGTTGTAGAATATATAAAATCCTCTCATTTTTGCTATGACATGTACGATAGCATTAGAGATTTAGATTTCTTTCATACCATGGTTCTAATTGATTTGATATACCAATGAATTTTATCCAAAGTCATCAAAGCATAGATAAGCAATCACCAAGGGGGTTCAGGGTTTACATAGAAGATAACGGTTATCCTAGAAGCCAAAGAAGAAAATCATATATATACAAAATGTTCTCTAGTTTTATTTTCCAAAAGCAATGGTTAGACAAAAGTAACTTGCATAAAAGAAGAATGGCCTCCGATACCGTAAATATCAATCCAAATAGCATGAGCACTTTTTAAGTAACCTGCTAAAAAAAAAAAAAAAAACACAATGAAATATTACAAGGATTGCCTTAAGGAAGGAATAGAAACTATTTGGAATCCTAAAGGAATAAAAAAGACAGAAAACCACAAAATGTGAATACACCAACAAGAAAGATGGACAGTAGACATAATTTTATGTTGCAACATCATGTTTACTCTAGAGAGATTCTGAAAGTGAACAAATACATGATGTGCTTCACAGCAAAAAGGAACACATTCTTTCACTGTACATCTAGTTGAGGTGAGAACTCTCAAGAGAGAGCACAAGTAAAAGCATTGCTGCAGGAAGTATTTCAAATATTATGTGCATTGAAAAGAAAGAAGAAGAAAAAAAGGAGGCAAATCGGCCAGAACAGAGCAGCTAATGTGGTGCTTTGGGAAGATAATGAGAAAGACAACAAAACCAAATGGTCAATTAAATCTTCTCTTCCTAGATGGAACGCCGCTCTTCTTTCAACCCCGCAGCAGAATTAGATGTGTTTTGTTTTGTAGCTCGAGCTCTCCTAAGAGCCTCTCTCAATCCCATCACAATAAATAAGTTGGTCAAAGTAAGAAGTGACTCAGCTCCACCATGTAACCAATCCACGTTAGACAAGGAAGTACCATAATGCACCTTTGCTGTTTCGATCACATAGGCAGAGTTACACAGTTACGCATCTATATGTAAACATGATGATTGAATCATAATATATCTTGCTCAATGTTAGAAAAATTACCATAAATTCCAGCAGGAACTGCTCAAGAGGCACAACGACAGAAAAGACCAATATGAAGAAAATTAGTTAGAGTTGACAACAAGGCTGTTATACAGTAGTAAACAAGTAATAGTAGCAGGGAAAAGGCATAACTATTATCTTAGCCAAAATGGTTGAGACTTATATGGCATTGATTTGAAGAAGTTTTTCACTACGTTAAACATTCAATGCCTTGTAAATGTACAATAACAATCCATTCTGGAGATAATGTATCACAAGGTGTGAAGACAGAGGGTAAATGAAAGCAATGCTATTGCTGAGACAATGGCAATTTGAATTTCTAAAATTATCAACATGTAGAGACGTGGACGATGGACATGACCCCCCATAATCTCACTTTTTATGGCCCTAGAGTGCAGACTGTGTAATTGATCAGGCCATGGCTATATTAAAATTTGAGACACAAACGGCACCTTCATTGATAAATGAAAAGGAGTTAGCAGATTTGAATCAAAGAGAACAATCTTGGCACTCAAGTACTTCATCCAAAACAAGTTTCTCCAGTCCTCAGACAATTTAATCCCGTATGCCTGATTCAATTTTCCTGAAATTACATAAGGTTCTCTGGATTGCAGAAAATATTAGACCCATCTTGAAGTCATGTAAGCATTGTTGGTGCTGTCTAGGGATGGCACAATGTACCTGCCCCGCCCTACCCTGACCAGCCCTGCATGGGTTTTCCTGGCCTTTATGAGGGGACGGGATGGGACGGATTTTTCCTAGTAGCATCCCTAACACTCGCCTTTCTCTTTGAATACTATCACAGTCTCACTGCCACCCCTCCCCTTCCTTCTCAACTATCTGTTAGGAACCCGGTGGTTCCTAATGGGGATGAATAGGAATTGTAAGGGAATTGACTTAATTCGAGGTAGTCACCCTCCATAGAGAAAGCAAGAGATTAAGAGAGAAAGATGCACTAATGCACTAAGAAATTGGTTTATTCTTCCATGATGGAAATGTGATTACAAATAGGTATTTATAGAACCATAAAACTATTCTATTGGCCCACATGGCCTTATCCTAATGGTCCTATCATTCCCCCCATGTGTATCAATAATTCCAACATGCGTTAAATGTGATTTACATGCTTGGAATTGTAACTAACCAACCAACTAACTAACTAAATGCAATATTACAACAATTATTATCTATATACCTAAAGGGGTTCCTAACACTATCTTACTTTGATCAAGAGCTGATGACATGTCATTACGGATGACAAAATGAGTCCACACAGACTGGCCCTACCCCCGTCCCACATGGGAGGGATGGGGGACCCATGAGTCAGCCCGCCCCATCTCTTGCCATCCCTACTGTCCAAGCAGACAGATGAGAACAAAGCAAAAACGAAAACTCTGACTAAAATACATGCCTTAACTAAAGTGCAATTCATTTTTCCTTATCAACATCCTGAGGGCCAATATTTCCTCAATGTTAACATAGCCCAAACATTTTCTTAGATAAATTTTGGTAGATTTTTATTTATTTCCCCATACTCCAGAGCAATTATTAGTTATCTTTGACTAAATAGCAATTTACACCCTCAATGTTTGGGATAAATTTGATTTTGCCCCATTAAGTTTCAAAATTTGAATCTATACCACTAACATTACATAGCATTTAGATTTAAGCCATTCCATCCATGCACCATGATGAGGTGTCTCTTAAGTGTGCCATCTCAACTCAAAATGGCGTAGTTTTATGGATCCAAAATTTGAAACTTTAAAGGGGTAAAATCAAAATTACCCCAAAGTTGATGGTGTAAATTGCAATTTACTTGACACTTAACGGGCACTTCAACACGGTGCATTGATGGAAGGACTTAAATCCAAATGATATGTTATGTTAGGGGTACGGATCCAAATTTTGAAACTTTAGGAGGCAAATTCAAAATTGCCCCGAACTTGAAAGGTGCAAATTGCAATTTAGTCTATATCTCCTGTAAAAATGACATCAACCCGCTTTGAGAACTCAAGAAAGCTTAAATTAAGACTGGGAGCAAAAGGCTACATATCCTATGTGACCAACAAAGCTAAATTCATCTATAATCATACAAATGGCAGCATAAATTATCCCATTAGGGCCGTTACAAAAAAAACTTTTAACTCATAATCATATAAGAAGCACAACAAAACATTAACATAAAATTAAAGGAAAGAAGAAATAGGGTCTGAGAAAACTCACTGGTAGCCCCCACAAAGGCGAGCAAGAAGTAGAATCCAAAGAGGGTGAGCTTTGGAGCAGACTTGGATTTAGTGATGAAGTACAAGAAACCAAGGTAGGGAAACAAAGAAAAAGCAAAGAGCTGTGAAGCTATACTCTGTGAATCAATGTTGGGTGCCCATGGGTCCACTGGGAGCAATGCCCAACACACAATCTCTCCCCTTCTCTTACCAACCAATCTCTCTCTATAACACTTGGATTCCCTCCTTTTTCTACATGGGTTTTTTATGGAGTTTTGCAAGAAAGCAGAAGAACCCGGAAAAGTTGGAGGGACTAAAAAGGTGACAGTGTTACATAGAGGTTGAAATGTTGGACTTGTGATCATTGTTTAGCACTAAAGGTTCAATCTTTTTTCTGAGCGAGAGGTCTTTAAGGCACTAATTAAGAAAAACATTATAGGACTATCTTTGAAGAAATGGTGAGTGGCTATGGATGAAGAGGATGGGCCATACAAATTGTTATCGTAAGTCAAATTCATGTACCTTTCTGTGAATGAATCGTGGCGTTAGTGGGCTTGGAGTGGGCTGCCTGGTTTGGATGACTTTTTATCTTGGGCTTGACAGGGCTAGAATTTCATGCAGTTTTGTCTGGTCGAACTGTGGATCTCAAATCGACTAAGCAAAAAGCTTTTTTCTTTTTTAATTTGCTGGGGTCGATCAATGGATAGAGCAAACAAAATGAGAATTGGCTCAAACGTCCCGAGATTCAATAGGTGTAAAGAGTGATGGATAGTAAAACCCAAAATTTACAATACTCATCAAGTAAAAGCTAATGATGCGTCACAAACAAATGCCCAAAAGTGTTAGACAACAAAGGGAAAGAAAATATGAATAATACCTCTAAGAATTTTTTTTCTAAATAACAATAAATATTAAAAAATTTAGTTAGTTGTCACGTTTTAAAACAATGTTGAAAACTAGCATCTCGAGTGTCTAAAACTCGAGTTCCAAGATAAAACTCGAGTTTTTAAGTCTCGATTTGTAAGTGGATCAGTTTTAAGTGGGAAAAAATCAAGCTAAAAATCGAGTTTTAAAGACTCGATTTCCATAAATTGAATAAAAACGCCGTTATAGGGCTATAAAACGTCACTATAGGGTTTAAAAACGCCACTATAGGACTCCCTAAACCTGTACTTATAAAATTTTTTTTGCAGGAAAACGCCGCTATAGGGCTTTAAAACGTCACTGTAAGGCTTAAAAACGCCACTATAGGTGAAATTTTTTTTGCATAAAACTCGAGTCTTAAAGACTCGAGATCTATGTGGCATTTTCACACTCACGGCGCGAGTCTTTTGGACTCGAATTCTAATATGGATCTCGAGTTTCTAAAACTCGAGATGCTACTTTCCTTTATTGTTTCAAACGTTGCCTAACTAACTATATACAATTCTTTTGCACAGCTATTTTGCACATTACCTCATACCTCTAATCTTTATTATTTTGTACATGCATCAAAATATGAAATTTAAGAAAGGTGTTAAGGGAGAGAGAGAAGGCATTATTGTGTTACCACATATGCATAACACCCTTAATATTCTGCCACGCTTATGTGACTCAGAAACTTGGAGGGAAATAAGCATGGTAGTTTAGGTGGAAGAATGCATCGTTAGTGTAGGGCTTGATGGCAAAACTTTATAGTAGGTTTAGGACATCCTTAAGGTCTAATTTTGCTTATGGATTGAAGCTTTTAGTTGTTGTGTTGCTAAACAGAAGGTAAGCTTTAGATTTGTTTTAGTTTGGATAATGGGATGGGTTGGTTTAGTTTAGTGACTTTAGTCACGATTTAGGAAATTTGTTGACTAAACTTGATTAGCTAAACCCTCTTGCCAAATTGACACATAGGGAACCTACTAAATTGACAAACCTCACCAGAATTCATTAATTGAAGCAACTTACTTTTTAGGCTAAAACTAGGTTAAGCAGTGTCTTTAGTCAAGTAAAGTAAACTAGACATGATGGATTTTTTTGCATGAAAGTTAAGTGACCAGCACGTGATTCCTTTTATGGGTTCTCAGATTTTGCAAGTAGCCTGAATGGGCAAAATCTATGCTGTGGACTGATGAAAAAAAACAAAAAAAACCCAAATATGCCCAATCTTATCCTTCAAACATCACTCTCTTAATTCCCCATTTAAATATGCATCGGCTTGGTCCATGCATAAAAGAATAAAAAATGTTATGTTTATAATGGGCCCAAATTGGATTTGACTTTACTTTGCATTTGGGCTAGTAAGATTTTTGCAAAAGTGACCATCAACAATAATAAAAATAAACAACACTACTTGAACTAATTTTAAAGTCAAAATTAAAAACTCCTAAACTTTGAATGTCCAAATCGTTTATTTTGTTACTATTTCATTGGTGAGTGGGGGAGAAAACACGATTAATGTAGAGTGTATATTTGATTTTATAAATAAATTGTTTTTAAAGTAAGATTAAATAAAGAAGTCATTTTATATTTCATTTAATTTTTTCAAACTTCTTCTCTCCTATTAATGATATTATGACCCAAAAGCCCATTTACTTGTACAGCAAGTATATGAGCATACAATAAATTTGAGTCTCTTAAACTGTAATATGTTCCACAAATCCCAATCTAATTAGACAATTACTGATAAAATAGGACATGGTCAAATCAGGAGTGCCATATCCTTGTCTCATACCATTTTAGGCATAAATAAATAAATAAATAAAATGCATGAAACGGGTTAGAGTTATTTTATCATTTGTGTCATGTTCAAATGTGATTTGTGTATACTCAATTGCTTGATGATCAAACCCAAAAAGATTTTTAAGTTTTTTTTTTTTTTTGAAAGTGTTTTTGTGTATCACTTGTGTTTTGAAAGTTTTTCCAAAAAGCCAAATTCATTTTGTTGAAAAACTCCTCCAAAAGCCTTTTAGCCGAGTAAGTTGCGAGTAAGCTATCCCACATCCTAGTCACGAAAATGAGGAAGCTAATTTTCATTTCTTCCAAAATTTTACACACAGAGTTTCACGACTCCCTTATGAGTGCTTCGCGAGAAATAGCTTCCCGCGAAACTTGCCCTATGCATTTGAGGCATTTCGCGAGTAACTCGCAAGAATTTTGTGAGTAGTTATCCCGTGAAATGAGTGAAATTTCAGTTTTTAAAGGGCACACAGTGGTAGTTTTCAAATGTTTATTTTTTGCCTCCTTCGTGCCTCTCTCAACCCAAAACACCTTCTTTCACTCAAATCTCAACCAAAACTACTTGGATTTCATCCCTAAGTTTTCTCTAAGGTATGTTTTAACATCTTTTATTCTTTGAATTCTTAGATTAAGCCTTAGATTCTTAAATTTCTAGGGTTGGGGTTATTTTCAAAGGTGTTGGGAAAATTTAATTTTTGTCAAATGTTTTTAATTTTTCTTGATTGGTCTGTGTCCCATTGTGTTTGGTTGTGTTTTTGTTGGCCCCTACTGGCATTTTAACATGTATTTAGGCAAGTTTTACATGTGTTCATGCATTGTTTCATATTTTAGTGTAGTGTGTGCACTCTAAGTGTTTGATAAAATGCCTATATGGTATTTTTTCATTGTTTTGGACTCCACTGAGTACCAATTTTGGGGGATTACCATGATTAAGCATGTTTAACATGCCTTAATCATTGGTTGTTTGTTCTACACACTTTGCCCCATGAGTGCTTGTTCATGCATTGCTCATGCATCACACATGCACACTACATGCACTCTTGATGCATACACTCCAACACTTGACATGTTTTGCATTCACTCATGCTAGTTAAGTCTTTTTAGACCTTTTAGCACTTATAACATGTTCTTGTGTCTATGTCTTGATTGTCTATTTCCATTTTAGGACAATTTTTCTTAATTTGTTCTTGTTTATGGACTAACTTGTATTTAATCAAGTTTGTTGCCATGTTTGTGTATGGTTTGTGTGTTTGTTTTTTTGTAGATGTCTCCTCGTAAGTCAGCTACAAAGAAATCGGCAAAGCGTCCTCATCACTCCCCCGATTCATTCAGAAACAATGATGCTAACACTGCCTACATCGATCATTACAAGTATGCTTCGATCGTCATGGAAAGGAGTGTGGACATTGAGTCCTTGGAGAACACATTCATTTCGGAAGTGTTTAAGGAAAAGACATGGACCAAATTGTTGAAACCCTCTAGTGATGTGTATGAGTGCATCATCAATGAATTCTTTGCGAATGAATTTGTGGAAGGCGACCACATCAACTGTTGGGTCAAGGGGAGAGAGTTCATAGTCTCTGGAGAGTCAATCCAAGAGTTGTTGGAGATCTGTTTGATGACTTCGGATACCTCTCTACAGTATGATGAGAGGAAAGAAAAGCTTGAGCCTCTTATGCAAGTTGGAGGTTAGTTCAAGAAGAAGGCCTTGCACACGATTGACTTCACTCCTGAGATGAGGGCTTTGGCTTATATCATGATCTTCAACCTCTATCCGGTGAAGAATTTGACTGTGATGTCCCAATATGATTGATTGTGTGATGTGTGTGGGTGTGTGATGAGTCCCACATCGGGTATTTACTGGGTTGAACTGGGCTTTATTAACAACTGCAAGAAACTTCAATTGTGACTAGTCCTTTTGAGGTATAGCGTAGATGTGGCTAGCGCTTTTTCCTTGGGTCGTTAATATGATTGATTGTGTGATGTGTGTGGGTGTGTGATGAGTCCCACATCGGGTATTTACTGGGTTGAACTGGGCTTTATTAGCAACTGCAAGAAGTTTCAATTGTGACTGGTCCTTTTGAGGTATAGCGCAGATGTAGCTAGCGCTTTTTCCTTGGGTCGTTACATATGGTATCAGAGCCAGGTTGGGTAATCCCCTGTGGGCTCAAAGACACTACCCCACAAAGTGGGCCCTAACGAGGACGTTAGAGATTTAAGTGGGGGAGATTGTGATGCCCCAATATGTTGATTGTGTGATGTGTGTGGGTGTGTGATGAGTCCCATATCGGGTATTTACAGGGTTGAACTAGGCTTTATTAACAACTGCAAGAAACTTCAATTGTGACTAGTCCTTTTGAAGTATAGCGCAGATGTGGCTAGCACTTTTTCCTTGGGTCGTTAAACCTTGTCGGGGCCAAGGACCATCTTCCTCCATGATCTCTTCACTCACAAAGAGATTGATATCTGTGGTCACATCTACCACCTCTTTGTCAAGTGCATCAAGAAGAGAAAGTCAAGGCTAACTCTACCATTCCTAAACTTTGTCATGTCTCTAATATCAAGGGCAAGGGTGAAGATTCGAAGTGGACTCCTGGTCATGCAAAGGGAAGAGCGAATCAGTGAGCACACTATTATCTAGAGTAAAGCTCACATCCCTGGTCTAGAAACCATATGTGTATGGTTTGTGTGTTTATTTTTTTTGTAGATGTCTCCTCGTAAGTCAGCTGCAAAGAAATCGACAAAGCGTCCTCGTCACTCCCCCGATTCATTTAGAAACAATGATGCTAACATTGCCTACATCGATCATTACAAGAATGCTTCGATCGTCATGGAAAGGAGTGTGGACATCGAGTCCTTGGAGAACACATTCATTCCAGAAGTGTTTAAGGAAAAGACATGGACCAAATTGTTGAAACCCTCTAGTGATATGTATGAGTGCATCATCAACAAATTCTTTGCGAATGCATTTGTGGAAGGCAACCACATCAACTGCTGGGTCAGGGGGAGAGAGTTCACAGTCTCTAAAGAGTCAATCCAAGAGCTGTTGGAGATCTATTCGATGACTTCGGATACCTCTCTACAGTATGATGAGAGGAAAGAAAAGCTTGAGCCTCTTGTGCAAGTTGGAGGTTAGCTTAAGAAGAAGGCCTTGCACACGATTGACTTCACTCCTGAGACAAGGGCTTTGGCTTATATCATGATCTTCTACCTCTATTCGGTGAAGAATTTGACAACCTTGTCGGGGCCAAGGACCATTTTCCTCCATGATCTCTTCACTTACAAAGAGATTGATATCTGTGGTCACATCTACCACCTCTTCGTCAAGTGCATCAAGAAGAGAAAGTCAAGGTTGACTCTACCATTCCTAAGCCTTGTCATGTCTCTAATATCAAGGGCAAGGGTGAAGATTCAAAGTGGACTCCCGGTCATGCAAAGGGAAGAGCGAATCAGTGAGCACACTATTATTTGGAGTAAAGCTTATATCCCTGGTCTAGAAACTGGTGCATCACAAATTCCAAGAGATGAAGCTGCAGATGAAGGTGGCAACACCGAGGATGAGATTGATTGATTCACTCATGTACCTGAGGATACTCCATAGCCTTCTTCTCAAGCATAAGCTAGAGCACCCAACTAGCTTGATTTGATACTTGGAAGGGTATAAGAAATGCATGCCATGATGACTGCACACATTGACTACTCCATGAGGTAGTTCACATACCATCAAGGCTAAATCACTGCCCTCTTTTCTCAGATTCAAGACTTGGAAAAATCAAACTCAGAGTCTGATGCTTTCTAGGACCTTTGGCCATTCCGGTCAAAAAGGGGGAGTAGATTAGCTTGAGGGGGAGTACATCCTAAGGGGAAGTAGTAAAATCATTGGTTTATTTTTGGTGATTTATGCTTTTCTAGTTTATGTTTTATTTACAGTGTTTTATTTAAAGCGATCATGTACTTTAGTTTAAAAAGTAGTTTTTCTTTAGTACTTTGTGTATCTTGGTTTTTATAGCCGGTGCTTGATGCTTTTAGTTATCTATTGCTTTTAGCTTTAGTTTCTTTAATGCATCATGTGGTTTGTTGCACATGCAATTAATTTTTGCATTGCACTTAATTGCATTACGTATCCGGATGATTATTTACTTGTTAAATGCTCATTGTGGTCATTTCTAATGACTGTTCTTGTATGATCAAGTTTTGCTTTATGTTCACATATCTCTTGTTTATCTTGATCACATTTTACTTGTTCTCTATACATGCCTTGTGTTCTACTTGTCTCGTGCTTACTGAAGTTTATTTGTTATGTGCAAGTGCTTCAGGATACAGGTGTATATGGTTCAAGTGCTTCACAGCTTTTAGATTTAGGTGTGAGTGAATTTTGCTTATGTTCCCAAACTCACGTTTAAGTCTAGAGTTTGTTTAGGGATTTTGTCATGGAATAGCCAAAGGGGAAGATTGTAAAGTTGTGATTTCCAACTAGCCTTTGTTGGCTTTAATTCTGAGCCAAATTTGATTGCATTTTTTTCAATCATTTCCCTATATTTATGTGGGTTTATTTGTAAGGGATGAGTGTGAGAGATTGGTGAAGAATCAAGCGTCAAAAGATGGATCAGTGCAGTTCACAACTAGCTCGCAAGAATCTCACGAGAAAGTATCCCGCGAAAAGGCCACGTGTGAAGCACATGATTAGAAGCTGAAAAGTCATGCCAGTCTGTCATTTGGCAAGTACTTCGTGAGAAAGGCCATCTCGCGAGGTACCCACGAAACATTCTATTTGGCAAAAAGATAAGTTACTTTACCAAATTCTTTACCCACACTATATATACCCTCATTACCTAGGAATTGTAAGAAATGTTTTTTAGAGAGAAAACCCTAGCAAATACACTTGAGAGTTAGAGATTGTTATATCCATAATCATCTACACATTTCATCTTGATTTTCCTCTACTCCTACCTCTCCATCTTTACATCCTTGTGAGGTTCTTAGCTCAAACACTTACCACACCTAATCTAAGTGTTGAGTGAAGTTTTGGTACTATTGGGAAGCATTGGAATGAGCCATTTAGTGACGGATGCAATCGAGCTGAATTGCGGGATCCAGAAAGCTAGTGAAGACAAAACTTCGAGAAGTCTGTCAGTAGCAGGAGCTTGGAGGGCTTAAGTACATGGAGTAGACTAGGCTTGGAGAGTCTTTTATTATTCATGTACTCCAGCTATATTCACTAGTGGATCGATTCGACTTGAAGGGTCGTAGAGAGGTTTTTCGCCAAGTTCTTCGGTTTCCTCTTCAATAACACGTCTTGGTGTTATCATGTATTTGCATCTCTCTTCCCTACTCTTTAAGCTTTACTTTTATTGTTCATTGTGGTTGGATATGGCTTAGAGTAGTGTTATCGGTTCATTGCGTATATTTACTCTTGTTTCGCACTTTGTTAAGTTAGAGAAAAAACAATCTAGCCGTAATTTCTGATTTGGGGTCTGAACAAACTCTAGTGTTTTCATACTAATTTGAGTTTTCACAAATGAGGCAGTTTTGACATAAATGAGGTAATAGGCTAGCCCTAGGCCCCTCTACTAGAGAAAAGCCTCTGGAATGGGGATCGATAAGTGCTTTTTTTTTTAAACTATATTAATTGTATATTTTTTTTATCCATTCTTAAAAAGGTCCAAATAATTGAGTAATATTACAAATTGATGCATCAACAATTACAAATTGTAATTTAAATACTTATTTATTAATTATTATCTTGTTGAAGTATCGTTAATCACATTCTTTGTCAAATCAATTTATAATCTTATTATAGTAAAAAAAATTAAAGCAACTTAAGAAAATTCCTAAAAAAATTATGAATAAATAGAAATTGAACCCAGTCTCCATTAATTAGTCATATCAAAAAGTAAGAATAATTGTTTTTAATTTTGAAGAGAAGATAGGAAAAAAAAAATACTAAAGAATATTTAAATATAAAAAGACTTTTTTGAAGTTATTGTCTTAAACCTTGAATTGTATTGAGTCAGAAAAAAAAAATTAAAAAAGAAAGAGGATAAGTGGTTGTGAAAGTGCTATAAGTGAGAGAAAAACAAATGTTTAAGAATGATAATATAACATATACAAAAATCAATATTCTTTTCGCTTGGGTATGGAAAACTAAAGCTAGGCCCAAAAACCTATTTTTCAATGGAAAATGCTAGAGATACAAACTTTTTTACAAAATTTTTATAAACTACTAATGTAATGAGTGATTATTAATAAATAAAAAAAGTGATGTTATTAGTGAGCCAAGATGAAAACTAGTAAGAAGTTGACTACAACAATAGTTTGTAAAAATGTTGTAAAATAATTTGTAGTTGTAGCATTACTTTTTTCCAATTGCTAATAACAACATTAACAACTTCAGTCACTGTCACCTCCGCCCGAACAAAAATACATATAAGGAGAAAATTTCTTGGCGATGAGATGATAGAAAATTGTACTGTATGTATTGGCTAATACAATAATCTTCTTGAATGAAGATGTTGATGGACTCGGTCTTGTCTCCATGCAATTTAATTATACAATCTTACAATACTTAAAAAGTTAAAAATATGTTTAACCAACATAAAATTACTTCCTTGGAAGTGAGATTACGTGCAGGAACCACTTTACATTAAAATAAATACTAAATAGTTTTACAAACTTATTTCAGTTTTCTTTTAAAAAAAACTTATTTAAGTTTCCTTAGATCATACAAGGGGCGAAGCTAAAGGGGTCGAGAGGGGTCAAATGCCTTCCCTGGCCTTGCAAACAAATTTTAATACTACTAGGTAGGAGTATGTGTCTTCTTTTCTTATTATAATTTTTTACATGTTTCCTGTGTTTTTCAATGAACTAGTAGAAATTTTATTCTAAAGAAACTGTAAATTAATACATCTATAATATCAAGAACACCTCAAACAAATGGAGGTGTGTCTACAAGCATCACACTAAGCTTATGTAAGGAGTTTTACAGCTTTATATGCAAATCCACACAGACCGCACCTGCCAACTAGCTTCTAATACTATATCATTCAATTCCATCCAATATTTCAATGCAAACATGAATTACTTAAGTATTTGTTATTGATATAACCAAAAAACTCTTTTATATGTTAAAATTGAGGCTTCAAAAACTCTACATTAGTTACATATAAAAATAATCTGGAATATTAACTTCGTATAACTTTGCCAAAATAACATAAAATCATCAGTTATTTAACAAATAGAAATTGACATAGGTCATACCTAACCCCCACCCCCCCCCCCCCCCCCCCCCCCCCCAAATTGCATAATTCAAATTTACAGAGTTGTACTTCATATTTATCTAACTACAAATCTTTATATTTGTGCATAGAATTATGACTTTGACAACAAATTAAATCTAAAAACATATTATTTATGTGAAAAATTTCCTAATAAAAAAAATTTAATATAATGAACATGATCTTATCAAAAAATGTTCAAATATCACTTGTTAGTATTCATGTGAATGACTTATTATTTTTCAAATTTGTCATAAATAGTAGTTATATACTATATGCATGTATGTATGTATATGTGTGTGTATGTATGTGTATATATATATATATATATATATATATATATATATATATAGAAGGAGTGACTCATCCACCAGCATTAGATCTAGCAGTACTTCACTCCCTGAGATTCCACAAGAAGATGGAACAATCAACTCAGAGTCGTACCAACTTTCAGATCTAGATAAGAAGTTAGGAGATTGGAACATACCCAAAGTTCCCACAACCCAGGTCTATAAGTCATCTTCATGGTCCTTGAAAAAGTCTTTCAGAACGGACTACCATGTTAGGACTATAGAACAAATCTACAGCATCAACAAGGAGTATGAAACATGCTACTTGTTATCCCCTGCAGCCATAAAAGCTCACAGGAAAAAAGATCATAAATTCCTCCACATAGGACTTGTCCAAGTCGGAGTAAAACCATTGATCAGAGAAGGGTTGAACAACTCAATCCTTATGGCCCTTAGAGACACCCGTCATCTTAGATTTAATGACAGTCTTCTAGGCACCATTGAATCCAGTTTGAGTAACGGACCAGTCCATTTCGACTGTTTCCCCAACCTCACTGTTGCCCTTGACGACCCTCACATATTGAAGGTCCTCACCCTCAACATCAAAACCCATGGAACCCTTGTGTTACATGGCACCAGACAGCTTGCTCTTATATACAGAGTGTATTATAAGTGCATGAGGACAAACATGTCCATCCAAGCAGTTGATAAGGGAAAGGCAGGAGAAACCACTCTTATCCAAACTCCAGACGTTAGATCCACAGTTCAGGTACCAAGAACCCTGAAATGGTCTGAAGTCACTTTCCCAGCACATTGGACTATAGAGAATGAGAATTATCCTCTACAGATCCAAAACCCTGTTAGGAACCCAGATCTAGATTTTGTCCAGCAGTTGGCCGATGGAACGGTTAGACTAAGCTTTGACCAATCTAGGTTTAAATCACCCTTAATTGAGGAACCCAGATCTTCGGTATATCTGTACCAGGAACCAAGGACTAGATCCGTAGATCTACGCCAACCCCTTAGGCAGCTAACTATCCTCCTTAGAGATAGACCTGCATCCCAGTATAGTTCGTCTAGAACACGAGCTCCCTTTCCCACATCTAGAAAAGACTTAGGACCACTGTTTCAAGGACTTAAAGACCATTCCCAGGTTAGTACCCCTTGTTACACAGCCAAACAAGACTCAATTGCTGATCAAGAGAAACCTCCCTCTCCTTCACCACATATAAATGTCTTAGAAGCCCACATGTCCTCTAGTAGTTCTAATGCACCCTCCTCAGAGGAAGAAAAGGAGAAAGAACAACTAGATGACCAGCTTGGAGACACACCCCCACTTCCTCCTAAAAAACGGATATCCAAATACAGAGGAAACCCAGCCTTCAAGGATTTCCACAGAAAGAAGTTGGTTTCCAAAGAATATAGAAGACAAAAGTTCAAGAACAATGACTTCTATAAGAAAGGAAACCCCAAGGTACCTTTGGGATCCCTAGTGTGCGATAGACCCAGTTTGTCTGGTTTTGGTATTAATAGTCCATGTAATTACCTCGGCATTACCCCCATTTGGTATCAGAGCCAGTCTTTGACTGTGGTAGGAACTCTCACTTCCCATACGGGGATAAAGGAGGGCTCTCCGCCTACCGGGCTAGTCGCCGACTCTGATAGGTACCAGGTTAGATCCCATACAAGTATGATCCAAAAGGTCTGCTGGTAACGTGCCCAAGCGGGATGGCGGCGCCCTTCCCTGGGTATGCCTCCCTGCCCCTGGGTCGTGTCTAATCGCTAAGTTAGATTCGCCGAGCGAGGCAAACTTAGCAATGGATTACCCCCATTTGGTATCAGAGCCACATTTGTTGGCCGATCGTGAGTGTTTGTAAGTTACTGTAATTATTTTGAAAGTTAATCAAGTTGGCCGGTTATACCGCCATAGTTATCCATTATTTTGTGCATTACTTTGAAGTATGTTATCTCTAACAAACATTATTTTGTTTTACATCTATTTTCTGATAGCACTTCCACTCCCATATGTTGCATTCTTCATCTACTACTTCATCTTAGTCAGTGTTTACTATTCTTTCTTTTGGTGGTAGGCTGAGCCTCCCGTTCATTCAAACTGTTTATCATCTTGTGTTTATCTGTTTAAGCTAATCCTTTGCCCCCCAGATTATCTTCTTCTTCTTATCTTTGTTTTAGCCCAAAGTTTGTTGCAGATGTGTACTATTGAACACCCTAAGTCCGATTCTGTGAGTAGGTGTAGCCTGGTAAGTCTAAGCGCCTAAGTTGCAAGAGTCTGTGCCTGCGTTCCGTCAGACCATAATTCCCGTTAGCCAGGAGAGCGTTAGGGTTGGTAAAGGAAGGGGTTTTAGCAGAAAAGAGCAGAAGTGGTGCAAGCGGCGGTAAGTAGTTACATACACCCACAGAAGGCACTTGTTCCTTGAGTATACCTGTTTCAGATCTAAGGTTAGATCCAGAAATTGGGAGATAAAGGTAGTCTAGGTTGTAATTGATTTCTTAGGCTTTTAATCCAGAATGATGAATAGGATGTTTAGAAGGAGTGACTCATCCACCAGCATTAGATCTAGCAGTACTTCATTCCCTGAGATTCCACAAGAAGATGGAACAATTAAGTTAGAGTCGTACCAGATTTCAGATCTAGATCAGAAGTTAGGAGATTGGAACATACCCAAAGTTCCCACAACTCAGGTCTATAAGTCATCTTCATGGTCCTTGAAAAAGTCTTTCAGAACGGACTACCATGTTAGGACTATAGAACAAATCTACAGCATCAACAAGGAGTATGAAACATGCTACTTGTTATCCCCTGCAGCCATGAAAGCTCACAGGAAAAAAGATCATAAATTCCTCCACATAGGACTTGTCCAAGTCGGAGTAAAACCATTGATCAGAGAAGGGTTGAACAACTCAATCCTTATGGCCCTTAGAGACACCCGTCATCTTAGGTTTAATGACAGTCTTCTAGGCACCATCGAATCCAGTCTGAGTAACGGACCAGTCCATTTCGACTGTTTCCCCAACCTTACTGTAGCACTTGACGACCCTCACATTTTGAAGGTCCTCACCCTCAACATCAAAACCCATGGAACCCTTGTGTTACATGGCACCAGACAGCTTGCTCTTATATACAGAGTGTATTATAAGTGCATGAGGACAAACATGTCCATCCAAGCAGTTGATAAGAGAAAGGCAGGAGAAACCACTCTTATCCAAACTCCAGACGTTAGATCCACAGTTCAGGTACCAAGAACCCTGAAATGGTCTGAAGTCACTTTCCCAGCACATTGGACTATAGAGAATGAGAGTTATTCTCTACAGATCCAAAACCCTGTTAGGAACCCAGATCTAGGTTTTATCCAGCAGTTAGCCGATGGAACGGTTAGACTAAGCTTTGACCAATCTAGGTTTAAATCACCTTTAGCTGAGGAACCCAGATCTTCGGTAGATCTGTACCAGGAACCAAGGTCTAGATCCGTAGATCTACGCCAACCCTTTAGGCAGCCAACTATCCTCCTTAGAGATAGACCGGCATCCCAGTATAGTTCGTCTAGAACACGAGCTCCCTTTTCCACATCTAGAAAAGACTTAGGACCACTGTTTCAAGGAGTTAAAGACCATTCCCAGGTTAGTACCCCTTGTTACACAGCCAAACAAGACCCAGTTGCTGATCAAGAAGAAGACAGCACTAGTCAGGACAGTCTTAAGCCTCCCTCACCATCAGGAACTGATATGAGAGATCCTATTCAGCAAGAACCTGAATATGACTATCAGCTCTTAGTGTTGACAAAAGAGTTCACCCTGATATGGACGCTCTTGAAAAGGAATTTAATTCTGAACAGAACAGAGTTAAAAGAGAAGCCTATAGAGCCAACCATACCAAGGAACAAAAGATTGAAGTTTTGGAGAAATGGAAGATATTCATGAAAGAGGTAAAAGCTGATTATCCTTTCTTTGAATATTTTGAGAAACATTTCAAATGGCATAAAAAGAACTATGTCAAAACCAAACTTCCGGTTAAACCTAACCAACCCATAAGTATTGAGAAATCATCACAAGAAGTAGAGGAATCTGTCTCTCCTTCTTCAAAAGTAAATGTCTTAGAAGCTCACATATCCTCTAGTAGTTCCAATAAATCCTCTTCAGAAGATGAAAAAGAACAACCACTAGATGACCAGCTTGGAGACACACCTCCACTTCCTCCTAAGAAATGGATATCCAAATACAGAGGAAACCCAGCCTTCAAGGATTTCCACAGAAAGAAGTTGGTTTCCAAAGAATATAGAAGACAAAAGTTCAAGAACAATGACTTCTATAAGAAAGGAAACCCCAACCCCATAGAAAACCTCAAACCTAAAGCAAAAGGAAAATGCTTTAAGTGCGGAAAAAGGGGACATTTCAAGAAAGAATGTCCAGGTATCTCACCTACCAATTCCTTAGTATCTGAAGATATCTCTAAAATCCTAGAACTAGAAACTCCAAAAAACGAGTCTCTTGATAGTTCTATTGATCAAGAAATCTGCCAGATCTACTACAAGTCATCTTCTCCTGGAGTCTCATCCAGTACCTCTAGTAGTCCAGATGATGTCATACCATGCCAAGATAGCTGTTGCTGGAACAACACTATCAAAGTACTTTCTAGGCAAGAAGAGCTACTCTGAGATCTCGTAGAACAGATCAAAGACCCAGAGGAGAAAGCTCAAAGACTTAGTGAATTCCACAAAACCCTAGTTAAGGAAGCCAGTACATCCAAACCTAGGTTTCAGGAACCCAAAGTTGATTTGGAAAAAATCTACAATAGGTTTACCAAATCCAAGAAAGATATTACAGTCCAAGATCTCCAGAAAGAGATTAAGGATACCAAATCAGAAGTGAAGAACCTTAGGCAAGAATTAGTCATCCTTAGGGTTGATCATGGTCTGATGAACTTAAGAGTCAAAAATTTGGAATATACTTCTCATCAAGGAAATAAGGACAGAATCTCATTACAGAACCCTTCTGATGAAGAAGTTGATGAAACCATTAACCCTACTGCAGATGTGGAGCCAGGACCATCAAATGAATCGTTCTTGCAAACCATCAGTAGGATTAACTTCCAGAAATGGCATTCCAAAGTCAGGATTGTCATAAGCAAAGATTTTGAATTTGAGGTAACAGCCTTAATAGATTCAGGTGCTGATCTCAACTGCATTCAAGAAGGAATCATTCCCTCTAAATACTTCCGGAAAACCAGAGAAAGGTTAACTTCCGCAAGCGGTGGAAAAATGCAGATTGAATTCAAAATCCCAAAAGCACATGTTTGCCAGGACAATGCGTGTTTCAAAACCACCTTTGTTCTCGTTAAGAATATGACAGATAGGGTCATCTTAGGAAACCCATTTATGTGTCTGTTGTATTCTTTTACCACGGATAGTGAAGGAATCACTACCCACCCTTTTGGCCAACCAGTTAAGTTTAAGTTTCTTAGGAGCCCAGAACCCAAAGACATCAACAGTCTCCAACAGGTTTCCATCTCCAAGACTCTTAACCTTATCCAAGCCAAATCCCAACACATTGAGTACCTTGGTAATGAACTAAGTTACAAAAGGGTTGATCAGCAATTAGCTTGCAAAAGTTACCAATCAGAGATTAGGAGGTTTGAAGAAGAACTTAAGCAAGAGGTTTGCTCTGATCTTCCCACAGCATTTTGGCATAGGAAAAGGCACGAAGTTGCTCTTCCCTATGTTAAAGATTTCCACGAAAAGAACATCCCTACCAAAGCCAGGCCTATCCAAATGAGTCAAGAACTTATGGATACTTGCAAAGCAGAAATAGAGGATCTTCTTAGAAAGGGAATCATCAGAAACTCTAGGTCACCATGGTCCTGTCCAGCCTTTTATGTTCAGAAAAACGCTGAGATTGAGAGAGGTGTCCCTAGACTTGTCATCAATTACAAGCCCCTTAACAAAGTCTTAGAATGGATAAGATATCCTATCCCCAATAAAAGAGACTTAGTTAACAGGCTTTGCAAAGCAGTGGTTTTCAGCAAGTTTGACATGAAGAGTGGTTTTTGGCAGATACAAATCAGAGAATCTGATAGGTACAAGACAGCCTTCACCACACCCTTTGGTCATTACGAATGGAATGTAATGCCCTTTGGCCTTAAGAATGCACCTTCTGAATTCCAGCACATCATGAATGAGATTTTCAATCCATACTCCAGTCATATCATTGTGTACATTGATGATGTACTCATTTTCTCAGAATCCCTAGACAAACATTGGAAGCATCTCAGAACATTCTTCCAAACCATCAAAAGAAATGGTCTTGTTGTCTCGGCCCCAAAAATTAAGCTTTTCCAAACAAGTGTCAGGTTCTTAGGTTTTGACATAAAACATGCAGTCATCAAACCAATTGATAGAGCCATCCTGTTTGCAGAAAAGTTTCCAGATGAGATCTTAGAAAAAACCCAACTCCAAAGGTTCTTAGGATCCCTCAATTACATTTCTGATTTCTATCAAAATCTTAGGCAACAGTGCAAGCCTCTCTTTGATAGACTTCGAACCAATCCTCCTCCTTGGACACCCACCCATACATTGGTTGTCCAACAAATCAAAAAATATGTCAAGACACTCCCTTGTCTAGGAATCCCTTCAGAAAATTCCTTCAAGGTCGTTCAGACAGATGCCTTTAACATTGGTTATGGTGGCATTCTCCTTCAGCGTGTTAGTCCCACTTCCCCTGAACAAATTGTTTGTTTTCACTCAGGAATTTGGACTCCCACTTAACTTAATTATAGTACTATTAAAAAAGAAATTTTATCTATAGTACTATGTATTTCAAAATTTCAGAGTGATCTTTTGAATCAAAAGTTTTTAATACGGATTGATTGTAAATCTGCAAAACATGTTTTAGAAAAAGATGTTCAAAACATTGCATCAAAACAGATTTTTGCACGTTGGCAAGCCATCCTTTCAGTCTTTGATTTTGACATAGAATTCATTACAAGAACTCAGAACAGTATACCTGACTTCCTAACCCATGAATTTTTGCAGAATCCAGTCCAAAATGTCCGGGAAGAAACCCGTACAACCCCAACCTCCCAAGTTGCCTAAACCAACCACTAGGAGTACAAGTCAGGCACAAAACCCTGGACCCTTGGTACCTTTCTCTACCTCTCCAAAGACCTTACCTGTGTCCCCGTCTGTTGTTGCTAATCGTTATTTGGTTTCCACAATCCCGAAACCAAATTACCATAGGCCCCAAGGACAACACAGTTATAGCTCTGCCTTAGCTTCACCGCCCCCCAAGGCAATTTCTCCATATACTGTAGAAGACCCTTTCGGCCCAATAGTGCCCAAATAGCCTTCTCTGTCTTTTCCTCCTAGAACAGGAAGAGCCTCTTATATCAAGAAATCTTTTGTTCAGCATATCTCTTATATTGAGCCACACTTGGCCCACATAACAGATCCTCTAGCGCTAGCAATGGAAGTACTGCCCCATGAATGGCATTTCCTTCCCAAAAGCCCAGAGAAGAACATCAAATTCTATAAAGGCATTCTCATCCAAGAAAAGTCTACCAAAATAGAAGACATCAGAGACAGGAATAATCCTTCAAAAGTTCTATTCCATAGATTCATAATTCAGAGTTTTGTAAGCTGCAAAGATTGGGGACACCCCTCCACACTCAGAACTCTTACAGTACTCAAGGGATCAGAACCCCTGTACAATTATTATGATTATATGGATGCCTTTGAAAAAGTATTATTCTTCCAAAATGATAACTATGACCACTCATGGTTCATTCAGTTTGACAGGAAATTCAAAGGACAAATACCTTCGTGGTTCCTCAAGTGGTGGGAAATGTTTGGATCAATTCCACAGAACTTCCCAGAACCTCTACAGGACGCACTAAGATATTTCAGTTCCAAATTCCAGACAGACAAGCATTCTTCTCAGTTTCCAGCCATCTTGCATATGACAGTACAATACAAGATCCACTGGATAAGCATGTGGAATTATGCTATCAACAGAAATCTGTTAGATAGGGAATTCTTTGTAAAATGGTGGGATAAATTCAGACCAATTGATGCTATCTCCAAGTTATACAATGACTTTCCTCTTCCAGTTCAAAGAACCATTGCTCATCACTCCAGATCACAGTCCAGCCTAGAATCCGCTCAATTTGCCGGAAAATCTAGCAGAGAACTCAAAGATCTCGCCCAGCAATTGCTTCTCCAATCAGAACAATTAGAGTCAGAAGAAAAGAACTCTCTTGCCTCTTCAAAAGCCTCATGCAGTCGTGTCCCATTTGACCCATTCCAGGACGCCCAGGATCCTTATGGTGATTATAACTTGGACAGCGACTAAGGCATTTCCCTATATAGCTCAAGAACCACCTTTGCCAATCGGTTACTATTCAGAACAGTACCCGCACCAGCAAAGTTGCAGACAAGCTACTATTCACTGCACAGTCCAGAACACTATGCAGATTTACTATTCAGAAAAGCAAGGGGACAAGACACTGTTCACAAACAGTGACCAGTTACTGTTCACTCTACAGTGCCCCGACAGAATCATTGAAGTTACTATTTGCTTTCGGCTGAAAAGATATTCACCTGAAGGTAAAAGCGTTTCACCTTCCGTAATTCCAGCAATCTCCTGATCTGATCCAAGGCTCCCTCCAGCTATAAAAGGAACCCTTTGCTTCAGTCTTCAGCAGGTCCAATTGAACTCACCTTTCACAAGGTCTAATTGAATACCTCAGAGGTCCAGTTTCACATTGTAATCTGAAATACATTGTAAACCTAAATGGCTCTCTTCTCCTCTCCCCTAGTTTACACTTGTACTAGAACTACATTTGTAACCTACCTATGCTTCCGCCCCCAGTGCCCTCAGAACGGCACCCTTATTTTGTAGCTTACCCCCATTTGGTATCAGAGCCAGTCTTTGACTGTGGTAGGAACTCTCACTTCCCATACGGGGATAAAGGAGGGCTCTCCGCCTACCGGGCTAGTCGCCGACTCTGATAGGTACCAGGTTAGATCCCATACAAGTATGATCCAAAAGGTCTGCTGGTAACGTGCCCAAGCGGGATGGCGGCGCCCTTCCCTGGGTATGCCTCCCTGCCTCTGGGTCGTGTCTAATCGCTAAGTTAGATTCGCCGAGCGAGGCAAACTTAGCAATGGATTACCCCCATTTGGTATCAGAGCCACATTTGTTGGCCGATCGTGAGTGTTTGTAAGTTACTGTAATTATTTTGAAAGTTAATCAAGTTGGCCGGTTATACCGCCATAGTTATCCATTATTTTGTGCATTACTTTGAAGTATGTTATCTCTAACAAACATTATTTTGTTTTACATCTATTTTCTGATAGCACTTCCACTCCCATATGTTGCATTCTTCTTCTACTACTTCATCTTAGTCAGTGTTTACTGTTCTTTCTTTTGGTGGTAGGCTGAGCCTCCCATTCATTCAAACTGTTTATCATCTTGTGTTTATCTGTTTAAGCTAATCCTTTGCCCCCTAGATTATCTTCTTCTTCTTATCTTTGTTTTAGCCCAAAGTTTGTTGCAGATGTGTACTATTGAACACCCTAAGTCCGGTTCTGTGAGTAGGTGTAGCTCGGTAAGTCTAAGCGCCTAAGTTGCAAGAGTCTGTGCCTGCGTTCCGTCAGACCATAATTCCCGTTAGCCAGGAGAGCGTTAGGGTTGGTAAAGGAAGGGGTTTTAGCAGAAAAGAGCAGAAGTGGTGCAAGCGGCGGTAAGTAGTTACATACACCCACAGAAGGCACTTGTTCCTTGAGTATACCTGTTTCAGATCTAAGGTTAGATCCATAAATTGGAAGATAAAGGTAGTCTAGGTTGTAATTGATTTCTTAGGCTTTTAATCCAGAATGATGAATAGGATGTTTAGAAGGAGTGACTCATCCACCAGCATTAGATCTAGCAGTACTTCACTCCCTGAGATTCCACAAGAAGATGGAACAATCAACTCAGAGTCGTACCAGATTTCAGATCTAGATCAAAAGTTAGGAGATTGGAACATACCCAAAGTTCCCACAACCCAGGTCTATAAGTCATCTTCATGGTCCTTGAAAAAGTCTTTCAGAACGGACTACCATGTTAGGACTATAGAACAAATCTACAGCATCAACAAGGAGTATGAAACATGCTACTTGTTATCCCCTGCAGCCATGAAAGCTCACAGGGAAAAAGATCATAAATTCCTCCACATAGGACTTGTCCAAGTCGGAGTAAAACCATTGATCAGAAAAGGGTTGAACAACTCAATCCTTATGGCCCTTAGAGACACCCGTCATCTTAGGTTTAATGACAGTCTTCTAGGCACCATCGAATCCAGTCTGAGTAACGAACCAGTCCATTTCGACTGTTTCCCCAACCTCACTGTAGCACTTGACGACCCTCACATTTTGAAGGTCCTCACCCTCAACATCAAAACCCATGGAACCCTTGTGTTACATGGCACCAAACAGCTTGCTCTTATATACAGAGTGTATTATAAGTGCATGAGGACAAACATGTCCATCCAAGCAGTTGATAAAAGAAAGGCAGGAGAAACCACTCTTATCCAAACTCCAGACGTTAGATCCACAGTTCAGGTACCAAGAACCCTGAAATGGTCTGAAGTCACTTTCCCACCACATTGGACTATAGAGAATGAGAATTATCCTCTACAGATCCAAAACCCTGTTAGGAACCCAGATCTAGATTTTGTCCAGCAGTTAGCCGATGGAACGGTTAGACTAAGCTTTGACCAATCTAGGTTTAAATCACCCCTAATTGAGGAACCCAGATCTTCGGTAGATCTGTACCAGGAACCAAGGTCTAGATCCGTAGATCTATGCCAACCCTTTAGGCAGCCAACTATCCTTCTTAGAGATAGACCTGCATCCCAGTGTAGTTCGTCTAGAACACGAGCTCCCTTTCCCACATCTAGAAAAGACTTAGGTCCACTGTTTCAAGGAGTTAAAGACCATTCCCAGGTTAGTACCCCTTGTTACACAGCCAAACAAGACTCAGTTGCTGATCAAGAAGAAGACAGCACTAGTCAGGACAGTCTTAAGCCTCCCTCACCATCAGGAACTGATATGAGAGAACCTATTCAGCAAGAACCTGAATATGACTATTAGCTCTTAGTGTTGACAAAAGAGTTCACCCTTGATATGGACGCTCTTGAAAAGGAATTTAATTCTGAACAGAACAGAGTTAAAAGAGAAGCCTATAGAGCCAACCATACCAAGAAACAAAAGATTGAAGTTTTGGAGAAATGGAAGTTATTCATGAAAGAGGTAAAAGCTGATTATCCTTTCTTTGAATACTTTGAGAAACATTTCCAATGGCATAAAAAGAACTGTGTCATTTCCAAAACTAACTGGAAGTTACTCCCCAAGAAGGATGCACCAAGCTCTAGCAAACCAGAAATTGTTAGGTCTAGCCATCCTCCCCAAGAAGCCTTACTCTTTAACCACCGAGGTACTGATATAATTGCCTCACCCTTTAAGTGTCCAACAGCCCCAGATGAAAAGGTTGTTAAGAAGGTGATAGAGCAAAACAATTATACCAACCAGTGCTTAGGAGTTATAGGAAAACAGCTTGATAGGATGGAAGGCCAGATAGACAACAAGGTTATCCTCCAACCAGGAAACCCCAGTAAACCTATCCAGCCCTTAGAAAAACCCTTAGTCAAGCTCCCCACAATTAGACAAGCTAGCCTCAAACCTAAGGATCAAACAGCCTTACAAATAGTGGCCCAAAAGCTTGAAGATCTTGTGAAAAAGGAACCAGTCACCTCTTCACCAGATCACACCACAGCCAGCAGGGATCCTAGGCTTGATACCCTAAATGCCCATACAACTTCTAGCAGTTCTAGTAGAACCTCCTCAGACACTGAAAAGGAGATAGAACACATAGAAGACCAATTTCGAGGTCTACAGGTAAATAGACTTTACCAACCCAAGGTAAACCCAACCAGCCTCACCAAGAATTGGTATCCCAGACCTACACCACCTGACCTCCAATATGAGGAAAGATCCATACAGTTTACAGTATCCAGTGGAAAACTCTATGAATGGAACATAGATGGTTTATCCGAACAAGAAATCCAGAACAAAATCCAGCATATAACCATGGTAGCCAATAACTATCTAAATGATGGTATTCCAAATACTGAGGTTGTAGAGCTCATTGTTCTAGGATTCACTGGAAAACTGTTACATTGGTGGAACAATTGCTTGACAGAAACTTCCAAGGAAGATATTAAACATGCTGTCCAAAAAGATGAGGATGAGAACCCTATCTTTGACGAAAGCATAGGAAGAGGTGTTCCCGATGGAGTCAATACCCTGATCTACACGATCATGAAACACTTCATAGGTAAACCCAGCAATATCACATCTAGGATTTACGACCAGTTAAGTAACCTTAGATGTAAGAACCTTGGAGAATACCGGTGGTATGAAGATGTGTTCACCACCCGTGTCATGCATAGAAGCAATTGTAACTCTCCATTTTGGAAGGAGAAGTTTATCAATGGTTTACCCACATTGTTTGGACAGAAGGTCAAAGAAACTCTTGCTAGTCCTTTAGGTATCATAGATTATGATAACCTAACCTATGGAGACATCTCAAGCACGATCCGCAATGAAGGAATGAAAATGTGCAGAGATCTCAAAATCCAGAGTCAAGCCAACAAGAGCAAAGCCAAGTACGAAATAGGGAATTTTTGTACCCAGTACGGCTTACCTTCAATCATCCCCAAAAGGAAATCCAAACACAGAGGAGAAGAACCCTCTAAAAAACCCCATAGGAAGAAACCTGCTTTCAAACACTATAGAAAACAGAAGTTCAAAACTGATGATTTCTATAAGAAAGGCAAATCCAAGTCCACAAGAAGGTTCATACCTAAAACATCAGGAAAATGTTTTAAGTGTGGAGAGAAAGGACATTTCCAGGATGAGTGTAAAGCTAAGGCCAAAACCCTTATCAATACCCTCATTAGTGACCAAACCAGCAAGAAAGAAATCTTCAAACTCTTAGAACTCGATCACCCAAGTAGTGAGTCCAGTGACCAAGAGAAACACCAGTTGTTTAGGACATCTTCTGAAACCTCTAGAGTATCTTCTAGCTCCTCTAGTGACACAGATGAGATCCTAACCTGTCAAGATAGTTGTTGTAGAAACAAGACTATCCATGTTCTTTCTAAGCAAGAAGAGCTGCTTCTTGATCTCATAGAACAGATCAAAGACCCAGAAGAGAAAGCTCAAAGACTTAGTGAGTTCCACAAAACCCTAGTCAAGGAAACCAGTACATCCAAACCTAGGTTTCAGGAACCCAAAGTTGATTTGGAGAAAATCTACAATAGGTTTACCAAATCAAAGAAAGAGATTACTGTCCAAGATCTCCAGAAAGAGATTAAGGATACTAAAATAGAAATGAGAAACCTTAAGCAGGAATTAGTCATCCTTAGGGTTGATCATGGTCTCATGGACCTTAGGGTCAAAGATCTAGAAAACACTTCTCATCAAGGCAATGAGGACAGAATCTCATTACAGAACCCTTCTGATGAAGAAGTTGATGAAACCATTAATCCTACTGTAGATACGAAGCCAGAGCCATCAAATGGATCATTCTTGCAAACCATCAGTAGAATTAACTTCCAGAAATGGCATTCCAAAGTCAGGATTGTCATAAGCAAAGATTTTGAATTCGAGGTAGTTGCCTTAATAGATTCAGGCGCTGATCTCAATTGCATTCAAGAAGGAATCATTCCCTCTAGATACTTCCGGAATATATATATATATGTTTGCATGTGCATAAGTAATTGTGAGTGTCAAATGTAAATTTGGCCCCCCTGAAATCAAATCCTAGCTCTGCAGCTGGATCATATCATTTGTCAATTGTTACAACTTGTTGAAGTGATTGACTATGAGTGATAAACAATCATTTTTATATAAATTCACCATTTTTTCTCTCTTGCACATAATCAATCACATTATGACAAGAGTTAATGGTACAAAAGTTGTGTTTTCAGATTTTTTCAAATTATTAATACATTTCCTCAAGAGTTCAGAATGCTCATTTGATTAGATATCCTAGTCGCCTTCCACATGCCACGCTATCATCTAATATCTTCTTTGTATCATATGCATACTCAAAACCCATCTTCATTAGCTTTGTAGAATCAAATGTAACTCCTTTATCTGGTCCTTCAGTGAATCTAAAATGCAATGTCATGGTCAAAGAAAGGCCTCAAGCTAAAAATAGTTTTTGGTATTTCTCTTTTGACCAAAAATGAATAAAATAAACACATAAAAGGAAATTGCTATAAATAAAAAAAATGGAAAGGAAGTTTGGCAATCAAAATTCAAATAAAAATCTTACTCTTTCGCTATCTGATATTCTGGAAACTTTTCTTGGAAGGAACTTGCAATCGCTCTTATGGTTGGATTTGTGGCAGCACAGAGGAATCTACCTTTCATTGATTGGTTTTCCATGCAGAAGATATGTGCTTGACAAATGTCTTCAATGTGAACAAGAGGAATTGAACCCAAAAGTTCTTGCAAAAACTTCAATGCATTTGAGAAAAATAAATTGCCCGAAAGCAGAGATAAAATTGTTTCCAGAGATGATGGTACATAAGGAAGAAGTGTTTCTCCTCCCACTAGGCCACAAGCAAGTGTTACAACTTCAAGCCTACTATTATCATATTCATTATAATTCAGAATCTCTTTCTCTGCTAGTGTCTTTGATTTAATGTATCCCTACAACACATACCCAATAAAAAAACAATTGAACATTATGAATAGAAGATCTTAATAAATCAAACAGTTTGCACATTTTTATTTATTCAAGATATCGGCTTTAAAATAAAAAAATAAAAAAAAATTCTATCATTTTACAATATTGTAGGCTACAATTTAGACTCATGTGAATCAATAAAGTTTAACAAACAATTTTAAACAATCCAATATATATATTCCTACTAAAATTATGAAGCCAATATCTCAAACCTATGAGAAAATATATATTAACCATACACAAGAACACCACAGTTTAGGTGGAAACCCTTTTCATTTTGAAAGGAAAAATAACAAGACCAATTTCGAACAAATCCATTAAAGAAATTAGTTTTTTTTTTTTTTTTTTGAAGGGGAATTAAAGAAATTAGTTCAAAGGACACTTTTGCCCTTAAAATTTGAGGTTTTTTTTCTAATAAATAATTTTGGTCATGTTTGATTCTATTTTTATATGTGGCTCATATCATCCATTTCTTTTAGTAATCTGATCGATAAGATAAATGTCGTCCATTCATACACATTACCCATATAACTCTATTTCTGTTAGTAATCAGAATGTTAAGTGTCAAATGAGTGCCTTCCATACACATCATCCATATAAATCTATTTATGTTAGTAATATAATTGGTAAGTGTCAGATAAGTGTTGTCCATAAAGACATGTCACTTATATAATGTTAGGTGTCAATCAATCATTTATGTTTTTAAAAACATGAATCACGATAATTTACTATTCTTGTGATGTATGCTCTTGGCCTTTACAGTCAAATAAAAGTTATGCTTATTATCTCATTATATGTCCAATAATCTTCTAACAAAAATACTAATTATTGTTGTTAAAATTAATTATTATTGTTGAGTAAAAAAGAATACAAGAAAATTAAAAAAAAAGAAGGAAAAATCACAGATAGACAAACAAAAAGAGGAAAGTTTTATATAAAGTTTTTCGCTAAGATTAATTATTTAAATCTAACAATACTGTTTATCTCTCTGAAAAAAAAAAAAAAAAAAAAAAACTCTCTGATTTAAAGATGTTAAAATAAAAAGACAAAACAAACAGTCAATGACCAGATTAAATTATTATTAATAATACAACACCCACTCCAGCAATTAATTATTCAATATCATTCTGTCAACTTTTCTCAAAAAAAGAAAAAAAAACAATTACTCAGTTTGAAACCGCCAGTGGTTTGCCGAACTTGCAGGTTTGTTCAAACCGGACTTGTGGCTAGTTCCAGATTAACCCAGTCCAAATAGACGGTTTGGTCCAGTTTTTAAAACAATTTTTATCATCTATTTAAATTATTAATGCTGTATTGAAATCTAATCCATTCATTCTATAATGGTTAATGATAAGATTCTTGAAATTCCACGTTGAGTAATCTAAAGAACTCTAGATGATTGTAATTATTGTTCATGTAGATTATCTAAATATATCATTAACATAGTAAATCATGTCAGATATATTTCACAGATAATTTACTCTTGTAATTCTCTATACCATAACAACAAACCAAACAAATATATAAAACACAAAAATAACTAAAAATAATTAAATATACACACAGTTCAGATGAATGCAAAATGCGAATTCGCTCAATGCCAATGATGACACTATCTCCTTAAGACAGATTTTACCCCTCATATAAGAAGCGTAGAAATCTAAATACTTAACAAATAAAACTCTCTCTCTTTCTCTTTCTTTGACTATGTATGAAAATATATTGCTTGAAAAAAACTAATTGAAATAAAATGAGTGACTCACTATTTATAGACAAACTTGCAATATTTCATAAAAGGTGTAACATGAACAAACATGTCTAATTTAATACTGGACAACCCATATTCCACAATGAATAAACACAGAAATAAAATAATAAAATAATATTTAATACTAAACAACCCACACAACCCATGCCCACTATAATATCTAATATATACTGAACCACATCAGCTCTGCAAAGTACAAAAAGTAGCTTATTTTACACATTTTGACAACAAAAAAAAAAAAAAAAAAAAAAAACCTCATATCAGTGGTTGTAAAATGGTGCATAAATGCATAAGTGTGCGCTACAGTAACCGTGCACATATGCATGATTACTGTAGTTATTCTATACATTATTTTAGTATTATATCTCTCCCTCACATTCTCTCTTTCACTTACTCTCTCTCTCTTCGACTCATAAAAATATTATTTATATAAAATATAGTGTATAATAGAAGAATTGATGTGAGTATTTTGTAAAAATGATGGTATAAAATAAAAAAAATAGGTTTTTTTTGTATAAAATAAACGAAATCTTTTAGAAGAGCTGATGCGGTTGCTCCACTTGCAATTTTTTCCAACGAATCATTAACATTGAGCGGAATTCTTGGAACAAATTATAACATGTCAAGACAAAGTATACTAGACCCACTAATAACTGCATAATTACAGAGAAATTACGAAAGGGCTGCTGAGAAAAATACCATTGTGAAGTCATTGGCATAAGTGAAGGAAACATCAAAAGGTGTCCAACAGGTTTCATCAATACAAGACTTGAAACAGACTCCATCTTCTGTCAAAGGTGAAGAGGACATTACAGACGCAGTGTAGATGAGCCGCTTCACGGTTTTCGACCGGATACAAGCATCAGCGATGATCCTAACCCCCGCAACAGCCGCTTCAGCCGTATCCTTGTACTATATAATTCAGATTATCAAACTGTTAATTGCCAAAATTCTCTAAGCTATATAGGAGAACTAACTGTAGCTTTAGAAATTAATGGACATGATACCTGAGAGCTTTGGGTGTTATGTAACAGTGGGGTAGCCACATGAAAAACATATTCACACCCTGTAATTGCAGGTTCAAACTCAGTGGGATTGTAAATATCAGCTTGAAACAGCACTAATTTGTTTTCTGCATTTGGTAAGGACTTCAGGAGATCTACTTTGGAGGTGTCCCCTGCAATTGTAAGTTAAATAAAAGACCATGAGAGCCTATCTACATAGTACATACACACATGTACACACATCACACAAACACATACAAACAAACCTTGGTTCCTCAGAGTTGCATGGACGGTATGACCTTTCTCCAGAAGCTTTTTGACAAGGCAGGAACCAATAAATCCAGATCCTCCTGTGATGCAGACCCTACTGTAACTCTTCTCCTCCATTTTTATGGGATTTTAAATTTTTAACTACTCAGGCTTGACAACATTTATAGCGAAAGTCATTGTATTTCAGGCGTGAAGTTCAAACCCGTTATTTATCTTTTTTTTTTTTTTTTTTTTTTTTTTTTTTTTTTTTGAGGAAGTAACCCATTATTAATCTATTGTGGTCCACATAATTTTATGGTTCTTGCCTCTTTTTTGTCTTTTCTCTTTTGGATAGAACTAGTGACAAGGCGTAAATCTTGAATGGCGTAAATGTAAGAGGCCAATTATATCTCTTTGACAAATGACACCACATGAAAAATGAGAAATATTTGTATTTATTTGGTTAGAGCTTATAAACTCAGTTTCTAGTTTTTAGTCTCTATGTACAACTTTTTAAAAACCTCTTTTTTTCATATTTTTTTTTAAGTATACTTTAAGACACTTCCAACAAAAAGTTAAATAAATTGTTCCCAAATAAATACTAAAATTCTTATTTAAACTCACATCACTTTTATAGCAAAAGTCATATTTCAGGTATGAAGTACTACCCTTTATTAATCTAGTGGCTCGCTCATAGACAAAATTTTACAATTAGTGTCTTGGCGATTTTTGGTGTTGGGTTATAGATTGACCCTAGTTAAATAATTCAATTACCTAAGTTAATTAATTATTTAGATTTTAGGCAGATATCTTGAAGGCATCAACAAATCACAATTCTAATATAGAGTGAAGCGGAAATTAATTTTGACAGTGATTTGTTACTAATGGGGAAAAACTTCACTAGGAAAAAACCCCACCGAGTGAATTTCAGATCACCATTCCCAAGAATCTGCTAATCAAGAAAAAGTGATTACAAGTACAAATAATCTTACCCTACTAGTCTATCCCAAAGTACCACCTACAGTAAAACCCTAACGCTAATCTCCAATTAGACTTGATCTTGTAAAGACTTGTTCAATCTCATAAATCTCTAATTTGTGACTAACTCCTAGCAACTTAAAGTATGTTGATGGATGCAAAGTTCTTCACTACACACTTGTAGAATTAAAGGCAACTTGATTACAAAACCCTAAGGCGCATAAGTATACAATAGCTTCACAAAAAAAATGTATATTCTCTATGTGTGTCTCTGTGTATGATGATAACTGTAAAATAAAGTTTTTATTTCATCTAGTAGGTCAAAGAATGAAACCCTAGAAAAGCCAAGTCATCATGAGCTGAAAAACTGATCTGAGATTTTTGGATTTGTGAAGCTAGATAATTCGCGAGGTATCAAGGTTCATTTATTCTCGATAGAAGCAGGTATCGAGCCAGGTGTCAAGCTAGCAATTTTCAACTTTTCATACTTATTTCTTTGTGCAGTCTTCAGGTCTTCAATACAACCACTTGAAAAATCTTTTCAAGGTACTTCAAAATATTCTTGAATCTATGTAGATTTACGCAAATATAAGTAAAGTGCGCTTTGTTATAGGATATGCCCACTACATGAAAATATGACCCTAACATTTGGTCCACATAATTTTATGGTTCTTTTTGTTTTCAATCTCCCTAGATAAAATTGTAATTTTCTTTCCTCTTTTGGATAGCATAGCTGCACTTTAGACCAATATTGCATACACAAAAAATTTCACGACATTTTTTACAATAGTTAAGTTGAGAACCTTTTATTGGTTCTTGTAGGGGTGATAGGCCTAGGAGTACATATCTATGTGTATATTTGGCCAGAGGCCCAATCCGAGGACATGAATAGTCCGAAGACGGGTAAGCACCTTCCTAAGAATCCATATTGGTAAGTAAAGAGGTGAGGTCTGATCATAACCATCCGATAAAGCTGTCCAAGGAGGAATACTTCTTCGGCTGAGTAAAGCCGAGGTCAGAAGGTGTGGTCTGACACCAGGAGCAACGTTCCGGGCGATTCCATTGATGAGGATAAGTATCCAGAAGGAACAGGACAGAGGGAGGCTATGAAATATCTCAAGGGAAAGCTACTACCACCACATTAAATGCTCTGCAGCTAACTTTCTAGCTGCATTAATGTGGAGAAGACCTCTGAACAGTACTGCATTGGCTGCCCCAACGCACAGAGGGCCTGAAAGGATATCCGATGGGACAAGCACTCAAGTAGTGGCTTGAATGATCAACAAGTGGAAGGCCAAGATCGTCTAAAGAGAACTATATAATGTAAGAGACCCTCTATGAAGGAGGGGGGGGGGGGGGAGAGAAAAACATTATAGCAATCAAGAACTGAACTTGTAATCAAATTTGAGAATCAATATATAAGAACTAATCTCCTCGAACTAAGCCGAGGACGATTTTATTTAGTTTAAATTTTTCTATCTTCATTTTCTTGTCATCAAAACCTACTTTGCCTGTTGTCTGATTCATTAAAGCCTAGTTTTCCGATCCACTCTCTACAAATTCATTGTTTTAGGCTTTTTGGGCCTAAGTCCATTCACCTTTTCGGCTAGGAACTCAAATTTAGTCCTTACAGTTATTATCTGAATTCACCATTGACATCACTTTTTACTTACCGCTAACAACTTGCTACATTAACCAAATGTCAAATATTTTGAATTTTTTTTTTTTTTGGTTGTATATAGACTTTCTTGAATTCTATACGGTACATTCAAGTTTTGGAATTATCTTAATTCAAGTATGGATATAAAGAAAAAAAAACTATTGTAGAAATTTTTGTTTATATATGCATCATGCATGAGGCATGCTTGTCATAGATGGTGCCTCATTTGGGAAACCGTGCATGGTAGGGGGGTGGAGATATTATCAGTAGTGGTGGACAGTGGTGCTTAGATCCCTAGGTACTCTAGAGCCATCGGAATTGTGACTAGAGTTTCTACTAAACTGTGAGCTTTAAGGGATGGGCTTGTGTATTGCAAGGAATGCCTAAGCGGTTGAAGTAGAATTAGATGCAAAAGTGGTGATGCAAAAACGTCTACATTGGTGGAGTTACTTTTTTAGTTATTTAGCACTAAAAAAAGTTTCGAAGGGCATTTGGAAGATTAAAACCCCTAATAAAATTCGCCACTTCATCTGGAAAGCTGCAAAGGATTTGCTGCCAACTAAACAAAATTTAAAGGTCAGACATATTCCGTTAGATGATACCTGTGCGATGTGTGATGATCATCCTGAATCTTTACTGCATTGTCTCTGGCTTTGTCCCCATGCTCAATCGGTTTGGAGGTCAGAGATCACCTTTGCTAATCTGTATACAAGGAAGCACAAGAGTTTTTTCGATTTGCTGGATGACATAATGCAGAACAGCTTGGGCTATCATGTGGCTCTGTTTTCCACCATTGCGTGGAGTTTGTGGTAGCGACGGAATCGACTTAGGGAGAATCAAGGAACTTGGCCACTGCATGAAGTTGGTGGCAGAGCTAAAGCTATGGTTGTGAAGTTTCTGGAAGCAAACAAACATATCAGCAACCCAGGCTTGAGATTGGTAGCACG
Source organism: Quercus tomentella (assembly GCA_028535165.1). Taxonomy (NCBI): domain Eukaryota; kingdom Viridiplantae; phylum Streptophyta; class Magnoliopsida; order Fagales; family Fagaceae; genus Quercus; species Quercus tomentella. The sequence continues at coordinate 31,897,304 of JAPQVY010000155.1, forward strand.
GTGGTCGCCTCCACCTGAGAATTGTTATAAGATCAATTTCGACGCAGCTCTGTTTGATCATTTGGGTTATGCGGGCATTGGGGTGGTTGTTCGAGATCATAGAGGAGAAGTTATGGCAACCCTTAGTCAGAAAATTGCTCTCCCTCAGTCAGTTGCTTTGGCAGAAGCTCGGGCAGCCCATAGAGCAGTCACTTTTGCTCAAGAAATGTCTTTCTTTCGTATCCAGGTTAAAGGGGATTGTCTGGGGGTTATTCGTGCTTTGCAATCCCAGGGACAGTATAAAACCTTGTATGGACACGTGATTGATGATGCTCGGAGATTAGGCTATGCTTTACATTCTTGTCAGTTTTTTCATGTTAGAAGGGAAGGAAATAAGTTAGCTCATGAATTAGCTAGAAGAGCAGTTTTATTTGCAGCTACTGATGTATGGGTAGAAGATCTACCTGATGATTTGGACGCTGTATTCCGATCTGATTTTTATTAATAAAATTTCCTTACTGTTTTCTCAAAAAAAAAAAAGTTATTTTATTTATTTTACCTACTCACTTTACAAAACATCTAGCAACAGTGGATCTATTTTAACTTTCAATACAATAAAATAATATAAAATCACAATAAAATAATATATCCACTACAATAAACAACAATCACAACCACCGCAATGCTACCGCCACCGCTGCCATTATCGCCGCTGCCACTGCCGCCGCATGATAGCAAATAATCGTCTAGTGTATTAAGTAATTTTTTTAACCCCAAATTATACTTATACAATTTTTTTTTACTAAAACAATTTCTCAATCATCATGATAGCAAATAATCATCTAGTGTAACAATAATATTTTGTTTTAACCCCAAATTATATATATACAAATTTATCTTTTAACTAAAAAAATTTCTCAACCGTCATGATAGTAAATAATCGTCTAGTGTAACAAGTAATTTTTTTAACCCCAAATTATATTTATACAAATTTTATTTTTTACTAAAACAATTTCTCAATCATCATAATAACAAATAATCATCTAGTGTAACAATAATATTTTGTTTTAACCCCAAATTATATATATACAAATTTATCTTTTGATTAAAAAAATTTCTCAATCGTCATGATAGCAAATAATCATCTAGTCTAACAACATTTTTTTCTTAACCCCAAATTATATATATACAATTTTTTTTTCCTAAAACAATTGTCTTAATTGTCTGGAAGCAATCTTGGAATAATGTGAACTATGAAATGGAGGAACCTTATAAGAAAACATATAAAATGGAACACATATTATAGCTGGAACAATATAGTCCATAGATTACTCACATACATAACTCAAACCAAATTACAATAAAACTCACACACTCGCACAAGTTCCTATGACTCATGCTTCTCAACATATATAAAAAAATAAAAAAAAAATAAAAAGTTCCTACGACTCGCCTTGCAATTGCCATAAATATTCAACGAGGTCCAACTGGAGTTGAGAATGAATTTCTCGGTCTCTAATGCGTCCATAACTTTGTATGTATGCCATAAATCCATCACTTTGTTCACATGACACTTGTATAGGAGGATTATCCACTCCATCAATTTGTTCATAATCCAAGTCTACCACTTCATTATCATCTTACTCATCTTCAACAATCATGTTATGGAGAATTATGCACGCTTTCAGGATCTTTTGGAGTGTATCAAGATGGAAAAATCTTGCAGGTCCACGAAGAATTGCGAAATGTGCTTGAAGCACTCCAAATGCACGCTCAACATCCCTCCTATACGCCTCTTGGGCTGCTGCAAATAATTTTCGCTTTTGTCCTTGTGGAGTTGGGATTGTTTTCACAAATGTTGCCCACTTTGAATATATGCCATCAGTAAGGTAATATCCCATTGTGTAGTTTTGACCATTGATCGAGTAATGTATTGCAAGAGCACGTCCTTCAGCAAGATCAAAAAATATATGAGACCGCTCTAACACATTAATGTCATTATTTGACACGGGTAACCCAAAAAATGCATGCCATATCCAAAGATCGTATAATGTTACCACTTCCAAAATAATAGTAGGCTCACAAATATGACCACAATATTGACCTTACCATACAGCTGGACAATTTTTCCATTTCCAATGCTTGCAATCAATTGAACCTAACATACCTGAAAAACCTCGACGTTCGCCATGAGCTAACAGTCTAGCAAAGTCTTCATTGTTTGGCTTGCTCAAGTATTCCTCAAAGAAAACATCAAATACCGCAGTAACAAATTTTTTCAAACTTTGTAATGCAGTAGTTTCTCCAATCCGTATATATTCATCTATCAAATCACTCGATACTCCATACGCAAGCATTCTAAGTGCAGCAGTTATCTTTTGTAATGAAGATAAACCAAGTTTGTTGGCACTATCTCTTTTTTGGACAAAGTAAGAGTCATGAGCTTCTACCTTAGATTGAATACGAAAAAAAAGAGAACGCTTCATCCGAAATTTCCTACGAAATAAAGCGGGCAGATATATTGGTGTGAGAGCAAAGTAGTAAAGAAAAAGCCTCTCATTGCCTGCCAAATGATTATGTTAGATATAACGACGACGTTTATGTTGTAATGTTTCCATGACAACTTCTTCGATTATCTCATCCTCATCTGAGTCATCAAGAAGCAACTTGTGAAATAAAGAGCGATCCATGGATGCAACCTTCAAGACAATTGGGAAGCAATTATTACTATAGATGCAAGAAACATAACCAATCTATGCTTTTAGTGCCATAAGCAATCATTACGCCCACAAGCACACACACACAAGTCACAACACAAACAAGATGAACAAAAAATTTAAAAGTTTATACATACACCTAGTTTAAGATTAAAGTCAAGTGACATAAGCCACTACTAAAATACATGAAGGCCTTTCATAAGATACTACCAAAATACATAAAGGCCTGTCATAAGCCACTACCAAAATACATGAAGGCCTATCATGAGCTACATAAAAAAAAAAAAAAGAAGAAGAAGATTATACCAAAGCATCATCTAAATGTGCCAACCTTTTCCTAACATTACAAAATACATAAAGGCCTAAGCTACATCCAAAATGCAATCAAACCCATTAATTACGTGAACTTCGTCTTTGCCATGATTTCCTCTTGGAGTTGTTCATAAAAAGCTTTTTGTGCTCCGATCAAGGCACTTGTATCTTTCATCATGATTCTCTCCTCCTCTAACATATGTTGCATCTCAAATTTTTTCCTCTCAATCATGACTCTTTCCTTCTTAATCCTAAATTTTTCTTCACCTCTTTCCTTCTCAATCCTAAGTTTTTCCCTCTCAATACAAATTTTTTTCCTCTTCCAATCGAGTTCTCTCCTTATCCTTTAACTTTCCCAAGCGCAACTTCTCCACTTTGATATGAAGACTCTCTTTTTCTTGTTCTTGTGATTCCTCAATAAATTTCATTTTCTTGGTCAAATATTCCCCTACATCTTTTCTGGTGGCTTTGTTCTTTCGGTTGGCCTTTTCAGCCTTCCTACCAATTGGCCTCTCAAAATTGGAAGTGTCACCAAGTTCGGACCCACAATCCCCCTCGCTAATAGATGTTGAATTCGGAGTTAGAGGCATGGATGCTCTCGATCTTTCATTAGGATCAGCCCCCTTTGGTTGATCCTTCAACATGAGCCAACAATGTTCAAGATGAAAGGGTTTCTTGAAGGTCTCTTTATACAAAGCCTTCGCATTGGTAATCTAAAAAAATTAAAAGAAATATAACATGATTAGTATCTTCAAACTATTGGTGAATGGGTATGTTAACACTATTGCAATATAATTTATACCTTATCTTGTTCGGTTATACCACTTTGATGACATGCCTTAACTTTAGCCATGGACCCACAAAACCTATTTGTCTCATTGTTAATCATTGCCCAATGACTTATCAAGGAGATAGCAGTACATGTGGTACTGGATGTATTGTACTGCGTGAAGTATTCCCAAACTTTTTGACAAAATGTATTATGTGTTTCATTACTGTGTATGGCATCAACACTAGTATTGAGCCATGCTAACACTAGGACTTGATCTTCCTCTACACTAAAGTTAATGCCCCGTTTTCCTTTCGTAGAAGAGGCATTCTCAACTTGAGGTGGATAATCAGAAACTAACATAGGATTATTTTGAGATGTTCCCAAAAGTTGTGAGTCAATATCAATATCCCTGGTTATGATACCCGTGTAATATGGTAGGTCTCATTGTGACTCCATAAAATTAGAAACAGCAATATATACTTCCAAGAAAATTGAAAGTAAAGACCAATACTGTAATAAATTAGAAAGAAAAAAAAATGTAAATTTCCCTGTACACAGAAAATTTCCAAACTAACATTTACATCAATGCATTAGAAACAACAAACATAAACTTCCCTGCAACCAGAAAATTCCCAAAACAATTTCCAACATGACATTTATTGTAATAAATTAGAATCAACAAACAGAAAATCAACAAGAAGCAAAAACAGAAACCAAAAAAATGTAGCCTTCCTTGCACACAGAAAATTCCCGAACTAACATTTACACCAATACATTAAAAACAAAAACATAAATTCCCTGCAAACTAAAAATTCCCAATACATTCCAATTCTCTGCAAATTTATCATTACAATCAACAAATATAAATTCCCTGTGAACAGAAAATTCCCAACTGACATGAGAAATTTATCATTCCAATTACCCAAATAAAAAATCCCAAGCATTACATGATGAAGAAGACAGAGACAACTCACTCGATTAGCAAGCAAGCTTTGGACTTGGTGGGTCAGATAGAAGAGAAGAGAGGCCGAGCTGGATCGGAGAGGCCGGGATGGGTCAGACAGAAGAGAAGGCGAGACGGGTTGGCGTGGGTCAGCTTCAGACTTGGGGCTTAGGTCAACTTGGGACTTGGGCGGCGTGGGTCGATGGCGTGGGCGAGATGGGTCTGCGGCATGGGTTGACCGAGTGGGTCAGCATCGGACTTCGACAGCTTGGGAGGGGGGAGTGGACTGATGACGTTGAACTTCGAGTGGGCTGGTGACGTTGAGCTTTGGGTGGGCCAGCGGCGATAAGACTCTCGACAGAGGTGAGAGTTGAGAGAGAGAGGTGAGAGAGTTGAGAGTTTAGACAGAGGTGAGAGTTGATAGACTGGTTGAGTATAAAAGAAATAAAAAAAGAAAAAGAAAAAGAAAAAGAAACAAGTAAATCATATTTTAATAGGAGGTAGAATAAAAAAATAATTTTTTATTTTAGCTTTCAGATACAGTGCACAGCTATATATGGCTATGCACTGTAGCAATGTAGGTAAAAAATTTACCTATACCACCACCATTGCAGCACTCTTTTTGTAAATGGTGGTGCTAAAAATAGCTTCTTAGCACCACCATTGTGGATGCTCTAATGGGTATCAGACTCTACTACCCTTAATTTAACCCAGTCTACTTATTTCGGATTTCAGGGAGTTACTAAGACAAATCCCCAGAGTAAAGATAAGGCATTACTTCTGTGAAGCCAATGAATGTGATGATAGGCTAGGCAAGGGAAAAGCACTCCAGCAGCAGGAGTTTGTGTGTTTTGATGAACCTCTGGATATTATTCTGTCTTTGTATTATGACTTTATTGACTCTATTGGCATGTACTTTGAGAGAGACAATGCTCAAGTGTTTCTGTTATGATATTAGTTATAAGCATCCTCTTTTACCACAAATATATATTATGATATTAGTTATAACCTTACTCAGTTACTTCACTAAATCTATCGTATTTGACTACCTGCCAAGATATCACTGTTGTATATCATAAAAAATAAAAAATTACTGATCAAATAATTATTTACTCACAATAGAGGCACTATAAAACTACAAAATAATATTTTGGGTAAGAAATCTAACAAATGATGTCAAAAATTTCATAACTCAACTTTTTGACACCTTTTGAGAGACATCATGGGTTCAAATCTTTCCTCGCTAAACTATCAAATTAAAAAATAATAATAAAAAAAAAAATCTAAGACGAAAGGAAAAAGTCAAGAGAAGGCAAACCATAGCATTTGAAACTCTGAATTCTTACACAGTTTTGGCATTACTTGTTTCTTAATAAATACAAGAAATAAAAACTACTAGTCTACAACGACAGCTAGGAAACAGAAGACAATACGCAAGGGACTATGAAGTGGGCTCAAAGGCGGCCTGTTCGTGCCAAACTCCATTCAAGTTTGACTGCCACAATCGTACCATGCCATCATTTCCTGTGGTTGCCAAGGTCATCCCACTCATGTCCCATTCCATCTGCCATACCTGATTCCAAAATTGACAAACATTCAATTGCTTTCAAACATCATTCACATTCCTTTTCTCAAAATACAAAATAAGGTGCAAACAATTGTCCTAGGACTCTCAATTGCTTTCTAACATCACACACACACATATTGGTGAACTATACACGCACCCTCCACACATTTTTACGGGAGAAGGAATTTCCATTTGAGCTAGAGAACATTGACACATCATTCACATTTTTCACCCTCCTTTTTTGAGAAGGCTCCGTAATAAAATCACAGCATTCATACTTTCAATTTAAAAAAATTGTGCATCCAAATTATGTCCAAAACAAAAAAGGAATGATTATATTTGTTCAAAACCACTATGTGCTCCTGGTATGCATGTTGTGGGAATGCAGCTTCAACCATCTTATCTAAGTTCAAGAATTATTGTACAAAAAGTAGTAAGAAAAAATTTAAAAAGATGCTATTACTACCTCCCCTTCGTGACCAGAAAGCAATGCAACTTTCTCCACTGAGAGCCTTCCATCTAGGTCAGGGTCCAACCCAAGATGCCATATTGCAATTCCCTTGAGAGTTGCAACAGCAATTACTTCATATGGTCTGAAAGAGAATTATACCAGTAACACCATTAATCAGAATAAATTAGCTACGCTTTGTTGTTCCACCAACCAAGGAATACTAGCAGCATCAGAGGTGAAGGCAATTTGAACCAATTCGTTTGAACTTTTTCTCACATCCAATCACCTCACATGAAATTGCTAACCATCACATTCAATCATATGAACCTATCAGGAAGTTTGGACTACTTAGGTATAATATGCAGTGTCACTAGAAAATAGAAACAATATTACCTGCCAATATTTGGTGCCCATGCGACAGCGTGAACTTGATCACCTTTGTCCCCAGGCAATGCCAACTCTGCAACTGGAAGCCATCTTTGGTGAGCCTGGTCAAATTCCCATACCTGCAGGAACCTACTTTTGTGATTAACTATGAACTATCAAACTTCATGTTGAAAGTTAATCCACTTTAGCTTAATCACTAAAATTTAACATGATTCCAACTAATAAAGACCTGTTTTACAAAGCAGAATATATCTCTTAAAACTGGCTCCAAAAGCACACTTCATGAAATAAGTGTCACATAGATGGTTTTCTGTTTTGAAGCATAAGAAAAATAATGAACCACATCAATCATGATGATGACTTTCTCACTAAGGACTTTCTATTTTTATTCTTTAGATTTAGCATTGCTCTTAATATAGTTGCACTAAATAGGAAAGTCCAACCAAAGATACAGAACAATGATTGCAGTAGCAAAGTGATGAAGTCACATATTCAAAGACCACAATTCCTGCTTGTGTCTAAACCTTAGAATATAATGCATTTGTTGGAGAATATAATGCATGTGTTGGAGACTTGAATTGCATCAATATCCAAGAGTTTGGTTACACTAAAATCTCTCTCTCCCCCCCCCCCCCCCCCCTCTCTTGGTTACACTTAAACAAAAAGTTTATCCCTGTTGGATTTGACAGTACAATCTTTGTATTTTCAAAACTTTTGAAATGTACAACCTTCAGGTTATACTTTAATGAGTGGGGCTTCAAGACTATAATTTAAGTTTGACATAAGATTCATGAAGGTCAAACAGCACCTTTCAAGTATTATGGTAAGAGAGAAGAAAGTCACACCTAAGATAAGAAGAATCAATTGAACCCATAACACATAATAGGCTACAGCTGCACATAACATGCATAAGAAAGCTGGACTATGAAGTATACCTTGGAGGAATTTAGTTGGGGTGTATCTGAATTGAAACCCAAAACGAAACTTGAATCTTGGCTTTCACCTCTATGTGGATTCCATGATATAGATACAGATATGCACGAAGCCTTACCAAATGTAGAGACTGACTCAATAACATTCTGAAATTCAGCCTGCCAAAAGAATGATATGATGTTGCTGATGAAAAGATAAAAGTACAGACTTCAAACAATCATTGATTGCTAAAACATCTAAATACGAACGTTAGACAAAATATTTTTCTAATGCAATCTAAGACCTTCATACAATCGCTTCCAAGTATCATGAATGAATTATTGAATTGTTACTGTAGAATCCACCCAACTTCCTGAGTCGATGTGTGCATAGAATGGGAGCAACTCAACAGCACAATGAGATGATTGAATAATCATTCATTAGATTAAAAAAAGAAAGAAAAATTCAAATTCCTATAGCATCAAAACGAGAAGAAACAAAAGAGAAAACTTTCCATTTTCTAGCCATTCCAATCATCCCAAAAAAAAAAATACAGGAGGCATTTTAGAGAAAGCAAGGACTTGATGATAAATAACAGGAAATGAAGACTACAAAAATAAATAAATAAATAAAATAAAAATATAAAATGAGCGTAAGGACATGAATGTTACTATCTATCTATGTATAAATATACTGAAAATTTTTATAGAAAAATTAAACAAAATGGTTTTCCAGATTGCACAAAACCTCAAATCATTAGCAATTCTAAAAGGCGGAACTGTGGATAATAAAAACTGGCTGAATTGAATAAGATAATCACCTGAAGTTGCCAATTCTTCATCTCCAAGGAATCCAGGAGCTCAAAGACTTTCACATGGCCATCTGAATGTGCAGCAACCTATATTGTATATTCAAACAATGCATATTATAATCAATATTTCAGCAATATATTCTACTTCATTTTCATTTGAGACGATAACAGCTATTGTTGAGTTGTAATATAACATTAATATTCCACAATTCATAATGTTTCATCCTCAAAGTGCACTGATTGTTCATAAAAATATGTTGGGAGGAAGGGGCTGGATAGACATTGAAAGCTACATTGGATCAGATGAAATAACCAAATGATACAAGCATCATCAGAAATTAAAAATCAAGTTTTGACCACTATAAGCAATACATTAGATGTGAAGAAAAGCTGTATCAGCACTTGAAGCTCACCATTTTCAAACTTGTCAGAGAGATTCCAAATTGGATATCCAGCACTTTAGATGAATTGCTTTTAAAGCTTTCGCACAGCTTCCATTTAAGAGGTTGCACATCTAGCAAATAACAAAAGGCACAAGAAAACAAATGAGCTCAACCTTTTAACATTCATTTAAATAAAAACTCTACAACTTTTTGTATCACAATTCACAGCAATAGCCTTAATGTAATGGAAACAAAGAACCCAAAAAAAAAAAAAGTCACATTTAAGAAAGTCTAACAATAAAAAAAAAAAAAAAAAAAAAAAAACAGTAATTGGGTCAGAAACAAATTTTAAAACATACTGTTTTTGTGTCAACCATAAGGATGACAGCATCTTATTGCACATCCTAGTGATATATCCAACACATAACCATGGCATGAATCATGATACTCATCACACTAGGCCAAACAAGATAATAAACTCAAAAGATACCTTCTATGACCTCCTCCCATAATGACATGGTTCCATCTGCGCAAATGCATGCAACTGCATCTCCATATTCTGGAGGAACCCAAACAACCTTCACAATGCCAGCCTGAGCCTCATGTATCTACAAAAAGTTCAACAAGAAAAGTCATAAATATCAATTGAAGACCAGCTATAGAGACACAACAAAGCTAGTGCAGTCCACACTTGCAAAACATTCGGTGAACCCGAAAGACACTCATAAACTATCCAATGGACGACCACAGACTTAGCTATCCAAACAACACTATCATCCAACTTTCAATTCACATCATTTACACTAAATATAGTTAAAATTCAATCCCAATTCTACGGCACATCCGACCACTAAACCTAGTCCTTTATCTTAACTTCACAAACCAAATGCACTTTCAAAGCAGCATCAAATTTCAAAATTTCCCTAGACTACAACAAACAAAGCATTAGTCCCAAAATTTTGAGGTTGGTCATGGACCCTTGACAGATTAGTTAGGATCGGTCATATGTATACTTTTCTTCCATTCTACTGTATCTAAAATCATACTCTCTATTACCCTCTTAATTGACATGCCCTTTTTTAACTACTTCTACCAATGTGATTTTTAGTGTTCCTCTACTATTTTTCGTTTCTTCAACTTGGATCAACTTACTCTTTCTTGCTAGTGCATTAGTCCCTCTCCTTTGAACATGACCAAACCATCTTAAGCAACTTTTTCTCATCTTTTCATCACTAAGGGATACCCCTATCTTTAAATGAATTTCCTCTATTCGAATCCTACTTTTCTTGTATTTCCACTTATCCATCTTAACATGCTCATTTCAAATACACTCATTTTATGAATATGTTGCTTCTTAATAACCCAACATTTGGTACCACAGAGCATATCGGGTCATATAGCAGTCTTATAAAAATTTTCCTCTAACTTAAGAGGTATTCTACTATCGCATAACACTCTTGATGCGCTTCTCTACTTCATCCACCTTGCTTTTATCCTATCACCCTGCTCTTATCCTATGGCTCGTATCCTCTTCAATTTCTCCATCTTTATAAATTATTGATCCAAGATATTTCAAGTTGTTGCTCTTTAATATCTCTTGACCATCCCCACTTCGTTTCTGTTTCTAATTTTACCAAACTTACATTCCATAAAATCTGTTTTAGTCCTACTTAATTGAAAGTGTTTAGATTCTAGAGCATCTCGCCAAATTTCAAACTTGGCATCAACTCCACTTCTAGTTTCATCCAATAAAACTGCCCCCACCTTGGTTGCCTTAGCGGTAATGGAGAGTGCCTAGACTAACTGTAAACCCAGAAGTCTCTGGTTCAACACCTAGCTGAGGCATTTTGCGATTTACCCGATGCCTACTCAGTGGGGATGTGTAGGCATCCGGGGTTTGCCCCTCAAGGGAGCTCCCGCTGGCCCATACCTTGAGGGGGTTCTTTGTCATTAAAAAAAAAAAGTTTCATCCACTAAAACTATATCATCTGCAAAAGGCATACACCAGGGCACTTCCACTTCCTCTTGGATCGATTTAGTGAGCTCATCCATCACTAGTGCAAGGAGATATGAACTTAGTGCTGATCCTTGATGCAAACCTCTAGTAGTGATAATAAACTCACTTGCGATTCCTCCACTTGTTCTCACACTAGTTACAGCTCTGCCGTACATATCCTTAATCATCTTAATATTCTTTCTTTTCCAAAATCCACCACATAACCTCTATACGGACCCTATCATATGCTTTCCCTAGACTGAATCACATTAGTACACTTAGCACAGTTTAAACATGGAATATTACCAACCAATGCGTATATCAATATGTAATTTAACTTGAACGGAAATTCATTTTTGGATTTGGGAAATTATTGTTTCACGATCCCTAATGTACACTATTTCACACAATGTCCACACTTTATGCACGATTTAAAAGAGTGTGCACACAACAAAGACCAAAATGCAATCACTTAGCCAACACACACACATACACACGAAGTGAAGGTAATTCGTAGATAAAGCAAATTTATAAAGTGAGAGGTGTGAGTGAAATCACAAACCCTAGATTTGGAAGTGCAGGTGAAGGAAGAAGAAGTAGAAGCTGGGTCCTGAGAATCGAATATGGAGAGGGTTCCGTCGGCGGAGCCAGTGGCGAGTCTCTGGCCACAGTGGTTCCAGGCGGAGCAAGTTGTGCCATTATCAAAGGTCGCCAAAGATTTCTCCATGTCAGTACAATTTTCTGAAACTGTGTGAGCTTTTTGGGTTTTTTGTGGGGTTTAAGTTTAAACTTTAAAAAGCAAAGTTCGGTGATTTAAAGATAAATAAAACGCAGCGTTTTAGGGAAATAAAGTTGGGAAAACGGCGGGCCGTATTACTTAATTGAACCATTTTATGACGATCAACGTATTGTCGTTTGATGGAAGGCCCAAAATGCCATATTTCAGGGTAGCCTGGCCCAATGCCTATTAAGCTCAAAGAAAGAAGTGGAACTTGTGAAACCCAACTTAGTTTAGAGCCCATTTCCCTTGTCAACTCTTTAATCAAGTGGGCTCATACAAGCATAATAGTGGAACTCATGGGCTTTATTATGCTTCTTGCATAATCAACTTGACTTTCCTTGGCCGTGTGTTAGAGATTTCTACGAAATACTTTATGTGCAAGAGAAATTTAGTGGAGCTCAGTGACCTCTTGGCAATGCTTCAACAGGAAAGTTTGGACAGTAATTTGGTTTATATATGAGTTTTTCAGGTATTCCTTTTACTAGATGCAACAGTAGAGATGGTAGAGGCTAGAGCTACAATTTAGGAGTACTTTGTCCATGGTCTTATAAATGTTAATTGGATTAATTGTGTCCCAAATGTTGTATTGAACAACGTCCCAATAAACACTTGATCATGCTTTTTTGCTTATTGATACAAAACCACATGGTTTGGTTTTAATAACTATGATGTGGAGGAGAGAAATAAGGCCAAACAAAAAGGATGTGAGTCAAGAGCTAAGCTCCATTGCTCCAGACATTATATCTTTTACTCACTTGAAAACCTATCCCACCCAACCCAAAAAAAAAAAACCATATACCCCTACTTGAAATAACTCTTCATGTATGTTATTGAATGTCACCTAAAATTTTCTACCCAAAAAAAGAAGAAAAGAATGTCACCTAAAATTAGTTTTATAAATTGGTTTTTTTTTTTTTTTTTTTTTTGAGAAATTAAAAAAAAAAAAAAAAAAGCTTGAAATCGGTTTTACCTAACTTTTTTCTTTTACAATGATTTTACCAAACAAAAATGAAAAATGTTAGGTAGAATTATGCATACCCTACCAAATGACACGAGATATTTCTCTTCTACACATGTAAACCAAAACACATATGTACAAGGCTTTGACTACAATGTTTGGTTACACTTGGCTTATGTACATTCTCACCCTAGGTTATTTGGGAAAGAGAGGAAACTTGTGAAAATAATTATTCTTAGTGTTTATTATATGCAAACTGTTTTATATAGTTTTACACACTCCTAAAAGCGACTGAGTAAAACTGTTAATTTGCAACTAGTTTAACTCTTTCTTCTTCATGTGTAACGTACTAAATCTCCTACAAGTACAAAAAGTGCACAAACTCATTACTCTTTTTGGTAGGCACTTCATCTTATCAACCTTCTTCATTCACTCAAGATCCTCAATAAATTACTCACACTAGCATGCATATATGTGTTGATGCCCACTTTGGCAGAGAGGCCCAATAGTAGGAAGAAGCCCAACAATATGGGAGGAAAAAAGTTAGTAAATTGAGAAGAAAACCATTAAACCTGAATGACAGGAATAATGGATCATAAGCCTAGAAAATAATAAATGAGCTTCAAAGAAAGCAAGCGGGCCTAAAGGAGCTTAGAGAAAAGAAGTAGTAAACCCATGGGTAGTTTATGAAAGAAAGCAAGCAAGAATGGGCCAAAGAGGCCCGAAGTAATGAATTAAGTAAGTAAGGGGTTGATGGAAAGCCCATGAACCTTGAAAGTAAAGGATATGGTAATTTGGACCGGGGAAGCCCAAAAGACTTAGCAAAGGCCCATGGGAGCAAAGAATTAGAATGGGCTGAGGATGTCCAAAAGGATGAGATGGGCCAAGGGAGCCCGAAAGCAATGGAATGGGTCAAGGAAGCCCAAAATAATATGAATACTAGCCTAATGGTAATACTGGGCCACGGGAATTAAGCAAAGGAAAAGTATACACAGGCCCAAAAGAAGCCCAGCAAGCACGGGTCATACAATAGCACAACAGGAATGACAGAATGGCATGGCAAAAGTGCTAGTAGACCTACAAAAGGGGCAAAGGATGAATTAAAGAAGGAAAAGCTCACAATCAAGTAAGGCCCAGCCTAGGAAGGAAGTGAGATATAAAGAACAAAGGCTCAGAGAACCATTCACACCACAAGAGGTTAAGAGTGAGCAACAGAGTGTATAGACAAGCCTTTAAGTCATGGCAAATGCATGGGCAACAAACAAGCCATGGACACACATGGAAGTGGAGCACGCACAAGGCCCAGGCACCACTAACCTGTACCCAACCAATACATGAATGGTGGGCCATGGGTCAAAGGTAAGAGAGGGTATGGTCTGGCAGTAGAGAGAAGGGGAGAGCCTATTCTGGGGTTCCCGCTCAGACTCTTTGGGGGGAAATATCTTGTTGAGATGACATACCACCCAAAAGAGGAAAAGATGAGTTGGAATCACTAGGTGCATACCATGAGGGATAGTGAGAGAGAATGCCCACCCTTATCCGAATGGGAATGCCATGGTGAGCAAGCAAACAAAATAAGACTCTTTGTTTGGTAATGGGATGTGGCACGGCCAGCATAGGTAAGTGGTGGTGGCTGGGCAGCTGACAGACTAGTGGGTAGTCTAGAAGGACACCCACGCCCAGACAAAAGCGGTTAAGGGGTAAAATAGTAAAAAACCCTTCATGGAAGGCGGTATAAAAGGGCCCTCCGTCGTGCACAGGAAGGAGGAGAACAGAAGAAGAGGAGAGGAAAGAAAGAGTGAACATAACAACCCCACAAGGAAACAAGAAAAATAAATAAAATAGAGTAGAAAACCTAGAAAGAAAAAAGAAAGAAAAACATAAAGTGGGCAAGAGTGTGATAGCAGGCATCACCAATAGGCTAATCCCTTCTCTCCCTCTAAATGCCTACCCTCTATTAAGGATTAAGGACTTTGAGCATAAGCCATTTAGGCCCATTCTTTCAAAGTGGGTAATTTCCGTAGCAGGATCTCCCTGTGAGGTTACCCGCATTGAAGAAGTGGTTCCCTCCTTAGTCTTAGCTTCGTAAGACAATTAAGCATGGCAGACTAACCATTTCTTTTTTTTGTTTTATTGATTAAGCATTGGTGTTATTTCTCTCTTATTATTATCATCTTATTTATATTGCATTTATATTGCTGCATTGCTTTACCTTTTATTTCATTCAATATTTTCTGCTTTTCGGCTGACAGTAAGCATACTTCCTTTTATTGTTGTTATATTATATCTGCCTGCCATAACCCTTTTGTAACAGTTTCCTCTGTCATAGGCATGTCACCAAAGTTTTAGTAAAGGGGCCTTAGTTTGCGCACAAGCCGGTTTGGGGTGTGTTGTAGCCAAGCCGGTCCTGACTCTCCTACCCAAAACCTTTGAGCTGTAGCGTGGCAGGAGGAAACCCAGCCCGCAGTCACAAAAAGGCCCACCACAATATGTTCACTTGCTTTCAATGCACATCTTTTCTCAATTCCTCATTCATGTAAGAATCCCACTAAATTACTCAAAGCATACATGTTCACTTATTTTCAATGCATCTCTTTTCTCAGTAAGAAAGATAAAAAAATAAAATCAAATAAAAAAAGAATCAAATTTCTCAATCTATATATTTCATACAAAGATAATGTTTGCCACCACCTTCAATTCCAAAACCCACCATGGAACATACCCAACAGCAACTACCCCATGTTGTCATTGTGCCTAGTCTAGGGATATGCCACCTCATCCAACTCATCGAGCTTGACTAGTGACTTGTTTTCCACCACGATTTCTTAGTTACCTTCATCATTACCACTTATGGGTCATCAAATTGGTTGCAAATTAAAAATAACAAGGACCAAGTTAACTGCTACAAAATATAGGGATCAAATTGGTAGTAACCCCAAAATGTGGAGACCAAAATGGTTTTGCCCCCATCAAATATAAATGGTAAAATTTGTCCCTTTATCTTCTTTTTTGTTAAATCAAACTCACCATTTCAGCCCTCCTTTAACTTTCTCTTTCGATTCTTCCTTTTTATAGAAATTGCCAAATTACGCAAAGAATTGGTAAGTCCCTTTGAGGTGATTTTATTTTATTTTCATATTTTCTGCTTGATCGATCTTCTTCGATTTGTTTGGTGTAAATTTGATGGTTTGAGGTTGTTTTATTCCATTGGATCGTGGATGCGGTGATTATTTTTATTTCATAGTTGTGTTTTACCCATTCAAATTGTTTATGTATAAAGAATTGTTATGCATTTTTTTAATACATATGGTCATTTGCATCCCATATGTTTGTATAATTTTTGAACAGGTTTGTTACTTTTTCTGATGCAAGTGAAATTCCCTAGGGAACAGAACACACCTACTTCCAAATGAAAACCCTTGAATCCACAAGGAGAATTTATTTATCCACCAAAAATATATTGGAGGAAAAACTCTTTGAAATTTTATTAATCAAATTTTAAATTGCCTTTAAGGCTACATTGTGTTTAAATAGAAAAATAAAACCTAGAAACCCTAACGTGCACCTAGGGCAAATAGGAGATGCCTAAAAACCCTATTTCTTGTTAAACACAGAATTAGGCTAGAAAATAAGAAATATTACCAAAACAAAAATGCAAAATTGAAAAAATTACAAAATCAAAATCTATAGTCTCTAAGAGACATCTTAAAACAGACAAGACATTATTATACCTTTTACATTGAAAGTTATAATAAAAGAAAAAATTACCATAAAAAAAAAAAAAAAAAGACTTTTAAAGGTCTATGGAGGAATTTACTCGAAAAGCAGCAGCAGGTCATTACCATAGGACAATAATTTTTTATCCTTATGACAATTCCCTTCAAGTCACTGAATTTCATGTGAATTTGTCTTTGACTCTGACTATTTCTACTAGTACTTTACTGCTTCATGAAACTTTTATGTGTTAATTTTTTTTTATGGTTTCTCTATTTAAGGAAAGTTTATAAGTTTATGATGTCCATTCTAAATCATTTTAATTTGATTACTAAATAAATATTATCTAATTATCCTTTAATCCCATCTAAATCTATATTCATTTCTAATCCATAGGTTTATGTTTTTTTTTTTCTTTTTTTCCTTTGAATTTGGGATTAGAACTTAGCTTTACATGGTTTTTCCATTTATATTTTGACGTCAAAGCACTTCACCTTACCCACCTTTCTCACTCACATTAGATTCCCATTATTATATTACTCAGTGCATGCATTGATGTTCCCATGTTTTCAATGCATATGTTTCTATGAAGAAGAAGAAGAAGAAGAAAAAAAAAAAAAAAAAAAAAAAGAGAGAGGAAAAAAATTAGTACTTTTCAATCTATATATATAGTTCGTAAAAACATAATGTTTACCATCACCTTTTACTTCCAAACCTACCATGGAAACTACCCAACAAAAACTACCCCATGTTGTCTTTGTGACCAGTCCAGGGATGGGTCACCTCCTCCCAGCTGTTGAGCTCGCCAAGCAACTCGTCCACCACCATGGTTTCTTAGTCACCTTCATCATCATTACCACTGATGGGTCATCCATAAAACCTCAAAAAGATGTCCTTGAAGCTCTTCCCAGTTCCATATCCTCCATCTTTCTTCCTCTAGTGAACTATAATGACCTCCCCTAGGACGTTAGAATCGAGACGTAGATTGCACTCACTATGACTCAGTCCCTCCCTGCTTTACGAGATTCATTCAAGCAGTGGCGGCGCCACGTGCAGCTCAGGGTGTTCCCAGGAACACCCTGACTTGAAAAAAAAAATTATATATAATAATTAAAATTTTTTTTTATTTGTTTACCCTTAAAAAAAAATTAGGAACACCCTCAAATTTATTAAAAAAAATAAAATAAAATAAAATTGTAACAGAACAAGCGACAAGCCCACGGATTCTAAAAAAAAAAAAAAAAACAACGGACTACAAGCTCAACATCAAGCCCACGGCAAGTCCAACAGATTACAGAGGTAGCAAACCCACGAATTCTCAAAAAAAAAAAAAAAAAAAACCCCAATACTGAGCAAATCACTAAATCAGAAACCTCAAATCACTAAATTAGAAATCACTAAAGCAAACCTAAAGACAAAAACGTCAATAGAGCAACGCCTTACGCCTCAGGCTCAAGCCAACAGACGGAGATCAGTCACGTTGCTCGCTCGTCTTCATCGCTCGCTCGCTGATCGGAGATCACTTGCCACTACCTCAACCTTAGCCTTTAGGCCTCCCTGCTCCGGTGCTCCCTCAAGGTATTTTATTTTACTAACTTCTCTCTCTTTTTCTCTCAGTCTCTCTCTCAGTCTCTCTTTCTTTATCTGAAATCACTGAAATGAAATGAATGAGACTCTCTCTCTCTCTCTCTCTCTCTCTTTATTCTTTAAGACTAACTTTATCTAATTCTTTTGAACTATGATTGGCTGAAGCTTTAACTTTATTAATATTTTGCCTGTTTTTTGACTTTTTGGCTTTATCTTATCCGTTGGTGTTGGTGTTGATGTTGGTGAGATATTAATTGTCTTTTAGTGTAATGTGTATTGTGATTTGTGATTGTGAAATTTTTTGATTGGTAGTTGGCTCTTGTGATTGGGGGCATCAGGCATGAGGCTTGTCTGTTGAGTGGGGTGGGGGGTGGATGGGCACACAGGGCCGGGTAAACAATAATTAAAGCAGTGTAAAGTGCACATGGGATGTGTAAATTGTAATGTGCACATGACTGGCTCTTTTAGTGTAATGTGCACATGAGATGTGGGCTAGTGCAACTAATAAACAATAATTTAATTAACCAATAATTAATTGGGGAAAGCAACTAATAAACAATAATTAATAATTTAATTAACCAATACATTATAAAAGACAAACAAATTAAATTATGTTAGGCTAAACAACAATTAATAATTTTATAATTAATGAAACAACAATATAACAAATTATAGTTTATAAAAGACAAACAAATTAATGAAACAACTAAACAACAATAATTAATAATTTTATTAATATTTCAAATGAACTTATAGTTTATTGTTTATTCTTTTACTAGAATTATGGACAAATATTTGATAAGAAAACTACGTACCCAAAATTCACCTCCTATGCAAGATTTATCTTCATCTTTTAAGAGAATTCGTGTTGACTTTAACTTAGAAAATATTCCTTCAGATCCTGAGTTACGAGAAAAGATATCATCTTATCATCCTAATAATCATGATGAAATAAAAAAGATATTATTTACAAAAAGGCCCTTGTCAACTTATTTTCTAACACCATGATGATTACCCTCTATCATATTTTTCTAGAAAGCCTTGTCGATTTAGATCCGAATGATATGTAAATAGAAAGTGGTTGGAATATAGTATAGACAAGGATGCAGTATTTTGTTTTAATTGCTACCTATTTGGGCAAGATGTTGGTAAGCAAGGAGGAGGTGAGACTTTTGTAATGAAGGGATTCAAACTTTGGAATCAACTTGTGAAGCTAAATTCCCATGTTGGAGGAGTTAATAGTGCTCATAATCAAGCTATCAAGAAGAGTGAAGATCTACTGAAGGAAAAGCAACATGTTCAAAGAGTTTTGGTTAAGCAATCAAATCAAGATAAAATTGAATATCGGGTTCAATTAAATGCAATAGTTGATTGCATAAGATTCCTTTTATGCTGGGGATTAGCTTTTTGTGGTCACGATGAATCTCAAGGTTCAAGTGATAAAGGAAATTTCCTTGAGCTTCTACAATTTTTGGGGGATCACAATGAATCTATCAATGAAGTGTTGCAAAAAGCTCCAAACAATTGCAAGCTTACCCACCATGATATTCAAAAAGACATTGTGAATGCAATTGCACGTGAAACATCCAAAGCCATCATCAAGGATCTTGACAATGGGTTCTTTTCAATATTAGTTGATGAGTCACGTGATATCTCAGTGAAAGAACAAATGGCTCTTGTTCTTCGCTATGTGAACAAAAAAGGAATTATTATAGAGCGGTTTCTTGGTATTGTACATGTAGCAAGTACCACCGCTTTGTCACTCAAATATGCTATTAAATGTTTACTTTGTGAACATAATTTGAGTTTATCGAAACTACGTGAGCAAGGTTATGACGGGGCTAGTAATATGAAAGGTGATATCAATGGTCTCAAAACTTTAATTTTGAAAGAGAATAAGTCAGCATTTTATGTCCATTGTTTTGCTCGTCAACTTCAATTGACACTTGTTGCCGTTGCTAAAAATCACATTAACATTGCTGAATTTTTTTTATGTGGTTAGTAATTTAGTAACTATTGTTGGAAGCTCTTGTAAGAGATGAGATGCTCTTCAAGATGCATAATTTGCCAAAATTAAAGAAGATTTAAAGAATGGTGTATGTAGAAATGGGCAAGGTTTGAATCAAGAGACAAATCTTAAACATCCTGGTGATACACATTGGGGATCATATTATGGGACTATTCTCAACTTGATTTTGATGTTCTTTGCTGTTGTTGATGTACTTGAGATTATTGAAGAAGATGGCCTCTCCGACCAAAAAGTTGAAGCTCGATCTATTATGAGGTCAATTCTATCTTTTGAATTTGTCTTTACTCTACACTTGATGGAAAACATTTTAGGGATCACAATGAGTTGTCAATAGCATTGCAAAAAAAAAAAAAAAATCAAGATATAGTAAATGCTATGGATCTTGTTAAAGTGTCTAAGCAACGATTACAAGTAATGAGAGATGATGAATGTATATCTTTATTGATTGAATTGTCTTCATTTTGTACCACACATGATATTCCTATCTTGAACATGGATGAAATATTTGTAGTTAGTGGGAGACCACGACGTAACACCCAACAAAATACAAATTTACATCATTATCGTGTTGAGCTATTCTACACAGTTATAGATATGCAATTTCAAGAGCTTAACAACTGTTTTTTAGAGGCGAATACCGATTTGCTACTTTGTATGGTTTGCTTGAATCCAAGTGATTCATTTGTGGCTTTTGATAAGGAAAAGTTGATATGTCTAGCAAAGTTCTATCTATTTGATTTTCTTGGGACAAATATCTTGGCACTTGACTCTCATCTTCAGAATTACATTTTTGATATGCGCAACAATGATTTGTTTTTAGAGTTTCAAGGAATTAGTGAACTTGCTGAAAAGTTAGTGAATACAGGGAAGCATGAGACTTATCCATTAGTCTATTTGCTTGTGAAGTTAGTTTTGACCCTTCCTGTCGCTACTATAATAGTAGAAAGAAGTTTTTCAGCAATGAAATATATAAAGAATGAATTGCGCAATTGAATGGGAGATTAGTGGATGAATGATTGCTTGATTGTGTATATTGAAAGAGATGTAGCTTGTAGCATTGATAATAAGACTATCATGCAACGATTTCAAAATATGAAAACTCGTAGAAGGCAATTGTAAACTTTATGTATTTGCATGTTTTTTTTATTATTTTTTTTTATTGTTGTTGTTGTCAATATATGAATTTCTCTTTTTATTAAATTGTGTAATTTATGCTTCTTAAAGAACACCTCAAGAAAAATTCCTGGAACCGCCACTGCATTCAAGGTCTTAGCTGAGACAACTCGGCTGGTGGCCTTGGTGGTTGATCTATTTGGTATCGATGCTTTTGATGTGGCTAAAGAATTTGGTGTTTTGTCCTTCTTTTGTTTTCCTACAACTGCGATGGTTTTGTCTTTGACCTTTGATTTACATAAGCTTGATGAAAAATTCTCTTGCGAGTATAGAGACTTGCTTGAACCGGTCAAATTACCTGGGTGTGTGCCGATCAATGGGAGTGATTTTCCGAACCATTTCCAAGATAGAAGGAATGAGGCTTACAAAAGCTTTGTATTTAGTAGCAAATGATTGCATGTTGCGGATGGGATTATGGTTGATAGCTTTATGGATTTGGAGCCTGGTGCTTTTTAAGATTTGAAGAAAGGAGGAAAGGGCAAGCCACTGGTTTACTTCGTTGGACCACTAATTCAGTCTGTTTCAGATCGTGGGGTTGATGAGTTTGAGTGTTTGAGGTGGTTGGATAAACAACCAAATGGGTCAGTGTTATATGTTTCATTTGACAGTGGTGGAACTCTTTCAAATCAGCAGCTAAACGAATTGGCATTAGGACTTGAAATGAGTGGGCAAAGATTTCTTTGGGTTGTTAAGAGTCCACATGAAACAGCAGCCAATGCCTCTTATTTTAGTGTCCAGAGCATCAATTCATCAAAGACCCTTTGATTTTCTTCCCAAGGGATTCTTGGAGAGGACCAAAGAGGTAGGTCTAGTGGTGCCCTCTTGGGCTCCTCAAATCTAGGTCCTGAGTCATGGCTCGATTGGGGGGTTCTTGACCCATTGTGGCTTGAACTCAATCCTAGAGAGCATTATGCATGGTGTGCCCATGATTGCATGGCCACTTTTTGCAGAGCAAAAGGTGGACAGTGTATTGCTAGCCGATCGATGATTTGAAAGTTGCATTGAGGGTCAAAGTGAATGATAAGGGCCTGGTGGAACACAAAGAAATTGCAAACTATGCAGTAGAATTTATAACCATCTTAAAATTTAAAACCAAGATAAATCTTTTTGATAGCATATCGTTGTCAAAAGCTGCATGCAAGTGCAAAGTAATGCTTGTTATGTAAAAATTGAAATTGATTGCATTATAACCTTCTTCAACAAGTTACAAAGTAATTAGTTTTTTTTTTTTTTTCCATGGCATTTTTCTTTTATAAATAATTTTTTCTCGTTATTATATGGTTAAATTCTATGTGCCTGATTCTTCATGTTCCTTATAACAAGAGGCTTAATTGGAAACTAAAAGAAAGATATCTATTTTCCAGCCTGCTGCAGAAATTATTGGATTTAGGATGGGGGAACTAAGGGGCCTTTGAAGATGGCGTGCATGCTATTAGGGTGTTGGTTTGGACGAGACATTCATCAATAATGCGACAGAAAAAGCTGGTATGTTACTTGTTCAAGTGGAACAGTTTATGAGAGTGCTTTCATCTGTGGTCCAGCATGTATGCTTGTTTGGGGATCCTTTTGTCTTCCATAGTTAATGTTTTGGGCACAAGTATTTTTGGACATATAACTGTTTGACTTATGCAGTAGCTTCCTACTACTATTGACATTCAAATTCTCTATTCCTTTCTTCCTAAGTTCCCAACCATATATTTCTGACAAAATTGTAGTCAGAATCATTAACTCCTAAGCAATACCTAAACTTGAGAAGGAAAACAAAAAACCTAGATTAGAAACAACTGAATCACTTAAACAAGTTTTAGTTCCCAACTTGTAGGCTCTCTGTTTTATAGTATGTGCATTTAAAACTTTTGCTTATTCTTATTTACTAATATGGATTCAATCTTGGAACACTTGACTCGATGGCTAGTTAAGGTTTTGCTTGACTTAGTTATGTGACAAAAACTAGACAAAATTGGATGGTTTCTTAAGGTGAATAGCATAATCTTAACAATTGATGAGACTTGGTCAGTGTATTTCGTTTTAGTTGAGTCAAAAGTAGTTATTCATTGCCTCTGCTTTAAGAGGTTGGAGGAGAGATTGTATCAGAAGTGCAATTTGTTGATTTAGAGAGTTTGTTTTAGCCTGTGGTGTGTTCTTTTCCTCCATCTCTCCATTATCATATATCTAATGAAAAATATTACTAAACATTGTACAATTTTCATAGTGAACTTTCTGATCTTTATGGATGACCATGCCTATACTCTACATGAGATTATGGAAGTTGTTTCTCAAAATTTGGCTTCTTCCTTGCATAAATTTATGAACTTCACTTTATATAATCCCAATCACCAAGAAGGCTGCAGTGAATGGACATCTCAAGAAGCAAGAAACTTGGTGCTTGTGAAATTAGGAAATTAAAATAATATTTATTTTTTGATTTTACTTGTCTTCCAAAAGGACTTTCTATAAATTGTTGGATGGGCTTAGGAACATAATTACTTAACTTTGAAAATTAGCCAAAATAACTACCAGGACAATCCTTTTGGATTTGTATCTTGTGTTTGATTCTAATTTTGTCTTTTCCTTCAGTTTTCTAATTTCTTCAACTGGCTTCTAAAATGTATAAAGCTACTAATGTCAGAACCCAGTGATCAGCTTCTACTATACAATAGGTTTGCCTTTCTGATTTTCCTTCTTGTTCCATCTGTTTAGGGGCAAATATTTTGCAGTCAACTTATTTATTTATTATTTTGGCAGTGAACTTGCTGTAATATTTTTGAAATTTTTATATGATCAAGATCCTGTTAGAAAGCTGTTGGAGCTATCTGAGGCTGATTGCGATATTGAAATTGAATTGTAAGTTAGTTTTCAACAATTAAAGATTTAATCTGTCCTTAACTTCTATCACTTACAGCCTTATCTGACATCATTTGGGCATAATATAGTTTTGGCTTACATATAACTTACATGGTAATTGCATATGGGTTGACATTTGAGATTGTTTTTGTGTGAAAACAGATCGAGATTATCAATGAACATGTAAGAATGAGTCTCCTGAACTACTTTCTTATACAAGATTCATAGTCTTTGGACCAAATGGGATCTGCTCCCCACCATACATAACGGGCAAGGGGAAAGGTCACAGTTGAATCCCATACGGGTCTGTGACTTATGTATGTCTTCAAAAAAAAGAAGAAGTTATATTACTGAGAAATCCACTATTATTTTACATGGGAAATTCTTAAGTCACTTTAACTTCTCTAATGAAATCCAAATGAACTACTGGCATTAGTTCCCTAGAAAGCCTTTTCATTTTGCAGTGGATGTGTGTATGCATATCTTTACACATGGTTACATGAATGCATCTCTCTGCATGTTTTCAAATATGTTTATTTTACATAGGAATTCTAAAGTTGCTTCAACTTAATGAACTAATGCCATTAGTTCTCTAGAAAGCCTTTTCATTTTTGCAGCAGATGTGTGTGTGCATATCTTTACACATGGTTACATGCATTCATGTCTCTGCATGTTATCAAATATGTCAATATGTGTTTGCAATGCTCTTCAAACAATCTGATGTTGCTAAATTCTTCAAGGAAACAATGCAAAGAGTTAAGGAATTAGTTCATTTTGGGGGATTTTTAGATTGTGAATATCTGTGAAGGACACTTGCTAAAGAATTTCAGCAGATGGAATCTAGGTATTTCTTTCTTGCTCCTTTTCATTTCCATCAAATTGTAGTGTTAATACTAGTTTCATTCTATGACTTAGAGAATCTCAACAAGTATGAAAACAGAGCTCTTATTTCATCCCTTAAGAAAACTATATATATATATATATATATATATATATGATCACGGTAAGCTATGTCTTCTTATTATATCCTTCAAAATAAGCAGGGTTTTCTGTAAAATTATCTTCAATCTTGTGTATGACTTTTCTTCCCCCATCTCTTGCCTCTTTTAATGTAAAAAGTTAGTCCATTTTTGCTGGCCTCTAGAAGGATGAAACTAGTTTATCCTTGAGAAATAAAAGAATATGTAGTAATTAACATAACTAAATCATGTAATTGGTACTCAAAGATATTTTAATTCCAGTCCTCTATACTAGTTGCGATATTTCAACACTTACCCTACAGGCTACACCACTGACTTTAGAGGTCATCTTAAGACAAGATTAACATAATTGAACCTTTTTTTGTTCTTTATTCTCTTTTGGCTTTTGCAAAGACACAGACAAAAAATCACAAGGGCAAAAGAAACACAACAAATTAAGAACCAGAACACACACGCACGTAGATATATATAATTAAAAAAAAAAACAAAAAACAAAGGAAAGAGGAAGGTCAGCTAGAGGAAACAAATTAGTCAATTAGGAATAAGCTTCACGGACTGTTTGGGAATAAAAAATTTAAATTGAAGAAGATTAGAAGAAAAAAAAAATGTTCTCAATATCCTATTGTGTCTATGTGCATGTCTTGTTAGCACATCTGTAAATTCCTTACAAAGATAAGTCCGACTGATCTCTGACTGAGTTTGTTTTGTATCCGAAATATCTAAGTTTGAGCCTCCCATGCATTGCATATTATAGTATGGCAAGAATTACAATCTATGCATTTGCGTCAAAGCTTATTGCCTTACATGCGTTTTTGGCATATAGCTTCCAAAACAGCACATCTGAAAGCATTCCATTATGATCTTTTACTTTAACAACACATATAGATCACGATAAGCACCTAAGCATTTAGGACTGCTCATTGAAGAGGCATCATTGTGGGGTGTTGTAGTAAGTGTGAGCATTGTGGAATTTTGGCTCAGAGAACAAGGGAACATTCTCTGAAGGACTTCTATCCCATTTTGTCGTAACATTTTGGCCATTGCACTATTGATGCTGGTTTCTTGTAGGACTTGTGACATTTCATTTATTAGAGTCAAACTTCTACTAGGCATTTGAAACCTGCTTTTATCTGTGAAGCTTTTCTATACTTCTCAAGTGTTTTCAACGTTAGAAATATTAGCAAGTCCCATTAAGTTTGATCATGGATTCAAAATCCATTGGGTGCATGAGAGAAGTTACCACTAAGGGAAAAAGTGAGAGAGAGAAGAAAAAAATACATAAAGGCATTCACTTCTTTCTATGTATTTTCTATTTTCTAAAAAAAAAAACATACCTGGAAATTTCACTACTTCTACTAAGATGTTTGTACCCTTTGCAGAAGTGTTGTTCCTGACTTGTCCTAATAACTCTATTGTTCAAAGCTGATCTATTTTGGGAAAAGAATATTTGTGGTCTCATAATATGATTGTGTGTATATATATTTGTTTATATCCATGTTTCAATTCCTTTGTTATATACCATGTAACAATCTAGGAAAGTGGAGGTTGAAGGCCTTCTGTTATGTTCACATCCCCCAAGCCAATTGGAGTGCACGTATAATTAGAAGAAAAGCATTAAATGATATGAGATTGATTCTCAATCTAGTATTAAAGTTTTAATGCAAGTACACTTGGGTCAAATTTGTAGTTTTTTCTTTTGTATATATTATAAAACCTGGAAAAAAAAAAAAAACTATTATCTTTGTTTTGCAGCACCTATCTAGAAAAGAAAAAGTTTTATTTGGTGTCATTAGTAGGTATTATAGTTTTGTATATTTAATAAAATATTAGCATAAGAAGGGTCAGATTTGCTTACCTTGATACAAATATGTGAAAATGTTCATACAAATGGAAATTACATTTCGTCCTATGCTAGTAAACACAATTGCCTTTTCATAAATATATCTTTGATCATATTATTTGTTTGCTGGCAATTAGTTGGGAATTGTTTCGTCCTATAGCTGCGTTTTTTGTAGTGACCAGTGGCAGAACCAAAAAAGAGAAAAGAAAGATGTGAGTGTGGTTGGAATAAAAAATTGAGATGATTAAATATTTTCTTTCTCTCAATATATATTATAATTCTTTTATATACAGTATATTAAAATAATATTATAAACACAATTCCATATACAAATTAAGTACCTTATAAGTTAATTATACTATGTTATATAATATATTTGATCGGTTTACACTTATAGACACGTATAAACAATTCCATCACTTTCTCCAAAAAAATTTCCTCAAAAAAAAAAAAAAAAAAAACTTTCTCCAAAAAAAAAAAAAAAAAAATCCATCAAAAGTAAGTTTTCCTTTTATACATTTATTATTAATTAATTTTCCCTTTTATGCTATATTATTGATTGACTAACATCTACTTCTTTCGTTTTTTACCTAGATTTAATTGTGTAGAAGGAAAAAAAAATCAATATATGTTTTGGGGAGAACCACTACAAAATGAAGAAATTTATTTTTGGCTTGAATTAAGAAATGAATCTAAAAAGACCTAGATATACATGTTAGAGTTTTCATGATGGTGTGCTTGTTAGTCTTATTCACATGTTTTCTTTTTGTAATTGATGTGATTGAAATTATTGTGGAAGATGATTTATATTAAGAATAAAGAGAAAAGGTAAATATCTTAATTAATTCACTCCAAACATTTGAATTCATGTTTAATTTTCATTTGATAAAAGGTGCTCTTGACATAAGTAACGAGTTATTACATGCATTACAATGAAAATATCAAGATATTGAGAATGCTATGAAGTTGGTTGAAGTTTCAAAACAAGGTTTACAGATCATGAGAGATGATGAATGAAAATCTTCAGTTGAAGAGCTTTCTACATTTTGTGCCAAAAATAATAGTAAAGTCATTGATATGGATGATTTGTATCATCATCAGCAACAAAAACAAGCTCAAAACATGAAAAATTCAGATAATTATTGTATGAAGCTTTTTTATACTCTTATAGATGAACTCCAATAACTTAATATTTGTTTCAATAGTTATGAGTTATTACTCTATATTGCATGCTTGAACCTAAATAAGAAAGGAGAAATATATTCAGCTTGCTCAGTTTTATCCAAATGATTTTTTCAGTAGTTCAAATTACTACTTTGGATAACCAGCTTGAGACCATGGCTGTCAAAACGTGAATTGTATTGTGAACTCATTTTTATTTTTCTGTATCGTGTATTGTATCATATCGTATATTGTAAGATACACAAATATCTAATAAAATTTATATAAGAAATTATAGATATACATATAAAAGATATATTCATTATAAATTCGAAATATATTTAATTAATGACTAATTTAATCATTATGTATGTAATAATATCTAACAAAGCTATCTAAATAAATCAAATTAACATGTATTTGTAACATACACATTCAAATTGATGAAATTCAAAAGTGATAATATATAACATATGAGCCAAAATAATAATTTTTTTTCATCATATTCATCATCTTGCTTAATCAACTCCATCTAAGTCAATGTTATCATAATATTCATCATCTTATATAAAATTATTTATTCATTAACATTTTATTTATCCTCATTAGCATTTAATATATCATCTAATCTTTTTTTATTTTAATAATTCTTTTTGTCATTTTAACTTCTTTGACTTATAACAATAATAACAAAAATAAAAAAATAATTATATTGTCAATTAATACCTTATTCATTATATAGAAAATATATTTGCTAATATGAAAGTTAAGTGTTAAGTGTGTAGTCCAAATTTTGTAGGTGAAAGAGAGAACAAAGGGAGAAAAATCATGGAAATATTATTTTATTGGGCTTGATTAAGTAGCCCAATAATTTTGTATTTTAAAAAAAAGTATAACAACCTGTTGGATTCAAATAAAAGCACAATTTTTTTTTTATAAAAAAAAAAAAAAAAAAAATTTAAACCCATTTGCCTATTCATCGTACAATATGTATGATTCTACAATACTATATGATCAATACACACATATGAATATATGATTTATGAGCACTTCTGATACACCCTTATGATACAAAACTTTTTGTATACAATACAATATGTACCATGTATCATACGATACTAACTATGCTTGAGACATGCATCTTTAACAAGTGATCCAATGATAAGTTTTCAACAACAAATGTTAATATAAAGGTTAATATAACATTTGTGATTGCATCTTATTTGAGACATGCATCTCTTTGAGGACTCCATTATTTAATTGCTTATTTATTTTTGTTAATATAAATTAATATTTTCTAATAATATTTCTTCACATCAATTAATGTTTTTAAGCCCTAAATCCAAATATGGTTTAGCTTGTAGGAAAGAGAATAATTTTAGATTTAAAAAAAAGAATTTAACAAATTAATATAACAAAATTTGTCCAAATCCACAAGATTAAGTATTTAGCATAGGGTTCCAATATTTTATTGTCCTCATTCCAACCACAAATGTCATATCCTTACAAATAAGATGGAATGACATTTGACAAGGAAAATAGATACTCTAATAGAACAGAATTCAAGACAAAGCACAAGAACACACGCTTGTCATTTCTACACGTGAGTACATCATTTTTGGTGTCTCTTCCATAACTGAGTCACCATGGCAAGTGATTTTGCTGAAGATTCTTCTCGGCTCAAAGCCTTTGCAGCTGCATCCTTAAGTTCTTTCATTTTGCTCCAGATCAATTTCCCTTCTTCTCCCCCAATTAGGCTTCTTGCGTAGTTTGCGATGTCTTTGTGTCACAAGGCCCTTATCATTCACTTTGACCCTCATTGCAACCTTCAAATCATTTGCTACCAATACAGTGTTCATCTTTTGCTCCACATAGAATGGCCATGCAATCATGGGCACACCCTACACAATTCTCTCTGTAATTGAGTTCCACCCACAATGAGTCAAGAACCCTCTTGATTTGATAAGTCCAAGAGGACACCACTAACCCCATCCCTTTGGTCATTTCCAAGAATCCATTGGGAAGAAAACCAAGGGAATCCTCGAGCACTACAAAAAACTTGGTCTATAGTAGAATTCGTAAAACGCCATTAGAAGTCCTAAAAATGCCACCATAGGTCCCTTAGGCTATAGTGGCATTTATGAACGTCATTATTGTACCATGACTATAGACCTATAGTGACATTTTACAAAAACACCACTATAAGTCCATACCCTCTAGTGGTATTTATAAAACATTACTATAGGCTGATTTTTTTTTTTTTTTTTTTTAAAGTATGCTATAGCAATGTTTTAAAATGCCACTATAGCTAATAAAAAAAATTGACCTATAGTAGTGTTTTAAATGCCTCTATAGGGTATAGACCTATAGTGGCGTTTTATAGCCAATAACAAAAATTTTAAATTTGACATATAGCAACGTTTCAAATGCCACTATAGAGTATAGACCTATAGTGGCATTTTAAAACGCCAATATAGTCATATA
This sequence comes from Quercus tomentella, assembly GCA_028535165.1. Taxonomy (NCBI): domain Eukaryota; kingdom Viridiplantae; phylum Streptophyta; class Magnoliopsida; order Fagales; family Fagaceae; genus Quercus; species Quercus tomentella. Next base: position 31,928,085 of record JAPQVY010000155.1, read on the forward strand.
AAAGTTTTTAAAAAAAATTGACCTATAGTGGCATTTTTAAAACGCTGTTATAGGCCTTTTTATAAAAAAAATAATATATATATATATATGTGTGTGTGTGCGCGCGCTTGTTTAATTTGGTAACAATACAATGAAAAGAACACATAATGGAAATATTTCGTCAATCAGAAAAGAGGCACAACCTCTGAAGCATTAAATTTTTTTTTTCTCTCCAAACACACCACATAAGGCATAAATATTACTTCAAATAGAGTATTCCTTCAAATGAATTTCAAATAAATAATATATGGAAACATAGATACCCTATTTTTAAAATTAAAATAAAAGTTTGAAAAACTATTTAGCCCCAACTGTCATTTTGAAGAAAAAACAAAACAATTTTACACTCACAGAATCTGCTCTAACTGTGAAACATGCACCCCTACGACGTTGTGAAGTTAGAGATGGCCCTGGATATGATACCACAAGGAAGGAACTGCGAGAAAATAAGCTTGAACTTGGTGCCGATAAAAAGCTTATACTGCTTGTAGTACTACAAAGAAGTTGATATAAGCACATCAAACATTTCCACAGTTTACTAGATCTGAAAATGTCAGTAACATTTTTTTGACATGTAAATAAAATTTTATTTGAAGAGAAGACTACATGTACATGGAGAACAAATACCAAGTAAATTTTAAAGTATATATATAAACACTCAGATAAAAATATTAGAGAGCATGCCAATAATCAATTTCCATCACAATAAGCCAGCAATATCTGACACTAAACTCAAACAATAAATCTCCACGAAAATGAAAATCACATCAAATTCAAACAAGAGTCTCAAAGACAGAGAGAGAGAGAGTAGAGATCAAAACCAGTTTACAGTTATAAAACACACACTGGGATAATCACACATAGAAAACAAGTTGATCCTCATTCTAACATACAAGCAATTATCACTCAACAACTCAACTTCCGTTATTATCTCTTCATTGTTGCAGTCAAAACATTCCAAATTTATACAAGTCAAATATATGACTTAAAAATTAAACTTAATAATAAATAAATAAAAATGAGATACTTTTGGAGTCTACAAGGAGTCTCAATTGTGACTAGACTAGTCCTTTTGGAATATAGAGAAGCGGCTAACACTTTTCCTTGAATCGTAACACTAAGTATTACATAATTTTCCCCATCCAACCTCATGCATATCAGATGGAAATGATGATCCTTTCAAGAATGGCAAATTGATTATGGTTGGGTTGGTGGAGTGGAGAAGCTCCTCCCAAGGACTGCTTTCCAAAGCCTCTCTTCATGGAAGTAGATGCATGAGAGTAGGTGTCCTAAAATTTATCGAGTCATGTTCATTCCCTCAAGAGAGTCAATTCATTAGGGAGATCTAAATGATCCGAAACCCAAACCTATAGAAACAATTAGGATCCTTTTAATTGGTACTCCTGCAAAGTAGATGGTGGATCTTGAATTGAACCACAATTCCTAGTAAACTACTCTTTGAAAGCCCTGCACCTACAAACAGATAGCTTGTTTGCTTAAAGGAAAGGCACCTACAAACAGATAGCTTGTCTGCTTAAACGAAAGGTGGAAGGTCAAAATAATTTCTTTACAAGAATAAGTTTTGCACTAATTTATCAAATCACCAAGGTATGGTTCAGCTAAACTAATACAAGTGTATGACCAAAACAAGACGATTCAATTACTACGCTCCTTTGTGCTAACTTTAATGGTGCATCTAGAACTCCTTCATTATACCTCGAAGACCTTTTTGTGAAGATTCTAAGAAGAATTTAAGACTAAAAGATTTTATGAAGGAGAATCTAAATTATGACAATTTTTATGTAAAATTAGGAGTGTGTTAATTTTCATCAGCACATCACAGACTCAAATTCTCTTCAAATTAGCTGCAAGTTGCTACTTCACACTTTAGGGATGTTAGGAGTGACAACTTGTATTCGCACTTAGCTAGTAGCCTAGTATGTTTCTTCTATTTTGTAGCAGAACCTTAACATTGAAATCCTTTTTTTAATTCATAAGTTTCACATGAACCTAGTTTCTCTTGAACCCATGATCTCATCCTCCACCTTGCACTTGCAAGGGGAGAGGGTGCCATTTAAGCTACTTTTGAAGAAATATAAGGGGATGTATAATCGATTGATGATAACTTAGACATATAGACTAATACTCACCAATGTTGGGATGTTGTAATCTTGTTTGTGACATAAGACCTCAGCATGCACTGAGGGCAAATTCCCCATTGAGCAACCCACGTACTTCCACAAGGTGAAATTGCCATCAATATTGTTGGCTAAAAGAACTATTTATGAGTTTTCGCTTGATGAACTCCTGCCAAGAGCAAAACATAGAAATCAGGATAGCAATTTATAATACATCACAGGAAACTATAGTGGTTAATGAGAGCCTCTAATTTGAGAAACAAAAAATGATTCAATGGATTAACTCAAAAAAAGGACTAAAGGTTATATAATCCCCAGCATGATTATGTAGGCAACATAACCCCCTTAAATGGCCCCATATAGAAATTTGGACATGCAAGGACCTGTGCAGCACGGTTTGCTCACTCAATAAGCATATCAATATATGGCACATATTCATGAGACTCACTACAACCAATTTCTTGACTTTTTAAAAAAATTTAAAAACTCAAATTGCAAATGAACATGAGTAAATATTGTTCCCAGTCAAAGAAAATAGAGCTTAAAGAGAGAGCACGAACAAAAGAGCAAAAGACTTCATAAGTTTATTGACTTTATTCAAGCACATAAAATAATGATTTAGCAAAAGTCAAAACGTAATGAATGGTTGGACAATAATGTCCTAAATTTCTTGTTGTACCATATTTTTTTATTAATTAAAAAAAAAATTGGGTATGTCAGAAAGCATCTTCAACAAAGGATACTTCTGCTGCCATCTGGTTTACATTGAAAGAGGGTAAGATTAGTAGGTAAGCTCCCTGGGTTGACATATTTACTCAAAATGAGAAATATTTGATGAGTCATTAATCCACAACTAAACTTTCGGGATGCAATCTCTGGTTGCCTATGAAGTGGAGCACATCTATGATTTCATGATTTGGACAAGATTAGAAAGGCAGAAGATAGACATGACCTTTTATTTTATCATTAGGAAGTTTAACATAAGTCTTCTTAATAATCAGACTAGCAGCATATGTAAACAGCAATACACTGATTTTTCTTTTTCAGCTCATCCAGATTCAAAAGCTAAGAACCATGGGCCACAATTGTAATCTAACTTCTGAAAGCCAACATATTTGGCAAGTTTATGGTATCACAGGGTACATTATATATTGTCTACAAAACTTGGAAACAGTCCAATCTGAGTTGAGCTGCAACTCCAAATGGCAACTATAAAAGAGAACTAAATAATTAATCTTAGTTCCCCAACTCCAAGCCCCAGGAAGGGTGGCCTAGCGGTAAGGATCCTGCGTGCATGCACAATGATCCCTCGTTTGAACCCTGGCGAGTACTGGGGATGGAAGGTGGGAGCACTCACGCGTTGCGCCTTACTGCTAGCTCTCTTGGGGTGCTAGGGTGAGGTCTGTGGCACCCCAGTCATAATAGCTATGGCTTAATCCAACATTCCCTAGCAGGAGGTGTCCCTATGGTCACGCCCAAGAGGGTTAGTCACACATGGTCATCCCTGCCCCCCTCTTCATTCATCAAAAAAAAAAAAAAGTTTCCCAACTTCAAAACACTTCTCTTTTCTTTTCTTAATTAACAGCAAACACTATGTTACTTTATACGCAATGGTATTAACATCAACCAAATCACAATCTAATTTACTTAATGAGTGACCTAACATACTCACCCAATGTATAATTACATTTCTCGGTCATTCAGTATCATCAATTTTCTCCATTTTCGAGTACCAGCTCCCTCCCATAAACAACAAAGTGCATCCAAACAGCGCCTTAACATATATTTCTCTCAAAGAACTAACTCTATGAGTGTCCACCTACTAAGAACTAAACTCCTGCTTAGTTATCATTCTCAAAGACAATTTCCATTTCAAACTATGCCAAAAGTCCTTATGCACTAGGGTTTCATTTCACATCCACCATTAACAGAACCACAACTAATTGAACAAAATATACACCAAATGAAAGAAACATTGAATTAGAATGAAAAATATAAAAGATAGAAGGATGCTTGAAAAATAAATAATTATGGATCATGGAAATAATTCAGTTAATGTTCTATAGAAACATGATCAAACAAGTTATAGGCAATTTGCTCAAGAGGTATAAGAATCTAATACCTATTAGCCCATGTTTTGTTTTATCTCCTCACTTCGATTAAAATCTGACCAAATTGGGAAGATCAAATTTTAATTGAAACCCTTAATTAAATATTTGAAAAATTAATTTAATGGAAAATTTTTTTTGGAGCTACTTTCAACCTATATAACGGATTGAAACTTGAAAGTTGGAACAGAAAATCCCTAATTTATTTATTTATTTATTTAAAAAAACCCAACCGAATAAAAAAGGACCTATGGTGGCGTTCGTAAACGCCATTATAGGCCCTTGTTCATACAAGGGCTTATAGTGCTGTTTGAAACACCACTATAGGTTCTCAATTTTTTTTTTCTTCCATGTTGGGCTTTTATTTTTATTAAAAAAATGACCTATAGTGGCGTTCATGAATGCCACTATAGGTCATTTTTATTTTATTTTATTTTATTTTTGTTATCCAGTTGGGTTATTTATTTATTTATTTTTTAAGGATTTATAATGGCGTTCATGAACACCACTATAGGTCCTTTTTGAATTAATTTTTTTTTTTGGTTGGACTTTTTTTATATATTTATTTTAAAGAATTTATAGTTGCGTTCATGAACGCTATTATAGGCCCTTGTTAGACCCATGACTACAAAAAATAAGCTTATTTGCGATGGTCAAAGTTCGTCGCAAAAGCACAAAAAGCTGTCGCAAATTCGTATTACCAACGGCAAAAAGCCGTCGACGTCCGTCGGCAAAAGCCTTGTCGGTAATACTATATTGCCAACAAGGCCGTCGCTAACACTTATTTTCGACAGCAAAACTCCGTCGTAAGTACTTAATAATTGCCGTCGCAAATTCAACTTCATACGAGGAAGTTGGACGACCAAATAGAGTTTGCGACGAGCTAAGGCTGTCGTTAATGTATTTTTTTCGACAACTAAAAGTCATCGTAAATACTTGCCTTGTCGTCAAAAATAGAACTTCAAACGAGGGAGTTGGTCAACCAAATACCTTTTGCGATGAACAATGACCGTCATTATTGTATTTTTTCGACGACTAAAAGTCATCGTAAATACCCAGTTTTTCATCGAAAATATAACATCAATGCAACCAATTACTTTTTTTTGACAAACTTTAGCCGTTATTAAAAACCATTTATCTCGTCACTCATACATTATTTGCAATAAAATAGCTTCGTCGAAAAAAAATTTATGATATTTTTATTTTATTTGATAATATCAAATATTTCTGTATATGGAATAATTAATATATAAATTACAAACACAAATCCATAATTGTTCATAAAAGTTTCTCCGTTCAAATAACAAACACAAATCCATAATTGTTCAAAACTAATAAGTGCATTAAAAATGAAAATATTAAAAGGTCTACAAAATAGCATGTTGTTCAATAATACACGAAGGCTATATTATATCCTTTACTAAACTTGAAATCATAAATATTGGAAGATCAATTATCATCTGAGTCAGTGTCGTCCTCCATCTAAGAGTCATCTTCCTCCTCATAGTCATCTTGTGTCATTATTTACATTGTGATCTCCTCCTCTAGCATTGGTCTGCAATATTTTAAATTAAACTAAATAAATATATAAGAACATTGTAGTGTTCTAGTTAATGAGAACTTAAAAAATACATCTACCACCAATAACCATATTAATAGTACATCTCCATCACCCTTAACAATATATCCATCACCACAACTAGTCACATGAAATCACATATGTACCAACAATAGCAATTAATTGAAAATTATAATGAGCAAATTTATCACTTATTTCGACAACCTAAATAAAATAGCAAAAAAAATTTAATGTTGATTATACTGAGAAAATATTTATGTGTAGTAGTTGCTTGCATATAATTAAAGCCCATCGATTTCAAAACATTTTTTTATAATAAAAGCTATCACCTCTTTCAATTGACTGATTGTTCCCTCCAATAACCACTTATCATATCATAAGTTAATTTATAGAAAATATTGGAAAAAAAAATTTAGAACTTTGGTATTTTTCATTTTTAATATAAATATAAATAAAATAATATAACTTTAGAGATTGTTATATATACACGTGTGTGTGTCTGAACTACATGTATTCTTTAGTTTAATATGATCTATCAATATATATTGAATATAAATAATAAAAGAATAATATAATCACCAATCCTATTATATAACTATAAGCTATTTTGTCTTTACTTGGAACTTTACTAACAAAGAAGAGGCAAACTCAAACAGGGCAAACTCTAAAAGGCTAAAACACAAATTGAACAAAGCACTATTATCAAGTGAAAAATGTTTCCCATGAATCAACAGATTGGTTGAGGCCACCAATACACACAAACATTACACTATGGGCTAGTACCAAACTATCAAGAACTTTGCCTACAATACTAGATGATATATTATGAAAGAGGTATATCTAAACCAAACCCAAAATTTAGATAAATGAAATAAACAAGCAAATAAATTTACTAAACCACAATACATTAACCAAAAAAAAAAAAAAAATCCAAAGATAAGGATCTAAGAAGACCAACCTTTTGGGTTTGATTATGATTGGGAGAAAGAGAGAGAATGAACAGTAGATGGAGATAAGGGTTTGTTTTTTTTTTTTTTTTAGTGAAATAGGTGTGTTAATTTAGTGAGGGGGCAAGGGAGGGCAGGGGATTGAAAAGAAAAAAAAAAGGCGGGGGCGCTTGTTTTTTAGTGAATAGTGAAATAGGTGTGTTAATTTAGTGAGGGGGCAAGGGAGGGCAGAAAAAAAAAAAAAAAAAAAGGTGGGGGCGCTTGTTTTTTAGTGAAAGGGAGAGGGAGAGTGCTAGGGAGCTAGGGTTTTTGTCTTTTCCTCTCTTTTTTATTTTATTTTATTTTTTACTAAAAGATATTGTGGGTTTTCTTTTTTATAAATAATAATAATAATAATAATAATAAGGCATGGCTGGGTTTGTTTTAAATCAATATAACTTTATTTATTTATTTATTTTTATGACAAAACTATTTATTTCATTTATGACAACCACGTCACTTTTTGTTGTTGTTGTTGTCACTTTGAATATTAATAATAATAATAATAATAATAATAATAATAATAAAAGATAGAAACACTATGAAATCTCACTTCTTGCACAATTTTTCAGTTTTCCAATGGGTCATAGACCCAACTTCAATGTTGACCATGTTTGACCAAATATTGATTAATTTTGACCAAGTTTTGCAAACTTTGACTGCTCCTTTTTCACAATCCGACCGTCTGATTTTTGTCATACTTTACAAACACCAATATATCATTACATTATTCCAATCCAACGGTTGGATTTTGGATTTATGTCTAGAACATTATGGACATGTGTCATTGTACCAGCACATCAAGAAATTTTGATTGGTCACGTTCTCACAATCCAACTGTTTGATTGAGCTCAAAGTTCATCAAAACAAATATTTTATCACACTCTTTCAATCCAATGGTCATATTTTAAATCGGATTATGGCATAAGATGGAAGCGTGTTGTTGTATCCACCTATCATGAAACTTCAATTACTAAAAATATTCAATACTCTTTCAAGATAGTTATATACTCTATAAACATTACTAAGAATTGAAAAAATGATCTAAAAAACACAACCCAAAATCTACAAAATGACCATAATGGATTTGTATGTGACTTTTGACTACCTTGTTTTGCTATTTTAAAACTTGAAACTGATAAAAACATGAAAATCAAGAAAACCTTAAAACACTAACTAATACCCAAAATCCATCTAAATCCTCCCTGATCAACCTAATTTGATCAAATCTAGTGGTCCTAGAACCAACTTTGAAGTTTGACCAAAGATTGAACAAGTTTAATAGTCTTTGACCAATTTTTGCTAGATTTGACTGCTCTGTTCTCACAATCTGGCTGTCTGCTTGTCACTGTAATTTACAAACACAAATATTTCACCACATTCTTCCAATCCAATGGTCAAATTTTGGATCTCTATCTGGTTGCATGATGGACACATATTGTTGTACCCATCTAATGGGAAACTTTGATTAACCCTATTGACACAATCCGACCATCCAAAATGGCTGAAATACACCATCAAAGCTAGGAGATGACCGAAATACCCATAAACTTCTAAAATAACCAAAACACAACCCAAAACCTACAAAATGACCAAAGTGCCCCTCAAACCTTTAAGATGATCAAAATACCTTTTACCTCTAAAATGACCAAAATAGCCCTTAAGTACTTGGAGGGTCTTGAAAGATGTTTTTAAGTAGCTTTTAAAATTAAGATTGAGGAAAATTCACCATTCAAAGAAAATAACCATTTTTTATGGCCATATGTATGTTGGAAATAACCTTTATTGTGACGGATTTACCTTACCGTCACTAGTACTTTCTTTTCTTTAGAAAATTTTAACTATTAACGACAACCAACATGTTCGTCACAAATAACAAATGCAATATATAGTGATGGGAAAAAAAAAAAAAAAAGGTTAAACACATGAAAAATAAGGGCATGAATTCCCCCTTTGAAAAAATTATCATTGTCGACGGCTTAGGTACATCGCAAATCTTATTTATTGCGAGGGATCCAAGTCCATCACTAATACATTCTTTCTTTTAAAACAAATTAACTATTTACGACAGTCAACATGTTCGTCACAAATACAAACTCAATTAGAAAAATAAAAAATAATAATTGTGATGGATAAATGTCATCACAAATGTGAAAACTAAGGGGGGGATTTTCCCTCCAAAATATTTTACCATTTTCGATGGCTTTATGTCTATCGCTAATATTCTCTTTTATATTTACGATGGAAGAATGTTTGTCACAAATACTAACAACATAAAGAAAATATTTTTGGTATTTTCGATGCATGAAAGCCGTCACAAGTGTTAATAGTTCAGACGGTTTTTCTACGGTCGTCATAAATAATACTTTATTAGCGACAAATATTTTTATTCTGTCGCAAAAAGTAAGGCGGGAACACTTCCCTCCAAAAAAATCATATTTTTGACAAAAATAATAGGCATTTTCGATAGACTTATTTTGCCGTCACAAATGTTTTAATATTTGACAAGTAATTGTCGACGAAAGAGACTTGCCGTCGAAAAAGCTAGTTTTTCCGACGGCTTTTTGTAGTTGTCGAAAAAGTTTCGTCGCAAATAGCAATCTTTTTTGTAGTATATAGTGCCATTTATAAACGCCACTATAGGTTATATTTTAATTTTAATTTTTTTTAAATGATCATGAACGCCACTATAGATCCTCCAAAAATATATATATATATATATATATATATTTTTTTTTTTTTGGGGTTGGGCTTGTTTCTCTCTTTTTTTTTTTTCATGGACTTATAGTGGCGTTTATAAAACGCTGCTATAGGCCTTTGTAGGACCCGAGACCTATAGTGGTGTTTAAAATGCTGCTATAGGCCATTGCAAACGCTGCAATAGGCCCACTTTTTAAAAATGCCATCATAAAGCCCTTAGAATGTGGCTATAGATAAGCCTATAGTAGCGTTTTTAAAAAATGCCACTATAGGGTACCTATAATGGCATTTTTTATGAACGCCACTATAGGCAGGGTTTTTTTTGCAGCAGAGGCTATGGACACTAAAGTAAGTGGCATTGGTTGATTTTTCATGTGGACTCTCAACAACCCAAATAAACCTCTGTGCGCTCATTTCAAGTCCTAAGGCCAAGATTTGAAAATTGAGAGAGAGAGAGAGAGAGAGAGAGAGAGAGAGAGAATTAATTGAATATCAAATAGGATATCCAAATACATTTGTTACTAGAAATATAAAAAAAATTACATGGTAAATATTTCAAATGGACAAAAATTTTATCAAAAAGATTTAGAAGATAATGAAATAATACAATAAAATATAACAATCATAATGATGTTCAAATATGTAATATGATAATTTTTTATTATATAAAAGACCTTTTTTTTTTTCAAATGCATGGATTGTTTATATAATTTGACATGTAATACTTGTTACAATTGAATCTACAATTTTTTTTTTTCAAAATTAAAAATAATTAAATTCTACTTAAAATCAATTATATCACAAAATTATGTCACAAGAAGAATAAGTGGATCAACCATATTATTAATTGAAAATAAAAATTAATGCTATTAAAACCCAACAACTTAATTAGTAATTTTTTTTTATAGACCAGAAAATTGGATTTTAAAAAGAGAGAATATAAGCAATTTTTTTGGGAATAAGAAAAAGAGTAAAGATTTAAAAAAAAAAAAATGCACTTAGGAGTTAGGACAAAGTTCTAATAAACTTTATGTCATAAGTGCAAATGAATTGACATTATTAGTAGTTTTCTCTTTTTAATGATGGGAATTTCAATTCAAGTTTTCTTTTAAATCTCTAAGATTATACAATTTGAGATGAGATTCAAATTCAATGCTACTTGCAAGAAGTACATTGAAGAACTTTATTTAAAACTCTTTTTGGTAAATAAAGGTTAGATAAATGTATGCTCTTAAAACATATATTAATCATCAATTTAAAAAAAAATATATATATATATATATATATAAAATTGAAAAAATTATCAAAATACTTGACCACTTTTTTATTTTTCCATAAGAGTTTCAAAATGGTTTACTAAAAGTTTTCTATAACCCATACTTTATTCTTACCGTGCCTTCTTTTTGGTACCGATACCATGCAGTATGTTCATGACTTTGCTTACCAATGTCCACCACCGAGTTCTTGTCCTTTTTGTCCCTAATCCCTATGGTTCTCTAGCTAATTTGGCAAGGGCATTCCATATTCTATAGATTCAACGCTACTTGTGAGTAGTACTTTGACGAACTTTTATTCTTTTTTTTTTTTATTCTTTTTTTTTGGGTAAAAACTTTTTTCTCACCTTTGGTAAGTACTAGTGCGCTTTGGGACCCAACACTTTTTTTCTTTTCTTTTTTTCACTTTCTTTTTAGAGAAAGTTATAAACTGGGACCCGATTCTTTGGAATTTTGACATGATACACGTGACTCATGTCAGAAGACTACGTATATCAACGACTCTCATCAGAGAAAGTTGTGGAAACATTTTAAAAAAAAAAAAAAACCTGCTCATCTCAAAATTGTTAATAGTGGGTAAAAAATTTAATATCAATAAAGATTGGTAAAAATTAGTATAAATTTGTTCAACTTAAATATTGTAAAAAATATTATTAAATTTTTTAAAATATATTTAGCATTTCTCCTCCGTCAATTGCTACATATGCAGCTCTTTCCAGTTCCAGAGCCATTGAGTCCCTAGCTAATCTGGTAGGAAAATTTATATTGCTTACGTATATGATACACACTCAGCTTCTTGAGCTAAAATCATGACTTAAAAGTTACAATTTCCTTTCTACTTGAAATTCGTGACTTTATATGTAAAAGTGGTGAGTTTCTGTATTGAGCGTGTAAAGTGACCGTGTGAAATAGACAAATTAAACACCACATAATCCGGTAATCCTTGCGTGGTCTTGCTTGGGAAACTACTTGATGCTCAATTATTACATGCTAAACCAACTAGATATAATACAGTTATTCTCTCTCTCACGCACACCTTCCTTTCTCTTAATAGAGAAGAGAAGATAATTAGGTGAACAGGACAGGAGTAAGAGTTGAGTCCAATGCTCTATAACCATTAGAATTTGGACACGTGTCCAAACCAATTCCCAAACAATTCCATTGCACAGAGCACTAAACTTGAGATTGAGATGTTCCGGTGAATGATATTTGCAGTTACGTACAGTGGCACATGTATCACCTCTTTGAAAGCGGTCCATGCTTTGCACGATGTATCTCCATACGAAGGCAATAAAATTCTAATGTCCTGAATCCAGGTAAGTTCTAGCTGGAAGGAAACTGAATAATGTGTGTGTATATATATATATATATATATATATATGCAAACATAAAAAATAAAGTATGAGAAGTCTCCCAAACTGTTATTTCCTTAGCAAAATAAGGAGTGCTGGCATTTGACAAAGAAAAGTACATAAATTAAACGAAATTCAAGCAAGAGCACAATTACATATATAGATACTAAAATCTCGATTGCTAGTTAATAGTAAGTACATCATTTTTGGTGTCTCTTCCATAACTGAGTCACTTCAGCCAGTGATTTTGTAGACGACCCTTCAAGCCTCAAAGTCTTTTCAGCTGCATCCTTTAGTTCTTTCATTTTGCTCCGAAGCAATTTTCCTTCTTCTCCCTCCATTAGACCTCTAGCATAGTTTGCAATGTCTTTGTGTTCCACAAGGCCCTCATCATTCACTTTGACCCTCGATGCAACCTTCAAATCATCAGCTACCAATACAGCATTCATTCTTTGCTCTGCATAGAGTGGCCATGCAATCATGGGCACACCATGCACAATACTCTCTAAGGTTGAGTTCCACCCACAATGGGTCAAGAACCCCCCGGTCGAGCCATGACTCAAGACCTGGACTTGAGGAGCCCAAGAGGGCACCACTAGACCTACCTCTTTTGTCCTCTCTAAGAACCCTTTGGGAAGAAAATCAAAAGGGTCATTAATGCTCTGAACACTAAAATAAGTGGCATTGGCTGCTTTTTCATGTGGGCTCCTTACAACCCAAAGAAATCTTTGTCCACTCATTTCAAGTCCTAAGGCCAATTCGTTTAGTTGCTCACGTGAAAGAGTCCCACCACTACCAAATGAAACATACAAAACTGACCCATGTGGCTGTTTATCCAACCATCTCAAGCACCCAGCGCCAGACTCATCAACCACAATATCTGAACCGGACTTAATTAGCGGTCCAATTGGGTAAACCGGTGGCTTACCCTCTCCTCTTTCCATCAAAGCTTTAAAAGCACCAGGCTCCAAATCCATGAAGCTATTGACCATAATTCCAGCAGCAAGAGGGTACTGTTTGCAACAGTGTAGAACTATTTTGTAACATTCATTCTGTCTATCTTGAATCGGGTCTATCAGATCACTCCCATGGAGAGGTACACACCCAGGTAATTTGACCGGTTCAGGCAAGTCTCTATACTCACATGAGAACTTTTGATCAAGCTCTGGTAAATAAAAGACTGACAACAAAGCCATTGCTGTTGTAGGGAAAAATATGTAAGACGAAACACCGAATTCTTTAGCAACATCAAAGGCTTCCGTACCAAATAAATCAACCACCAAAGCCACTAGCCGAGTTGACTCAGCTAAGACCTTCAACGAGTCTCGTAGAGCCGGGATGGACCGCGTTAAAGTGAGCCCAATCCGGGTCTCAATTTTAGTATCCTCAGGGAGGTCATCAAAGCTCACAGGAGGAAGAAAGATGGAGGATATGGCATCAGGAAGGGCTTCAAGGACAGTTTTTTGAGGTTTCATGGGTGACCCATCGGTGGTAATAATGAAGGTGACTGAGAAATCGTGGTGGAGGACGAGTCGCTTGGCAAACTCAACAAGTGGGATTAGGTGGCCCATTCCTGGAGTGGGAACAATGGCTACGTTGGGTGGCTTCTGTTGGATGTGTTCCATATTGTTGGGTTTGAGAGTTTAGGGCTTAAAGCTGTGCGCAAACATCATGTGTTTCAAGGTGAATATATAGATAGAGACTTGGGTTTGGTGGGGGGTGTGTGAATGCTTTAAAGACTTTTTTTTTTTTTATTATAATTTTTATTTTATTTTATTGAGTGGTTTAAAAATAAGTTTCATATGAAATAAAAAGTGCTGCTCCTTACCTAAACAACAAGTTCACAACAATTTATAAGTGGTAAGTTGTTATTAATTCTAATTTCAATCTGTCACGTAAATCGCTTTTTTGGTCCATCCATATATAATAGCTAGTAACAATCTGTCATTTATGATTTATATAAAAGTGTTATGAACATAGTATTTCTCATTAAAAATTAGATAATTATTAGTGTACACACCGAGAGATATTGTTTTTGCGTCTTTCTTTCCCAAGTTATTTGGGGATTTTCTTTAATATTAGAGTATTTTTTCTATAGTTTAAACTTACACATTCTAACTAATTTTATAGACTTGTTATGTTCATAAAAAAAGGAAAATAGCTTGACTTACGCTTGATTCATGGTGTCTTTCCATGGAAAAAAAAAAATCTCCAAATTCGATAACTGTAAATTTTTTGAAGATTTTAATATTAAGGGCACGTTTAGTATACTGAATGGACATTACAAAATATATGGTAATCTTTATTATTGGGAATAAGAAGTGTTGTAATGGAATAATTAAACTTATTTATAATTTTGGTTGTAAGTTATAAAATTAGAATAAAACTTAAAATCTATTTTAAGAAATATCTTACTCATACAATTATATTTCCTAAAAAATAATATATATATATATATATTTATATACAAGATATAAATTCTACTCTAACATAATCTAAGTGTATATGTGTGTGAAGCTCTCTTCTGGAAACTTGAACTCTGACCTTTGCCCCCCATACCCCAGAAGTATTTAATACTTATGGAGTGGCCATTGCACCAAGGGTGCGCGGTGGTAAAAAAATAAATTTTTTTTTTTTTAATTTGACAGAGAGATGGGTTATTTTTTTATGATTTTTTATTTTCATAATTGTTACGTGAATAAGTAAAGTTTTTTTATTTGGAAATATATTATGGTACACTAAATGTGAATTACAATATGAATGGTAATCTTTATTACGGAATAAAATGTATTTTAATGGAACAACTAAACATATTTATTAGTTTGGTTATAAGTTGTAACATTAGAATAAAACTGAAGATCTATCTTAGGAAATATCTTACTCATAAAATTATATTTCCTAAAAAATAATATTTTTTAGGGTTTAGTTTACCTCTAGTACTTTTTTAACTGGAGGTCTCCTTTTATTTTAAATATACAATGTCAAATGGTGGTGAGTTTTAATCTCCACATTCTATTTAGTTAGTGGGTGATGTGACAATTTCTCATTAAAACAAAAGAATATTTCAGTTAAAAAAGTACTGAAGGTAAGCCAAACCCTATTTTTTAATTTGAGAGAGATGAGTTATTTTTTGATGATTTTTTATTATCATAATTGTTATGTGGATATGGTAAGTTTTTTTATTTGGAAATATATTAATGTTAGAATTTGTTACACATACTAAGGAATAGCTATTCCTCATAAGGAATGACTATTGCCTGCAATAAAAATATAATCAAACTACTGAATAGCTAAACTATAGAAATAACTATTACATTATAATGTCTATTGCAGTCTATCAAACATGCCATTAACGTTAGAAATTATTTTACCTACTAAGGAATAGCTATTACAACCCTTTTAAAGAGAAATAATTATTCCTCATTTTAAAAAATAGCTATTCATAAGGAATGATTATTCCCTGTAATAAAAACATAATCAAACTATGAATAAATAAAACATAGGAATAGTTATTACATTACAATGTCTATTACAGTTTACCAAATATAGCCTAAAATTTTTTAAGAGGGAAGAGAATAGCTATTGCATGTTGAAAAAATTACTTTTCTTGAAGAAAATATAGAAGTTTATGAGGAAGTTCATGAAGATCTCATTATAGAAAAAGATCATAAAATCAAGATTGTGGAGGAGATTATATATTATTGAACATCCTATTACACAGAAAGATCTTAAAGTTGAGATGGCATAAAACATTGAAGAAGAAATAGAAAATGAAATTGTTAAGGAGCTCGATGATTGTCAATCTCATGATCCTAATATTTTAGTAGTAGGCGATACACCACAGTTTGTTGATTTTATTGGGGTTGAAAGATTTGATGTGGTCATTGACTCTTGTTTGGTAAATATTGTCAATTGTATGAAGGCTAAGGAAAGAGAATCTGAAGTTAATTTGTTTCCTCAATTGATGAGTTGCAAGTTTGGAAAGAAAACCAAGGGACTCAAGTATTCCAAGTATTTGTTTGTTTGGCATGGAAGATTTCAAATCTCAACTATCAACTCGAGGGCAATTTTTTTTCTTTTTTTTCAAGTGGAGTGGTCTGATGTAGGAAAAAAATCTACTATTTAATTTTTGTAACTTATTAATTTTGGTATTTTTATATAATTTTCGTTAGCTTAGTTCAAGGGTATTTATTTCATAGTTTTTAGGTGTTTTTAATATTTTTTAGGTCAAATTTGGTTCCTATTATGGTTAGATATTATTTAGGATTTATTTTAGAATATATTTTCTTGTCTGTCAAGTTTTACAAAGTCTTTAAATAGACCTCTAAGTCTGTAAACGTTTTTAAGTATTATTGAGATTAATAAAAATTCAATCTTTTGTATATTGTTTCTCTGGTAGATTTCAAACCCCTTTCTCCTTGTGGATTCGAGGATTCTCATGAATTCAAAGTTATTTTTTAAAAGCAAACGTGTTTTGTTTCTAAAATCTAGAAGTAGACGTGTTCTGCTTCTTATTACTTCTGCATCCTACATCATAAGAGTGTTAATCAAGCATGAATGATGTGACAAGTGCTAATCCAGAGTGAGAATTTGGTGCTAATCCGAAGTGACAAGTGCGAGCCTTATTAGTGCTCGGGTTCGAGTCGTGCATGATGCATTAATACTAGGGTTGATGGAGTCATCTAGTGCATGAGTTTGACTTTTCAAGAAGAAAAGTGAATCGCTCCTAGAATTTGACCTTTTTTTGTTGAATAAAAAAAATGATGTCGCAAGTGCCCGAGAGAGAGAGAGAGAGAGAGAGAGAGAGAGAGAGAGAGAGAGAGAGAGAGAGAGAGAGAGAGAGAGAGAGAGAGAGAGAGAGAGAGAGAGAGAGAGAGAGAGTTTTTTAAAAAAAAATAATAATAATAATAAAGTAACATGATACAGAGGTGTTCATGGAATTTACAATGAAAAAACATTCAAAATACTATTCCAGGAACAGCCAAAAGAGAGATGTAGTGACCGGGTGAATTAAGCTGGATGGTATCTCTTCATGCCTTAAGTGCATGGGAGAACATGGAAGACTCGGTTCAAACCCTGGGAATGAGTAAAGTAGGGTATTTACGTAGTAATATTTCTAACCAATTCAAAATAAAAAGAAGAGAGAAAAGTAATGTATGATGTCACTTGGCTTTTGTTTTGCAGTTTTTGTATCACGAAGTTTACATGCGGAGAAATATCTCATTGATTAAATTATACATGGCATCCTATAACTTATTATAAAATTCGATTCACTTTTATAAATTTTGATATCATTTCGTTATTGGAAGTTTGGAACTATCACTTTTAGATAATATAGTCATTTCGTCTAACTCTATCACATTGTGCTGTTTGATGTCCCAAAAATATCGCCGTTTGGTATTTTTTTAGTTTCTTAAATTAAAAAACAAATCCAAAAAAACTAAATGTTGACACTTTTTAACGCCATGTGGTAAAATTTCATTGGACAACCGATGTAACGTCAACATTATAATAGATCTTGGAGTGGGAACAATGGTTACGTGGGCTGACTTCTGTTGACTATTGGGTTTGTGGAAAATTTTTATTGAACAACCTATGTAACGTCCACATTATATTGTTGAATGTTGGGTTTGTGAGTTCAGGCTGTGGGCAAACATTGTGGTGTACTGTATATATAGACAGAGATGTGTTTGGTCGGTGTGAGTGCTCTATAAAAGTTTTTTGTTTTTTTTTTCCATAAGAAAACATACGCATTGAAAACAACCAACCAACAATGGTAATTTTTTTTTTCACCTCCTCCTCTGAGTAACGAACAATGGTAGTTTGACAGTCAGTAAGTTGTGAATGATGGTAAATGATGTGGGTCATATAAAAAAACATAATTTGAAACCTCAAAAGAGTTGTAAAAATTGAAGTGACTGAAACATTATTGGTAGTTTGATGATATCACGAGTGCTTACGAGAGAGAGAGAGAGAGAGACTATGGTCTTTTAAATAAAGTAATACTGAGGTGCTAGTGGAATTTTCAATGCTGATAACTTCAAACAGAGAAAACAAGGAAGGGGCCCAGAACACCTCTACCTACAAAGCTTTTGGAATTTGCAATGAAAACAAATGAAAGATGGTACTATTCCCATAACGGCCAAAAGAGAGATGTACGTGTCTGTTTGAAACAGTTATTTCGCTTTTACTAAATTTTTTTTATAAACGTGTGTTAAAGTATTTTTTATATTGAAAGAACATTAGAAAGCGTGAGAAAATGTAAAGTTTCAAAATACCATACATAAAAGTTAAAAGTTAAAAACTGTTACCAGACAGACATCAATGTTCGATGATTGATGTCATGTGACTTCCCTTGTGCAGTTTTTGTTGTTGTTGTATAGTGCGTAGTTCACATGAGGAGAAATCTCTCCAGCCCTCTTACAGGGGCACTGGTGGAAGGCCTGGCTTTTGTCGTCGTCGTGGTGGCAGCTTTGGTGCACCACCTAGCTCTAGTTTTGCTTGAAAATATGATTTTTTTTTTTTCCGAAGTTTTTGGTACTATGAACTAGAATTTAAGAACCGTTCTAGTGTAGTTGCCAAATTTGAGTAGTGTATTTTGATTTTGAAGTATGACGTTGGGATTATGATGATGAAGATCTATATAAGTTTTGAGTTCAATTACTAGCAAAAAACGAAAAGAAATATCTCATTGATTAAGTTATACATGGCATCCTTTTTACTTTATAAAAAATTCAGTTAAATATTTTAAACTTTGATTTTATTTTTTATTTTTATTTATTTATAAATATGTTAAAATAAAGATAAAATAGAGTAACACACAAATGCAAAGGTTATATAATTTAGTCCGACAATCTTAAGGGTTACATTTTTATTATAAAAGTGAAGAATAGGGTTACATTTTTATTATAAAAGTGAAATATAAATTTTGTATTACAATAAACCCAACATGAATACACAAGTTGCTTGATGCATTTAGGAGCATTAAACGAAAATTAAATTGACTTTTATATATTTAAATATAATTTAAAAAAAAATTAATATTACTTAAACTATATTATTTTGTTTTAGATGCAGAATTACTAATTAACCACGTAGAATATTTTTTAAAAAGGTTTATAGGCACAAAAAATTTAACAACTTTTCACACATGATGACATAATGCATGAGTATAACCAGCCGCTACTAGGGAGGTTCTGGTTTCTGGAAGGGGTGATTCTAGGGTCCCCAATTATGGAGTTCCTAATTTAAACAGCAACAAAAGCCACTGGTTCCTCCTTCATTGATTATGAATATCGAATGGGTCTCCAAAGAGGGTGCAGATGGAGGAAGAGAGGAGATTGAGAAAGTAAACAGAGTTTGAGTCTTTGAGAAGCAATGACAAGAAGAAAAAGCAAAGGCAACAATTGAAGGGGCCTAGAGCTGAAGTATTTTAGTCCAAAAACTTTAAAAAATTCCTCTAAAAAAAGGTGAATTCTAGCTAGTCAATTTAAGTGTTTTAGTACAGATGGAATTCGTTTCTTGAAAAATTGAATCTTGAATGAGATAGCACTCTTTCTTAATTGTGCTCTTCAATTAACATCTTATCAATTAATTAATTAAGATAAATACATAATCTAAAGAATATAATAATTTTCTGAAAATAATTTTTGTTGTTTCATGAATCTCACAATATTAACTTAATATAATTTTGTTTGTGTGTGCTTTTTTGTTAGAACTTCTTTCTCCCTCCCTTGTGTGTGTTTCTCAAAAAATAAGAAAAAAAAAAAAAAAAAAAAAACCAAAATTAACCTAAGATAATCTTATTCATGCATGCGTATGGTAAGATCATGGATCAACTAATTAGTTTTACGCATTTATAAAACAGTGATTCTAGCACTGTTTTGAGAATCAAAAAAGACAAATTTACCCTAATTGCTTTATGAACACTTAGAATATGGATTTTAGGAGCAATGTTATTTTTTGAAATTTTCATTTATGAAATTACCATTTTATCCTTAATACAAAAAAATGTAAAAAAATAAAAATAGATGGTTGAAAAATAGAATGTCTACAATGATGAATTTTAAATTTACATGTGCCTCTAAATTAAATAAATGAAATACCAAAGAGAAAATCAAATGGTGCTATATGTGTCATCTAAATTGACAAATTAAAATTGCCAAATGTCACTTTGAGAAACAAAATAAAGATAAATCAAATTTGGACACTTGTATTAGAGAGCTTTCTTTAATAAAAAAAGAGACAAAGGGGACAAATATATCAATAAATACAAGTTCTAGTAAGACACTTTGATTTTGGCAAACCAAAAAAATTTACCACTCGTCTTCAAGGAGATTAAATCATAGTGGGACTCATCCCTATAGAAGACCACTATAAATATTCATAAAAAAGAAAAAGAAAAAGAAAAAAAAGACCACGATAAATAGGGGCACCACTTAGCTCATTCATCGTCATTCTTTCAACCATTAAAATTCTGTTGAAGTCAAGCCTAAAAGATTTTGAAGAACTTCAAAGTGTCTAAACATAAAGTTTTCAAATTCGAAGAATATTTGAACTATTAAAACATAAATGCGAAGGAAAAAAAAAAAAATCTAAATAAGCACAAAGCCTAAAAATTCATCCGCAAGTTTATCACCAATTAAGTGATCTAAAAAGTAAGCCTCATATCCCTGGTATCGATGTCATCCTTGAAGAGAGAGGTAAGTGAATAAATTCTTTTGTAAAGAATTTCTGATGAAGCAAGATTTCGCCTCATCAGTATGTTCCTCGCCAGTACGATGGACGACCTGGAGATTCTGTGTAAGAGAAAACACTAAGTAAATAATGACACTGGTTTGGGGCCTGCCAAGGACCCTCCAATGCTTTAATTAGCTTAAACTCTTTAGAAAAATAAGTAATATGTAGAGCGATCTGTGTGTGTATATATTGTATGAATCATTTACCTGGATTTCTTGGCTTTATATAGCCTCTGTGTGAATAAATGCTCTATGTAACATTGTACTACAGCTGGAGGAGTTATGGCTCAATGATGACCACTTAATCCCAGCCTTTACTGTCTGTAACGGTTATTTAAATGCACATTATTGGATGGTAGTAACGGTTTTGCGCTCATTTATCACTCAATCATTGAATGCTGTTTGAGATTAATGCACTTACGCTTGTCCATTCTCTCACTCATCATTATTATGGACGGTTTGCAAGTACAGACGACCATTTATTTGCTACTCGTCAGTTGCCCCCTTTATTCCTTTGTCGTCATTCGTTTGGACGAGCAAAGGAATATGGAAAGTCTTTTTGGCAGGTTAGCTTGTTCGTGCTTCGAGATTCTCGTCTCATCACATTTATTGTGAGGCGATATTCCCATCAGGTGATTGCCACGTTTCCCTCTTGTATTGGTCGTACATGTGTGTTTTCCTTGTGTTTCCCATGCATTAATTTTGCTTTGCTTTTTCAGCAAAAACTCCTCATATTCTCATTCTTCTTCAACGTGGGTTGTATTTGAAGTCTGAAACTTTCAAAAAAAGAGCTCCTACATATTCAGTATGGTAAGACTCCTTTTCCTTAGAACTCCATTAATGGTTGATTTTGCTTTCATTAGGTAGGAAGCTCCCTCTATTTCATTCTTCTTTGCTAGGTTAAGGGTGTTCTTAGAGTTCTCTGGTAGGCATCGCCCTTAAGTAGGTTTGTTTTTACCTTGAGATTGAGGGGCTTTCAGGCCTGTTTTAACCACTCTTTATCCTCTGATTTGTCATTCCTTGATTGCTCATCACTTAGAGATGACTGCTATAGAGTATAGGGACACCAATGTTAGGTCTAGCGAACTTGAGACTGGTTTGTCTTCAAGTGGTGAATCTATGGATAAAGATTTTGAAATTGTAGTATCGAAACCCTCGTCATCCTCTAAACCCTCCTCTTCTTCGTCTTCAATCCCTTTCCATGCACTCTCCGAATCTTGCTCTTTAGAGCAAAGGCACCTGAAATCTATAAGAAAAATATTTCAATTCCCTGGAGGGGTTGTCACAAGATTACCTCGTCCAAATGAAAAAGCCTGCTCCTTTGCCCATGGTGAGGTGAGTTTTTACGAGGCTACTTTTTTGTGTGGCCGTCGTTTTCCTGTTCACCCTTTCATCATGCAACTTCTTGCTTTTCTTAATGTTGCACCAGGACAGCTCGTCCCTAAAGCTTGGAGGACGATTATTGGCTGTATGTCAGTTTGGGTATCTGCCCACGATGGGGACATGATAACCCTGAATGAATTCCTTCATTTATACCATTTGAAACCTTCTACCCACTATGGGTATTTTGAACTTTTGCCTTGGAGTAGGGAGTCTAGGATCGTCTGTAGTTTTCCTTTTTTTTTTTCATGACTGGAAATCACGATACTTTTTTTGTTTCTGGATCTGGATGGAAAACCATGATTGACGACCTATGGGGTGAGGTCTCGTGGTTGCTATAGAAATGGGAAATCCCCTCTTTTGGTGCGTTCCTCTACCTTTCCGTTAGACCAATTGTTTTAACTTATCATTTTCTAATTCACCAACTTGTTTTGCAGTTTCTGATCATCCTAAGTTGGAAGACCGTTATGAAGGACGAGTTCAAACTACTCTTAAGTTTGCCCTTACAATCGAAGATGTTGATGACTTGGTAGACCCTCGTCATTTGTACGACTGTTTTCTTAGACCTGAACCCTCTGCATTTGTGTTAAAGAAGATTGCTCGGGAAGAGAAGAGTATGTTTAACTTTACCTTTTCTTCTCTTATTCCCCTTTTCTTTATAGGAAATTGGTTTTCTAACTTTCTGTTTTGTAGAAATGGCTACCAGGTACAGCAAAGATAAATATGCCCATGTGAAGAGCTTGAAGAACAAGCCTTTGTCTCAACTTACCCCTGGATCGAAGAAACGTAAGCTAGATGAAGGAAAAGACAAAACTCCTGCCCCCTTGTCTCTTTTTGGCACCCCATCTTCTCCCACACCTTCCCTTGAGATGATGACCTTCACTCCTCTAACCACTCGCTCCAAAGGGAAGGGTAAGGTTGGCAAGAGTGTCTAGGAAGATCCTGCCACAGCCCTTGGATGAGCTCACAATGTTATTACTGACGACGAGCTTAGAGGTCTCTCGTCCAACCCTTCTCATGAACTGGTTAGCCGTCACATTCATAAACTAGTGCAGGTATTTTACTCAGCTGCTTTTTATTGCTCATTGAGTATTTACACCTGCTAAAAGTTTTGACCATTCTTTCGTTTTTCAGGTTCTTGGTGAATCCCTACGCTTGACGACAGATTACTTGAGCAGTGAAGAGAAGGTAGTGGAGGCCAATTCCAAGGTTGACTCAATTGAGGCCGAGAGCTCGAAGTTGAGGAAGGATCTGATTGAGGCAATGGACTAAGCGACGAAGGCTAAGGAGAAGGTGAAGGAACTCAAGGACGCACTAAAGGTGGAGAGGAAGCTCGTCATCCAAAAGGACAAGGAGGTTCAAGTTGCCCTTCTGAGGACAGACGAAGAACGTGAGAAGGTGATTGCCAAATTTCTTGAGTCTGATCGCTTCTCTGATCTACAATTCGTCTAGTACTTCAAAGGCTTCGAGCTTCTTCGTAGGTGGATGATGAAGCATCATAGCCAGGTAGCAGACTTTGCAAACCTTGGTTTCGAAGCCATTGATATCGAGATCTCTACTGACGAGACTAAAGAGAAAGAAGGTGAAACTATTGTTGATGCTGCTGTAGAAGATGGTACTATCACAGGTGGAGTTATGGACGAGGGCCATGTTGAAGAGGTCGTCACTGCTCCTTGAAAGAAGATTTTTAATAACCTTTTTTTTTAACACTTTGGTTGCCTCGTGTTTTGAGGCTTTAACTCAAAGACAATAAATGCCTCCTGTTATGAGGCTTTAATTTAGAAACAGTTTTGAGGCTTTTGTTTCTATAATCAATGCCTTTGTTTAGGCTTTATTTACTTATTCAGCCTTTGCTCAAGAAGTTTTGTTATGGCTTAAACCTCGAAGTTCTCGTCATAATATCAGACTTCGTTGTTTGAGGTTCTTTTGACCATACATGGCATTCCTTTGGGAATACATGATCTGAACTTGAAGTTTTCGTCATTGATAACGTACTTCTGCAGTTCTTATCCTTTGAATTCCTGTTGTGTTAATGGTTTGAACTCATTATTAGAGTTTTTGCCATGTTTATGATTTAAACTCGTTATTTGAGTTTTTACCATGTTTATGATTTAAACTCGTTATTTGAGTTTTACCATGTTTGTGATTTAAACTCATGATTTGAGTTTTTATCATGTTTATGATTTAAACTCATCATTTGGTCATGGATATCTCCTTCTCGTCTGTGAACTTAACTTTGAAACTTTGTCAAACTTATTGAAAAAGAGATGGCTTATGGAGCCTTATTATTTCATGCACCTTTATTTATGAGGGGATTACAAGGAAATTACAGAAAATAACTTGACCAAAATACTTGAAAGGAAAAAATGCTTAGAGGAAAAAACAATGAAATCTCGCTTATCTGATGCATCGTTAGGCGAGGTACTCCTATAGACGAAGCTTATTAATCCAAGTACTTCTTACTAATATTACTTCTTGAGATGTTCCACGTTTTAGGGACATGGCAGTGGATTGCCGTCGAGGTCCTTCAAGTAGTAGCTTCCTCTTCCTGAGTAACGGATGACCTTATATGGACCTTCCCAAGTAAGGCCTAACTTCCCCTAAGCTGGGTCCTTAGTGGCTTGTGAGACTTTTTGTAGTACCATATCATCGGGGTTGAACCTTCTAAGCTTTACCCTCTGATTGTGGTACTTTGCCATCTTCTGTTGATTTCGAGCCATTCTCAGAGCTGCCTCATCTCTGACTTCAGGTAAACAATTCGAGTTGAGCCTCAGCTCGTCATTGTTTGAACCTTCATCATAGTGTGCTCGCCTAAGACTAGACACCCCCACTTCAACGGGAATGACTGCTTCTGTACCAAAAGCCAACTTGAATGGAGTTTCTCCTGTTGGTGTTCTTACAGTTGTTTGATAAGCCCATAGTACCCTTGGTAACTCTTCTTGCCATGCACCCTTTGCCCCCTCAAGTCATGCTTTGATGAGTTTGAGCAAAGTATGATTTGTTACCTATGTCTGCCTATTTGCCTATGGGTGCCCAGGTGATGAATAGTTGTTTTTTATTACCAGTTATGTACAAAATTCCCTTAATTTTTTACTATCAAACTGCCGACCATTATTAGAAATGATCGTCTTTGGGATTCCAAACCTGCAGACAATGTTCTTCCAGACGAAGCTCTGTATCTTGCCTTCAGTGAATACTGCCAATGGTTCTGCTTCAACCCATTTGGGGAAGTAATTAATAGCGACGAGGAGGAACTTAACCTGTTTCTTCCCTCGAGGGAATGAGCCAAAAATTTCAATCCCCCATGTGGGGAATAGCCAAGGCGAGGAGATGCTCGTCAATAATTCTCCAGGAATGGGTTGCACATTTTCGAACTGTTGACACTTATCGCATTTCTTGACAAGTTCAACCGCGTCTTTTTGCATAGTTGGTCAAAAGTAGCCTGCCCTGACCGTCTTTCCCACCAAAGATCGAGGTCCTAAATGGTTACCACATACGCCTTCATGGGTTTTTTGCAACACATATGTTGCTTCTTCAAGAGTCAGGCATTTCAAGTATGGTAGCGAAAATCCTCTCCTGTAAAGTTCACCATTCACGACAGTGAACCTGGCTGGTCTAACTCTAACCTTCTTTGCTTCTGACTGGTCAGATGGGAGTTGGTCGTCTCTGATGTAAGAAAGGATCGGGTCCATCCAAGTGCTTGGTCGCTAGACTAAGAGGGTTTGCAATCCGTCGATACTAGGGATTGTCTAAACTTCCATGAGCAACTCTATTGTTGTTGAGGCATTTTCAGTTGACGCCAGTTTAGCGACCTTGTCAGTAATTGAGTTGTTTTCCCTTCGGATTTGCTCGAACTTGATGTCATCAAATTCGTCAATGAGTTGAGTTGTCAGCTTGAGGTACTTCTTCATTCTTTCTTCCTTTGTTTCTTATTCGTTGGTTATTTTCCCAACAATCAGCTTAGAATTAGTCCTCAATTTCAAATTCTTGATTCCTAAGGCTTTTGCAATTCTCAGGCTAGTAATGACTGCTTCATACTCTGCTTCGTTGTTTGTTGCTGGAAATTGGAGTTGAACTTTATACTTAAGGACATCCTTCTTAGGTGATGTCATAATGATACAGACACCTCCGAGCCCTGTAACAGACGAGTCATTTGCATAGATCGTCCAATACTCTGCATTCTGATTTGGGCCTGGAAGAGTGAATTCTGCAATAAAATCTGCTAAAGCCTAAGCTTTGATTATTGTTCTTGGCTTGTACTCAATATCAAACTGGCTTAGCTCAACTGCCCATTGGACCATGCGCCCTGCAACATCTGGTTTGATCATTGCTTTTCAGATTGGTTGATCCATCATAACCATGATGGCATGGGCTTGGAAGTATGGACGAAGCTTCCTTGAAGCCACAATTAACGAGAATGCCATCTTCTCTATACGTGGGTACTTCGCTTCGGCACCTTGAAAAGCCTGACTTGTGTAATACATCGGCCGTTGTATCTTGGATTCTTCACGGATCAACGCCGAGCTGACGGCTGTTTGTGATACATCTAGATACAAAAATGGATCTTCTCCTTCTACTGATAGGCTCAATAATGGAGGCTTGGCTAGATACTCCTTGAGGTTTTGAAAGGCTGCCTCACACTCATCCGTCCAATGGAAAGCCTACTTAAGAGTTTTAAAGAAGGGGAGACACTTATCAGTGGCCTTCGAGACAAACTTGTTTAATGCTGCCACTCGCCTTGTCAGCCTTTGCACCTCCTTGACTGTCTTGGGAGAAGTCATGTCAAGTATGGCTCTGACCTTCTCTGGATTTGCCTCAATTCCTCGCAGAGATACCATGAAGCCTAGGAATTTTCTTGATGAGACCTCAAAAACACAATTTGTAGGGTTGAGCTTCATTCTATACCTTCTCAAAGTATCGAACATCTCTTAGAGGTCTTCAAGGTGGGTTTTGGCTTCCTTGCTTTTTATGAGCATGTCGTCCACATAGACCTCCATATTCCTATCTATTTGCTTGTTGAACATCTGGTTTACCAATCTTTGGTATGTGGCACATGCGTTCTTCAGTCCAAACGACATGACTTTATAGCAATATAGGCCTTGGCTAGGTGACAGACGCAGTTTTCTCCTAATCTTCCTTCTTCATTAGGATCTGGTTATAACCTGAAAAAGCATCCATGAAGGTTAGTAGTTTATGACCAACTGTCGAATCAACGAGCTGGTCAATTCTGGGAAGGGGAAAACAATCTTTGGGGCATGCATTGTTTAAGTCGGTGAATTCTACGCACATTCTCCACTTTCTGTTGGACTTTTTTACCATGACAACATTGGCAAGCCATTTGGGATAGTAAACCATTCGAATGAATCCGGAGGCTAAGAGCTTTTCCACCTCTTCCATAATTGCTTTATTCCGCTCTGGGGCGAATACTCATATCTTCTATTGAACTGGCTTCTTTGTTGGGTCGACATTGAGACTGTGCTCTATTACTTGTTCGTCAATCCCTGGCATATCTTCATGGCTCCATGCAAAGACATCCAGGTTCTTTTTCAAAAACTTCACTAGCTTGTCCTTTAAGGACTGTTGGAACTCCTTTCCTACCTTGGTAGTTTTGGATGGGTCTCCTTCCACTAGCTCTATATTTTCCACTTCCTCCATGGGCTTGGGTGGTTCCTCCTCTACCATCCAAGTGTGATTCTCTCTGGATGCTAGGACCACTTGGTAACATTCCCTGACTAAAAGTTGGTCTCTAAAGATTTCTCCAATCCCGTGGGGTGTCGGAAATTTTACTTTCAAGCAGTATGTGGAAGTTGCAGCCTTAAGGCAGTTAAAGGTTGGTTGTCCAAGAATCACATTATAAGATGAAGGGCAATCGACGATCAGAAAGTCTACCACCCTTGTCACCTAAGCAGGGTAAGTCCCTGCTGTAATCTGCAATGAAATGATGCCCTTTGGATAAACACGGTCTCCATTGAAACTGACCAACGAGGATTCAAAGGGTCTGGGGCGCTTTAGATCCAACTTCAACGGCTAGAAATCCGTCATATACATTACATCTACCGAACTTCTGTTATCCACCAACATTCTTCGGCTGTTGTACCCTTCAATGGTTAGCATAATGATAAGGGGGTCATTGTGTGGTTGCTTAATCCCCTTCACATCTCGCTCGGAGAAAACAATGTCGGCATTCTCGGTATGATGATGTTTTTCTATTGGGTGTTTGATATGAACATTGTTTACTTGCCTTTGGATTGCCTTTCTCAGGGACATATATGATCCCCCAACAAACGGTCCTCCGGTGATCGTCCTTATTTCTCCCACAATCTGCTTGGGATTGTCCTGATCTTTTTCCTTATGGTCGTTAGTAGACTTCTCTTCCGTCCGCTGGCGGGCCTGATAATCTTTCTTAACAAACTTTTGAAGTTTTCCCCTCTGGATCAACTCCTCTATATGTTCTTTCAAATCTCGACACTCGTTAGTATAATGACCATGGTTCTTGTGGAAGCGGCAGTATTTCTTTGTATCTCTCCGTTTTGAGGACAAGCTCAAAGGTTTAGGCCATTTAAGTGCAGGGTCGTCCTTTATTTGTATAAGGATTTTGTCCACGGGCATCAGCAAAGGAGTGAAATTCAGCTTTTTCTTTGATGACGTCTCTAGACCACTTTTGCTGGCCTTGGCTTCTATAAGATTATCTTTGCGATCCCTCTTCTTGCCCTAGGACTCAGCACTTTCTTCCTTCTTTCGCTTACCCGTCAGTCCCTTTGCAGTCAGTGCATTTTCCCCATTCATGTATTTTTGTGCCTTGAACAGCAGATTCGTCATTAAAGTTGGAGGAGTTTTCCCTAAAGAGAAGACAAGGTCAGGATTGTTCAACCCTGTTTGGAAGGTCGTCATTATCACTTGATCATCTACTTCATCAATTTCTAGTTCTGTTTTGTTGAAACGTTTTACATACTCTCTCAGGGTTTCCCCTTCCTACTGCTTCAAAGTTAACAGATAGGTGGTGGGCCTCTTATGGCGTTGCCCCCAAATGAAATGACGGACAAAGGAGTCGCTTAGCTGGTCAAAATTTGCAATAGACGCCGCGGGTAGCTTACTAAACCACACCCTTGCTGCTCCCCTAAGGGTTGCCGGGAATGTCCTGCAAATGACTTTATCTGGGGTCTGCTGGAGGCTTAGAATTGTCTTGAATGCCCCTGGGTGATCCAGGGGATCCTTAGTGCCATCGTAAACTTCCAGCTAAGGGAGACGAAATTTGGGAGGCAAGGGGCACTCCAAAACGCTGGTAGTGAAGGGTGAGTCTGTCCTTTTGATCATGTCATCAAGGTTTATTGCTGTCTTACCCTTCATGGCATTTTTGTCTTCGTCTAACTCCTTCCTCATGTTCTTTATCATTTGATCATTGCCACGAGTTGACTACACGGCGTGTTCTGAAATTTCTCTTCTGCTATTTCTTGGGCTGTGGGCTTTATCGTCATTGTCGTTGCAATTACTGCGACATACTCGTGCCCTCTGGACGTGCTTTCCATTTCAAGTCTTCATTTTGTTTCATCAATTCTTGCACATTAGCTGTCAATGTTTGAATTTGTTAAGCCATTGCCATCGAATCCGGTGGTGTAGTAGTGGTTGAGTCCATCGGTTCTGCGAAACTTAGTCAATAGAGAATCCGACGGCTTATGGTCGTTTCCCCACAGACGGCGCCAAACTGATGAAGCAAGATTTCGTCCGTCAATATGTTCCTCGTTAGTACGATGGACGACCTGGAGATCCCGTGTAAGAGAAAACACTAAATAGATAATGACACCAGTTTGGGGCCTACCAAAGACCTTCCAATGCTTTAATTAGCTTAAACTCTTTAGAAAAATAAGTAATCTGTAGAGCGATCTATGTGTGTATATATTGTATGAATCATTTACCTGGCTTTCTTGGCTTTATATAGCCTCCGTGTGAATAACTGCTCTGTGTAACGTTGTACTACAGCTGGAGGAGTTATGGCTCAATGATGACCACTTAATCCTAGCCTTTTATTGTCTGTAACGGTTATTTAAATGCACATTATTGGACGGTAGTAACAGTTTCGCACTCATTTATCTCTCAATCATTGAATGTTGTCTGAGATTTATGCACTTACACTCGTCCATACTCTCACTCGTCATTATTATGGACGGTTTGCAAGTACAGATGACCATTTATATGCTACTCGTCAATTTCCATAAAGATTGTATTATTATTTTAACATTGATAAAAGTTGTTAAATAATTTTTCAGTTGAATTTCAAATTAGAAATTTATAGTTTACAATAGTGTCATCTCACCCAACCTATGTCTATATATCTATAGTTTAAAAAAAAATTATTATATAAATTCAAGTTTTTCATATTTATATAATTTAATTTTTTTCATACATGTCTTATTATCACGCCTAACATGCTCGTTTTATTTATTAATACTCTCATTGTCATCCCTCATCTTTTTACATCTCTCTTACCCATAATGTTGATGAAACATCATAAAATAATATGGCAAAATGTCTCCACTTGGCCACCCTAAAATTGCCCCACGTACTCCTGTTTTGAAAAGAAGACGAAAACACCTATAATCCAACCTCACCTCATCCGTTGTTATCCGTATAGCATGAAACACTCCATAAACATGTAGAGATTTTTTTTAGGTGGATAAAAGTATTTATGAACCACACACACACATATATTGATATATCACATAATGGACAAAAACATAGCCTTAAACTTTGGGCCTTAAACACATATTGAGAATCTTATTACAAAGGTTCGAAAAGCCCAAACAAATACATGCCCATTTTTAAAAATATAGTCAACCTAGTGAGGTCCATTTATTATATTAAATATTCACTTGCTAGAATACTATCCCATTTGAAATAGATCTACAGATTAAATGATTAAATACTGAAAAATCTAAAAATGTATCCACGCGGACCACGCCATATCATTTTTAGAAAAGACATGACATAATTGGGCATATTGTGAGATTCATGCAAACAGCTTGCCAAAGATCGCTCGGAGGAGTTTTAGGCAGTTAATCCAGTGCCAAGTCCACGTCGACCACAGCAGAGAACTAGATGGGCTTCACCACTAATGGATGTCTACAAAATTAATTATGAGGGTGCAGATTTTTCCGAAGCTAACAAATCTGGTATAGATGTGGTGATCCGTGACAGTTCTGGACAAGTAATCCAGCTTTATGGTCGTTTGGATTGTAAGAGGAAGGAAGGGGAGTGGAGGTGAGTAGAGTAGAGTTAGTTAAAAATAGGCTAATTTTGAGTCAATTCTACTCTACTCCCTTTCTCTTTTCCTCAATCCAAACGGACCATTAATTTAGCAGCTGAGTGATGTGGGAGATGGAAGAAGATTATTATTTAGTATTATTTATGTTTGCAAGTCAATTGTATTTTTATATTTTAGGTCTTAGTGGTTTATTAGGCTATTGGTATTTTAATTTGGAAGCAATATTATTTTTGTAATAAGGCAATTAGGGTTTTCTAGCCAATTAGAACTAGGGTTTAGTAATTCTTTATAAGCAATTTTTTGTACTTGAGGAGATAGTTGATATTTTGATGAATGAAAAAATGGCCGTTTGGTCTGGTGTTGACTCCAGGTCTACCCTAAGTGTTGACTCTTAGATGTTGACTCTAACCAAGGCCTAGGTGCTGACTCAGTCATATCCCTTTCTTTTCCATTATTTCATTTTGTACTGGTTGTCCTGTATCAGTTTTGGTATCAGGGCCAAGTTTGAAGAGCATCACCGCAGTCACGAACCAGAAAAGTATTTAAAAAAAAAAAAATCATTGTCGTGTTTCTCATCCCATCAAATCACAATTCAGATCCACAAGAAGTCAGCGCCGCCATCAGCCTCCATCACTAGCAGCGTCCCCATCACACCGGCGACTTCCAATTTCATTGTCCAATGCCACGATGATGACGATCCAACCTTCAGACCGCTATCTGCTCACCTACTCCAATCGATGCTAGACCATCTCCGTTGACCCGTGAGCCTAATCTTGATCCTTGTCAGTGTTGCACTGCCAGAAGCCCTTAAATCTCGTGTGCCACTTTCGGACCAAACTTCGATGCAGATCTGACCGAAGCTCACTGCTGTTCTCGCCGAGACCTATCACGAGTCTCACCTGAGTCTACACAACCTATATTGCGTTTTGAAGTTTTGTTGTTTGGGTTTATTAGCTCACCTCAAGACAAGCCAGACACGTGAGTCCACTTACAAAGCCAACCCATCAGCCCTAAGTGGGCCACGCCACTTTAGGTTTGAAGTTTCTTCTCTTTTGGTTTAATTTTCTGGTTTGAAATATTGTCAATATATTCTTTACTTGCATATTAAAAAAAAAAAAAAAAAAAAATCAAGTCTAGCCTTCTAGGCCTTCAGTCCAGTCCACAGTCTTTTTGCCTAGTGAGGTATGGTAATATCAGAAGCACCTTATTTTGATGGTTGTAAAAATAATCCAAGGAATTTTGTCAACTGGATGAATGGGATGGAGCAATTCTTTGAGCAAGCAAATTTTGTAGATAACATAAAGGTTAGGTATGCAAAGTTGAAGTTAAGAGGTGGAGCACAACTATTTTGGGAGGATCTTGAATATTTCCGTTATATAAAGTATGAAATACCATTAGTGTGTAGGAAGATATAAAAGAAAATTTTTGTAATGAGTATTTGTCACCATACTTTCAAGCTAAGTATCTACCCCAATCTCATTGTGGTACTTTTCAAGTTGAAGCAAATACGATGAATCCTCATCCCATTTCATGTCCTTAGTGCACTTTTGAACAATCTACTAAGGAATTAAAGGAATTATCTAAAAAGCTAATGAAAGGTGTTCAAGACATGATTGCTTCGATAAAGCAAATGAAGACTCAAACCGATTCAATTGGGAAACCAAGGATAATTGATCACAATGAAGTTATTGTTTCCCCCATATAGGACAACATTGATGATGATGTCTTGGCAATGGAGAAACCTCAAGTAACACCAAAGCCTAATGTTGACAAAGACATAGATGCCTCAACAAGTGTTGCTTTAACATGCGTGCAAGGAAACGAATCTATTGAAGAGCAGCAAGGTGTAGATATGGTTTCTAAAGTGCGTATTATGTTAGAGGGTGCACATGATGTGATATTGGAAGCTAGTGAATCTACTTTTGATCATCCTTCCATGGTGCATGAAGACAAACGGTTTGCTAAAGTGGAGAGAGTGGATAACATAGTGCTTCTAATGGTTCAAGATAAGATTGTGTTGACTCCACACATTGATTTTGTTATTCCAGAAGAGTTTGACATGGTAGAATTCAAGGTTTTCCTTTTCTCTATGATCCCTAAGGTGATTCCAGACTTGAAGCAAGTGTTACTTGTCAGTATCCTTATTTTTGTAATAAGCCAATTAGGGTTTCCTAGCCAATTAGAACTAGGGTTTAGCAATAAGCAATCTATTGTACTCTTTGAGAAGATAGTTAATATTTTGATGAATGAAAAAATGGCCATTTGGTCTGGTGCTAACTCCAGGTCTACCTTAAGTGCTGACTTTTAGTGGTTTTCCCGCTTGGTGCTGACTCCAAGCAAGACCTAGGTGATGACTCCTAGGTTATATCCCTTTATTTTTCATTGTTTCATTTTGTTTTGGTTGTCCAGCATCACTGAGTCAAGCTTATCAAGCAGTTAAGATTGTAGCTATGGCAGCTTGTAGAGCTTTGGAGTTTGGCAACAAGATTGGTATTGATAAAGTGATTGTGGAGGGGGGAGTCAGATATAGTTGTGAAGGCTTTAGGGAATTTGGATAAAGGGCGGTCTTTCTATGGCCTTTTGATCAACGATGAGGGTTTGTTTTCAGAACTGTCTTACTCTTATACTAGGAGAGATGGCAATAGAATTGCTCATAATTTAGCTAGGCTAGCTATAACCATGTCAGAGTGTACTGTGTGGATAAATGATGTTCCACCTCGCACCTTACCTTTTGTTCAGGGTGATTTAGCCAACCTTTCATAATAATATTGATGTCTTCTTTCTCAAAAAAAAAAAAATATATATATATATATATATATATTAAAAATCATCGATTATCCCCGTTTTCACTTGAAAAAGAGAGATCCTATTCCATGTCGCCCATAACAAAAAAGAATCACAAATGTTCTTTTCTTCTCTTTCTTTCCTATTGGGAACAAAAAAATGAAGTAGATTTTTTTTCCTCAATAATCAGACGGTGAAAAATAAGATATATATTAGATTTATTATCCTAAAACTGAAGAAGTCCTCTCTGATTCAGGATTGACAAGTATTGGCATCTTAAGCCTTGAATCCAGATAGATTGAAGCTGTAGCAAAGACAGGTATTGGCATTTGACAAATAAAAGAAATACATTGAAATGAATTCTATTAAGCACGTCATTTTTGGTGTTTTTTCCATAACTGAGCTACCTCAGCCAGTGATTTTAAAGATGACCCATCTTTGCTCAATGCCTTTTCAGCTGCATCCTTTAGCTCTTTCATTTTGTTCCGGAGCAATTTCCCTTCTTCTCCTTCAATTAAGCCTCTCGTGTAGTTTGCTATATCTTTATGTCCTACCAGGCCCTTATCATTCACTTTGACCCTTAATGCAACCTTCAAACCATCAGCTAGTAATGCAGCGTTCATCCTTTGCTCTGCATAGAGTGGCCATGCAATCAATGGCACGCTATACACAATGCTCTCTAGGACTGAGTTCCACCCACAATGGGTCAAGAACCCTTCAGTCGAGCCATGGCTTAGGACTTGAATTTGAGGAGCCCAAGAGGGCACCACTAGACCCACCCCTTTGGTCCTCTCCAAGAACCCCTTGGGAAGAAAATCTAAAGGGTTCTCGATGCTTTGAACGCTAAAGAAACTAGCATTGGCTGATGTTTCATGTAGGCATCTAACAACCCAAAGAAATCTTTGCCCACTCATTTCAAGTCCTAAGGCTAATTCATTTAGCTGCTCTTGTGAAAGTGTCCCACCGCTACCAAATGAAACATATAACACTGACCCATTTGGTTGTTTATCCAACCAACTTAAACACTCTGACTTATCAACCCCATGGTCTAAACTAGACTGAATTATCGGTCCAACAAAGTAAACAGGTGGCTTGCCTTCTCCTCCTTCATTCAAAGCTTTCAAAGCACCAGGCTCCAAATCCATGAAGCTATTAACCATAATTCTAGAAGCAAGAGGGTATTGTTTGATACAGTGTGATAAGCCAAAAATGTATTGACCTATTTGGTAAATTAATCAATTAATTATCCAAGTGAATTAATTAGAATAAATTACATGCAATAAACATGGTAGCACAAACAAATCACCAACTAAGTTAAATGCAGTGGAAAATAAATTTGACACAAGTGATTTGTTTACGAATGGGGAAAACCACCGAGGCAAAATCCCACCGGGTGAATTTAAAGTCACCACTCCCGAGAATCCACTATTATCAAAACAAGCGGTTACAAGTAAAAGGAATCTCAGTACCTAATACCAACCAACAGTTAAACCCTTACCCCAATACCCAATTGGACTTGTAATATAGTGGCAATCTCTCCGTTCAATGCACGACTCCCAGTATGTGACTAACACACCAACTTGAGGAAGATGTTGGCTGCAAAGTTTTTCAATTCATTCAACAATGAAGATCAAGAAGCTTATTGGTCACAAAACTCTTGGCATAAAGACGCAGTAGCTTCTAGAAAGAATATGATGATTGTTTTCGGTTACAATATGCATGTATTATCACTTTGCATCACTTGAGACTGCTCTTAAAATAATCCTTATATATGTTTAAGGTTGTGAGAAAAGAAACCCTACACAAATATTCATGGATGTGCTTGAAATCAGATCTGGAAATTCTAATTTCGTAATTCTTGATGGATACAGTTTCTGTCGAGCTTCAACATTAAATCTCGATAGATATGATTCTGCCGAGACATCTGTCGAGCTTTAATAAACAACACTTCTTCACTTGTTTCTTAGTCAGACTTGCATGGCTTCAATACTAAACTTGAACACTTGTTTCTTGAAGTACTAAACCCATCATAAATCTACCAAATTACAAGTAAAGTGCATTTTGTCAAATGATTAGTCAATTTACATAACATATGTCTCTAATAAACTCACATATGTCCTAACACAGTAAAGAACCCTTTTCTACGCATCACTCTTTCTATCTTGGAAATGTTCTGGAAAATCACTCCCATAGAGGGCATACACCCAGACAATTTGACTTGTTTAGTCAAGTCTCTAAAATCACAAGAGAACGTTTCATCAAACTCTGGTAAATAAAAGGCCGATGACATAGTCATAACGGCTGTAGAGAAAAACAAGTACGGCGAAACACCAAATTCTTTAGCAACATCAATGGCTTCTATACCAAATAAATCAACCACCAAGGCCACCAGCTGTGTTGACTCAGCTAAGACCTTGAACGAGTCTCGTAGAACAGGGAGGGATCGAGTCAGACTGAGTGCGATCCAGGCCACCATTTGATCATCCTCGGGAAGGTCATCAAAGCTCACAGGATCAAGAAGAAAGATGGAAGATATGGCATCATGAAGGGCTTCAAGGATGGCCTTTTGAGCTTTCATGGGTGACCCATCAAAGGTAACAATGAAGGTAACTGAGAAATAATGGTGAAGGACAAGTCGCTTGGCGTGTTCAATGAGTGGGATTAGGTGGCCCATTCCTGGAGCAGGAACAATGGCTACGTGGGGTGGCTTTTGCTGGTTCTGTTCCATATTTTTAGGTTTGTGAGCTCAAGGTGTTGACAAATATTATCCTTGTTAAGGTGTATGTGCCCGTTTGGGTTGACTTTAAGGGGGCCAAAACGCGTGTTTTCTACCCCAAAACACAAAACGCGTGTTTAGTAATTTTTATCAAAAGTGCGATATACAAAAGTGCATTTTTCAACTCAAAGGATTTCCACGTTTTGGCACGGCAGCTTTGAGCTGCAGTTGCAAAACGCACAAACGCGTTTTCTCAAAACAAAAATATTACCGTTGGTGGGTTTCTCTTTTTCCTAAATTGCCCATGGTTTTTTTTTTCCTGCTCCTCTATGCTGCTGTGCTGTGGCATCTCATCTTCTTCTTCTTCTTCTTCTTCTCTTCTCTATTTTTTTTTATTTTTTTTATTTACGTCTTACTTATCTAATCTCAAAAAAAAACCTTTTGAATTCGGTAGAGTTTTTGATAATGGAACATATGGAGTAGAGAGAGGGAGCAAGAGAGAGAGAGAGAGCTTAGACGTGTGTGTGGGGGGTGGGGGGGGGGGGGGGGGGGCTTTGTGTGGAGGAAAGTAAAAGAAAAGGAAGACAAGAAGATGAGGACGAAGTGAATGAGTGGATGAGAAAAAAGTGAAAGAAAAAATATAGAGAGTAGGAACACAGATTATTTCACAACTTCTTTTTCACAATTGTGATAGTATAGAGTATGTGGTGGAGAAAAAATTGTGAGTACATGTATAATCCTAGAACAACTCATTTAAAAGATAAGTGTTAATAAAATTTTATTTTACAAAGATTAATTTTAAATTAGTATTGTGAAAATATTGTAACATTTTATTATATCTCTAAACTTTTTAAATTAGTACTATTTTTCTTTAGAAAAAAAAAAAATAGTACTATTGACAAAATATTTTTATAACAATTTCATAATAAAGTTTACATAGTAAGTTGTTATTAGTTCTCATCTAGACCTACTAGTGACATTTCTTTTTCCTACCATTAACAACTTGTCATATAGACTTTATTGTAAAATTTTTGTGAAAATATTGTGTCCATAACTTGCATTAAGAGAGGTAATTAAAACAAAGAATTCTCTTTATATAGACATTGTCCTTTTTGGTAATTTATCTCTCAAACTGTCACTTTTATAAGTGCTAGCCAAATACTCAGTTTTTTTAAAAAACACTTTTTAACAACTTTTACCAAACATTCAGCTTTTACAAAAAACCCAGTTTCATACCGCACTTTTTTAAACCCCCACTTTTTCAAAAAACACAGTATCAAAAAGCTGAACCAAACTCACCCTATATATAGATATAGACGTTGGGTTTGGTGTATGAATTTTTTTTTTTTTAATTTTTTTTTAAAAAGGAATTTTTTTAACATATGAATTGAAAAAAAAGTCATAAAACACCAAACCAATAATGCATTTAAAAGTTGTGGGTTTGAGTTAGCTCGACTGGTAAAGTCTTTGATGATTGTATAAGAGATTTGGGGTTCAATCTCCGCCTACACCAAAAACTGATTGGTGTCTTGGTCTGATGATAAAAGAGCTATCATCAGAAGCGGACGCCATAAGTTGAAACTCTCTCAAAAAAAAAAAAAAAAACAATGCATTTAAAAGTTCGATGGACTCTGATAAAAAAAAATTAAAAAAAAAATGTTCGACAGACACAATATGTTTTAGAAAAGAAAATGCTGATTTTTTTATGATTTTTTTTTTTTTTTTTTTTTTTGCTGAATTATAGATTTCGGTCAACGGTCATATCAAAATTAATATTTTCATAAAAAAAAAAATCAAAATTAATATTTGTAACATTATTGTAGTACGTGATTGCAATATTATTGGTAGTTTAATAGGTTATGAACCTTATGGCAAGGATGTTTATTAAGTCATGCATGACAGCATGAGTGACATGTGCTTAAGCTAGAGAGATAAAGAGAGGTAGATATTTTTAATAAAATAATATTGAGGTGCTCGTCGAATATATGCAATTAGAAATGTTAAAGGTATTATTCCCATAATAGGCCAAAGTAAAGAGAGGAATTTTATTTGTTCTCTTTTTTTATAGGAGAAAAAAGAGAGAGAAGTTAGACAGGGGCTATGGATAAATTGCAATCATACTTAGGTCCACTCATGGCATGGAATACTAACGTGAATCGTAATGAAAAAAAAAAGTGATTAAAAGTAATACCGAGGTGAGTGAGAGATTGTTTTTCTTAATAAAGTAATACTGAAGTGCTCATGGAACACCTCATGGAATATTTGCAATGAAAAAAAAAGAAAAGCAAGATCGACCGGGGAAAAAAAATAGGTGCCGTTGACTAATATGGCCCTTGGATCCGGTCACCCATGTGAATTGACCAAAGGTAAAATTTATTACAAAAAAAAAAAAAAAAAAAAAAAAAAAAAAAAAAAAAAGTAGTTGACTAAGCAAGAAGCATGATTACATTACATTGGGCTGTCTTCAGATAATTACAACTGGGCATGATTCGGGGTACTGTGCACGTGCTCCATCATCAAACCACTTCAACCCAATAATCCATCAATTAAAATTTTCAATCTCACACACCTCTCTCGGAGCAATCTATACCTTAATAATTGATATTAATAAAAAAATAATAATGATTTTTTTTTTGCAAATATTTTTTTTAGTTCGAAATGATGTATAGGATGACTAGCATGTAAGATATACTTCCAGAGTTTTTTTTTAATTATCAAATTTTATTTTCTTAAATCAGTGCTAGAAGCAATGACATAATCACATGAGTTCGTGAAGCTTTAATTACAAATATTATGGTGTTTTGAGTTCATTCTTTCACCTTATATGATTGAGAATGATTTAAAATTAAATATGACATTATCTTCAAAAAATTTAAATGTGGCCTTTCAAATTATTGGTGGTAGGGAAATAAAATTTTAAAGGAATATGAAGAAATAATTAAGATGTTAGAAAGGAGGGCAATTATGATGACAGTTCACTTCAACAAATAAATAAGAAGGTTGAGACAGGAGATTGATGAACTATATAGAGAATAGGAAGAAATTCGGTGGAAAGCAAAGATGAATGGTGTAGTTGCTTCAAGAAGTAAAGTGCATCGGAAGCATTTGTTGACTAAACCCTTTTTTGTTAGTGATAGATTTTTGTTTTTCTTAATAAAAATAATACTGAGGTGCTCGTGGAATAACTCATGGAATAGTTGCATTGAAAAAAAGTTAGAATAAGTACTATATATATTCCCATAACAACCGAAAGAGATAAGTAATGTATGATGCACATGGCTTCCGTTGCATCTTATTTGTATAGGGTTAGGGCATACTTTACGAATTTTTATTTTGCATCATATGGATATAAAACACCCCGCGTACTCCATAAGTTTGGGATTACTCTCAACAGCATCAGCATCAGCTGCGCATTAACGAAATTCAAATGTTTAAAAAAAATATTATTTTAAAATATCAAAAAATTACTTTATTTATTTTAACACACTATTTTATAATAAACTCGATCTACATCACATTTTTTTAGTCTTTTATTATTTAATTTAAATATTATTTCTTTATTCATTTTAATTCTTATTTTATTCTTAATAGAAGAGAGAGAAGGTTTGTATAGCTTCCGATGATGTAGAAAATTGTCAGTTGAACTCCTCATCGATACAGATAAGCGACGTCAAGTCAATAGCCGTGAAATCCTACAAAAAGGGATAAGTAGACTTGGAGACCACCAGTGTGGTGTGTGCCAATTAAGGAGCCTCCGACGAACTAGTCAGTGAGATCAAAGCTCAATTGTACTAAGAAATTGCTATTTGGCTAGAGAGTTGTTGTACATATGTTGCGTACCTTTACCCTGATTGTTTGTACCTTTTTATAGGTCTTTGCCCCACAGGATAGTAGTAAATGCTGTTCTTTATGATTATGAATCCGTTAGTAATGAATGCTAGGGTGTTATAGAATTTAATGATCATATGCCCGTTGATTCGTTGATTATGCTTTTGCTTGTTTGACATGTTAACTATTACTCATGTCATTTATGGGGAACTCATTTAATGTTCACTGTGGTTGTCCATTACATGGACGATGCAGGTTTTTCTCTTCTTCAGTTATTACATGGACGAAGATGATTTTTCTCCTCTTCATTTTCCAATTGTCATAGAAGAGAGAGAAAGTTTAAATAAAAAATATACAAATATTAATAAAGCATCTAATTGCACCCTTCTCTTATTACAACATCACTATAGCAAATGCCATTTTTCAT
Source organism: Quercus tomentella (assembly GCA_028535165.1). Classification (NCBI taxonomy): domain Eukaryota; kingdom Viridiplantae; phylum Streptophyta; class Magnoliopsida; order Fagales; family Fagaceae; genus Quercus; species Quercus tomentella. The sequence goes on from JAPQVY010000155.1 coordinate 31,969,393, forward strand.
TTAACACATATCGTGAATGTGATTTTTTGTATTCGATGTGCTAAATGCTAAAGTTACTTTAGTATTTAATACACCTAATGCTAGTGCTCTAAATGGTGTGTTAAAAATAGATAAATTTTTTTTAATGTATTAAAATAACAATTTTTTAATACAGTCGATACTAATGCTCTTATGTGAGTGAGTTATTATTGATCCCCGTGATACAAAAGATGAAAATACCACCTCGTACTTTAATTTTCATGTGATAGAGAAATATCTCTTTAGCTAATTTACAAATTAGCTGATCTAACTTTGTTCAACAATTTATTGAAATTGCCACCTCATACTTTAATTTTCATGTGATAGAGAAATATCTCTCTAGCTAATTTAAAAATTAGATGTTCTAATAACTTTGTTCAATATTTTAATTTTGTAACTTCTGATTTATTTATTTATTTCTGATGATGCCGAAGAAATCACCAGTAAGTCACACAGTGCTCTCACGTTCGAAACAGCACCTACACAACAAAAAAAGAAGACCTAGCAAAGAGCGTCGGTGCGGTGCAGGCCAAATACCCTCCAAAGGTTAAGTTAGAACTATTCTCACAACTCTAGAGTGCTAGAGAGGGTAAATTATGCGTACCTCAATTTGTGAGGGTATTGGGGCTTTTATAGTAGTAGAAGGGTGGACTCTCTTCCTTGACGTAGAAGTCTTTTCCTTATAGGAATCCTCTTGAGTAATCCCAAATGTGATGGACAAGTTATTTCTTTGTAGAGAAGATCCTTCATTAACACGCGTATCTTCCGAAATTCTCCATGCACTAGGATTCCGATCTCCCTTGTGATTCTTCCTGATTTCTGGCGTGTGTGACAAGTAGTTTAAGTTAGGGTTCCTGCCATCCCCTGGGCTTACCCATTCTCGACCCATGGGCTAAGATCCGTCAAGCCCATCAACGAGGTCCGTCATGACTAATTTTTACACCTTCAGCTGCCCCCTTCACCCTATAGTCCGTCATGAAAATAGTGGACGGACTACTAGGGTGACGGTAAGATAATCTTTTGGGTTTGACGGTTGAATGTTCTTTGACAGTTTCCCAGGAGGACGACGATAACTGCGATCAATTGTTGACAAGTGGTCATGTATTTATGAGGTACGACACGTGTCATGTTTTGATTGGATTTTGTCCTGGATCGAAGCGTCGCTTCGTCTTCCGTGCATTTTACCTATATATATTACACTTCTCTTCTCTCATTTCTCCATTTTTCAGCCAAAACGCATTGTCAGAGTGTGATCGTCACCCTTGTCAGACAGCGTTCCGTCGAATATCTGTACCCGTCATCTATACAACCGTCGACCTTCAGTAACTCAGACTTGGTGAGTACTTATTATGGTTTTACAAGTCTTTCATTGGTGCTTTTCGTTTTGTTAGACTTTCATACACCCCCGTCAATGCTTCTAGATCCATCTGTCTTAGGTTTTGTCGTCACTTGTAGGCAATGTCTAGTGCGTCAAGTAATCAGTCGGTAGTTCGTGACGGGGCGGATTACGAGGAAGTATACCCGTCCGGTCATAAAGACCAAGAGAGTCCGTGCGAAGAGAGGAGTCCGTCTGCATCTTCCTCGTTCTCAACAAATGAGGATATGGAGATGGCTGAACTAGAGAATATTTCTGATGACGGCGAGGATCAACCATTAAGATCCGTCATCGGTGCTGATGGACTTAGGGAGTTCATCATGTCACCAGAGTGGACGGTGCATAAATTCACATCCGTCATCAAGGAGAAACACTTCAGCACATTTAGGGCCATTTTTCAAATTCCAAACTACATTTCAATCCGTCTACCCTACGTATTGGAGAAATGTTATTAAGAGGGGGTAGACGGTGTCGGAGTGTACGAACAAATGTTGAAGGCGGGACTTAGGTTTCCTTTAAGTACCTTGCATAGAGAACTTCTAAATTATTTGGGTCTGTCTGTCACCCAGATATCACCAAATGCCTGGAGGGTCTTCATAGCAATGAAGATTCTCTATGGTGCTATGATAGACGGTGCCAGGAGGCTGACGGTGCGTGAATTTCTTCATTACTACCATCTAGATGAGATTGACAGGTCAAAGGGAATGTATAGTTTTGCCAGTAGGAGTCCACTGTTGAAGGTTATTTTTGAAACACTTGACTCAAATAGAGACTGGAAGAGTCGCTACTTCTTCTTAGAGGGCGACGGATGGATGAGTCACCCAGGGGAGACGGATTTTATGCCTGTTGACACAACCTGGGGAGTGTTAGATCCGACCCGTATGCATCCGTCCTAATCTGTAAGCTTTATTACATTCGCTTAATTTATTATGATCATCCTTATGACCGTTCGTTTTTTCAGGTAGACGGCATCCTCAAGTTAGTGTCGAGGAGTTTGGTTTCCTTGAGAAGATTTTTCAAAAGACCAAGCCGAAGGAAAGGACTTGGGCGAAGTTGGTAAACCCAAACACCATCCACTGGTATTGTGACGGTCCCGCACCCATACCTGAAGCCGTCAGATACAGCAAAAAAATTCACAGACGTAAGTCCATCAACCTTTATTTGCATACATGGCTTAAATTCAAATCAATAACTTTATCCGTCCTTTTATTGTTTTCAGAGATGGACAATGCAAAGAGAAGGGCTCAGATAAAGTTACAGGCTGCCAAGAGAAAGGAGTCCGACGAGCCGGCTCCTACAGCGATGGCTCCGTCGATAAAGAGAAAGCCTTCGTCCAAGTCTGACCGTCCACTTAAGCAACCGAAAGTCTCACTGGAACCCGTCATAGGGTTAATGGCTGCAGGTGTGAAGACCGTCACCCCAATAAAACATGGAATAGGCAAGGGTTTGATGAAGGCCCCGTTCACAAGCTAGGAGAAACCTCCTCCTCTGCTTCGAGACGACTCCAAATTTGCCTTGGAGAGGCTTTCGTCTATTATTTCGTCGGAAGACTATGAGGACTTGGGCAATCATTCGACGGAAGCAATGGGGGAGACAGGTCTCTTTGCTGTAGCACAGGTAAGCTTGTCCATCAACTTTTGCCCGTCATTCCATCTGTTTTTTGTCTAACACTTTTCTTAACTTGCTTGTTCCAGTCCCTTGTCATGATGAAGGGCCTAATGGATCGCTGCCTTAACCGTGAAGCTGCTCTGGAACGTGTGCGAGTGAAGGCAGAACAGACGGAGGAAGAGCTGGGTCATCTTAACAAGTGGAAGTCCACCATGGAGAAGAAGTTTGACCTTTCTGAGCAGGTAAGGAAGGAGCTGGAGCAAAGGACGGATGAGGCGGGGAGGCCTTGGCGGTTAAAGATAAGGAGATACAAGACCTGAAGAAAAGCCTCCGTAAGGCTAACGAGACAGCGATCCGTCAATACCGAGATTCTGACGCTTTATTGGCCGAGCTAGGAGACTCATTCCTCCAAGGCTTTGACGACGCCCTCCGTCAAGTTAAGAAAACCTACCCTGACCTAGACGTGTCCATGATAACTGTTGAAGATCAAGGTCAGACGTCTGCTTTGCCCATTGCCTCGGAGAACGCAAAGGATCTATTTGCGGATAATGCGGCTCAAGGAGACGGAGAGTCAGCTCCAGCGAAGAATGCCCAAGATGCCGACCCAAAAATGTAGAAAGCACTTAATTTAGCTGTCAATTTTTTGAGAACAATCTATTCTCAATTTTGTGTATTAAACAATTACCCTTCAAGGGTTTTTTTGATGTTTTATTCCACAATTTATATCCCTATTTTATAATTTCTTATTATTTGAAAGTTGCATAAATGTTTGTCCATGAAACTTATCCCGTCTATCATTTTGAAATTTTCACCAAGTTCAGTGATACGTGCAGTTGACGGGTGTGTATCCGTCCTTTTAGAACTAGATACACATGTTTTATGGGCTTGTCGTCACCGGCCCGAATTGTCCGTTGATGCTTGTGGGTTTTTTATTTTTCATCCGTCTATTTATGGATTTCAACTATCACTCGTCTAAGATGATTTGGTAATGTCGTGGATTTTAAGCTTATAGACGGTCCGTCCATTTTTGGAGTTGGTAATAAATTTAACTATTTTTGACCCGTCCATCTCATGAATTTATGATTATATCCACTTTATGTTTTGTCCGTCTGTTTTGTGGACAACATTTCCACCCTACGGGTGATCCGTCCACTTTGGGGACTGAATTTTCTCACCATGAAGGTGATTCGTCCATTTTGTGGATTTTGTAAATTCTCACCCTGTGGGTGATCCGTCCACTTTGTGGACTGTATATTTTCTCACCCTGTGGGTGATCCGTCCACATTGTGGACTAATATTTACACCTTGTGGGTGATTCGTCCACTTTGTGGATTTTGTAAATTCTCACCCTGTGGGTGATCCGTCCACTTTGTGGATTGTATATTTTCCCACCCAGTGGGTGATCTGTCCACTTTGTGGACTGTAATATTTACACCCTGTGGGTGATTCGTCCACTTTGTGGATTTTGTAAATTCTTACCCTGTGGGTGATCCGTCCACTTTGTGGACTGTATATTTTCTCACCCAGTGGGTGATCCGTCCATTTTGTGGACTGTATATTTTCTCAACCAGTGGGTGATCCGTCCACTTTGTGGACTGTATATTTTCTCAACCAGTGGTTGATCCGTCCACTTTGTGGACTTTGTATATTTTCTCACCCTGTTGGTGATCCGTCCACTTTTTGGACTTTGTCAATTTTCACCCTGTGGGTGATCCATCCAGTTTGTGGACTTTGTAAATTTTCTCACCCTGTGGGTGATCCATCCACTTTGTGGACTTTGTCAATTTTCTCACCCTGAGGGTGATCCGTCCACTCTGTGGACTTTGTAAATTTTCTCACCCTGTGGGTGATCCGTCCACTTTGTGGACTATGTAAGTCATCTGCACCCATGGTAATCCATCCTTTTTTGAGAATTTAAGTAGAGAAATACAATTGTGTCTGAATAATATCCTCTAAAAGAAAATACGTTTGTAGGAAAAGTACCTGCCCCCTTGGGCTTAAAAGGCAAAAAACATTGTAGCAAAAATTATTAAAGGAAAACTAGTAATTGTAGCTAAAGATAAGTAAGAATCGCTGTTTTTCATATTCTCTCTACTGGTAGTATTTCCTTAGATGCTCTGTGTTCCATGGGTGCTGCAGCTTCTGTCCGTCCATCGTCTCGAGGTGGTAGGTCCCCTTCCTCTGCCATGACGTGATTCTGTAGGGTCCTTTCCAGTTAGGCCGAGCTTTCCTTGCGAAGGATCTCTAGCGGTGCCCATTACTTTCCGTAGTACAAGATCGCCGACCTGAAAGTCCCTATGCCTCACTTTGGTGTTGTAGTGTTTTGCCATGCGATTCTGATAACGCGCCAACCTCTGCTCTGCTGCCACTCTGACTTCGTCCACTAGGTCGAGCTCAAGGCGCATGGCCTTTTCGTTCTCATTCATGTCGAGTTCTCCACCCGATAGCTTGTGAGCCCTACTTCTGCGGGAATGACGGCTTCACTTCTGTATGCTAGACGAAATGGTGTTTCTCCAATGGGGGTTCTTGCTGTGGTCCGGTATGCCCACAGAACGCTTGGTAACTCGTCTGGCCAGATACCCTTTGCCCCCTCGAGCCGGGTTTTAATTATCTTAAGCAGGGACCGGTTCGTAACTTCAACCTGTCCATTAGCCTGTGGATGCGCGGGTGACGAGTAGTGGTTCTTGATTCCTAGTTCTGAACAGAAACCCCTGAACGCGCTATTGTCGAATTGCTTGCCGTTGTCAGAGGCCAGCACTCTGGGTATCCCGTACCTGCATATGATATTTCTCCAGACAAAGCTTCGGATGTTTTTCTCCATGATTGTGGCTAAGGCTTCTGCTTCTACCCATTTAGTGAAATAGTCTATGCCAACTACCAGAAATTTTAACTACCTGACCGTTGTTGGGAATGGGCCCATGATGTCCAGTCTTCATTGAGCGAATGGCCAAGGTGCCGTCAATGGGGTCAATTCTTCGGACGATTGCTTGATGAAGTTGCTGAACCTCTGACATTTGTCACAAGTCTTGACATAAGCCTCCGCGTCCTTCTGCATGGTGGGCCAATAATACCCTGCTCGCATAAACTTGTGTACCAATGATCTTGACCCAGAATGGTTCCCGCAAATCCCCTCGTGTACCTCCCTCATGACGTAGTTCGCTTCTTCCGCACCCAAGCATCTCAGGTATGGACAGGAGAAACCTCTTTTGTACAGGATATCTTTTATCAAGACGAATCTAGCCGCCTGGACCTTCAGCTTTCTTGCCGCCTCCTTCCCGTCTGGTAAGACCCCGTTTTTTAAGTATGAAACTAACGGCGTGGTCCAATTACTTCCAAAGCCTATCTCCTACATGTCATCGGAATCTATTAGGGGAGAAAGCTGAACGAAAGAGAGTACATTACCGGGTATAATCATATGCTCTGCTGAAGCGGCTTTGGCAAGACGGTCGGCTTGCTCATTTTCTCCTCTGGGGATTTGGACGATTTTGGCTTCTAGGTCATCTACTCTTGCCCTTGCTTGATCAAGGTACCTCTTCATCCTTTCGCCCTTGCACTCATAGTCTCCATTTATTTGGTTAGTAATGACCTGAGAGTCGCAGTAAACAACTACCCTCGCGACTCCTGCTGCTTTGGCGAGGTCGAGTCCTGCTATTAATGTTTCATACTCTGATTCATTGTTTGTAGCGGGGAAGTTGAGACGGACCATACATTCAACTGTATCTCCTTTAGGCAATAGTAGCACGATGCCGGCCCCTCCGGCTTGTCTGTTTGATGACCCGTCCGTATATATGCTCCAATGAAGGGACTCTTCTGCCCCCTTGTCCTCGTCATGAGTGAATTCTGCTATGAAGTCTGCGACGATTTGCCCTTTGATGGCGGTTCGTGGGCGGTATTGAATATCAAATTCGCTCAACTCTATAGCCCATAAGGCCAGTCGACCCACAACCTCAAGATTGCTCATTGCCCGTCGTAAGGGCTTGTCGGTTAGGACGTTCACTGTATGGGCTTGAAAGTACGGTTTGAGCTTGCGGGCCACCGTAACTAATGCAAAGGCAAGTTTTTCCATAGGCGGGTATCTTTCTTCAACTCTGCGAAGCGCTCGGCTCGCGTAGTATACGGGCTTTTGTACTTTTTCTTCTTCTCTGACTAAGGCAGTGCTGATGGCTGCGGGGGAGATGGCTAGATAAAGAAAAAGCTCTTCTCCTGGCTGTGACGGGCTCAGCAGTGGTGGGGAGGAGAGATAAGCCTTCAACTCCTCGAATGCTTGCTGGCATTCGACAGTCCACTCGAACGATCTCTTCAGCGTGCGGAAGAAGGGCAAACATTTGTCCGTCGCCCTTGACACGAACCTATTCAGTGCCGCTATTTTTCCGTTAAGGCTTTGCACCTCCTTCACATTTCTTGGTGGCGCCATCTCCATAATGGCCCAAATCTTGTCCGGGTTTGCCTCGATTCCCCTTTGGAACACCATAAATCCTAGGAATTTTCCCACCATCACTCCAAAAGCGCATTTTCCTGGATTGAGCTTCATGTTGTAAGAACGAAGGGTGTTGAATGTTTCTTTGAGATCTTCCAAATGATCTTCCTCCCTTTGACTTTTTACTAGCATGTCGTCAACGTAGACCTGGACATTCCTCCCAATCTGCTACGCGAACATTTTGTTCATAAGTCTTTGGTACGTTGCGCCTGCGTTCTTCAGGCTGAAGGGCATCACTTTGTAACAGAAGAGGCCTTGACTGGTCACGAACGAAGCTTTTTCCTGATCAGCTTCGTGCATTCGGATTTGGTTGTACCCCGAAAAGGCGTCCATGATGCTCAGCAACTGGTGTTGGGCCGTTAAGCCTACTAGGACGTCGACCCTTGGGAGGGGATAGCTATCTTTGGGGCAGGCTTTGTTAAGGTCGGTGAAGTCCACACACATCCGCCACTTTCCGCTAACTTTTTTGACCATTACTACGTTTGCTAGCCAATCAGGATAGTATACTTCCCTAATGAAGCTTGCTTCCTGTAGTTTGCGGACTTCTTCTGCTATGGCCCGATCTCGTTCGGGGGCGAACACTCTCTTCTTCTGTCGGACAGGTGGAAAGGCGGGCGATACATTCAACCTGTGCACCATGACTGAAGGGTCTATTCCTGGCATATCATCATGACTCCAGGCAAATACGTCTCGATTGCCTCTGAGGAAGGTTATGAGCTCTTGACGGATTGCGGGGTTAGCGAGTGTTCCAATTTTGGTCGTTCGGCTAGGATCGGAACTGTCAAAGAGTATCTCTTCTAGCTTCTCTACTGGCTCTGTCACCATTCGGTGCTCTTCTATATTCAAAGCCTGGACCTGATCCTCCATTTCCATCATGGCTACGTAGCATTCGCGCGCGGCCATCTGACTTCCGCGCAGCTCCCCTACTCCGTAGTCAGTAGGGAACTTAATCATTAGGTGGTAAGTTGAAGTTACCGCCTTCCACGAATTGAGCGTGGGTCGTCCGAGGATAGCGTTATAGGCAGACGAGCAATCGACCACCAAGAATTTTACGTCCTTGGTTATCTGCTGAGGGTAATCGCCTACCATTACGGACAATGTGACTTCGCCCAGGGGGAATACCTGGTTCCCTCCGAAGCCCACGAGCGGGGCATTTGTCGGAATCAATCGCTCCCTGTCGATCCTCATCTGCTGGAACGTCGGGTAGTATAAAATATCTGCTGAACTGCCGTTGTCGACCAACACCCGATGCATGTTGTAGTCTTCTACCCATAAGCTGACGACGAGCGCATCGTCATGTGGATGGTGAAGGCGTCGTGCATCCTCTTCTAAGAACCCGATTATGGGACCTTCTCTTCGTGCTATCTTCGGCACCACTCCCGTCAGTTGAACATTTTGTACCATCCGAAGGTAGGTTTTGCGGGCCTTTTTGGACAACCCAGCGATAGCCGTTCCTCCTATGATCATCCTTATTTCCCCTATGGGGGGTCTTTGTCGCTCATTATCCCGTTGGGGGTGTTGGTCTTGTGGTGGTGGATCCGCTTTCTCTTTGCTAACGAACTTCTGCAATTTTCCTTGTCTGATAAGGGCCTCAATTTGCTGCTTTAGGTCATAGCAATCGGCCGTGTCGTGACCATGGTCACGGTGGAAGCGGCAATATTTGTCCCTAGACTGCCTGTTGGGATCACTCTTCAGCTTTCCAGGGAACGTTAGAGCCCTTTCGTCCTTGATTTGCATTAGGACTTGATCTATCGAGGCGGTCAATGGAGTGAAGCTCGTGAATCTCCCCCTCGGGGGCTTAGGGCGTCTTTCATCCCTTCAGTCTCCTGTCCTCGCCTTTTTCCGGATCTGGTCCTGCCAGGTGTCTTCTTGCCTTTCTCTTTTCCTGGGTCTTTCTTCTCGGGCCGACAATGCGTCTTCAGCATTCATATACTTGGTGGCCCTGTAAAGCACTTCTGACATGGTTTTTGGGTCGTTTTTGTACAGGGAGAACAAGAACTTACCTTTCTTCAGCCCATTCGTGAACGCTGCTACGAGTATCTTGTCGTCGGCTTCGTCAATCGAGAGTGCCTCCTTATTGAACCGGGATATGTAAGCCCTCAACGTTTCATCCTCCCGCTGCTTGATACTCATCAAACAAGCCGTAGACTTCTTATACCGATGTCCTCCGATGAAGTGCGCAGTGAATTGAGCGCTTAGCTTCTTGAAGGTGCTGATCGAGTTGGGTGTCAGCTGATTGAACCAAATCCTCGCTGCACCCTTCAGCATTGTAGGGAATGCCCTACACATGATTGCGTCCGCTACTCCTTGAAGGTGCATTAGTGTCTTAAAGGTCTCTAGGTGGTCCAGAGGGTCCCTGACCCCGTCATAGCTATCTATCTGTGGCATGCGGAACTTACTCGGTAATGGGAAGGAGTTGACGGAGGCGGTGAACGGTGAGTCAGTTCGGTTAACAAGGTCGTCAAGATCGCTGGACACTCGTCCCTTGAAAGCGTTCATCATAACTTCCATCTGTTCCTTCATTGCCTGCATCTCCACGATAATAGGTGGCGGAGCCGTATCTGCGAGGGAAGGGATGCTCACGTTTTGTCGCTCCGGTCTGCTCGGGGCGTTATTGGCCTGAGGTCTCTCTTGGTTCCTTCTGTCAGCGCTGGTTCCTTCTTGGTCTGCTCCTTGGTTGTCTGGTGCTGCGTTTTTCTAGCGCAGCTGCTCTTCCAAGTCGTGATTTTGTTTGGTAAGGCGTTCCACGACAATGGCGAGAGTTTTAACTTGTCTCTCGAGTGCGGTCGTGGGTGGTTCTTCTTCTTGAACATTGTTAGTGGTTGCCATTGAGCGAGTGAGCACCATGCAACTTTTTTGTCCGGGAAGCATTAATATGACGTCGATTCCCACAGACGGCGCCAACTGATGATACCAAAGAAATCACCAGTATGCCACACAGTGCACGCACGTTCGAAACAGCACCTACACAACAAAAAAAGAAGACCTAGAAGAGAGCGCCGGTGCGGTGCCGGCCAAATACCCTCCGAAGGTTAAGTTAGAATTATTCTCACAACTCTAGAGTGCTAGAGAGGGTAAATTATGCGTACCTCAATTTGTGAGGGTATTGGGGCTTTTATAGTAGTAGAAGGGTGGACTCTTTTCCTTGACGTAGAAGTCTTTTTCTTATAGGAATCCTCTTGAGTAATCCCAAACGTGATGGACAAGTTATTTCTTTGTAAAGAAGATCCTTCATTAACACGCGTATCTTCCGGAATTCTCCATGCACTAGGATTCCGATCTCCCTTGGGATTCTTCCTGATTTCTGGCGTGTGTGACAAGTAGTTTAAGTTAGGGTTCCTGCCATCCCCTGGGCTTACCCATTCTCGGCCCATGGGCTAAGATCCGTCAAGCCCATCAAGGAGGTCCGTCATGACTAATTTTTACACCTTCAATTTCATTCCTATTACTTTTAATATTCAATATAATCCTTCTGTCTAATTTCATCAAATTGTACTGTAAGGGATCTTTTGTCTATCTAATTATCTTCTGTCTAATTTCATCACATTGTATTGTTAGGAATCTTGAAAATGACATCAATTGATATTTTTCACTTTCTTAAATAGATAAAATGAAAAACTACTTTTAAAAAATGAATATATATATATATATATATATTTATATATATTTTTTTTTATATCTCACTTTTCATTAGGTTCATCCTTTCCTCCCCTTCCATCCAAACTGACCATTGGCCATTAGGTTCATCCTTTGCTCCACATAGAGTGGCCATGCAATCAATGGCACGCCATTGACAATGCTCTCTAGGATTGAGTTCCACCCACAATGACTCAAGAATCCCCCGGTTGGACCATGGCTCAAGACATGTATTTAAGGAGCCCAAGAGGGCACAACTAGCCCCACATCTTTGGTCCTCTCCGAGAACCCTTTGGGAAGAAAATCAAAGGGGCCCTTGATGCTTTGAATGCTAAAGAAACTGGCATTGGCAGCTGTTTCATGTGGGCTCCTAACAACCCAAAGAAATCTTTGCCCGCTCATTTCAAGTCCTAAGGCCAATTCATTTAGTTGCTCATGTGAAAGAGTCCCACCACTACCAAATGAAACATATAACACAGACCCATTTGGTTGTTTATCCAACCACCTCAAACATTCAGACTCATCAACCCCACGATCTCAAACGGACTGAACTAGCGGTCCAACGGGGTAAACCGGTGGCTTACCCTATCCAACTTCATTCAAAGCTTTGCAAGCACCGGGCTCCAAATCCATGAAGCTATTAACCATAATTCCAGAGGCAAAATGGATTTGTTTGACACCGAATAGCATCCTTTTGTAGGCCAGATTCTTTCTATCTTGCATTGGGTATGGTAAATCACTCCCATGGATTGGCACACGCCCAGGTAATTTCACCGGTTCAGGCAAGTCTCTGTACTCACAAGAAAACCTTTCATCAAGCTCTGGTATGTAAAAGCCTAACAACAATGACTTCGTTTACAGTGAAAAAAATGTAAGACGAAACACCGAATTCTTCAGCTACATCAAGAACATCGAAACCAAATACATCAACTACGAATGCCACCAGCCGAGTTGAGTCAGCTAAGACCTTGATTGAGTCTCGTAGAGCAGGGAGGGACCGTGTGAGACTGAGTACAATCCGAGTCTCGATTTTAACATCCTTGGAGAGGCCATCAAAGTTCACAGGAGGAAGAAAGATGGAGGATATGGAATCGGGAAGGGATTCGAGGACAGCTTTTTGAGGTTTCATGGATGACCCATCATCAGTGGTAATGATGAAGGTGACAAAGAAATCGTGGTGGAGGACGAGTCGCTTGGCGAGCTCAACGAGTGGGATTAGGTGACCCGTCCCTGGACTGGGCACAATTGCTACGTGATTGTGGGGTGAACTCTGTTGAGTGTGTTCCATGCTAAATTGTAGATGGAGCACAATTGTGACCTATTGGCTCTGAAACTGTGATCATTTGATGTGAGGAAGCGAAGGTGAAGGTCACCAACCTAAAACAGTGTGCTTACAATTACGAATTACGAGGAAGAGATAGACTTTTTGAGCTCGAGTAAATGTGCAGTTGTTTGTAGATGGTTTGATTTAAATCCGTGTGAAGGAGATACATCTCCACTTGTTTTTCCAAATAAACTTGTGTTGTGATCGTATTGGCCACCTGTTGTTGAGACATTTATCATTTACGTATTATTGCCGCGTGGTGATTACTTGTCTCAAGGACTGAGTTTCAAAATAGGCAAATTAAGTTGCTATCTTACCCACTTGTGGTTTAGCTAAAATTTAAGTTACTAACTTGTGGATTGAAATTTGAAACTTTATCTACCTGAAATTAACTTAGTTAGATTTCTTTAAACCATATTTGTTAAAAACATGATTAAATATGTAATTTTGCTCTACTTTTATATCTTCTTCCTCCAAAAACACAAAAAACAAAAAAATATATGATCAAATAAGATCAAAAAGAATTCAACGGAACACGTGAATCGTGGGATTTCAAACCAAAGGTAAGCAACTTAAATTTCGGTCAAACTTCAGGTGAGTAAAGTGTCAAATTTTAAATCACAAATAGGCAATTAAATTTCAATCAAACTACAGGTGGGTAAGTTGTAATCTGCTTCAAATAATATTATAAAAAAATTGTTTAAGTTATCATCAATTTAAACAATGGTAGGATCATAAATTTTTTGTTACAATTTGTTAAAAATAGTCTTGTTATTGCCTTATTGGCAATTTTACTTTTATATACGTACCAACTATATATATATACCAATTATTATTTATTTTTTTATTTTTTTTACTTTAGTCTAATTTATGTATATGGTGTCTAAAACTTCCTCTTAGAGACTTGAAACTTAGCCCTTGTCCCCTCTCACATTCCACAAGCACTTATACTTTTGAAGTGACCATCGTACCAAGGGCGTGTAATAATTATATACCAATTATAACTGATCACGTAAAATGTGAAACATTGTGTCAAACTCATGTGATCAGTGCCATAATAACATTTTGGAACAAATTAATTAAGATCTCTATATAAAAAATTTTAAAATATTGACAAACAAGTTATACGTGAAGAATCTACTTTATAGTTAATTTACGGATGAGGGACAGTTTAAATCTACTTTGATATGTTGAATAACCAATTATCACATTTTGGAGTAAAATTTGAGGACGAATATAAAACGTTATTTATATTACCATATATCCCTCCCTACACATTTTGATCACCTAGTTACTATGTTGATGTTCAAGGATGAGACTCTTAAATTTTAGTCAAAGTAAATGTTTAAGTCAAGATGTAATTGGTTCCTTGAAAGACTGACTCTTAAATGAGATTGGACCAAGAATGTGTTCTTCCATTATTAAACCTCTAATTAATTAAAAAGATGATATTATTCACATGGAATTGTCTAATGCTTGCATATCCACTATAAGAGCATTCACAACAGGAATTGTAAATGTCATATGTTAGCAATATTTAGCATCAAGCCTCAAAAGTACTCAACAGCTAGCTTGCTAAACTTGTAAAATTGTAAAAAAATTTACAATACTGCTACAGTACGGTCTTACTTTTATGACGGTACTGTAGCATGTTGGATAAATATTTTATTATTTGTTTCTCTCTCTTAGCCACTTAGTTCTCTTTTTCTTCTTCTTCTTCTTCTTTTTTTCTTTCCTCTGATTCTATATTTGTCTTCATTCTCACTTCCTCTCTCACATCTCTCTGTCCTCTTCTTTTAAGCATGCCACCGAAGCTGGGTTGGTGCTCGGCGTGGCACGGCATAGAGATTGGTGTACACTCAGTTCTCTTCTTCTTCTTCTTCTTCTTCTTCTTCTTCTTCTTCTTTCCTCTGATTCTATCTTTGTCTTCATCCTCACTCCCTCTCTCACATCTCTGTCTTCTTCTTTTAAGCATGCCACCGGAGCTGGGTTGGAAGTCGGCGTGGGCATAGCATGGAGATCGGCGTGGGCATGGCATGGCGTGTGGTATGGTGAGATTGACGTTGTGTGCCTCGCAGTGGTGTGTGAATTCTGGGTGGGTTTTGGGTTTGATTTCCAGTGCCTCACGGTGGTAATGGGCTTGATTTCTGGTGGGTTTTGATGTGAATTTTTCTTTAATTTTTTGTGGGTTTTTGTCCATGGTGGTGGTGGGTGTGTTGTTTTCGTGGATTTGCCGTGGTGGATTTTTCTTTTATTTTTTTTTTTTTTTGTGTTGTTGTTGTGGTGTTTTATTTGATTTTTTGTGTTGTTGCTGTGGTGGTGGTGGATTTTTCATTGATTTGTCGTGTTGTTGTTTTTCTGTGGTGGTGGATTATTTGTGTTGTCGTGGATGTTTTTTGTGTTGCTGTGGTGGTGGTGGATTATTTGATTTCTTTGATTTTTTGTGTTTTTGTGGGTTTCTTGTTGCAATGGTGGTGGTAATGGGTTTTTTAGCGCTAGTAGTGATGAATTCTTGTGACAGAGGTGGTGGTGATGGGTGGTTGAAAGGGAGATAGTGAGGAAAAGATAAAGAGATTGATGGTGGAGAATGAAGTAAGAGAGATTAGATTATATTATTTTATTAGGTAGTATATATTATTTTAATAAGTTGAATAGGAAAATAAAAGTTGGGATGTTGGGTGTATTGTAAAATGGTATGGTATAATTGATAAAGTAGTTTTTTGAGATGGTAAAATAGAATAGGATAGTCTTTACACGTGAGAAGACAGTCTCTCTCCCACGTAGGAGTGTTTCCTCTCTCAAGTGCTTCCTTTACCTTTCTCGAGTGTTCTTTCCCTTTCCTTGATAGGAACGATCTCTAAGGCCCTAATTCGGAGCTTTTAGTTCTGATTAGGTGGCCTAAATTCTTTGAAAGGCTCCAAATTTCACGGTAAGGCTCAGAATCATGGAGAAAGAGCTGATAGATGTTTTGAAGAACATGCAGCTAATGGAAGAAGAAGAGTTGCAGATCTCAGTTTCGGAAGAAGGCAGAGCACAGGTAATAGAGGAGTGTTCTCAGAGTTTGATGGGAAAGCTGTTGACGGATAGAAAGCAAAACCTGCATGCTCTAAAGAATACTTTAAGGACTGCTTGGAAAATTGGCCAGGATTTAAAGATTGTGGAAGTTGGAAGTGATATCCTTCAGTTCAAGTTTGCCAATGAATATCAGCTAAGGTGGGTTGAAACAAATGGGCCATGGAACTTTGAAAATAACCTTCTATTGCTCAAAAGATGGGAGAGGGGAATGACGGCAAGTAATATTTCTTTTTCCCACTCTCCTTTTTGGGTAAAAATTTGGGGTTTGCCTTTTGATATGATGACAGAGAAGATAGGAAAGGAGATAGCCAGTAATTTGGGGATTTTTATGACAGTAGATACAAGATCATGGATGTCAGAGCAAGCCAAGTTCATGAGGGTGAAGGTGAATCTTCCGCTAGAAAAACCCCTAAGAAGATGTGGAAAGGTTGCTAGTCCAGAGGGGGAGAGTTTTTGCATCCAATTTCGGTATGAAAGGTTGCCGGTTTTCTGCTTCAGATGTGGAGTAATGGGGCACGATGAGCGACATTGCAAGAAAAGTGGCCAACAAAATCAAGCTCTACAATATGGTGAATGGTTAAGGGCTCAAGGTGGAGGAAAAGCTAAATCGACAAAAGAAGAACAAAGAAGGAGTCCTCTAAACCAGCAAGCTGATGACATGGCAATGCAAGAAAGGATGCAGTTTGGGGCGGAAGACGGGGGCTACTCCTATTCCCGTGGCTGTGCACAATCCGGGGACAATCTTGGAAATGCAAAAAGAGGAAGTTTTGTTTCAATGACGTCAGAGGAAGGTGAGCACACCACGCAAGAGGTATGTCAATTTCAATTTCAAATTCAAAATAGCAGACATGATGAGACAGAAGCAAGGAAAAAAAAGGAAAATATCCACGGTGAAGAGGGAAAAGAAAATAACCAAAATATGGGGCCGGCCCAAACCTTTATGTCAACTGTAGGATGTGAAAATGGGGTAAGTGGGATAACTCACATGGGCCGAGTAGAAGCAAAAAATATAGAGTTTCAGGAAGTTAATAGCCCAGTTAAAATGGATATTGGGCTTAGTCTAGAAAAGGAAAATAATGATGTGGAAAATAAAACACAGAAAAAGAAGGGTAAACTGAAGAAGCTGGCCCTTGGTCAGAACAAAGAAGTTGAAATGGGAAGGGATGCAGCTAGTAATATAGTAGGAGTAAAGAGAACTCTCTGGGCAGATGAGGAAATGGTTGATGGAGGAAGGCAGAAAAAGTTTTGTGGCAGTAACACAACCCCATTTGAGCTATCGGCGGTGTTTGCAGAGCAGCACCGCCGGGAGCCATGAATACCTTAAGCTGGAACTGCCGGGGGTTGGGGAACCCCCGGTCAGTTCGAGCGTTGCGCGATATGGTGCAACGATGTGCCCCAAACTGGTATTCTTGATGGAGACAAAAGCTGGAATAAGTAGGATAAGGAAAATAATGGTGAAGACAGGCTTATTAAATGGAGTAATTGTTCCTAGCAAAGGAAGAAGTGGTGGAATAGCCATGTTATGGGAAAGGGATCTATCTGTGGAGCTTAAAAGCTATACTAGGTATCATATTGATGCAGTAGTGACTGATCCTACATTTGGCTTCAAATGGAGAATCACAGGGTTCTATGGAAATCCGGATACAAATCGAAGGAAGGAGTCTTGGGAGTTACTACATTTTCTAAATGCTCAATTTTAGATACCATGGGTTTGTTTGGGAGATTTTAACGAAATATTAATTTTGAGAAATGGGGAGGTCCAGAGAGACCCCAATAGCAGATGGAGGGTTTTAGAAGAGTAGTAAATGCTTGTGGTTTTATAGACCTTGGATATGAGGGCCCAGAGTTCACTTGGTGTAACCAAAGGTCAGCTGGGGAAAGAATTCGATTAAGACTTGATAGGGTGTTGGCTACAACAGATTGGAAAGATCATTACAAAGATACTAGGGTCCTCCATGTGGTGGATTCAACCTCAGATCACTGTGCTCTGGTTCTAACTAACAAAAGAAATATCCAAGGAAGGGGAAAGAGAAGATTCCAATTTGAGGCAGCATGGGTTAGACACGATAAATGCAAGGAGATAATTCAAGATGCCTGGAAGTTTCATTCAGGTTTTCAAACGGCAAGTGATTTTGCTGAGGGTCTGAGAGTGTGTGCTGAGGGCTTAACAAGATGGAACAATTCAGACCTTAGACATGATGCTAGAATGATAAAAGAGAAGAGAAAGCAACTGCAAGATCTAATCCAGGCTGACAGGGATGGAAGTAGGGGAGAAGAAATTAATGCAATAAGGAAGGAAATAAATGAAATGTTAGATGATGAAGAAGTCAAGTGGAATCAAAGATCCAGAATCCAATGGCTGACCCTTGGTGATAGAAACACAAAATATTTCCATTACAAAGCATCTCAGAGAAGGAAGAAGAATGAAATCCGGGGCTTGCTGAATGGAGAAGGGAATTGGTGCGAAGAGAAAATAGACATAGCAAATATTGTTGTGAGTTACTTCAAAGAGCTGTACTCTACTTCATTCCCAACCAGAGTGATGGAAGTAGCAGATTTGGTACCGAGAAGAGTTACTAGGGAGATGAATGAAGACTTAACTAAAGAATTCCAGAAGGAGGAAGTTCTTCAAGCTATCCAACAAATGCACCCAACAAAAGCACCGGGCCCGGACGGTATGTCTGCTATCTTTTATCAAAAGTATTGGGATATCATTGGGGATGATGTGATAAAAACTATTCTTAATATTCTTAATTTCAATGCCCCTATAGCTGAGCTAAACAAGACAAATATAGCTCTCATTCCTAAAATAAATAATCCAACAAAGATAAGTGAATTCCGACCAATAAGCCTTTGTAATGTTTCATATAAAATTGTGTCAAAGATTCTTGCAAATAGGCGGAAACCTTTTCTCCCCTCCATCATCTCCGAAAGCCAAAGTGCTTTTGTCCTAGGTAGACTCATTACTGACAATGTCCTGGTAGCTTTTGAAATAATGCATTATCTAAAGAAAAGAAAGGATGGGAAAGAGGGGTATATGGCAATTAAATTAGATATGAGTAAAGCCTATGACAGAGTGGAACGGTGTTTTCTTGAAAAAATTATGTCAAAAATGGGCTTTGATAATAAATGGATAAATTTGATTATGAGCTGTATAAACACTGTTTCCTATTCTGTTCTCATAAATGGTGAGGCCCATGGTTGTATTACCCCTACAAGGGGGCTACGCCAGGGTGATCCCTTATCTCCCTACATGTTTTTGTTATGTACAGAAGGACTAACGGCTTTGATTGTGGAGGCAGAAAAGAGAAGGCAGATTTCAGGCATCTCTATATGTAGGGGCGGCCCAACAATTACCCATCTCTTATTTGCCGATGATAGTGTGGTCTATTGCAAGGCATCGGAGCAAGAAAGCAGAGAGCTATGCACAATTCTGCATAAATGCGAGGAAGCAGCAGGCCAAAAAGTAAATACAGAAACGTCATCGGTCTTTTTTAGTAAAAATACTAAGGAAGAAACAAGAGAAAGGGTGAAGAATGTGCTGGGTTCAATGCAGAATGTTCAACCAGGAAAATACTTGGGCCTACCTTCGATGATTGGGAGATCAAAGAAACAAATATTCAATGAAGTCAGGGAGAGAGTGGGGAAAAAGATGACCGGTTGGAAAGAGAAATTGTTATCGATTGGAGGAAGAGAAATCCTTATTAAAGCGGTTGCTCAGGCTGTCCCCACGTACACAATGGGGTGTTTTTTACTTCCCAAAGGTCTTTGTGAAGACATTGAGGGGATGATGCGGAATTTTTGGTGGGAGCAGAAGAATCAAGAATAAAAAATGGCGTGGGTTAGCTGGTCAAGAATGTGTAATTCGAAGTCAGAAGGGGGAATGGGGTTCCGGGATCTTTATGCATTCAATTTGGCTATGTTGGCAAAGCAGGGATGGAGGATGTTGGAAAATCCCACATCGCTTATGGCGCGCATGTACAAAGCAAGGTATTTTCCCAATGGGGATGTTTTAAACGCAAGCATAGGCAGCAACCCATCTTATGCTTGGAGAAACATTCATAAGAGCATAGAGATTCTGCAGAAAGGAACAAGATGGAGAGTGGGAAATGGGAAGACAATCCATATATGGGATGATAGATGGTTATCAACCCCAACGACTTATAAAGTCATTTCCCCAAGGAAAGATTTTGGAGATTTCCCCATGGTATCGGCCTTGATTGATCAAGATGCTAGAAGATGGAGAAAGGACATTCTTGATAGAGTCTTTCTTGATTTTGAAGTGGAGAAAATTCTAAGCATCCCAATCCCTCACTACCCACAGGAGGACCAACTAATATGGGTGGGAAATAAAAAAGGAATTTTCACGGTGAAAAGTGCTTATTTTTTGGCTAAGGAAATTGTAGAAAAGCATGAAAGAGGTGAATCCTCAGTGGGAGATGTATGTGCCCCACTTTGGAAAAAGATGTGGCACTTAAACATTCCGGCCAAAGTGAGAGTTTTTGCTTGGAGACTTTGCATGAAGGCCATCCCATCTATGTTGAATATGAGTAATAGGGGAATTCAAGTGGATCCTACCTGCCCTGTTTGTTGTGGGGAACCTGAGTCAACTGAGCATGCAATAATCTACTGTGGAGCTGCTAAAAGAGTGTGGAGCAAATGGGAAGAATGCCCAATCTGTTTGAATGAAGCCAACATGGAGATTGTGGATTTGGCCTTATGTTTGCTAGAAAAGGGAACACAGAGGGACTTGGAGATCTTTTTTGGTGTTGCTTGGATGATTTGGTATAATAGAAACCAAATTGTTCATGAGGGAAAGGGTGTGTCTGAGGATCACATTTGGGAGACAGCAATCCAAATGATAAAGGAGTTCAAAGGAATAAGGGGCTGGGAGATAAATAGTCCTCAGAGAAGTGAGAAAGCATGGACTCCTCCACCTGTGGGTTTCTTCAAAATAAATGTAGATGGGCCTGTTCCTTCTGTTGATGGCCATTCTGGAGTGGGTGTTGTAATTAGAGATTGGGAAAGAAAGGTGGTAGCAGCAAAAAGTCTTCCTCTATCAGGTCGAATAGCTGTGGAGGAAACAGAAGCCATAGCTATGGAACAAGGAATGATCTTAGCAAAAAACATGGGCTTGGAAAGGACCATTTTTGAAGGGGACTCATTGCAGACAATTCAAGCTATTGAGGTTAAGGATGTAAGAAGTGTGATTGGCCACATTGTGAAAAG
The DNA here is from genome assembly GCA_028535165.1 of Quercus tomentella. Lineage (NCBI taxonomy): Eukaryota > Viridiplantae > Streptophyta > Magnoliopsida > Fagales > Fagaceae > Quercus > Quercus tomentella. The sequence goes on from JAPQVY010000155.1 coordinate 31,990,135, forward strand.
CTGTCTGCAAATTTTTCCAAGCTTCCAGGAGGCAAGAATCAGACATATTAGTAGGGAGGGCAACAAAATAGCCCACGATCTTGCACAGCTTGCAAAACAATCCGCTAAGGAACAGGTCTGGATTTCAACTATACCAGTTTGGATTGAAGACATGGCGAGAGCTGAAGGAACGGTTTAAAGTTTGCCTGTGTTTCGTGGTCTAAGTTGTTGCTTTTTCTTATTTTGTTATGCTCTGTTTTTTCTGTAGTTTGTGCTCTGTTTTCTTCAGTGTATCTTCTTATCCATTTATGAATGAAAGTATTCAGTTTGGTCTCAAAAAAAAAAAAAAAAAAAATAGAATAGGATAGCATTTCCCATTGTGAATGCTCTAATAAGAACTAACAACCAATAGAATTCTACCTTTTAATTAAATTTTAATTAATCTTATTAGAACCAATCAAAATTAACCTTAACGAATATCATGAAAGTATGTTTATGGTAAGATCATGATCGATCAATCAAATTTAAGCATTTATAAAAACAATGATTCTAGAACTGTTTTGAACACAAAAATATAAAAAGACCAATTTATCCCTAGATGCTTTATGGCCACTTAGAATTTGGACATTTGAACCAAGGTCAGTTTTAAAATTTTTCACTTATGCCAAACTAAAAATTTACCCCGAACACAAAAACAGTGAAAAATAATGAAAATAAAGGGTTGTAATATGGGTGTCTATATCGATCAATTCTAAATTTACATGTGTCATTGAATTAATTAAATGAAATACCAAAGAGAAAATTAAATGGTGTTGTGTGTCATCTAAATTATAACATTAAATCAATAATTTTTATTTTATTTTAAGAAGGAACATCAAATTGATAAATTAAAAAATGTGATATGTCACTTGCAACAACATAATAAAGATACATCATTCTTCCCATAATGTGATATGTGATAGATTTTTATTTTGGCCCTTTATGCTTCAACATTTACATATTTTCCCTTCATATTTGGTTCCGTTTTCATATCTACCGCACGTCTTTCAATTCTGTTAGCAATTAAGCATTAAGTGTCATTCATATTTAATTATTTCAAAAAATACCAACTGTAAAATGCTATTAAATGCAAAAAATTTCATTGTTGTAGGAAGAAAAATGTATTATAAATTGATAGATTATCAATGAAATAGGACAATATTGCCAATTTGAAAATAAAATCAAACATGAGAATAAAAATTTTGAAACATAAATTGCCAAAATTTAAACAACTCCAAATTGTAGGGGGTGTACTTTTGTGTATCAATAAATACAAGTTTTAGTGAGATTTTTTTAGTTTTGCTAATCAAAATTGACCACATGTCTTCAAAGTAATTAAATCATAGTGGAACTCATCCTTATAGAAGACCACAATAATTTGAGGCACCACCTAGCTCATTCATCACCATTTTTTTAAGCCATGAACTTTGTCAAAGTCAAGGCTAAAAGCTTTTGTAGAACTTCAAAGCTTTTTGGAAAATTAAGTGTGATATGAGAGAAACATGCTCCTCACAACCCTAGTATATATCGAAGTTGTCATTGAAGAGAAAAATCGGTGGAATAAGCTCTTTTGTAAAGAATTGCCATAGAGATTGCCCCAGGCCCAAATCCCATTTTGAAAGAGAGACAAAACACCTATGATCCAACCTCATTCACCCCATGAAATTTTTAATGTAAATGATCCATGCGTGTGTGTTTAAGATGTAGTAAAGGCAGGTGATGGCATTTGACAAACGAAAGAAATAATTTGAAATAAATTCAAAACAAAGCACAAGAAAGCACACCATACTGACCCTTATCATGTTCTAGTAATTAAGGACATCATTTTTTGTGTCTCTTCCATAACTGAGCCACCTCGGCCAGTGATTCTGTAGATGACCCATCTTTGCTCAATGCCTTTTCAGCTGCATCCTTCAACTCTTTCATTTTGTTCCGGAGCAATTTCCCTTCTTCTCCTTCAATTAGGCTTCTAGAGTAGTTTGCAATATCTCTGTGTCCTACCAGGCCGTTATCATTCACTTCGACCCTAGATGCAACCTTCAAATCATCAGCTAGCAATGTAGCGTTCAACCTTTGCTCTGCATAGAGTGGCCATGCAATCAATGGCACGCCATGCACGATACTCTCTAGAATTGAGTTCCACCCGCAATGGGTCAAGAACCCCCCGATCGAGCCATGGCTTAGGACCTGAATTTGAGGAGCCCAAGAGGGCACCACTAGACCCACCTCTTTGGTCCTCTCCAAGAACCCCTTGGGAAGAAAATGAAAAGGGTCATTGATGCTCTGGACGCTAAAGTAAGTAGCATTGGCTGCTTTTTCGTGTGGACTCCTAACAACCCAAAGAAACCTTTGTCCACTCATTTCAAGTCCTAAGGCCAATTCATTTAGCTGCTCATGTGAAAGAGTCCCACCACTACCAAATGAAACATATAACACTGACTCACTTGGCTGCTTATCCAACCACCTCAAACACTCAGACTCATCAACCCCACGATCTGAACCGGACTGAATTAGCGGTCCAACGGGGTAAACCGGTGGCTTGCCACCTCCTCCTTCCTTCAAAGCTTTAAAAGCACCAGGCTCCAAATCTATGAAGCTATTAACCATAATTCCAGCAGCAAGAGAGTATCGTTTGGTACTGAATTTAATCCTTTCGTTGGCCGCATTCTTTCTATCTTGCATTGGGTCTGGAAAATCACTCCCATGGATCGGCACACACCCAGGTAATTTGAGCGGTTCAGGCAAGTCTCTATACTCACAAGAAAACTTTTGATCAAGCTCAGGTATATAAAAGCTCAACAACAAAACCGTCGCGTTTGTAGTGTAAAAAATGTAAGACGAAACATCGAATTCTTTAGCCACATCAAAAGCATCCGTACCAAATACATCAACCACCAAGGCCACTAGCTGAGTTGACTCAGCTAAGACCTTGAATGAGTCTCGTAGAGCAGGGAGGGACCGTGTTAGGCTGAGTCCGATCTGGGTTTCAATTTTAACATCCTCAGGAAGGTCATCAAAGCTCACAGGAGGAAGAAAGATGGAGGATATGGCATCGGGAAGGGATTCAAGAACAGCTTTTTGAGGTTTCATTGGTGACCCATCAGCTATGATGCACCGACATGGACATGGACACAGACATAGACACAACACGGACACGGCGATATGGCAATTTTTGAAAAACAAAGACACGACACGGCGTGGACACGGCAATTAAATAATTAATTAAATTTTATATTTAAACATATTTTTTAGACATAAAATACATTTATGTCTAGAATTTAAATTATGTAAGAACTATAAATAAGTAAACTAACACCCAAAGTAGTATAATAATACACATAAAATGTTCAATATTCATTTTAGTAAAATCACCTACAATATTTAACTTTAATAAATAAATAAAATTATAGCAAGACACACAAAAAAATATAAGTTATAAGGTATAATTTAATATGGCAGTAACAAGTAACAACATTATATATGGGATTAAAAAAACATTATACTATATCCCACTCTCACACAGTGACAGTGAGAGTGGGATTTAAAACAAAAAAAACAAAAACAAAAAAAAAAAAAAAAAAAAAAAAAAAACAGAACAAAATGCGTTATAATAAGTGAGTATAAGTAACCCATTCAGCATTCACCCAAATGGCCCAATATCTTATAAAAAATAAAAAAAATAAAAAATAAAAAAAAAATAAAAAAAAAAGAAGCTTAAAGGCAAAGAGGTCGAAGACCTGACCTGTTGTCCACGCCGAGAGAGAGAGAGAGAGATCAGAAGGGACAGAGGGCGTCGACGTCTATAGAGCTCGCCGATCAGCCCGATCTAGCTCCGGCGAGGGACAGAGGGCAGCGGCAGCAGGCAGAGGTCAGAGGGAGGGTGGGTTGAGAAGTGAGAACTTGAGAATGAGATGTGGATTTCGGTCTAATGACTTCTCAGACTTGTTGTTTTAGGATATATCACAAAATCAATGGTATTGGTAAGTCCATCTGTCAAAATCTGTGATTTTCCTTCTTCCTTTTTTCTTTTTTTTTCACTGCTAGCATGTCTGAGCCGTGTCGAAAAAAAAAAAAAAAAAAAAAAAAAAAAAAAAAAAAAAAGACTACTTAGACACCGGAGTCCAGCGAATCGTACCGGTTCCGGAGTCCGATACATGTCAGACACAAACACGACGCCAAAAATGGCGTGTCAGTGCAACCTAGCCCATTAGTGGTAATAATGAAGGTAACTGAGAAACCATGGTGAAGGACGAGTCGCTTGGCGAGTTCAACGAGTGGGATTAGGTGACCCATCCCTGGACTGGGCACAATGGCTATGTGGGGTGACATTTGTTGAATGTGTTCCATGAATGGAGCTTAATTGTGACAATCAATGAAATGTTCTTATGCAACTAGAATAATTTAGCCTTCTTACACAATAGCTAGGTTAGCATAGTTTGACAACTAATGGGTTTGAAACTTTGGTCAATGATATGAGGAAGCCAAGGTATGCTTACGAATTACGACTAAGATAATTGCTCAAGTTGTGTGTACTACGTGGTTTATTTTATACAAGTGGCCATTGGGATGAGTGATGAGGGATTCAAGTGGGTGGGTGGAATTAATGAAGGGTTAATGAAGGGCTAACTACTCTATGGTGATAGGACTGCTGTTGTACAAGAGAGAGAGGAGAAGTGAGTTTCAGAAAGGATGAAAAGAGTAGAGACTCAGAAAGGACAGATGGCGTGAGAGAGAAGAGACCTTGAGGGGTAGTCACTTCAGGTGGGCCCAATGTATTTCAACTAAACGGTAACATATTTGGGACAACATAACTTAAACACCACTTCAACAACACATCTTACCAAATAGAAAACTTAGTGTGGGGCCCACATGTTTGGACATTTAAACAACAAACAGTAGTTCTTGGTACTTGTTAGAGCACTAGCAATAGTGGTGCTAAAAAGCTATTTTTAGCACCACTACACATAAAAAAGAGGGTTGCAATAGTAGAGCTAAAGGTAACATTTTTACTTTTATTGCTACAGTGCACACAGTGCACAGCTATATATGGCTGTGTACTGTAGTTGAGAGTTAAAAAAAATTAATTAATTTTTTATTCTCCATCCGGTTTAAAATAATATTTCTTTTTTTGTTTTTTTTGTTTTTTTTTTTTTTTCTATTCTTTTATTTTCCAAAGTCCAAATTGTGCAAGCCTCTCTGAAGACAACCTTCTCTCAAACTCACTCTCAACTCACTCTCTCAAACTCTCGCCTCTCTGTCTCACCTTCTCTCAAAACCTTCTCTTAAACTCACTCTCTCTGTCTCACTGCCACTGGCCCGACTTGATCGTCAACATCATCGACCCACCGAAGCTCGACGTCACCGACCCACCAGCTGACCCACTTCGTCGAACTCCCAAGCCGCCGATCCACGCCTTAGACCCACACCTCCGATCCACGCCTCCAACCCATCTCGGCCTTCTCTGATGCTCTCAATTCTCTCAAACTCTCACCTCTGAACTCTCACCTCTTTGTCCCGCCGCCGCCGCCGATCCATGCCTCCAACCCGACTCACCTTCAGGTGAGTTGTCTCTATCTTCTTCATCTACATGCTTGGGATTTTTGATTTGGGTAATTGGAATGATAAATTTATAATATTTGTTGAATCTAATGATAAATCATTGAGGATTGGAAAGTATTGGAAATTTTCTGTTTGCAGGAATTTATGTTTTTATTTTTAAATGTTAGTTTGGGAATTTTTTGTGTGCAAGGAAGGCTACAATTTTTTTTGTTTCTGTTTTTGGTACTTGCTGATTTTCTGTTTGTTGATTCTAATTTATTTGCATAGTTCATGAATTTTTGGCTCAATGGTAAGTAATTATTGTGGGTTGAAATTTATTGTTAAAAAATATTGTCGGTTCTTAATTTAAATAGTCTCAACAAGGCATGGGATTTGATTTCGAATCTCTTATTGATTCTGTGTAAAATAAAGAACCATTCAATCAAATTGATTGCTAGTGTTAATTATTAGAATTTTTTTTTTCTTTCTTTCACATGGCATGTGGTTGTGGCTTTGGTTCCTTTTTAGTAAATAATAAATAAAAAAACTATAGAATAATTTATGATTGGTACGTGTATATATATATGTCCTAATCTATAAATAAATACTTCAAAAACTAAAATATAAAAATGAGGGCAAGTTGTAGAATTGGTCAAATAGTTTGTGCATTTATTCATTTTCCGTGAAAGGAGATATTTTGTCTGATTCTGAACAATAAATTTAATTGTAAAATGATTAATTAAATCAAATTATTTTAGAAATAAGTAAGTAATTTACTGGCTCCAGCTTTTTTTCTTGAAGCAAACAATACATGCTGAGGTGGGTTACTTCCAAACACATATAATAAAGTCTCGGTGTTGTCTTATATATAGTGGTTGTAAGTCACTTCTTAAGATGTAAAGTCTTAATTGCTCTTGATGTGTGATGAAATCACAATCTGGTGCATGTTGGTTTTCATGATTGGTGACTCTTTGGAATTGATTTATGAGGAATTGATTTTTTGATTTCAAAATTCTTACAAACAAACTTGAATCATGAGTTCTAGTTTTAATGAGAAATTGTTAGTTTGGTTTTGAGAAGCTCAAAAATGAATTTATTGTTTTCTTTATCAGTGGGATTACGCTACATGTCAAATTAAGTTTTTATGCATAATTATGTTCTATTGTTATACTTCTAAGTCTTTTAAGTTTTGATATAAATGTTAGTTTGAGAATTTTCTGTGTGCAAGGAAGTTTACATTTTTTTTTCTAATTTATACAGTATTGATCTTTACTTTCAGTTTGCTTGGAAGTATATTGTTGTTTCTAATTTTATGAAGTCACATAGAGACCTAACATATTTCACGGGTATCATGAACAGGGATATAGAAATTGACTCACAACTTTTGGGAACATCTCAAAATGCTCCTATGTCAGTTTCTGATTCTCCACCTCAAGTTGAAAATGCCTCTTCTACAAAAGGAAAACAAGGCACTAACTTTTGTGTAGAGGAAGATCAACTCCTAGTGTTAACATGGATCAATATTAGTGTTGATGCCATACACAGTAATGAACAAACACAAAATACATTTTGTCAAAAAGTTAGGGAATACTTCACGTGGTACAATACATCTGATACCACACATACTGCTATCTCCTTGATAAGTCGTTGGGGAACAATTAATGAAAAGACAAATAAGTTTTGTGGGTGCATGGCTAAAGTTAACGCACGTCATCAAAGTGGTATAACCGAAAAAGATAAGATATAAATTATATTGCAATAGTGTTAACATACTCATTCACCAATAGTTTGAAGATACTAATCATGTTATATGTCTTTTAATTTTTTTAGATTGCCAATGCGAAGCCTTTGTATAAAGAGACCTTCAAGAAACCCTTTCTTCTTGAACATTGTTGGCTCATGTTAAAGGACCAACCAAAGTGGGCCAATCCTAATGGAAGATCAAGAGCATCCGTGCCTCCAACTTCGGAGTCAACATCTATTGGCAAAGGGGATTCTGGGTCTGGACTTGGTGACACTTCCAATTTTGAGAGGCCAATTGGTAGGAAGGCCGAAATGGCCAACCGAAAGAACAAAGCCATCGGAAAAGATGTAGGGGACTATTTGACCAAGAAATTGAAATTTATTGAGGAATCACAAGAACATGACAAAGAGAGTCTTCGTATCAAAGCGGAGAAGTTGCGCTTGGGAGAGTTGAGGGATAAGGAGATAACTCGATTGGAAGAGCAAAAAATGTTTATTGAGGGGGAAAAACTTAGGATTGAGAAGGAAAGAGGTGAAGAAAAACTTAAGATTGAGAAGGAAAGAGTCATGATTGAGAGGAAAAAATTTGAGATGCAATAAATGTTAGAGGAGGAGAGAATCATGATGAAAGAAACAAGTGCCTTGATCGGAGCACAAAAAGCTTTTTATGAACAACTCCAAGAGGAAATCATGGCAAGATGCAGTTCACGTAATTAATGGGTTTGATTGCATTTTGGTTGTAGCTTAGGCCTTTATGTATTTTGTAATGTTAGGAAAACGTTGGCACATTTAGGTGATACTTTGGTAGTGGCTTATGTAGGCTTTTATGTATTTTGGTAGTAACTTATGAGAGGCTTCATGCATTTTAATAGTGGCTTATATCACTTGACTTTAATCTTAAACTAGATGTACGTATAAACCTTTAAATTTATTGTTCATCTTGTTTGTGTTGTGATTTGTGTGTGTGTGCTTGTGGGTGTAATGATTGCTTATGGCACTAAAAGCATGGATTGGTTATGTTTCTTGCATATATAGTAATAAGAAGATGAGAGAAAGGATAGGATATCATTGTTTGGTTGATGTGGAGGAATGGAAAAGGGAGGGATTAATTTCCTCTTGTTCTGCTTTGATCTTTTTGTTTACTTTAGCATAAAAGAATTTAGTATTCTGTCATTTCTCTCTCACAAGTGTAGGTTTAGTCTGAAATTTAATTGCTCGTGTATATGGGGCCATGTAATCCTAAGTCATGCAGGTGGCATTTCCTTAGTGCCTTTAAGATTTTTTTTTTTTTTTAAAGTCCCTTGGGAACAACCATGGGGTTGAGTCTAATGAGCAGCTATTCCCTATGGGCCTAATAAGTTTCAAGTTTCAACAAATTTATTATTCATCTTGTTTGTGTTGTGACTTGCGTGTGTGTGCTTGTGGGTATAATGATTGCTTATGGCACTAAAAGCATGAATTGGTTATGTTTCTTGCATCTATAGTAATAATTGCTTTCCAATTGTCTTGAAGGTTGCATCCATGAATCGCTCTTTGTTTCGCAAGTTGCTTCTTTGTGACTCAGATGAGGATGAGATAATCGAAGAACTTGTTATGAAAACATCACAACCTAAACGTCGTCGCTATATCCGACGAAATCATTTGGTAGGCCATGAAAGGCTTTTTCTTGACTATTTTGCTCCTACACCAATATATCCACCCGCTTTATTTCATAGGAGATTTCAAATGAAGTGTTCTCATTTTCTCAGTATTCAATCTAAGGTAGAAGCTCGTGACTCTTACTTTGTCCAAAAAAGAAATAGTGCCAACAAACTTGATTTATCTTCATTACAAAAGATAACTGCTGCACTTAGAATGCTTGCGTATGGAGTATCAGGTGATTTGATGGATGAATATGTGCGGATTGGAGAAACTACTACATTAGAAAGTTTGAAAAATTTTGTTACTGCAGTAATTGATGTTTTCTCTGAGGAATACTTGAGAAAGCTAAACAATGAAGACATTGCTAGACTGTTAGCTTATGGCGAACACTGATGATTTCCAGATATGTTAGGTTTAATTGATTGCATGCATTGGAAGTGGAAAAATTGTCCAGCTGTATGGAAAGGTCAATATTGTGGTCATATTCATGAGCCTATTATTATTTTGGAGGTAGTAGCATCATATGATTTTTGGATATGGCATGCATTTTTTGGGTTATCTGGGTCAAATAATGACATTAATGTGTTAGAACGGTCTCATATATTTAATGATCTTGCTGAAGGACATGCTCCTACAGTACATTACTCAATCAATGGTCATAACTACACAATGAGATTACCTTGCTGATGGCATATATCCAAAGTGGATTTATGGCATACATTGAGAGTTATGGACGCATTAGAGACCGAGAAATTCATTCTCAACTCCAGTTGGACCTCATTGAACATTTATGGCAATTGCAAGGCGAGTCGTAGGAACTTCCTTTTTTATATGTTGAGAAGCATGAGTCATAGGAACTTGTGCAAGTGTGTGAGTTTTATTGTAATTTGGTTTGAGCTATCTATGTGAGTAATCTATGGACTACATTGTTCCAGCTATAATATGTGTTCTATTTTATATGTTTTCTTATAAAGTTCCTCCATTTCATAGTTCACATTGTTCCAAGATTGCTTCCGAACAATTGAGACGATTGTTTTAGTCAAAGATAAATTTGTATATATATAATTTGGTTTTAAAAAAAAAAAAATGTTGTTATACTAGACGATAATAGGCTATCATGACGATTGAGAAAATTTTTTTAGTCAAAAGATAAATTTGTATATATATAATTTGGGGTTAAAACAAAATATTATTGTTACACTAGATGATTATTTGCTATCATGATAATTGAGAAATTGTTTTAGTAAAAAAAAAAAATGTATAAGTATAATTTGGGGTTAAAAAAATCACTTGTTAACACTAGACGATTATTTGCTATCATGTGGCGGTGGCGGTGGCAGCGGTGGTGTCGGCGGCGGTGGAAAAGTCGGTGGCGGTGGTGGTGGCGGTGGCAGTGAGGACGGCAGCGGTAGTGGCAGCGGTGGTTGTGATTGTTGTTTATTATAGTGGATATATTATTTTATTATAATGGATATATTATTTTATTATGATGTTTATATTATTTTATTGTGTTGAAAACTAAAATAGATCCACTGCTACTGGATGTTTTGTAAAGTGAGTAGATAAAATAACTTTTTGTGGTATCAAATAACTAAATTTTTAACTCCACTACTGTAGACGCTCTTATAAGTATTCAAGCCATTGAGACACTACAAGAGCCGGTAACAAACAATTCTGAAACACTCATACAAAAAGATTCCTTAGTGTTGTGATCACGTAATGTCCCGTAAGCCAGCCAGAACGAAGCATATTGCCATATTGATTATTGAGCACCCTGTTGGCGACATGATTACTAAGCATGTTGCCACTACTTGTCAAACGAAGTCAATAAGCAATTTTATATATTCATGGAAAGTTCAAATATTTATTTAAACTAACATAGATTAGTAAGTTTGTGCATAGAAGCGTTCTATAATCTATGACTGGTTGAATTCTACAATGCCAGCACCACTAATAATTCTTTGGAAAGCTACCAAAGTATTATCATTAAAGAAATATTCTTTAGACCATGGAAGTATATGAAACATTGAAACCATCAACTGAAAATTTGAAAAAAAAAAAGGAACAACGCTTTCAGTAAAAAGTGCAAAATCATAAGGATGAAAAAAACTACTTGATGAGGGAACATTGCTGTTACCACCATTATCATTATCGTCGTACCCAACTATAGAACTACCTTCTTTACATTGAAACTCCATTCAAAATTATTAACAACCGTTTATAACTTCAATTACTTCCTACTTGAATAATTTAAAATTTTCCTTCACTGCCTTGGCTGGCTTTGCAAACATGCAAGAAGCATTTAGAAATCCTACTAAAACAACTAATCTTTCACCACCTATTTTACAATGCATGTCAAACATCACTTGAACTCTTTGACATTCAGCCCGTCTTTGTCTTTTCTATGCTTTCTTTCTTCGAAAATATATTGGACAAATCTAACTGTGAACAAATAAGTAAATCACAGCCACAACAGCTGAGCCAATCACCTCATCATTTTTTCCTTGTATGCTCAAATTTTGTCAAAATTAGTACCCTTTCTTCTTACTAAATCTGAGATCTCTTAACCCACTCAAGCATTGTTTACTTTTATGTTCTTCACATGTAAACAATCACTCAAACTTGTTTTCATAACTCATGTTTGTGTACATAACTCATAGCTTCCTTGGCCTTGCAACCCATCCCAACAATTTGCATTAAACAATCGCAATAGAAAATTTTCCATTATTAGTAAATTTTTTTCATAATTTCTATCTACAAGAAGCTTCCACCATTACCATGTGTTTCCAAATAAGTTTTATGCAAATTGTAATCTTACTAATTTGCAATTAGCATATAAGTACTGGAAATAACAAAATCTGCATATAACACATTGAATTCTTTCTATCTAGCAAATATGATACGCATAACAATGAAGCCACAAAAATCCTACCTAATTAGAGCTTTGCAGGGATAAGTGCAACCAAATATCCATCCTAGGCAGCAAAAATCCAGACACTAGGTTATGTTTGATAACAATTTTTTTTTCTATTTTCAAAAACTTGTTTTTGGTAATATAAAGAAAAAAACAATTTTCTTGTATTTTTGAAATCAAAAACATGTTTGGTTAGCTGAAATAAATAAAAAATATTTTTTTGAAGAAAAAAATAGAAAATACTAAAATATGTTGTTATTAGAATTTGGACTATAATGCTAACTCATTAAATGAGACAGGTTTATAAATTCAAATGTGTGTTTTCATTGACTTTTGAAAACTAAAAACTGAAAACAACATTTTGCATGTTTTCAGTTTCCTTCACAAATTGAGTTTTGAGAACAATTTTTGTTTTCTATCCATTTGGGTTGCCAAACAAGTTTTTTAGTCTCAAAAATAGAAAATTGTTTTTGAAAACAGAAAATAAGAGGAAAAAACAGTTACCAAACATACCCTAAAAGAAAAACAAAAAACAACAACAACAAGTGAAACCCGACACACATCAATCTAGAAAAGCAGAAAGACTAAAATTGATTTCAATTAAATCATTACCCTGCCATAATTCAAAATAAGGAGAACAAAAACAAATACCCAATTGAAATTAAAAGGAAAAGTTTCATGTTCTTAGCATGTACATTTTCACTTGCACAAGTTCATGTCGTCTTTCTGACATTGCCTCTTGCATTTGCACATCCTTGTCATTCTCAAAACTCATTCTAACTTGAAAGTTGAAAAACCTAAGTAATTCCAACAAAACAAAAATATTTTTTTTCTGAAATAATCAGTAATATTATTAACAAAATTGGAGTACAAACACAAATCCAAAAGCAACCATTAACTACAAAAAACTAAATATGTACAAACACCAAGGCCAACTGAAAATAGAAAATTAAAGCCTACATATTACAATCTGAAACAAACCAAGATAAAAACCTTAAGATTAACAACTTTGGTTCTATTACAAAGGGAGGAGAAGGGGGAGGGGGGGGGGGGGGGACCTTATAATAACAAGGTAAAAAAACAAAGAAAGAAAGAAACATGACAACAAACATATGATAACAATACTCAATAGTAAGATTAATAGCTTTGGTTCTATTGGAAAAAGAATCCTTAAAATAACACACAAAAAGAGGAAAAGAAAAAAAAAATTCATAGTTTTTCTTATATTTTACTAACTCTTCAAAAAACCTTGTAAGAATACTTTTAATATAAAATTAACAAATTCCTAGACTAGTGCAATGAGTAAAAAATACTTTCATCAAAATTAAGAAATTGTTATAAATTTATTATATTTAAAAAAGAAATAATTCTCCTTGATTGTGGTGTTACCTTTAATTAAAAAATAACAAACTTCAATTTTTTAAATGAGTAGTAAATATCTTCACCAAAATTAAGAAATTGAATTGACACATGCCACAAAATCAGAGCTCAATTAAAATCCAATTTAAAAATCTAATTGAATTTTCTCTCAGTTTTGGCTTAAATATATTTTTTTTTTTTTGTAAATATATAATAATTAGTCTATAAGTTGTGCATATGCATGGTACAATTAAAAATAATTATAATTACACATATATATGGTTCAAATTATACCTAGAATAAGAGTTACACACTTTTTAAACCACAGATATGTATATGAGTTTGACTCCTTTTTTTATAGTTTTCTTTGGTTTATTGGGTTTTTTTTAGTTTATTTATATTACACTTTTCATTTTTTACACAACATTAACTCACCTAAAACAAAATTTAAAAAAAAAAAAATTAGATAGGATATATATATATATGTTAAAGTTGAGAGAAAATTCAATTAGATTTTAAATTGGATTCTAATTGTTGTCTAATTTTACTTAAATTTAGCAATAAATAAATAAAATTCAATTATTTAATCAATGCCAAATGGCCATTACATTTAATAATTCCAATCAATTTGCCTATTTGGAAATTTGAATATAACTTTTTTAGAGGAATTCTCTTTTTGAATATAAGTGTATAACTTAGACATATTTTTGGGTAAATTATTATTTTGATCCCAACATTTGAAAAAAAAAATCTTATGTAATTGATAGTTAAAATAAATTATTTTTTTAATGCCACATAGACAGACACTGCCACTACGTGTCATAAACTTAATAAAATAAAGGTGAAAATACACTTCTGGTCCCTACATTTTGGCCAACTTTTATTTTGGTCCCTAAATTGATTTTGCACCTAAATCAGTCCCTGACTTTAGAAAATTGAATCTGTTTGGCCCCTGCCATCAGCTCACTAACAGAAAAGTCCTAGGTAGCAAACAGAGGTCCTACGTGTCAAGGCTACTCATTTAAATAATATTATAATTAACCTACATGCACCACTTACACCCACGTGACACTCACGTGACCCAGCGCGTCATCTTCCCGTTACTCAGCCCACCATATGACCCTCACGTGACCCCACTCCTCAACTAACCTCATTGATGACAGACCTAAAACCCCCAAATTTCACCTGAACCTTAAAATCCCCAAATCAGCTTGTCTTCCTCCCCCCCGCCCCTGAGAAAACTCAAGCCCATTTCCCTAAAAACCTAATCGGTGAAGTGAGACACTGATTCCCTAAAAAATAACAGCGAATCAAAACAAAGAGAAGGATTTTAAGTTCGAACTTGAGAACGATAATGTGATTGGAAAAGGGAGAACATCACAATTTCAAGTTCGAATCTGTCTCTAAGTTTAAAGTTCGAATCTGAGAACGATAATCTGGTCTAAGTTTAAAGTTCGAAAAGGTATCTCTGTCTCTCTCATTAACTTTTAACACTTTCTCTCTGTCTTTGTGTATATATCTCTGTCTCTCTCATCGATTAGGGACCACACTTTTCGAACTTTAATATGCTTTTTATTTGTATAATGTTGTCTGTTTGGTTGGTGTTTTTGTTTTTTCTATTTGGCCTTTAGGGATCAAGGTGGTCCATGTGTGTTTCCTGTTATCAATAAATTATATAATATATATATTGTTTTATGTTCCATGTTAGAGGATATTGTTTTGAATATATAGTGTCAGTGCATGTTTAACTGGTGGTTGAGTTTTGTCTTTATTGGATTAAAATATGTTGACTATATAATTCATACATGCAAAATGGACGAGTTCTTTACTCTGTATGTGCATCATGGTGGGTATTTCAGTGAAAATCCTGAGGAGTATGTAGGGGGTGATGTGGGGGTAGTAGATGATTGTGATCCTGATAAGTGGTATAAAGTAGAATTGAGTCTATCTGTAAAGATTTTGGGTATACATCTGTTAGTAGATTCTAGTATAAAATGCCTGGGGATAAAAAAGAGCGGAGGATGTTCAACTTGATTAATGATGATCATGATGCAATTTTCATGACTATTTTGGTGAGGAGTCATGGACAAATTCATGTATATGTAGAGCATCCAGTACATGAGTCTATCCTTATAAATGGTGGTAATGGTATGACTCTGGATCTTGTTGTAGAGCCTGAGGATGTAGAGCCTTTGGATGTTAGTGATCCTGATGGGTACACTTCTAGTGAACCTGAACCTGCTTATGATGGTTACTATAATGGTCAAGGCTATTTTTGTAGTAGTGATTCTAATGATGATGATGAGTTCTATGATGGTGATGATGATTTTGATGGTCATTAGTACTTCTATGAGGGTGATAGGGATGATAGAGATGGTAGGGATGGTGGTGTTGATGATGAGGGTGGTTAGGATGGTAGTCGTGATAAGAGTGGTATGGGTGTTGCTGATGGCAATCTTAATGGTAAAGGTCCTGCTCCCACTAATGTAGATGGTAAACAAAGTGATTCAGACGTTGAAGTACTTGGATGCAGGAGATCAGGTAAGAAACCAATCGTTGAGGAACCACAAGAGGATAGGGCTGTTACCACTGACAATAATGACAGCAATAGGGATAGTGATGTGGAAGGAACTAGACAAATGAACCCTAACCAGAGGTATGTGGGTGAAGATAGTAGTGATAGTTGGGACACTAAGGTTGTGGTGCAATTGCCAAATCAGATGAGTACTAGTGTAATGAACTCAGATTACTCAAGTGAAGAGTTGTTAAGTTTCACTGAGTCATCATCTGATAGTGATGATGAGGGTGATGATGACAATGACAGTGAGGGTGATGGTGATGATACTACTGATCATGGGCATGTGGATAATGTCACCAAGAAGAACAAGTTTCTAGTGTTTAGACCAGTTTCTGATCCTAAACACATTAGGTTTAAGAAGAACATGTTGTTTATTTCAACTAAATAGTTCGAGGAAGCTATCACGAAGTATGCCGTGCATGGTGGATAGGGGGTGACATTTGTGAAGAATGATAAACTAAGGGTTAGAGCCAGGTGTCAACCTCCCTGCAAGTTTACAACTTACCTAGCAAAGATGTTAAGGGAGATGACTTACCAGCTTAAGACCCTAAATTTAGAGCACACATGTACCATAAGCTACAAAAACTCAAGGTGTTCTGCTAAGTTCCTTGTAAAAAAAGTTGATGAAAAAGGTGAAGAGACAACCTGATTTCAAGCTGAAGGACATTCAAGATGCTATGCATGAGAAGTATATTGTGAATATCAGTGCAGGGAAGGCCAACAGGGCTAGGGAAAGGGCTTAAGAGTTTGTTGATAGGTCTTACATAGAGCAATACAATCAGCTTTGGGATTATTGTGCAGAACTGAGGAGATCCAGTCTTGGTAGTACAATTCTAATGAAGACTCACACTTTTAATAAAGGAGACCTGGCAGCTGAGATGGAGTTATAGAATGGAGTGCCCTATTTTGAGAGATTGTATATTTGCTAGGCTGGGTGTAAAAAGGGATTCTTGGCAGGTGTAGAAACCACATTTTGTACCCCGTACGACTCAGACCCTCGTTCCCCAATGATGTTAGAATTCTAAAGCCCAAGGTTGATTTAGGGCCCAATTAGATAAGAATTAACTTGAGGAAAGCGTTTATGGAAAATATAACTTATTTTTGAACTAAGTGTCCATTTCGAACAGCTTATTTAGTTAAAGGGATAATTACAGTAAACCCACCTGAGGTTTGACCCGTTTTCACGTTGCCTACCTGTGGTTCAAAACTTATCACTTTGCCCACCTGTACATCAATCCGTTACCCCCCCATTACCCACCTCACCCTCAGACGTTAGAAAAACACCCTTTTATGCCAAATTAGAACATTACACGGATCAAACAACATGAACTCACTCTCTTTTCCTCACGAGCCCTACAAACGCGAAAGTCCTTGTAACGCTGGGGTTTTGATTTTTCTGATCGTGCTTTCGTGTGAGGGTGAGGTTTTGACCTTGGGTTGTCTTGAGTCGTTGAATATTCGAAGATAGATCATCACCAGGTACGACATTTCTACTTTATGGTTCTGAGCTGGGGTTTCAAGTTTTGATGATAGCGTTGATTCACAGGAAGTTGATAATCGATGTCTTCTTCGAGTGGAAATTACTCAGGTTCATGTGGGTATTTGTGTACATATGAGACTTGTGTGCTGAGAACAAGTCTGACAGTGGATAATTTTGGGAGAAGATTTCTGGGTTGTAGCCGATATAAGGTAAGTATACTTTTTACTTAATCTAGCTGATTCACATGAGATTGGAATGTGATGTGTTCAATTCAATTTATGAATAGATTGGTCCCAAGTGCCCTTTCTTTAGATGGATTGATGACCCCACTTGTGTGCGTGGGAATGAAGCTGCCCATTTGGTGCAACAAAAGCTGGATTTACTGCGGAGTGAGCTGCAACTTGCACGTGAAAGGGAAAGAGAAGCTACCCAGGCAACAGCAGAAGCTACCCAAATGGTAGAAATTGCTCAAGACAGGGCAGCAAAAGCCATTGAGAGGGAGAGAAAGTTTCGAGCTTCCTCTGTTCAAGCCAAGGAGATAGCAGTGAGAGCTTTAAAGCAAGAGAGAAAGTGCAGAATTGAACTAATTCTGTCATGGTTTTTTTTTGTTTTGGTTATGTTGTTTTCATGTTTTGGCTCAAGTGAAAATGTTGGAATGATGAGATTGAGTCCGCCTGATGGGTTGTAATATAAGCTGGTCCTCAATTGTATTGTAATAGAACTATGAAAGAATTTTTTGAGAATGAGAACTATGTAAGGTGGTAGATGCTATTGGCTTGAAGCCACTTAATAATATAAGCCTTTTTAAGATAAAGTGTTATTTATGTTAGATGTTGTTGGTATTTTTGTTTAAAGTGAATTGGCTACTTGTGAGCTGTGAGCTGTGAGCTGTTGGTGTTGGTGTTTTGTTGGATGTTGTGAGCTGTGTTGGTTTGTGCATAAAGTGCATTGTGTGAAGACAATTGTGTTGAAAGTGAGTTTAAAGTGCATTGTGTGAAGACAATTGTGTTGAAAGTGAATTTAAAGTGCATGACAATCTGCCAACTTGCAAGAAAAGACAACAAATTCAACACATACACCTGCTATTCAACACATACACCCTGCACACATAAACAAACTCATATAATAATAACTCATATGACAAACTACAATAATCAGAACAATAATTCTGAACACCTGTCATTAAGTTGGGAAATTGTATACATATTTTAAGGTGGCATTGAATAGTCTTTCATCAACCACCAGTAAATATAAGGCATTTGATACAACAACCAAAACAGTTGCAGCTGCCCAATGTTTACAAAACTTACAAAAATACAAAAAGTGTTTGAACAGCTGTATCAAAAAGTGTCTTGCCATTGTCTGCCCTGCCATTGTCTACAAACTACATAAAACCCTAACACTACATAACCCTAATACATTATACATAGCAACAAAAGTGTCTTGACTTAGTCTTCATTTACTGCCCCTGCCCCTGCCCCTGCCTCTCCCACCACAGCTGGCCTTTCCACCTCTTATTCTACATTTCTGAGCTCTAGCTGCATCATCCCTTCCTCTTAAAGCAGCTCCTCTGGTAGCAGGTGGTCTTGTAGGCTACAAAGTACAAGAATTCACATGTTAGCTACCAACATCACAGTTTTATGAATAAAACATCAAACCTAACACTACAGTACCTGTGATGATAGTGGTCTATTGTCCCATGTTTTTGCAGGGGTGTATGGTGTTGGCTGGCTTGAAGAGAACCAAGGAACTCCTCTAACTGTGTACCTGAAGTCTGAAGAGTACCATTGACTTGGGTTCTGTGACCATGGAGCTGGTGGCCCTAACCATGGAGCTTGTGGCTATGGAGCTGGAACTTATGGCTGTGACCTTGCTGCCTGGTTGGATGAGGCCATAGTGTAAGGCTGATGTGTTGGTGGGGGCTGAACTGAGGATTGGGTCTGTGATGAAGATGGGGCCTGGGATCCTTGTCTGTGTGTAGAAGGCCTTCCACTTCCCTGCAACCAAATATGAGCATGTTTTTACAGTGTCAGTTATTGGAATTTTGCATTTGAATAAAAAAATTTTGTAAAAACTTACAGATTTCCCTTTCTACAATCTCTGCCTCCTCTCCCATGCTGTCTCACCAGTGACATTGGCCTTGCATCCCCTTGCATTGTGCCCTTCCTGTTGACACCTTCCACACCTCACTGGCCTGTTTCCTCTAGACACCTTATAAGGGTTCGGCTCATCAGCATCTCTCTTCCTCTTTATGGGTGGCCTGTCTGGTGGCTTATAGACAGTAGGTGCAACAGGCTTGGGTTGGCCACTTGACATCCACTCAGACTAGCCAGGCATGGGAGGTATGGGTGTCTTATATGTCTCCACATAAGCATCCTTGTAGTAGCATGGATGGGTGTAGTCTTCTGGTTTCTCACGATTCATAAAAATGGCTGCAACTCCATGCTTGCAAGGGATTCCTGTCAAGTCCCATACTCTACAACTGCATGTCCTATTTACCAAGTCCACCACATGCCTTTCCCTCTCATTGTCAACCTCATACACAAACCTCCCAGAAGGAACTGCACAGAAACTCTTACACTCTAATTTTAACTGCTCCAACTTTTTTTGTATGCTTGGACACAAATTGCCACCATACTTTTCTATGCCAGCCTTCTTTATA
Source organism: Quercus tomentella (assembly GCA_028535165.1). NCBI lineage: Eukaryota > Viridiplantae > Streptophyta > Magnoliopsida > Fagales > Fagaceae > Quercus > Quercus tomentella. The sequence goes on from JAPQVY010000155.1 coordinate 32,010,068, forward strand.
TACAGCCTGCTCATAAGCCTAACTCCGATCCACTCCAGTATTGATAAGATGGGCTTGTCTCTAGCCTTCACAATCATAGAGTTAAAACTCTCACTCAGATTGTTTACCATACAATTTGTCAATGCTCTTGAAGAAAAGTGGGATCTGGTCCACTGTGCAGGCTCTATATCAGCCAGGTATTGCCAAGCTTCTTCATCCAAACTCTTAAGATGGTCCATCCCTCTCTCAAATTCCCTGACTGATGTTGTGCCAGCACACCTCCACAGTACACTCTTCAACTCCATGCCCTTATGGTTAACCTTGAAGTTGTTGTATATGTGCTTCACACAATACCTGTGCTCCACAGTTGGGAATAGAGTCTCCATTGCAGGTAAAAGGTCCTGCAATCAAGTAAGCATTCAATGTTAGCAAGTAAGCATGTAAAAAGGTAAGCATGTAAAAAGGTAAGCATGTAATGAAGTCATGAACATGAGCTAGATGATAATACCTTCTGCCTGTCACTGATGAATACCAGATTAAGCTCATCTGGCCTGCCAATGTCATCAGCAAACTGCTCCAAGAACCAGGTGCAGCTATCCTTGTTCTCTTGCTCAACCACAACCATTGCCACTGGGAATATATTGTCATTTCCATCCTTGGCAGTGGCAGACAATAATTGCCCACCAAACCTACCCTTCAAGTGGCATCCATCCAGCCCAACAAAGGGTCTACAACCACCTAGAAAGCCAACCTTCTGAGCATTGTACCTAATGTACATCCTTTTAAACTTGGGCTCTGCATTCTCATTTTCCATCTCTGTTTGCAGAATCACCCTACTTCCTACATCTGTCCTTAATATCATTTTTGCATAATCTCTAAGTAGGCCATACTGAGCCTCTTCATTCCCAGTAATCAGCCCCCTAGCTGCCTTCCTTGATCTATACACCTGACTAAGACTTAAATCAACTGAAATCTTCTACATCACATGGTGCTTAACACCTGAGACCTCCCAATTAGGATTCTTACCAAAATCCTCCAAATACCTCTTTGCCACATAGGCTGATGTAACTTGCCCATTTTTAAATGATAGGGGGCAGGTACACTCAGGATAAAGTGTCTTGATCTCAAATGTGCACTCTCCAGTCACCATTGAGGCATAACACCTCCATCCACAATTGTTCTTACAATGTACAGAAATCTTCTTCTTCTCATTCGACTTCCACTTGACATCAATGTGATTCTGAATCACATACTCCCTCAAAGCCTTCCTAAACACCTGGGAGTTTGGGAACTTCATCCCTTTTGCCAACCTAACATTTTCCATATCAGTCCTCTCATTGAACTCCAAATTGCCAGGCCCCTACTCATCATCAAAACTATCCACACTTGCAATATCATCCTCTAAAGCTAGTTCAGCCCACTCTTCATCTAAATCTATGTTTGGAGGAGGAACATTGCTTGGGCCAGATGCATCTGTGTTTAGCTGAGGTGTATCAGTGTTTGGATGAGGTGTATCAGTGGTTGGAACAGTGTTAGGCTCATGTGGCATTGTGTGAGGTGGAGAAGACTCACCAAAAATGTCATCAGCAAAGTCTTCTCCTTCCAAGCCTTCATTCAACCAATCAAACTCCTCCTCCACACCATCACCCCCTGTAGCAACTCCTGCACCACCCCCTACACCAGCCCCTGCACCCCCTATAGCAGCCCCTGCACCAGCTCCTACACCAACCCTTGCACCATCAGGAACTTCAACTGCAAGTGGAGCATTACCACTCTTCACATACAGTATGATGGTGTCTCTTGGCCCTCCCTCATTAGGCTTCCACAAGGGTTCCACATCTTGATCATCTTCTATGAGCCTTAAGTCTTGCTCCAAGTTGCCCCCAGGACCTAATAATGAACCCTGCACGGTTCATCAATCCCCAATTCCTCACATATACCTTTTATTTCAAAATAACCAAGCAAATCAGCATCCCTGTACACTATTTCAACTTTCCCACCAAAGTACTCTAAACTAGGGTTCCACACAAAAGCATCCCCATAATGTACCTCCAATTTCACTTCAACATCCATCTGTAATAACAAATTACAAGTTGACACGTATACAATTAACAATTAAAGAATTGTAAACAACAAAAGAGGCAAAAGAGTAAAAATTTTCTGCAACGCACACAGAGGGACCACATTTTCTGCTTTTCTTTTGATTTTGATTCTATTTTACTAAATAGCACATGCAAACACTAAAAATTTCAACCCAATAGAAACTTGGGTCCACTGTGAGACACAATGACCACGACAGACAAAGTGCCAACAGACAAAATGCCCATAAACAAACACAAATCCAAAGAACAAGTGGTCACATTTTTCATAAATATCAACAAACACAACCAATATTCTCATTCCATTACATGTAACATTGACCATTGATTGATTACTCAAAAAAAAATAAAACAACCACAAGCCCAAAGTAAAAACCCAAACAGTGACTGATTTCTTACCAGGATTTTAGTCACTCGAACAACCCGTTGCTCGTCTAGGTTTACACTTGCAGCAGTATGTCAATATCAGATGCAGAATGGATTTTTCGCGTTTGTAGGGCTCGTGAGGAAAAGAGAGTGTGTTCGCATTGTTTGATCCGCGTAATGTTCTAATTTGGCATAAAAGGGTGTTTTTCTAACGTCTGAGGGTGAGGTGGGTAACGAGGGGGTAACGAATTGATGTACAGGTGGGCAAAGTGATAAGTTTTGAACCACAGGTAGGTAACGTGAAAACGAGCCAAACCTCAGGTGGGTTTACTGTAATTATCCCTTAGTAAAAATTAAAAACTTTTTACTAAAAGTGTAGAAAAAAATGTTAAAAAATAAGCTAAAATGTACAGTGGGACCCATGAATAGTATCAAAAAGTGCACATAGACCCATGAATAATAGCAAAAATAAGCTGAAAGTGGAGATAAGCTGAAAAATTTAGCTCATCCCAAACGCACACTAAATAAACTATTTTGGGAAAAAAAAAAAAAAAAAAAGACTACAGAAAATATGCATTATGGAGATTTTGTGTGGCCCTGTCAATGTACTGCCATCTATTGTAAGTTGCTCTTGTGATCCTTGTTGTTTTTCAGTTGGAAGTAAATTAATTAATTTGTAGGTCTTAGTTGAGATAAGTTCAAACATGTCCCTAGAAGCAAAGGGCTTCATTTTTTTGTGGACAATGAAATCAGGGTTTCAACTTACAATAGGATGATGAAAATTTTCAGATTCCTACAATTGTTGGATTATCATCCTCCCCATAAGCATGGGGTGGTTGGGGATTCAAGTTGCCCCAAGTCCATGAGTAAATACTTGAAAAATAATTCTACTGTTTCTGTGAATTTCATATTGTTTTGATTAATTACAAAAAGGCAACCAAACATGTGATGCATAATTCCCCCATGACTCCCCCCCAAAATCACGGCACTCCTCTTTTCTTTCTTCTCACTCAAATACTTAATAGAATGGTTTTGTTATTAAAAAATAAATAAACAAAATAAATAAATAAATAAACCAAAATTCACTATGTGCATCATTAGCAAAGAAATCCATGACGATGACTCCACATCATGGTATGATCAACCAGGGGCATAGCCAGGAATAATTACTTTGGGAGGCCGGATTGTAGTAGAAATATACTAAATATAATTCATAAGTCTATTGAATAAAAAATTATCAACTTTGATATATCATCATATTCTTGAACATAAAAAAAACTGTCTAGTTTAATGTAGACATACAAAATATCCAAAAAAGAACATTCACATCAAATCATGCTTAGTGGCGATTTTTCATGGAGTAAAATTCATCCATTATCATCTCTATAGTGAAATTCCTTGCGATTTCCTTCTTTATATAAACTATTATATTATCTACTAAAAGTTCATCCTCTATTCTATTGTGAAATTTTGTTTTTGAAAGTTTCATAGCTGAGAAAGCTCGTTCTATAGTTGTTGTAGAAATTAGAAGGGTCAACACAAGACGAATAAGTCTATCAATCAAAAAATAGATTTTAGACTTTCCTGGAATTTTTTATCCCTTACATAGCTCAGAAATTGTACTCATATTCAGAAAATCTGGATGTTTTGTCACATCAAGCTCATAATGTTGCAATTGAGACTCCAAAAGTTCTTGTTCTTGTTCAATGAAATCTTGAGGATAATATTTCTTAACCAAATTGCATATATCAACAATTTTGAATAATCTAAAAGCATCCTTGGGATTTAAAGCTGAACTAAGAATGACAAGTTCCGTTGTTACATCACAAAATCTACTTTTCAATTCTTGCTGAAGGTGTAAAAATTAGTCATGACGGACCTCCTTGATGGGCTTGACGGATCTTAGCCCATGGGCCGAGAATGGGTAAGCCCAGGGGATGGTAGGAACCCTAACTTAAACTACTTGTCACACACCCCAGAAATCAGGAAGAATCCCAAGGGAGATCGGAATCCTAGTGCATGGAGAATTCCGGAAGATACGCGTGTTAATGAAGGATCTTCTCTACAAAGAAATAACTTGTCCATCACGTTTGGGATTACTCAAAAGGATTCCTATAAGGAAAAGACTTCTACGTTAAGGAAAAGAGTCCACCCTTCTACTACTATAAAAGCCCCAATACCCTCACAAATCGAGGTACGCATAATTTACCCTCTCTAGCACTCTAGAGTTGTGAGAATAGTTCAAACTTAACCTTCGGAGGGTATTTGGCTGGCACCGCACCGGCGCTCTCTGCTAGGTCTTCTTTTTTTGTTATGTAGGTGATGTTTCGAACGTGCGAGCACTGTGTGGCTTACTGGTGATTTCTTCGGCATCATCAATTGGCGCCATCTGTGGGAATCGACGTCATATTAACGCTTCCCAGACAAAAAGTTGCATGGTGCTCACTCGCTCAATGGCAACCACTAACGACGTTCAAGAAGAAGAACCACCCACGACCGCACTCGAGAGACAAGTTAAAACTCTCACCATTGCCATGGAACGCCTTACCAAACAAAATCACAACTTGGAAGAGCAGCTGCGCCAGAAAAACGCAGCACCAGACAATCAAGGAGCAGACCAAGAAGGAACCAGCGCTGACAGAAGGAACCAAGAGAGACCTCAGGCCAGTAACACCCCGAGTAGACTGAAGCGACAAAACGTGAGCATCCCTTCCCTCGCAGATACGGCTTCGCCACCTATTATCGCGGAGATGCAGGCGATGAAGGAACAGATGGAAGTTATGATGAACGCTCTCAAGGGACGAGTGTCCAGCGATCTTGACGACCTTGTTAACCAAACTGACTCGCCGTTCACCGCCTCCGTCAACTCCTTCCCATTACCGAGTAAGTTCCACATGCCACAGATAGATAGCTATGACGGGGTCAGGGACCCTCTGGACCACCTAGAGACCTTTAAGACACTAATGCACCTTCAAGGAGTAGCGGACGCAATCATGTGTAGGGCATTCCCTACAGCGCTGAAGGGTGCAACGAGGATTTGGTTCAGCCGGCTGACACCCAACTCGATCAGCACCCTCAAGGAGCTAAGCGCTCAATTCATTGCGCACTTCATCGGAGGACATCGGTACAAGAAGTCTACGGCTTGTTTGATGAGTATCAAGCAGCGGGAGGATGAAACGTTGAGGGCCTACATATCCCGGTTCAATAAGGAGGCACTCTCGATCGACGAAGCCGACGACAAGATACTCATAGCAGCGTTCACGAATGGGCTGAAGAAGGGTAAGTTCTTGTTCTCCTTGTATAAAAACGACCCAAAAACCATGTCAAAAGTGCTTTACAGGGCCACCAACTATATGAACGCTGAAGACGCATTGTTGGCCCGAGAAGAAAGACCTAGGAAAAGAGAAAGGCAAGAAGACACCCGGCAGGACCAGAGCCAGAAAAAGGCGAGGACAGGAGACCGAAGGGATGAAAGACGCCCTAAGCCCCCGGGGGGGAGATTCACGAGCTTCACTCCATTGACCGCCCTGATAGATCAAGTCTTAATGCAAATCAAAGACGAAGGGGCTCTGACGTTCCCTGGAAAGCTGAAGAGTGATCCCAACAGGCGGTCTAGGGACAAATATTACCGCTTCCACCATGACCATGGTCACGACACGGTCGATTGCTATGACCTAAAGTAGCAAATCGAGGCCCTTATCAGACAAGGAAAATTGCAGAAGTTCGTTAGCAAAGAGAAAACGAATCCACCACCACAAGACCAACACCCCCGACGGGATAATGAGCTACAAAGACCCCCCATAGGGGAAATAAGGATGATCATAGGAGGAACGGCTATCGCTGGGTCATCTAAAAAGGCCCGCAAAACCTACCTTCGGATGGTACAAAATTTTCAGCTGACGGGAGTTGTGCCGAAGATAGCACAAAGAAAAGGCCCCATAATCGGGTTCTCAGAAGAGGATGCACGACGCCTTCACCATCCACATGACAATGCGCTCGTCGTCAGCTTACGGGTAGAAGACTACAACATGCACCGGGTGTTGGTCGACAACGGCAGTTCAATAGATATTTTATACTACCTGGCATTCCAGCAGATGAGGATCGACAGGGAGCGATTAATTCCGAAGCAATTGATTCCGACAAAAGGGAGCCGGGTATTCCCCCTAGGCGTAGTCACATTGTCCGTAATGGTAGGCGATTACCCTCAGCAGATAACCAAGGACGTAACATTCTTGGTGGTCGATTGCTCGTCTGCCTACAACGCTATCCTCGGATGACCCACGCTCAATTCGTGGAAGGCGGTAACTTCAACTTACCACCTAATGATTAAGTTCCCTACTGACTACGGAGTAGGGGAGCTGCGTGGAAGTCAGATGGCCGCGTGCGAATGCTATGTAGCCATGACGGAAATGGAGGATCAGGTCCAGGCTTTGAATATAGAAGAGCACCAGACGGTGACAGAGCCAGTAGAGAAGCTAGAAGAGATACTCCTTGACAGTTCCGATCCTGGCCGAACGACCAAAATTGGAACACTCGCTAACCCCGCAATCCGTCAAGAGCTCATAACCTTCCTCAGAGGCAATCGAGACGTATTCGCCTGGAGTCATGATGATATGCCAGGAATAGACCCTTCAGTCATGGTGCACGGGTTGAATGTATCGCCTGCCTTTCCACCTGTCCAACAGAAGAAGAGAGTGTTCGCCCCCGAACGAGATCGGGCCATAGCAGAAGAAGTCCGTAAACTATAGGAAGTAAGCTTCATTAGGGAAGTATACTATCCCGATTGGCTAACAAACGTAGTAATGGTCAAAAAAGCTAGCGGAAAGTGGCGGATGTGTGTGGATTTCACCGACCTTAACAAAGTTTGCCCCAAAGATAGCTATCCCCTCCCAAAGGTCGACATCCTAGTAGACTCAATGGCCCAACACCAGTTGCTGAGCTTCATGGACGCCTTCTCGGGGTACAACCAAATCCGAATGCACGAAACTGATCAGGAAAAAACTTCGTTCGTGACCAGTCAAGGCCTCTTCTGTTACAAAGTGATGCCCTTCGGCCTGAAGAACGCAGGCGCAACGTACCAAAGACTTATGAACAAAATGTTCGCGCAGCAGATTGGGAGGAATGTCCAGGTCTACATTGACGACATGCTAGTAAAAAGTCGAAGGGAGGAAGATCATCTGGAAGACCTCAAAGAAACATTCAACACCCTTCGTTCTTACAACATGAAGCTCAATCCAGGAAAATGCGCTTTTGGAGTGACGGCGGGAAAATTCCTAGGATTTATGGTGTCCCAAATGGGAATTGAGGTAAACCCAGACAAGATTCGGGCCATTATGGAGATGACGCCACCAAGAAATGTGAAGGAGGTGCAAATCCTCAACGGAAAAATAGCGGCACTGAATAGGTTCGTGTCAAGGGTGACGGACAAATGTTTGCCCTTCTTCCGCACGCTAAAGAGATCGTTCGAGTGGATTGCCGAATGCCAGCAAGCATTCGAGGAGTTGAAGGCTTATCACTCCTCCCCACCATTGCTGAGCCCGTCACAGCCAGGAGAAGAGCTTTTTCTCTATCTAGCCGTCTCCCCCATAGCCATCAGCGCTACCTTAGTTAAAGAAGAAGAAAAAGTACAAAAGCCCGTATACTACGTGAGCCGAGCGCTTCGCGGTGCTGAAGAAAGATACTCGCCTATGGAAAAACTTGCCTTTGCATTAGTTACGGCGGCTCGCAAGCTCAAACCGTACTTTCAAGCCCATACAGTGAACATCCTAATCGACAAGCCCTTATGACGGGCAATGAGCAATCCTGAGGCTGCGGGTCAACTGGCCTTATGGGCTATAGAGTTAAGCGAATTTGATATTCAATACCGCCCACGAACCGCCATCAAAGGGCAAATCATCGCAGACTTCATAGCAGAATTCACTCATGACGAAGACAAGGGGGCAGAAGAGTCCCCTCATTGGAGCATATATACGGACGGGTCATCAAACAGACAAGTCGGAGGGGCCGGCATTGTGCTACTATCGCCCGAAGGAGATATAGTTGAATGTATGGTCCGTCTCGACTTCCCCGCTACAAACAACGAATCAGAGTATGAAGCATTAATAGCAGGACTCGACCTCATCAAAGCAGCAGGAGCCGCAAGGGTAGTCGTTTACTGCGACTCTCAGGTCATTACTAACCAAATAAATGGAGACTACGAGTGCAAGGGCGAAAGGATGAAGAGGTACCTTGATTAAGCAAGGGCAAGAGTAGATGACCTAGAAGCCAAAATCGTCCAAATCCCCAGAAGAGAAAATGAGCAAGCCGACCATCTTGCCAAAACCGCTTCAGCAGAGCATATGATCGTACCCGATAATGTACTCTCTTTCGTTCAGCTTTCTCCCCTAATAGATTCTGGTGACATACAGGAGATAGGCTCTAGAAGTAATTGGACCACGCCGTTAGTTTCATACTTAAAAAACGGGGTCTTACCAGACGGGAAGGAGGCGGCAAGAAAGCTGAAGGTCCAGGCGGCTAGATTCGTCTTGATAAAAGATATCCTGTACAAAAGAGGTTTCTCCCGTCCATACCTAAGATGCTTGGGTGCGGAAGAAGCGGACTACGTCATAAGGGAGGTACACGAGGGGATTTGCGGGAACCATTCTGGGTCAAGATCATTGGTACACAAGCTTGTGCAAGCAGGGTATTATTGGCCCACCATGCAGAAGGACGCGGAGGCTTATGTCAAAACTTGCAACAAATGTCAGACGTTCAGCAACTTCATCAAGCAACCGTCCGAAGAATTGACCCCATTGACGGCACCTTGGCCATTCGCTCAATGGGGACTGGACATCATGGGCCCATTCCCAACAGCGGTCAGGCAGTTAAAATTTCTGGTAGTTGGCATAGACTATTTCACTAAATGGGTAGAAGCAGAAGCCTTAGCCACAATCACGGAGAAAAACATCCGAAGCTTTGTCTGGAGAAATATCATATGCAGGTACGGGATACCCAGAGTGCTAGTCTCTAACAACGGCAAGCAATTTGACAACAGCGCGTTCAAGGCTTTCTGTTCAGAACTAGGAATCAAGAACCACTACTCGTCACCTGCGCACCCACAGGCTAATGGACAGGTCGAAGTTACGAACCGGTCCTTGCTTAAGATAATCAAAACCCGGCTCGAGGGGGCAAAGGGTATCTGGCCAGACGAGTTACCAAGCGTTCTGTGGGCATACCGGACCACAGCAAGAACCCCCACTAGAGAAACACCATTTCGTCTAGCATACGGAAGTGAAGCCGTCATTCCCGCAGAAGTAAGGCTCACAAGCTATTGGGTGGAGAACTACGACATGAATGAGAACGAGAAGGCCATGCGCCTTGAGCTCGACCTAGTGGACGAAGTCAGAGCAGTAGCAGAGCAGAGGTTGGCGCGTTATCAGAATCTCATGGCAAAACACTATAACACCAAAGTGAGGCATAGGGACTTTCAGGTCGGCGATCTTGTACTACGGAAAGTAATGGGCACCGCTAGAGATCCTTCGCAAGGAAAGCTTGGCCCCAACTGGGAAGGACCCTACAGAATCACGTCATGGCAGAGGAAGGGGACTTACCACCTCGAGACGATGGACGGACAGAAGCTGCAGCACCCATGGAACACGGAGCATCTATGGAAATACTACTAGTAGAGAGAATATGAAAAACAACGATTCTTACTTAGCTTTAGCTACAATTATTAGTTTTCGTTTAATAATTTTTGCTACAATGTTTTTTGCCTTTTAAGCCCAAGGGGGCAGGTACTTTTCCTACAAACGTATTTTCTTTTAGAGGATATTTATTCAGACACAATCGTATTTCTCTACTTAAATTCTCAAAAAAGGATGGATTACCATGGGTGCAGATGACTTACATAGTCCACAAAGTGGACGGATCACCCACAGGGTGAGAAAATTTACAGTTCACAAAGTGGACGGATCACCCACAGGGTGAGAAAATTTACAAAGTCCACAGAGTGGACGGATCACCCTCAAGGTGAGAAAATTTACAAAGTCCACAAAGTGGACGGATCACCCACAGAGTGAGAAAATTTACAAAGTCCACAAACTGGACGGGTCACCCACAGGGTGAAAATTGACAAAGTCCACAAACTGGACGAATCACCCACAGGGTGAAAATTTACAAAGTCCACAAAGTGGACGGATCACCCACAGGGTATAAATATTACAGTCCACAAAGTGGACGGATCACCAACAGGGTGAGAAAATATACAAAGTCCACAAAGTGGACGGATCAACCACTGGTTGAGAAAATATACAGTCCACAAAGTGGACGGATCACCAACAAGGTGAGAAAATATACAAAGTCCACAAAGTGGACAGATCACCCACTGGGTGAGAAAATATACAAAGTCCACAAAGTGGACGGATCACCCACTGGGTGAGAAAATATACAATCCACAAAGTGGACGGATCACCCACAGGGTGAGAATTTACAAAATCCACAAAGTGGACGAATCACCCACATGGTGTAAATATTACAGTCCACGAAGTGGACGGATCACCCACTGGGTGGGAACATATACAGTCCACAAAGTGGACAGATCACCCACAGGGTGAGAATTTACAAAATCCACAAAGTGGACGAATCACCCACGGGGTGTAAATATTAGTCCACAATGTGGACGGATCACCCACAGGGTGAGAAAATATACAGTCCACAAAGTGGACGGATCACCCACAGGGTGAGAATTTACAAAATCCACAAAATGGACGAATCACCTTCATGGTGAGAAAATTCAGTCCCCAAAGTGGACGGAACACCCGTAGGGTGGAAATGTTGTCCACAAAATAGACGGACAAAACATAAAGTGGATATAATCATAAATTCACGAGATGGACGGGTCAAAAATAGTTAAATTTATTACCAACTCCAAAAATGGACGGACCGTCTATAAACTTAAAATCCACGACATTACCAAATCATCTTAGACGAGCGACAGTTGAAATCCATAAATAGACGGATGAAAAATAAAAAACCCACAAGCATCGACGGACAATTCGGGTTGGTGACGACAAGCCCATAAAACATGTGTATCTAGTTCTAAAAGGACGGATACACACCCGTCAACTGCACGTATCACTGAACTTGGTGAAAATTTCAAAATGATAGACGGGATAAGTTTCATGGACGGACATTCATGCAACTTTCAAATAACAAGAAATTATAAAATAGGCATATAAATTGTGGAATAAAACATCAAAAAAACCCTTAAAGGGTAATTGTTTAATCCACAAAATTGAGAATAAATTGTTCTCAAAAAATTGACAGCTAAATTAAGTGCTTTCTACATTTTTGGGTCGGCATCTTGGGCATTCTTCGCTAGAGCTGACTCTCCGTCTCCTTGAGCCGCATTATCCACAAATAGATCCTCTGTGTTCTCCGAGGCAATGGGCAAAGCAGACATCTGACCTTGATCTTCAACAGTTATCATGGACACGTCTAGGTTAGGGTAGGTTTTCTTAACTTGACGGAGGGCGTCGTCAAAGCCTTGGAGGAATGAGTCTCCTAGCTCGGCCAATAAAGCGTCGGAATCTCGGTATTGACGGATCGCTGTCTCGTTAGCCTGACGGAGGCTTTTCTTCAAGTCTTGTATCTCCTTATCTTTAACCGCCAAGGCCTTCCCTGCCTCATCCGTCCTTTTCTCCAGCTCCTTCCTTACCTGCTCAGAAAGGTCAAACTTCTTCTCCATGGTGGACTTCCACTTGTTAAGATGACCCAGCTCTTCCTCCGTCTGTTCTGCCTTCGCTCGCACACGTTCCTGAGCAGCTTCACGGTTAAGGCAGCGATCCATTAGGCCCTTCATCATGACAAGGACTGGAACAAGCAAGTTAAGAAAAGTGTTAGACAAAAAACAGGTGGAATGACAGGCAAAAGTTGACGGACAAGCTTACCTGTGCTACAGCAAAGAGACCCATCTCCCCCATTGCTTCCTTCGAATGATTGCCCAAGTCCTCATAGTCTTCCGACGAAATAATAGACGAAAGCCTCTCCAGGGCAAATTTGGAGTCGTCTCGAAGCAGAGGAGGAGGTTTCTCCTAGCTTGTGGACGGGGCCTTCATCAAACCCTTGCCTATTCCATGTTTTATTGGGGTGACAGTCTTCACACCCGCATCCATTAACCCTACGACGGGTTCCAGTGAGACTTTCGGTTGCTTAAGTGGATGGTCAGACTTGGACGAAGGCTTTCTCTTTATCGACGGAGTCGTCCCTGTAGGAGCCGGCTCGCCGGACTCCTTTCTCTTGGCAGCCTGTAACTTTATCTGAGCCCTTCTCTTCGCATTGTCCATCTCTGAAAACAATAAAAGGACGGATAAAGTTATTGATTTGAATTTAAGCCATGTATGCAAATAAAGGTTGACGGACTTACATCTGTGAATTTTTTCGCTGTATCTGACGGCTTCAAGTGTGGGTGCAAGACCGTCACAATACCAGTGGATGGTGTCTGGGTTTACCAACTTCGCCCAAGTCCTTTCCTCCGACTTGGTCTTTTGAAAAATCTTCTCAAGGAAACCAAACTCCTCGACACTAACTTGAGGACGCCGTCTACTTGGAAAAACGGACGGTCATAAGGATGATCATAATAAATTAAGCGAATGTAATAAAGCTTACAGATTAGGACGGATGCATACGGGTCGGATCTAACACTCCCCAGGTTGTGTCAACAGGCATAAAATCCGTCTCCCCTGGGTGACTCATCCATTCGTCGCCCTCTAAGAAGAAGTAGCGACTCTTCCAGTCTCTATTCGAGTTAGGTGTTTCAAAAATAACCCTCAACAGTGGACTCCTACTGGCAAAACTATACATTCCCTTTGACCTGTCAATCTCATCTGGACGGTAGCAATGAAGAAATTCACGCACCGTAAGCCTCCTGGCACCGTCTGTCATAGCACCATAGAGAATCTCCATTGCTATGAAGACCCTCCAGGCATTTGGTGATATCTGGGTGACGGACAGACCCAAATAATTTAGAAGTTCTCTATGCAAGGTACTTAAAGGAAACCTAAGTCCCGCCTTCAACATCTGTTCGTACATTACAACACCGTCTACCCCCTCATAATAACATTTCTCCGATACGTAGGGTAGACAGATTGAAATGTAGTCTGGAATTTGAAAAATGGCCCTAAATGTGCTGAAGTGTTTCTCCTTGATGACGGATGTGAATTTATGCACCGTCCACTCTGGTGACATGATGAACTCCCTAAGTCCATCAGCACCGATGACGGATCTTAATGGTTGATCCTCGCCGTCATCAGAAATATTCTCTAGTTCAGCCATCTCCATATCCTCATTTGTTGAGGACGAGGAAGATGCAGACGGACTCCTCTCTTCGCACGGACTCTCTTGGTCTTTATGACCGAACGGGTATACTTCCTCGTAATCCGCCCCGTCACGAACTACCGACTGATTACTTGACGCACTAGACATTGCCTACAAGTGACAACAAAACCTAAGACAGACGGATCTAGAAGCGTTGACGGGGGTATATGAAAATCTAACAAAACGAAAAGCACCAATGAAAGACTTGTAAAACCATAATAAGTACTCATCAAGTCTGAGTTACTGAAGGTCGACGGTTGTATAGATGACGGGTACAGATATTCGACGGAACGCTGTCTGACAAGGGTGACGATCATGCTCTGATAATGCGTTTTGGCTGAAAAATGGAGAAAAGAGAGAAGAGAAGTGTAATATATATAGGTAAAATGCACAGAAGACGAAGCGACGCTTCGATCCGGGACAAAATCCTATCCAAACATGACACGTGTCGTACCTCATAAATACATGACCACCTGTCAACAAATGATCGCAGTTATCGTCGTCCTCCTGGGAAACCGTCAAAGAACATTCAACCGTCAAACCCAAAAGATTATTTTACCGTCACCCTAGTAGTCCGTCCACTATTTTCATGACGGATTATAGGGTGAAGGGGGCAACTGAAGGTGTAAAAATTAGTCATGACAGACCTCCTTGATGGGCTTGACGGATCTTAGCCCATGGGCCAAGAATGGGTAAGCCCAAGGGATGGCAGGAACCCTAACTTAAACTACTTGTCACACACGCCAGAAATCAGGAAAAATCCCAAGGGAGACCGGAATCCTAGTGCATGGAGAATTCCGGAAGATACGCGTGTTAATGAAGGATCTTCTCTACAAAGAAATAACTTGTCCATCACGTTTGGGATTACTCAAGAGGATTCCTATAAGGAAAAGACTTCTACGTCAAGGAAGAGAGTCCACCCTTCTACTACTATAAAAGCCCCAATACCCTCACAAATCGAGGTACGCATAATTTACCCTCTCTAGCACTCTAGAGTTGTGAGAATAGTTCTAACTTAACCTTCGGAGGGTATTTGGCCGGCACCGCACCGACGCTCTCTGCTAGGTCATCTTTTTTTGTTGTGTAGGTGCTATTTCGAACGTGCGAGCACTGTGTGGCTTACTGGTGATTTCTTCGACATCATCACTTGCAATTTTTTTTGAGGGAATTCTTGCAATTGAAAGTTTATTGCAACTGTAAATATGCCAATTCTAAAATCTACCGATTGCGTGACAGCATGAGATGAGAAGGGAAAAAATAAAATAGGTCAGTTTTTTTTTTTTCTTTTTTTGGACGGTGAGGACTGAGGAGGCATGAGACTGGGTTTTGTTTTGTTTGATTAGGGATTCTCTCCGCCCCTGTGATCAGCTACCTTTGAAGTTAACTTTCGTTTAACCGCTGATGCTTGTTGCACATGATTTGCAGGGTTTGAATGTCTACAGCATCCTGCTCCATGACACTTTGGTGATGTCCCGTAATGCTGTAAACAGAATTGTTGAGAGGATGCACACTCCAATTAACCGTTAAAGCGTCATCCACATTATAAAATCTACTCCAATTTTAGCTGATAATAGGAATCAAATCTCTTTTGTAGGAGTAAAGGAAAAACCCAAAAAATAATTGTATGTTTTTCCTGCCCAAATATACAGATGCATGGCTGTGCATGTTGATATTTTCTTGTTTATTATCTTGTTTCTTTGATTAGGGTTTTTATTTATTTATTAAATTTGGGCTAGTTTCAATTAGGATGACCAGGAAATGGGAATTGAGAATGGTTTTCAGAAACAGGCTCACTTTCTCCTGTATGTTTCTTGATGTGCCACTGCCTCATATTACAATTTACACACAAGTTCTTAAGGTTCCATATATCCTGTACTTTTTGAAACATGTCCAATTAGGATGACAATTACTAGACCATGGCATGTTTTACAATGGGTGATAAAACCTATGGCTAAGGATTTTTGTGCGCCTTCTAGCTAAGGATTCGTTTATTTTTTTAAATTAATTATATATTATATTAGATTAGATGGTAGATTTCATCATGAAATATTTTAATTGAGACCCAATAGAGGAGATAATACCGAATAATTACTTTCAAACCCAAAAGATAAAAAAACAGTCCCACGAGCCAAAAAGAAAAATGGGGCTTCATTCAAAGAGAGTCAGAATGATGTAAGTATGTAACTGACCAATCCTGCAAACTTGATAGATTCTACAATTTTCTTTTTCATATTTTAAAATTGAAATTTTGGAACCTGAAAAAAAGATGATGGTGATAATATCATTATAAAATTGCAGTGAAAGTCCCTGGCAATCTGGCACAACCAGAAACACAATTGGCCCAGGCTCAATAAATAGCTCATTTATTCAATTTCGTCATGGGTTTTAGATCCATTTGAACCGCCCAATAGGGAAAAGTGAGACCCCCTTTGCTATAAACAAGCCCACCTACCTGCAGGTACCACATTACGTATGTCCTAATCCTGCTACGGAATCCATGGCCCACTATCTTGCCTATATATGGACAAAGTTGGCCAAATTATAACTCTGGTGTGGTTCATGCACATTTTTTACAGTTTGAATTTCTTTCCATTTAAAATAAATTAAAGTGTTTCTTTTTTTTAATCTTTCGTCTAAACTATATTAATGGTATCACTTCCATTCATTAATTCACTTCTCAACTTTCAAATTAGTTACTTTGATCTCTCAATTTTCAAATTAAGTCAACTTTATCCTTTGAAGTAGACTTGAGGAAGGATAAACTTGATTTTGGAAAGTTGAGGAGATGAAATTATAAAATTATTTGAATAGATAGGGGCAAAATTAAAATGTCCCCAATTGTTAGAGGACCAAAAGGGTAGTTCCATTGCCGACAAATTTTTATTAATTACTTTTTTAAAAGGTGACATATTAGCTTATAAGATATATGTAATGTAATAAAATTTGTAGTTACCCTTACATCACTCTATTATGAAATAAATATATAATATAAAATCAATTGGAAGACTATTGAGTAATACAATTATGTGGTACTCTCTCCTCTCACATGAATGATAGATCCTACCATAAATTTTGAAAATTCCAAATTAATGGATTAAACGGTTTTGACCCCTAATAGACTTTTTGCCAATTTTAAGCATGTGAACAATTAGGTCCAATTCTTAAATAGCCAATTACATATTGCATGAAAATACACAAAAAGTAGTAATATCCCAAACTCACACACCCAAACACAAGATGTGTTTACAGAGAGAAAAACCTGAGAGGAAAAAAAAACTCTTCGAGGTGTAGCCTAACAAATGAATCCACAAGAAAAATAGTTGCAATACAATACACTTACAGACCCTCATAGTGTGTGTGTCTATATATATATATATATATATATACACACACACATACTTATATCCAAGCTCTCCACTCCTACTAGCAATCAGCTGCATCAACCCTTTTTCTTCCTAGTCTGAATCTAAAAGTTGAGACGCCAATTGCAAATCCAAGCTAATGGATACTCCAAGGCCATTTCAAGGTTTTTTGGGATATGATTTGTGATTTCCAACACCAATCAGTCAATCCATGATGAACAAGGGTAATTGGGAATGTTTTGGTTAATCTCATCTCACAATGTATTGCAATTTGAGAGGGTGAAAGTAATTACTCTACTATGGTTTTCTCTCTCTCTCTCTCTCTCTCTCTCTCTCTCTCTCTCTCTCTCTCTCTCTCTCTCTCTCTCTCTCTCTCTCTCTCTCTCTCTCTCTCTCTCTCTCTCTCTCTCACGAAATTAGGGTATCAATTTGTGAGTTTTATGAGAAATATATGGGGTAATTGGATAGGAACAACAGATAAATATTGCTTGACAAAAATTTAGGCAAGTTTCTAACAAAACTCTATGCCATGATAGATTTTAAAAGTTTCATTTTGCTCAAAATTTGCCTAACAGAGATATTTTACTTGAGCGAATTTTGCCAACAACATTTCCTACTTCAGCATTTGAATCTCTTGTCTGCAATGCAAATACAACTCAAATGAAATGCAATGCGGAGAAATTCACATATGCAAAGAAAAATTGACACAGAATTAGGCAACACTAAAAATCTTGTCAAATTCCATTAGTGATACATACTATATTATATGATAGGAGGACGTAACGCATTGCTATACTTTAAGACGTATTAAGTAATTATTCGCATCAAGTAGGTGGGTTATTAATGCTTTCTAAGTTCAATCCAAGGTAGTTAATATCATATTGGTCATCAAAAAGGGTAACCCTAAAATAGTACGTACGGCCAATTTTGGTACCAGATTTTTTAACCTGTAGTGAGACTGGAAACTCTATTATTGTTTTGAACTTTTGATATATGCAAAATTGTTCATATGATACTGTCACGTAGCTCATACAAATAAAACAACTCGCTTGTATAAGTCATCACCTGAGGTAGGATTCAGATAGGCCTTAAGTTTAAATAGTAACAAATAAACTATGTTCGGGAACCACAAACAAAAAAATTTGCCAGTCTGGCATTGATGGTGTCTAGACGAAGAATATGGGCCAAGAGGCTACCTTGTTTTCAACAGGACAGTTGGTATTATAGAGAACAACCATCTTAGTGCCAAAATGACCAGTATTAAGATGGTCCGGACTAGATAGAAAATGTTTTTAACTTGTGCCAAAATACTGACTAATTCATCTATATTTATTAACCAAAAATTTTAATATAGAGTAACGCTAGAGAGTAAAAGCACAGTTTCATTTATAACATGTTGACATGGTCTTTTGAAATTGAAACAACATTATTTTACCTAAAATCACCTCAAACATAATTTTTTAGTGTGCATCAATTGCAACAAATTATATAAGTAATGGTAAAAATTGTTGTTTTTTCAAACTTTTTGTTTTGCGATTTGTGTACAAGAAAAAGCTATAATATGGGAGCAGCACCATGAAAACATTCTCCCATATTATGTGTGGTCCTTCCATCAGCACATACTGCAAAATTTTAATTAGAAGAAACTTATGGCTGTTTGAGATTTTTGGAATGCTCAAGACGGATTTTAAGCTCGTTGAATAATGGCAATAAATAGTACATCTATAAATATTTGAACCACGTACCATGCAAGAAATTTGAAATGGTAGAAATTCATAGCTCTCACTGTACCTCATTTAAAATCCATTTAAGGATCATTTATTTTCTTTTTCTTTTTTGGAACAAATTATGATTTATTTTCAAATAATACATAATTGGGAGGCTCTCAAAAGTCAAGTAAGATCATTTTAACTTGGTGAACAAATTAAAACCATTATGAAGCCAATCTAGCTAATAGGCTCAAATCCTTCAAGATCATTAGAAAGTCAAAATGAAAGAACTTGAAATATAAGTCGTAAAATATTGAAGCCCGCCGTATGAATAGGTCTTATTAGCTTGTGTAAACACACTGATTAGTCCATATAAATAATCGATCAGATTAACTTCTCGATGATCAATTCAAGAAATTGCTAAACACGTCAAAGTGTTAAACAGCTCAGAGATTTCTGTGGCCCCGTTTGAAAGCTAAGTCCTTGATCAACGAGTTTATAGGAATCCAAACCTTTGAATCTTTTCTTAGCTTACACATACCAAAACATTGACCAGATCAGTTTGAAACGCACACCATAAAATTGTCAAAGTTTAGAACCTCAAGCAACGTATGAGACAAATTAACTAGACAGTAGACACCTTAGCAAAAAAAGTACATCCTATTCGCTACATCATAAACATTATAGTATTAACTTTACAAAGAAATCTCATACTATACATAAATTTATCTATCACGCATATTCTTGTAAGTACCATTGTACCTAGAAAAATAAGTTTTTAATGAACTTTACATAAACTAATGAAATAAAAAAGCTAAACGCTAAGCACATGAAATACCAATAGGAGTAGCTGTAAACCGCTCTGAGGCTGACTTTCTTACCAAGGAACCGATTTCCGGCGAAAGCTTACTAAAATCAATCTCAGGAGCTTCAGGAATGGTGGTAAGTGCCCCGGACTTATCGTAAACGAAGTAAAATCCATCTTTGGGTTGATCTTGAACTCGAACCACAGAACTGGAAGATGGTTTTGGCTTGAACACTGACCTGAGAAACTTGTGAAGTGAACGGGATAGCTTCGAGGTCTTTTTGGACTTGGAAGCTTGTGGTGGAGGAGGAGGTGCTTGACGATCAGGTATACGTGACATGGAAAAGGTTCTTGTAGCAATAGCTGAATCAAGCTGGCGTTTGAAAGAGTTGAGCTCAAAGGAGTCATAGAGTGTGCTACCACAATCCCATACATGGGACTTGGGTTTTTCATATTGGTTTTGTTTGTGTTCTTGAGCTTTCTCCATTACTTACTGTTTACACACACAAAGAAAGAGGAAGATATATGGTTTGGGTTCTATAAGAGCAATAGAAGGTTTGAGAGAGAGAGAGACGAGAAGTCTCTTTACTTTTCAAATGGTTGGTGAAACTTCAAACGCGTTAGCTAAGACTTAATACCTAAAAGGGTGCACCACATGTGAACCATTAAATTGTGTTGCCGTGTGGAAGCTTTCCATTCCTTAAGCCTATATTCATTGGAAGAAGGTTGTGCGAAAGACTCTTCTATGACGTTACCTCTCATTACTTTAATAAATATAAATATTAATTAGGATTTAGATTAGCTTTTTGACCTCCACAAACTAACCACTTGATCACAACTTTTATGAATATGATCATGTAAATCATAAAATGATCATACAAGTTACCACTAAAGAAAGCCAAATCATTTAAAGCTTTAAAAAAAAAAATGAAACTATAAAAGGGTATGCCAAATTGGTATGATAATCAATTAGGCCAAACTATATATAAAGGGTTTAGTTAAACTTGTTCCCCAAGGGTACAGAACTTTTATATTTGTGCACAATTTGACACAATTTTTTTAAAAGGTATAAAAATATCATTTTATGGAATATATATATATATATATTGACAGAAGTGATAGTAATGGAAAATTAAATATACTTTAATATGTGTTTTAAGAACACTAGGTAACAGCAGCCATCTATAAATAAATTAAGAAGAAAAAATAGTTGGGCATATGATGCGACTAGCTAGGGCGAGCTATAATGTTAGTGAAAATACTTTAATATATACTAATTGGACAGTACAGGGTCCTTAATTTTTATTTATTTTTTTAATTTTTTTTTGGAGAAGAAGATACTTGTATTAAAAGAAAAAGCTAAAAACTAGCCAAAATTGGCTACAAAAATACAAGTATGTCTAGCAAGGTTATGAACAACAGAAAATTGGCTTTGGTAAAATCAGCTAGAGCCTGTTTCACCAGTGGACGAACATCTCCAATCGAAAAAGGCTTATGTTCAGTCCTTAATCAGTTTCTACGGAATCATAAAGCCCAAATGAGCATGCCAAAATCTTCCAAACCTTTCTGCTCCTCTATCACGTATTGCACTAGATCTGAGAATCCTGTGAAGTGAGTTGAATTGCGAAAATACTAAGTAGAATCCGACCCCCAACAACTCGAAATTTCTGGGCAAAGCCAAAGAGCATGTAGCGTATCCTCTGAGTCCTTAATTAAATCATAGTGTTCCCCCTCAAAAAATAATAATAATTAATTAATTAAATCATAGTATTTAATGAGTTATACCAAAAGCATATTAATTTCTACCATTAACGTACGGGTTTCATCGGTCCAACTAAAAAGTCTTTAAGATTTAGGTTAAATTATTGAAATCTGATTATAGGGGAACATTCTAATAAAAAATTATAAATAAACTAATGATAAAGATGATAATGATATGATCGTGACCCGGTTGTGTTAAATGCATAAATAATTAGGTGGTTCCTCTTTTGTGGTGTACAATTTTTTGTGGTGTACATGTACAATTGCTTCTTATTAAAGGCATTTTGAGGGGAACTTGGTGTCTTAATTAAATAATTAATGGCCTTCGAGGGAACTTGAAGGCTTTATTAAATAATGTCATTAAAAAAATCATAATTTTTGCTATAACTATCTTACATTCTTACTTGGCAAACTATGAGTAACTATCTATCACTTGACATAGACCTAATTTTTTTTTTTTTTTAATCACTCATAGTCTACTATGTGAATAGTTGTGAAAAAAAAATTGTAGTTTTTTTTAATGTGGTCTTAAAATATTTGTTAAAGGATCATACGAACGAGTGTCTTTAGGGAAAGGTTAACAATCCAATTTAAAAAAGTTTTGACACCACTTTTATGGGAAATGGAAAAATCTGTCAAATATTAATTGTTTTTTTTTTCCTCATAAAAACTTTCTTAAAATGAATTGTTAATCATTACCCAAGAGCATTCATTAGTATTTTCCTTTATTAAATAATTAATAAATTATTTTATGACTCTCTCTCTCTCTCTCTCTCTGACCCTACATACACGGATGGAACTGTATTTCTTTTTTAATATCTTTTGGTAAATCACATGTTGATTATGCAGGCGACTAGTCTGAACGATATGGATCAGTGCTAGCACCAAAATATCTTTTTGTTGTTTAGACAGCTATGACAGAAGATTTGTATTCTCTTGAGATACAATTTTATTTTATACATTTTTCTGTTAGTGGTCTTCACTATGCTTTATTTTAATCAAACTTCCTTTTCCACATGGCTCATGTGGTGGGGTGAAAAATTAAAGGAAGAAGAAAAAACACTTGGGAATATACTTTGCCCCTTATGCCTATAGCAACATGCATAGTCTATAATATTTTCACAATATTTTTACAACAATTTTAAGATAATAAGTTGTTACTAGTTTTAATTTGAGCCAATTAGTGAAATAATTTTTTTGCTCACCAATAACAACTAATAATGACCTGTTACTTGAAATTTATTATGAAAATATTGTGAACATAACATTTCTTGTTAAGAAAAGATAAAAATCCATGCGGTTTGTGCCTAAGTTTTTTAAAACCCAAAGTTGGGTTTTCTGTTTTGTTTTTAACTATAAGATTTGGGCCAAAATGGGCATTTGCTCCTTTCTCACAAACTTTCCAGCATTTTGCTCCATTTCTCAAACTATTTAGGGATATACCCCTATTTTGAAACTCGACATTACCATAATCGAGTTTTTCATAAAACTCGATCATACTATAATCGAGTTTGGACAAGATTTTTGCCACGTTGGCTCACCAGCATGGCATTTTCTTATTTTTTTAATCCGTACATAACTCGATTACTATAAAATCGAGTTATATACCCAATTATAAAATTATCGAGTTATAAAGCAAAATCGATATCTATAGAATCGAGTTATGCTCGTGTTATACCTTTACTTCTCCTTACATTCAGACTGTCTTACTTTCAGTCTGAACTAAATTCCACTGCTGCTCCACAGATCCACAGCTGCTTCCAGACTGAACTAAAATTTCTATCACCTCAAGTAAAAAACCCATACCAGAAATTTATGGCAATGGTATTTTCATTTGATATTGTACTGATTTTTTTTTTTGGTTGAATAAGTGTTATGTGAGTATGTGAGTACATTGGAGTGATTTTGGTTGTTTATTGTAGTAAATTTTAATCACAAGAGAATGGGAATCTTTACCATAGCAAGAAGTAATCAACTATATAACTTATTTTTCTTAAATTGTTATAAGATGGTTAGTGAAATGAAGGACAACACATAATTATAAGAATATGGTAAGTAGCATTTATAGTCATGTTGATAACTCTAGAAGGCTTTTATTAACAAATCGGCAATGCAAAAGCAATAAAAGTGGTTACTATAAACGAAATTGTATGATGTTATCCCTATCTATTATTTGTTAATATGCGTCCATAGATGGTGGGACTCACATATCATGCATTAACGCATTCCATACTTTAATTGAACATAAATAATCATCATTGTCAGAGATTGACAACAACACTACGTCTTACACAGAATGTCTAGACATTAACAACAACGTCTAATTTTCATAGGTAGGAATTTTTGGAAATCATCATTGCTTGAATCTGAGAAGTCTGAAATATCTTTATCATCATCTAAATTAGTAATTTCATTAATAGACTTAATAGCTCGCTGTTGCACCTTCCCTGGTAGATGTTTCCTAGCCTTTTGGACTACATGAAAACGGTCTAGTCGCCTTTGTATTTGATTGTTCTCCCATTTGAGATGAGCAAGTATGTTGGTAGGTTTGTCTCTAGGTAACTCGGCTGACCTTGCCTTAAGAACTCGTAACCCATGCCATCGACAGTACACCTCCAACTCACACCTCTTCTCGTATAGCTCTAACCATGGTTGTTCTGTTGTGGTGAACTCTGTTGTGGTGGTATCTGTACTCAGTTGTGCAAGTCTGTCGACCATGATCTGTCCAACGCTTCCTAGATTCTCGTACGTGTATATTGGAATATTAACGAAATCTCTTTTCTTTCCAACCCATTTCCCTCCATAGTGGTATGTGTATGTCTGTAGTTGTTGCTCTGCTGGAACTTGTGATGATGCATTTGTTAAAGTAGAACCAAACTTGTTTCGCACCATGGGTTTTGAGCTTGAGGCGTTGCGACACATAACTTAGTCAATCAAAGAAGTTAGTGGGATAGAAATAATCTGTTTAGTATTGTGGTGCATTTATAAACTCATCTCATGGTCTAAATATCATAAAAAATTTATATATGAGTATCAGGGCTTGTCATGTCAGCACAGGCTGGAAAAACGGTACATGAATAGGAGTACCCACGCTCCCATTGTTACAGTGTATTTCCACATGTGTATAGTAGTATAAGTCAATTATATTTGCATAGTTGCAGTGTGCTTAACCAGATCCTCATCTCTGATTCACACAGTGCCATGCATTATGCATCATTGTACGATTATTCTTTTGTTTATGTTACGAGCCACATGATAGATCTAGCATGTAAAACTACATCAATTTAGAATTGTCTTAGTCGTGTACCATATTATACAACTATACATTATTTACTAACAGTTGATGCACATTGTTAACATAATCTTTTGATATTATTGTAGTCAGCATCAATGGGCGACCCTTATCACTACAGGCCACATGATGTGTTTACCGCGATGAGTCGTTACTGGGTACTAGAAGATGAATTCAACTATCCAATCAATCCTAACCTGCAAAATAGTGCACAGGTTCACAATACCGTGAAGGCAGAATAGGACTGGTTACTCCATGAATAGGAGATGTTTTATGATGAGATGGTCGGTTATAAGCTACCAGTGCCTCGGCAACTCGCATTGCAGATGCCAAGAGACACTATAGACAAATTTCGTAGAGCATTGTGCTGCATAAGAGAAAAAAATAATTGAATGAAGATACGTCTCAATCGATATCGGACCTAGGTGAAGATTCGAGAATCAGTGGAGTGTAAGTTGTATGAGCATGCACGATACATGCAATCACTTCTTGCAGCAGACATGTATCAGACGGACGTGGAGATGCCAAATGAAGAGTAATCATGTTGTGGTCCACTCGTACTTTAATGTATAACTATTATCCTTAATTATGTTTTAGATGTATATGTGTCGTTGTTGTTGTATTCGTATTGTGTAAGGAACAGTGTTTATGGTTAGGGGTTTATGTAAACCTTATCATCGTTTGCATAAATATGCACGTCTGATGCGTAATCTTAAGTGACTACTTATAGCAAAGAGGTAGGCAAATTATTAGACGTATAGCACATACATAATACCTAAATTTTCCTACACACGATGTTGGTCGATATGCATGACCTACATATCGACTAACTAACACATACATGCATAACACATACAACATACATATTCTTACACAGGACCTAGCTAAGCGATGTAGGACATAATTCTAGAGATAGTACGCACCTCACATAGAACCTAGCTAGGCGATGTAGTACATAAATATTCATTCAGATAGGTAGTCCTTGTAGGTGAGGAAACTATTACGTTTCGCTTGGGTGAGCTACCTGTTGGTAGAAGTAGCTTGCTCTTCTGTAAGCTGCAGCAGGTAATACCTACACCTACGAAGGAACATTAGGTTGTTTTCCTTTCGGATTTTGGCAACGGCCCGCTTACATTGCTCCATGTTTCCCCTTGGCATTGTTAGTGAGACTCAGTCCACCAAAGGTGCCCCGAGTAGAAGGAGATCATTATGTAGAAAGTTGGACTCGTTCATGTAGTACTCCCATTCTCGCCGCAGTCCTGCATAATATTCCCTCTCATCGTTATCTTTCTCCCTCTTGTAGTTATCAGGAAAATGGGGTAGGAGCCAGTTGCGCATCGACATTGCAAAAGGTGAATTAAACTGAGGTATATCTAGATGTGATGGACAACTGTATGGTGTGGTGTGGTAATATGGTGTAAGGATTGACTAAGGTATATATAGAAGGATTACATGGGCAATTATATGGTATGGTAGTGTCGGCCATGTGCAAGTTGTTCAATTAATAGCAATTGGTACATGAGTCAGCTTGATTGATTGATATGACTACACTGGGTGCAACAATTCATAATTGGTACAGGAGTAAGCTCAACTGCATAATAGTAATTGGTATATGTAGGCTATTCACTTGATATGACTAGACTTGGTGCAACAATTCCGAGCTGATGCAGTGAAGTGCATCAGGTAACAAAAGTATACACATGAGAACAATAGTAGTGCTTGTGTTTGATCTAACTAGACAGGGCAAAACAGTGATGGGATGTCAGGATGTGCACACATAATTAAGAAAATGACTCGACTTAACTGTAATGTTTGTTAGCGTGTGTGGTGTGTCTAATGTGGTTGACATGGCTAGTCTTGGTGCAACAGCGGTAGGTCCATGTAGTGTAGTGCAGAAGCATGCGTAATGAATCACATGAATGTGTTTCTATCTCAATGAGCATGGTGAAACTGTTAGAAGTTGTCGCGTAGCAGTGGAAAAGTTGGCTGCATTAGTCATTTGAATTGTATTCACGTGATTCGGTTTGATATGACTGGAATCAGGGCAATAGTAATGGGCTGATGAGGGTACTGTGAGAAAGTTTGCGTACATATTCACGTGAATCAGTTTGATAGGACTAGACTAGGCGCAAAAGTAGCTGGCGTATCGAGTTACTCTTTTTTTTTTTTTTTTTGTGAATGACTTGGCACCCGCTGTCGTTAGTATTACTATTGTAGTTATTATAACTATTACCGATCGCTAACCCATGCGATGCATGGACCAATTGAACAATACGATGAAGAAATGATAGTGAATGGCATTATAAGACTTCTATAAGATTAACATTCGTATACTCCATTCTAGTAGCATGAAAGCAAAACAATCAATATTTCATAAATAAATAAATAAAACTGATAGACCTAATGCGGGAGTGCATGAGGTCATACCAAGTGTCGCTCTATTTTTATTTTAAAAAAAATTTACTGTTACGCAAAGCATGACCTAAACATATTTTACTATTATCTCATTAATTGTGTAAACTAACTGCACTACAAGGGTTCATCAATAAATTTCGTAATGAAAATATGATGCATGAGGTACAGTCGACACGGGGACCAAATTCAGAATAATATAAATGCTAATTTAAGAGGGACAACAATATCCAATATTAAACCAATACATGAAAAAGGAGAAGTAAATCAGTGGAAAATACATGACCGAAAAGCAAAACCTGCAATAAAAACAGTTACCTGAAGTCAAGATATAGCTTGATCCATTGCTCCAAGGAAAATCTCCTTGGTGGTTCATCGGCAATATCAAACCCTGTAAACCAACTGTGCTTTCACAAACCTTCAATTTATATTAATAATTACTATAATCTAATAACACATGAACGCTATAAAGAATTATGAAATAAATCTTATTTACATTTTTGGATCTACTTGATATTATATAGAATCACATAATAACATAAAAAATTCTTACAATTAGAACCATTTGAATAATACTAATAATAATAATGATGGGCATGAAACTAACCATAATATTAATATATTAAATTACTTTCCACAGATACCATGTTCTTCAAACTGCCACTAAAATAACAAAATATACAACTGGCTGAAAGTCACTACACAGAACTTGATTTATACCATGTCGTCTAAGCATGTGATCCAATGTATACCCGTGACTGATCCGCATTAACACAAACTTGATTTATATGCATCAATTCATGACTACAAAAACAACATGACATATATAACTAGAAAGGATTAATGATTGTTATTAATTATAGAGAGGAAGTGTATGCTTGAGTTTTATGATTACTGGCTGAGAGAGATTATTATTAGCCAAACATTCCAATTTTCTCAACATATAAAAGGTCAAGTTTGCAATTTGACCTTTTATGATTAGTAAATTTACTACTTTTAAGTAAGTTTCAACAAAATAATCAAAATCCCACATAAAACACAACCTAATATTACCCAAAATCAGAAAAGATATCACCCAAACAACACAGACCCATTTGTCTACTTAGCCATATAGAGAGGAAGTGTGTGCTTGTTTGTCTACTTAGCCATTTTTAGTTGTCTAGTAACACAACTTTGAAATTTCCAATAACACCATAATTATTGTAGCATATAGGAATGATGATATGATATTCTAATGTTTTCCAAAGGTATGATTTGATTTTAAAAATCATGGGTTTTGGATTTTGTCTGGTCATTTCACATGCTTTTGGAACAAATATTTGGTTGATATATACAAAGCTTGTGACTAAAAATTGTAATATTAACTAACATATAATGTAAGTTGTAAGATTATGAAAGGTAAAAATTAAAATTTTTGATGGGTTTGTTAAGATTTGAGACCTGTTTTTGAAGTTGGAAAGAGAATCTGATTTCTTTATTTCAATTGTTTTCTTTGGCTTACGAATATATTTTGTATATGGTGGAGTTATGAAAGTTAATAAAGGTCATTTGGTTATGATAAAAGGATAGAAAACTTTTAGGAATTAATTTGTATAAGTCAATCGGTGATACAATTAAAGGTGGATCATATCATAATGTTTATGGTGGAGCACAAGGCAAAGAGATAAAGAGATGAAAGAGGTAAAGATTTTTGAAAAAAAATGTAAGAAATATGATTGAAAAGCCAAATCCAACAAAGTTCATGACTTACTTTGTACTCATTAATTGTTCCACTTGTGGAGGACACTGTAAAGCACTTCTATGGTTGAAATTTGTTGAGCCAAATTCATGAAAGGATAAGTGTTAATATGCATAGGCTTGTTGGTTTTGAAAATCCCACATTGATTAGAAAGAAATAGTATAGAGGTATAATGATTTTTATTGAAAATAGTAATCCCATATTGAGAAGAAAAAGAACCAAAGGTTTAGAAGGATAGTGCAACTTTGATTTGCTTTGGTACGTAAAGAGTTTAAAAACAAAAATTTATTAGTGCTTACTGTCTTGGATTTGAGCGTTTACCTTAAAAGTTTCTTTTCCAGTATCATTGATATTGGATATATTGTGAACATAAGCATTTGATCAAACAAACTTCTATTTTATGTCTTGTGGCACTTACAATTTTATTGTGTATATATATTATCACTTACAAAAACTAGTAATTTTTGTGCAGGACCTTTCTCTCTCTTTTTTGTCTTGTTAAGATATGAGGCCGTTTAGAGCTCTTTGAGCATTAAACTAATCTCTTGAAGTAGCCTCTCAGTCTCACAAATACCAAGTTATTATAGGGAGAAATTCCTTGGAAGTGGCTCTAATATGCTAGCTAGAACCTCATGGATATCATGAGATCTTAAAAACTATTAAACCAACCCTTAACAAGTTAATTTTTACACACTATACACAATATTTAAACAAAACAATCACATTACATTTATAATGTCATTTTAGATCGATTTTCATTACGATTGGATAAGCATCTATTTGTGGGTTTTGGCATTTCAATCAGTCCACTGATTTGATACACAATGTCCACAGAACCCAATAAAATGTCTTCTTGATTAGTAAATTTACTAATTTTAACTAAGATTCAACAAAATCATCAAAATCTCACACAAAACACAGCCCCATATTAACCAAAATCAGATAAGACACATTTTACACAAACCCAGAGATATCACCACAACACCACTAATCAATTTGCCAAAACCCCCCATCAAAACCCCAATTCCAACAATATCACAAGCACATTTAAACTCATTAATGAG
Organism: Quercus tomentella; assembly: GCA_028535165.1. Taxonomy (NCBI): domain Eukaryota; kingdom Viridiplantae; phylum Streptophyta; class Magnoliopsida; order Fagales; family Fagaceae; genus Quercus; species Quercus tomentella. Next base: position 32,040,007 of record JAPQVY010000155.1, read on the forward strand.
AAAATAACACAAACATAACCATATAGCAAGAAATACTTTAGATCATCATCATTGCAACATATAAAAGACAACAAAATTCTCATCTTCATTAGTAAATTTACTACTTTTAAGTAAGTTTCAACAAAATAATCAAAATCCCACATAAAACACAACCTAATATTACCCAAAATCAGAAAAGATATCAGAGGAGAGCAATGTACCTGTAATCAACGGCGGCAGGTACGGTGAGGGTTCGATGGAAGCACAAGGTTTCCAGCAACAACGACTAATCGAAGAGGGTGAGGGAGACTGGATAGGGAGAGTGAGACTGATGGAGAGTGGGGCAGAGTGGGGAAGAGTGATCGCAGAGCAAAGAGCGAGGGAGAGTGTACAGAGAGAGAGTGAACAGGGGTTGTGAGACATTAGGGATTCAAATTGTTAAGGCAAACTCGATTTTCTACTTACCGAGTTATGCATGTTCACACGAGCATTTTTTTATTGGAAAAAGCCACGTTTGATTTGCCAACGTGGCACAACGCTCAGACTAACTCGACCATATGAATATCGAGTTTTTTAGTAACTCGCTTATAGGAAAATCGAGTTTCACATGAAAAATCAACCCTCACATTATCAAGTTTCAAAATAAGGGTATTTCCTTGAATAGTTTGAGAAAATGGGCAAAATACTGGAAAGTTTATGAGAAATAGGCAAATGCCCATTTTGGCCACAAGATTTGAGTGTTTTCTTCTTCCTTTTTCTTTTTTCGGTGTTTCCGATTAAATTTAGAGTGTTTGTTACTTTTCTTGTAGAACAATTCCATTGCTTTCACATTTATGTTTGCGTCTTTCTCTGAAGTCCTAAATTTGGATTACATCCATGTCTCTTTGGGTGACTGAGACTGTAAACAGCATACCTAACAGTAGATATAATTCTCCCTAAACTGTAAGATACAGGAGAAATTAAGCTGGACTATCAAATCCAATTCATTGACTCATTTTGTAGTTTTACCTGAAAATTAAATTATCCAGAAATAAAAACTCTTTTCATTTTAACGTGAAATTTGCCACAACTCACAAGACTAATATATGAACAATGCAAATGAAGTTGCACTTGATTATTGGCCCCTTAAAGACGACAATTGTAAAAAAGCTGACACTGTATACACGACGAAAGGGCATCAATATATAGATCGCATAATAAAACATTCATAACAAGAAGACAGATGCCATATTGCCATGTATTCCGGAGGAGAACACAATAAAATTAACAAACAAAAGAATTAAAAATTATCAACAAGTTTAATTCTACAATTAGACTTCATTGAGGGGCCTTAACTCACATTAGTTTAATTCCAAATTGTTCTCTAAACATAAATAAATAAAAGATCTTAAAAGCTTAAAACTAATCACTCAGTGGCTCCTCAAGGCCTAAGCTTAAGATCCCACCCCCCGCCCCCCAAAATAAAAGCCTTATCGCCAATAAAAAATAGGTCTCATCCTAATTAAAATAAGTCTCATCTTGTAAGTGATTTTAATTTATTAAAAAAAAAAAAAAAGGCCCATCCCAATAATTGTTTTGGCATAAATAATTTTTTAAAATTAAAATTGATAAAATTATACTTTAGATAGAATAAATTAGTTATATTATCAATTGAAAAGTATATGTTAATAAAATTTAAATACAAAAACTTAATTAATAATTTTGTAGGTTAAGAAGTGAGAAGCATTTAAATGTTGTATTGAGATGCAAAATGACTACTCCTTACATCCCAAATTGTTTGGCCTAGTTAAAAAAAATAAATAAATAAAAATCCAATTATTTAAGGAAACATTATTAACTGCCTTATCTCTTTTTTTAAAGTTAGAAATTTCATAAATTACCCTTAAAAAATTTATCAAAAAATTATTTAAGAAAAAAAAAACATTTCTAGTATTGGCACCAATTGCCAAGCAATTTTCAAAGTTATTGTAGATTTCAAATTCTATTAGTGTACTACTCTTACAATTTGCAAACTTATATTCAAATCCAAATTCTATAGCCACCAAGCCTAATCCAAATTCAATCTTTATCTATAAATCAATTTTAATACGATAGATTAGAAACTCTACTGGTGGTAAAACAATAGCTTTAGTGGATTTCAAATTTAGGTTTTAATTTTTTTAATTAAAAAAATGCTCCCACAAATAAATTAAGGGCATAAAGGGAATGTTAATAAATTACTGGTGTTTAACTTTTCAAACAAGACATAATTTTGGGACATCCCAAAATGGAACACAGGTCAAACAATTTGTGATGGAGGGAGAAATTAAATATTAAAAAAAGTGTCTCATTTAAAATTATTGCCTTAGACTTCAAAATGTATTGAGTTAGCCTTAACATTACCTCATATATTAAATATAAGGGAAAATATCATGATACTTTTTGAACTTTGGAGTATTTACACCCCTTGAACTTTTATTTTAGCCAATTTACTCCCTAAAGTTTACATATGTGCCAAATTGATACTTTGATTACCCTACTGTTAAATTGATTAACGACAGTCATTTGACACACATATGGACACTTAAAAAACCATTAGCCTAACATTTTGAGGTTGGCCTTTTGAGGCATAGGAAAAAAAAAATGAGGCATGAACAATGGTATTACCTCATCTCCTTTATAATTACAAAATACTTAAAAATTGACATGATAATGAATATAATTAATGTTCAACAACATAATGACTCAGATGAAATGTGAAATTAGTGAATCTATTTTATGAAGTCACCTGCAAGGTGTAGATTCAATTTATTTGTGTTATTTATTATTGATTTTTGATATTAGAATCATAAAGAATATATATATATATATATAAATTTAAATAAATATTTTAACCATTCTTTTTTAGTAATTAGTCATACATTTATATAATATCTAAAAGTCGAAACGTAGTATTTATTATTACTATACTTTTGTTGAGCCACATCAGTGTAGCATTTTGATTCACTTCGGTTCATTTCAATTGTAAGGTCTATTCGTAAATAACTAAATTAGTTAATTTAATTTTTTTTTCCAAATCTATTAGTATATGAAGTCATTTAAGCATTTTTTTTTAAATTAATATTAATCACACAATAAGTTTTTTTAAATAATGCATCTTATGAATGTTCTCATTTAAATTTCTAATGGCAAAAAGAACACTTAAATGATATCATTTTTTATCAAAAAGTTTACAAAGTGACATGATTGGTTAGTTTCACATCAATAACATAATAAACACATTCCTAATTATTTTTTAGTGATATTGTCGTTAGTACAAATTTTATTACATATAAGTCTTACAAATATATATAATATCTTAAAGCTAAAGCATAGTATTTATTGTTGCTATACTCCTCTTGAGCCACAACAATGTAGCCTTTAGTCCATTCGGCTCACATCGGTTCACCTTAGTCCAATTTTGTCCACTTTGGTCCATTTGGTCCCAATCGATCCACTTTGATCCCATCGGTCCATAGACTCTATACGGTCTATTTTGAACTAATTGGACCTTAAATTAATTCTTTTTGTATGTTGCCTTTTCCATTTTGGACTCAAATATTCATTTTTTTCTTATTTTTTCGGTTGAAAAGTATGAAATTTTATTCTATTTTGGCCAAACTATTTAATTTTGGGATAAAAAATACCAAAAAAAAATACACACACACACACACACACACACATATATATATATAGACATTAAAAATTAGAGATATGAGCCCTAAAAAAAAAAAATGAAAGTGATAAATATTCAAAAAATTACCTTAAAATTCAAGTTTCAATAATACATGCATTATACTTATATTTGGAAAGGGAAAAAAAATGTTATAATTCTAAACTTAAATAATAATTTAAATTTAATATAACATGTTACATGTGTTGGATGGAATGGAGGTCGTACATTTTTTTTAATATGCCAACCAATTATAGTATATTTAAAAAAAAAAAATCATTTTAATAACATCTTCTCCATTTATATAAAACAATATTATAATTATATAATTTAAATCTATTTATTTAATTGTGTTTTTCATATATATATATATTTATTTATTTATTATTGAATGCAAAATACATTATATATTCCATTACATAAAACTTATAAAAATAAAAAATACTTTTAAACAACAGATGCCCTATTAATTTTTTTTTTAAAAAAACTTACAATTTTTTTATTATAATATTATATTTTTATAATATAATATAGTACATTTTCCCACTTATGGAGTGAATTTGCGAATGAGTATTTATTTTATTAAATATATTTTTTAATAACAAATGGGTAATTATAATATCCCAAACATCACTTTCTCCTATATACCATTAACAGAGACCTACGATTTTTCCGTGCGACATATGATCTAATCAATAAGGGAATATCATCACCGCACTAACTACAAGCCCCAAGATTATCGAATCAGCAAACTGCATGATTTCCGAGCAGTAGAACAAAGGGACCACTTTGCCATATGACGACTAATAAGAGATATTGCCAATCTATTCCGATTGATACGGAAGAAGTTTCCCTTAGCCTATAAAAAGGCCAGCCCTTGCCCTTTATATTTTTTGCTATGGTAAAAGTGAAACATTGTTTGCATTGGTAATCCTTGACCTTGACCTGAAGAGCCCTTCTTTTATTTATTTATTTATTTATTTATTTTATTAATATATGAGAATTCAAGTTCAATACGGGCCATAGGCTAAAAATGCTTGTATTTTCAATATATATAATATTTTCCAATCACTTTCCCCAATTACATTTCGGCCCTCATAAAAATCCCTGTACTTTCGTCCCCATTTATCCAAAGCCTACACATAAAAATTTCTCAATTTACTGAGGTGATCAGTGATTACTTTGATTAGCACTCACTTTTACAAACACCAGGATTGGTGCTACATCACTTCTACATGAGGCAACTACTAACATTGTTTTTTAACAGTCAAGGGTGACACCAGGTTTAGCCCCTCTAAAATACAAATTTAAACATTCTGGTCCTAAATCTTTTTTAAGCCCAGTTGAAATAAGTCTAAATATGATCCTCTTAATAATATCTTGACATTTTTAAACATTAAAAAAATCAGTAACAAACCAATTTGATCTAAAATCTAGAAGGAAAAAAAATTAGTAAGTCCAACAACAAAAGTAAAAAATTGTTGATCTTGAACCATAAAAAAGAAATTTTCATTTAGATCTTAATAAATTTGAAATGAATTAGTCAAATGGTACTTAACTGAGTGCATTGAAATAGATATAGCTCGTTCGATGAATAATGAAGATATTATGCAACGATTTCAAAATATGGAACCTTGTAAAAAAGATAATTGTAAAACTTCATGTATTTTTTTTTTTTTTTTTATGTTGATATATTCATGTTTTCTTCTGTTTTAGGATTTGTATAATTTTTGTTTCTTACTAACCCCTTAAAAAAAATCCTAGAGTCACCACTATTTTTTAATTAGTCACAATTGTGAAAAAGATGTGATTTTTTTTAGCACTAGGCTTATAATTTAAGAATTCATCTATCCATTTACGCGACATCATTTTCAATATCAATGATGGAGATGGGTTTATTCATGCCTAGGACAAAAAATAGCATTACCCTTGAGAGAAAGCAATTAGTTTTCAGTTAACCATATAACAAAAGTGTTACGTCCACAAAATTTTTACAATACTTTCACAACAAATCATAAATAATAAGTTGTTGCCGATTCTAATTTGAACCCATCACTATTTTTTTTTTTTTTTTTTTTTTGTACACAAAGAACAACCAATTACTTAGAATTTGTTACAAAAATGTTATAATCATAGAATTTCTCCAACTAAAAAGTATGGCCTCTCCAGTCTCTCCTATTGCGTGACAGGATGGTACGTACCATCATCTGTCAGTACTTAATGCAATGAATGCATGAAGTTCAACAAAGCCAATTTTCAATCTAAGCCGAGACTCATGATAGGAGTTAAGATCTGTCTGACGAACGAGTACACTTTTAATTCGATTTAATTTCCACCGTCACCAAACGCAATTCAATTTACATAGCTCATATCATTAGCTAAGTATGCTGTACTATGGTAAATGCTAGTGCCCCACGGCCCCCACGTAATTTTGTGTTTTTTATGTTATAGCCACAAAAGATACGGTATGGAAACTCGTATTTCAAATTTCAATTACTTCGAAGAGCACAACGATACAGATTCACCTTTCCAAGTGGTGAATAACTCAAATTGAGAGCAAGATTGCTGTGTAATTCATTTTGAACTTACCCAACCACATTACTGCTAAAGAGCTTAAATTTGTTGGCATCAAGAATCAATTGCCTTACTGAAGAGAACGAGCCCATGAGTCCTGCACCTGTGAAGACAACAATAATAGACATATTGATCCAATAGGTGAAAGATGATTTTGGAGGCTTGAAAGTCATGTTGTAGAGAAGCATTGGGAGGACGAAATCCAGAGGGATGAAGCCAGTTGCTCCTACCACAGCATTAATGTCTCCAAAGAATGGAAGCATTGCTGCAAAAAATCCGCAGAATATCACATACAGCGTCCGAAGAATTATCCGAGGAATAAGGTTCCTCTTAGAAAACATCCCTTGTTTTACATCAGCTGATTTTTTTTCCATGATCTCATAAGCAACTTGAGAATAAACCTGTGATATATCAGAGAGAGTTACTGAATGCAACCTGAAATTTTGTTTAAACAAAGGAATATACTATGAATGGTCATTCATTTTATACAACACCCCCCCCCCCCCCTCCCCCCTCAGCTTGTACATGGTTCCGTCCCTGCGCCCCCCCCACCCCCCCTCTCTTCCCAAAACATACATAAAAATAAAAATAAAAAGACAAAAAAATTCCCCCTCTTCTTGTTTAGTAATGCTAGTGACACAACATTGTTTAAAACTAGTAACATGACTTATTGTGATTAGTGCAACATAACTTTTACTTGGACTCATCATTGACACCACTTTTAATATACAAATCGCAATAGGTCAAAATCAGCAATGTCTCTAGACTTATTTTTTCTTATTCTCTCTTGTAGAATTGATGTGCCAATGCATATATTGGAATGCAATATCTAGAAGAATTGATTGCCATTTGGAAGCTTACCAGGCCAATGGCAAAGAGCTGCAGGAGAACAAAGATCACAGCAAGGCCAATAACCCATGTTGGAGCCAAAGAAGGACCTTCATCCGGTAATAAGCTATTGAGAATATTTGAATTAGCTTTGTTTCCGAACACCCAATATCCAGACGCTGCAGCCGAGTAGAAGGTAACAAAAATTACGGCGTAACACATCTGAAGCCCTTTTACCATCTTCCCAGTTGCAGGTGGAGCAAGAGTTGCCTGTATTGATGGCAGGGAAAAATTTAAAATCAAGAAGCATGATAAACCATTGCTCGACCGTAATTCTTTAACGTTTGATATAATCTGAACAACCTATTTTACTAATCAGGCAGCAAGTGCCATTGTGCAGTTCAGTAAAATTAACCAGATCAAGAGGCCTAGTTGACAGTAGTTCCTATCCACTTATTCATCTGAGGTTCCACATCGCCTATGGAAAAAGAAAGACTAATGGAAAGCTCAAAAAAGGAAAAGAAAAATATAGAGCTTTATTTATTCAGGAGCTTTACTTGTATTTCGGGTAGTATCCCATTTCCAAAAATGGAAGCAAAAATAGATATAGAAGTAAAGGCACTGAAAACCCTTGTTGTCATTTTAGATTCTAAAGAGTAGTCCCTTGGAGGGGCATTTTTTGAGGTACCTGCAGGACAGATGAAACTTGTTTAATCACCAGAGCATATTAAGAGTAAATTATACAAATCATTCCAATTCTAGAAGAGAGTTGTATCCCCAAGGAAAACAAGTTAATTATGTTATAAAATTTACAGGAAAATACAATTATAATCTTCAAGGAGCTATGGGCTATCTACAAGAGTTAGAACTTTCTTTCTTAAGTTTGCCTGGCCTAGTTTTGGGAAAATGATAAATAAGAAGTCATGAAACCATGAGGGCTTTGATTTTGTTACCAGTGATTCTGCATTTAGGACACCATCAGGACTTTAATTTTATTTTCAGTAATTCCGCATTTAGGACAAGGTGCATAAACTGAGGAGACGAGCATAACATCAACAAAATTTTTTGGACAAGGTTTTTTGTTAACTTGGGTGTGATGTTGGTTACGAGAGTTAAACATGCATTTGGATAAAGCTGAAAACTGAAAATTGAAAAAAACTGTAGCAAAATAATTTTTAAATGTGTGAATAGTACCGTGAAACCCATTTTTAATAAAAAAAATGGTTGAAAAGTGAAATTTATGGATCTGTAAACAGTACACAGGTGTGGACTGTTCACAAAAAAGTCAAACATTTCAACTCAAAAAAAAAAAAAAAAAGTAACTGAAACGTAAATGTACGTCTGGGAAACGCGCACACTTAGGACCTCATGATCACATAAGACTGAAACCACTAAAACAACCCTTGGGATTAAATGCGTCGTCCACTTTACCATCCACTTCTTCATCTATTCATTTTGATAATGATTCTTCCATTTCTTTTTTTCTTTTTCTTTTTTTTCTTTTTTTTTGGTAGAAAAGGATGTAAAATAAACAATATGAAATTAACTACAAGAATGATGAACGCCTCAAAAGTAGGTTTACTTTTCTTAAAAATATGAAATTAAATATAGATGTGTAATAATATGAAAGCCTTAAAAGTTGGTAACTTGGCATTGCTAACTACAGAGGAGCCATCTTTAACAACTCTCAACAGCTAGGATAGTACAAGTGTACGCCTAGTAGGTAGTAGAAAAGTACAGCAATTTATCGAGTTTGGGCCCAAGTTGGCCTAGACCTTTTTTTTTTTTTTTTGATGGGAAGTTGGCCTAGACCTGATACTCTAGCAACTAACATATATAATGCATGGTTAGTTTATATAAACGAAGCTTCATATACGGATCTATAATTTTCTGTACCTGCATGTATACAAGCACCAACGACAAGGAAAGTGTAGCCCAAGCTGAGAAGCAGTGAACCAAAGTTGATGTGTCTGAGAGAATGAAAGGTAGGAAGCTGAGAGAGAATTATCATTACAAGTGTCACCATAGCTATGAAGTGGTACAACTTCAAGGGCCCATTGGGGGAAAGATTCGAATACAGGATCTTTGACAACCAAAAGAAAAAGAGGGGAAAAAAATGCAATGGGTCATTAAGGAATTAAATAAATAAAGAGTAACATTTTAATCCTTTTTTTTTTTTTTTTTTAATGAAGGTATCTATTTTGTAGACCATTTGATTCTTTTTGAGGGAAAAAAATTTACAAATGACCGTATCTATTTTTTTTTTTTTTTTAACAAATGCCAAGCAATCTATTTTGGTGTTATATCTTTATCCTTGAAAATTATACATGTAGATTGCACTCATTTATCCCCCACCAATTGCAATTAGCAGCACTACCACTTTTCACATTACAAATAAAACTCATCTTTTTCTTGATAATTATTAATAACTATACCTCAAGGCATTGCCCTGCCAGCAAAATTGCTCCTATTCCAATTCCAGTGTTGATAGCCGTTTGGATTAATATTACAAAATAAAACATCCATCCCGACCCTGTAAGAAAAACAAAGGCACAAAATAAGTGATTTTTTTAAAGATTTTTTTTATGGATTTCTGATTATATATATATATATATATATATATATATATATAAAGACACACGCACATGTTGAAAACACCAGTAAATGTCACTTGAGTTACAAAGTTCTCTTAACAACATTTGAATTGCTATAAGTTATAATCTCTAAAATATTAAAATAGTAATGGTACTATCAAAATTTTATAACAAAAATCTTATCAACTGACATGATAATAAATGTGATTAATACCACATCAACTACATAATAAATAAATTTCATAAACATTTTTTGGTTAAAAATTAAACATCAATTTATAAGGTTTACATAGTAAAATTTATAAAACGAAAACCACCATTCATATATCTCATGTGATTCTTTTAATTTTAAAAAAGCCCACACTAAGCTAAGCAAATGAAGCACCAAGAGAACGTAAATTGTTGTGTGAAAATAATAATAATAATAATAATAAGTTTCAATAAAGATTAGTAAGAACATTAAAATTTTTAACAAAAATGGTAAAATACAGTTAACACCCATGAGGTTTAAGCTGATGTCACCAACGGGAGCTTGGTTGAGTGGGTAAGGTTCGTTCACTTCGTACACCACACCTAGGTTCGAATTCCGCTGCTCGCAGGAGTCCGTTGGTGGGCATCCTTAGTGGGGTAACTCCCTACACAGTGGTACAGGCGGGCCCCCGAAATCGGGCTGTCCCGTCCGAGGCCATCCGGCGCCCTGCCCGAGGGTGTAATATAGCCATAAAAGCCCTCATTTTTGTTTCTCAAAAAAAAAAAAAAGGTTTAGGCTGATGTCAGTCAAATCCAAGACAATTCAAAATTTAACCAACTTGGTCCCTAAACCTTTACCATTTTTCTGTTCTCTGTCACAATGATTACTAATTAGAGACCAAATTGTCCAATTTTAAAATAACTTAGTCTTATGATAAAAAAACTATCATCAGGAGCAGACGTTATAGATTGAAACTCTCTAAAATAAATAATAAAATATCTTGGACCTAACTAGTATTAGTCCAAACAATAAGACGTTAACTGTAATTTACCTTTTAAGAGCATTAGTATTAGGGCTTGTAAAAGCCCCAAAATGGTATTTTACCATCCACAGACACTAAAATGATGCATTATCCGATTTCTATATCCTAAAAAATATACAATACTGCTACAGTAGGCTCTTATATATGCAACTTACTGTAGCAACTTGTATTTATTTTTTAATTCTTTTTTATTCGCTCAGCCTCTTTCTCTTGATCATTTTGTCTTCCTCTTTCACTGATTTTGGGTCTTAATGGCTTTTGGGTTATATTATTTTATTGTGTAGATATATTATTTTGATATGTTGTATGATAAAATAAAAGTTGAATTGTTGGGTGTATTGTAAAATGGTGTGGTATGATAAATAAAGTAGCCATTAAGATGGTAAAATGAGATATTTTGTAGAAAGCAGATGTGAATGCTTTAACAAACAAATATTCTCCTAAAAAGATAACATCTGTATAGCTGCTTTCAAATCTTCAATGATTCCAATCAAACAAAAGAAAACCTTTTATATGACAAACTTAGTGGCGCACTTACTTTGGAGGTAGAAGTAGTTTGATTGGTTTCTCAAAAAAAAAAAAAAAAGTAGTTTTTTTTTTCCTCAAAAAAGTAGTTTTTGTGGACTAATATCTGTATTAAGGAATCATGTCCACATTTAGGAATCTTCGCGATGATTTTGATCTCTTCTCATTCTTTAAGACCAATAAAAAAAACCACGTTCATCACAAGTCATCAATTCACATAACTTTTCAAAATTCCCAAATCACAAACAATCCCAACGATAGCTCTAATTTGGTGCTTTTCAAAAAACAAAAAAAAAAAAGGTAACACTGGGTATCATATAACTTAAAAAAAAAGGTAATAAGAGAGGCACATTTTTGTAACTTTTTGAAAAGGAATCCATCCTAAGTGAGAGATTATATATAGCTTAAGGTGAACAAATACTCTCAAGATTTACGGCGCATCAAAACTAACTCTCAACCCAAAAAAAAAAAAAAAAAGACTTCTATTTCAAATGAATTCATTCTTAATCATTCTCATTAAATATTATAAATATAAAAGCATATTCGTTCATAGTGTTCGTTTGGATTCCACTGAAGCTGCATCCGCGTTTGTAAAGCTGCGTTTTTTTTTTTTTTTTTTTTTTTTTGTCTTCACGCGTTTTGGAGTAATGCGGTTACTGTTCATGCACTGTTCATTGAACAGTAACCGCAAATGTTGACTTTTCTACCGTGAACAGTGCATTCGTGCACTGTTTATAGACCCACAACTTACACTTTTCAGCAACTTTTTCATTAAAAATGGGTCTCACGGCACTATTCACACATTTAAAAATTATTTTGCTACAGTGTTTTCAGTTTTCAATTTCAGCAAAATAAGTTCTATCCAAACAGACCCATAATGTCATATATATTACTTATACAACATTTTTTATAACAAATTTTTACAACTGTTAAATTGGTAAATTATTGCTAATTATTATCTAAACCTCACTTTATTATCCATTTACAGCTCGAACACCTCAACTATTTTGAAAAATTATAGCTCTAGACTAACTATATATACACTATTAAAGGTGCAATAATATTTTTACTTTCGACGTGGATTATAATTACACCAATGAAAGTTACATGACATGAGATGTAAACATATGCAACGTAAGTAAGCCGCAACGTTGTTGCGACGTGAACGCAACAAAGAGGAAACAAACAAAAATGGCGTGTGTGTGTGTTTTTCGATATTTACGGAAACAAAATTAAGCAAGTGGATACCTAAGACGTCAGCGGCGAGTTCACGGAATCTGATGTGGCGGCGACCAGCTTTCTCACAGTGTTCCAGCACCTTAGACATCAAGTAATAGGAATAGAAGGTCACGATGGCCATCACCGTTAAACAAAAGAACCCTAGGACCCACCCTAATCCTCTGAACGCATATGGCAACGTTAGTATCGTGGGCCCAACTATCGCCGTCGTCAAATGAAACCCCGCATGCCACCATTCCCCTGTAAAATCATAATTGTTGTGTCCATCAATTCAATGCAATTTAAATTATGTCACACACAAAAGTCAAACATAGCGATAACTAGTTTGGTATGTGTCGGGACTCATAATCCGATAAAATTTTTTGTAGTCAAATAAGAAATCTGGATTCAATTCTAAAGTGATAAAGAGAAAAAAAAAAAAAAAAAAAAAAGTAAGGCGTGTTTTAGTTCTTAAAAATAAGAGACTAGAATTATTGGGGATGAGGTGGCACCTTTTGATTGGAGGACGAAGGCAGCACCGGCGTCCTGGTCTCGAAGGTTTTGAGCAAATGGGTCCATTTGAGGAGGCTGTGCCATTGATATGAGAGGAAAGATAAAGGGAGAGAATGGGGGGTGTGCGTAGGATAAGGATTGATTGACTCAACCACGCATGTTAGTTATATATAGGCGGAGCATGGGATGCGGAGATAACACAGGTGGGGGAAGTGCTGTTTCTTGGTGGCGTCGAAACTCAGCTAAAGTGCGCCGGAGGTGGAATGAAAATAATACCCTTGTTGTACCTTGCCCTTGCCGAGTAGATATATATAAGTCCAAAAGTGAAGCATTGTGTGTGTGTAAGACAGCGAGAGAGCATCGCATTCTCTTTAATTCTTTTGAGAATTGAGTGGGACACATAAAAGCAAGTAGATTAGTCAACTGGATAATAAGTTGGTTTTCCGTAATTTACGAGATTGTCCTTTGATGTTGACTTAATTCTAAAAAGTAAGAAAAAAGTTTTGTTTTACATGGTTAATTTTGTTAACTTATTTTACTATTCAATTTATTTTTACTACTATTTATGAATTTTATCATAATTTTTGGTACTACTTATGGGTCTCACTATACTATTTCAGTTAATTTTTACCTTTATCTATAATACTTTTAGCAAAAAAATTTTAGTTTCAGCAAAATAAGTTGATCTCAAACACACTTTATGTTTGGGGTTAATTCCTGATTCCTAACAGCAAAAATAAAATTAATAATAATAATAATAATTCCTAATTCTCTCATTTATCTTTAAATAAACTAATTTCTTTTTTATGTTTGAAAAATAAGGAAATACCTTTAATCTATTGTTTTTTCATTTAAATTTAATGGAATCATTTGAAAAAAAAAGTATTAATTCTACACCACCAAAAAAAAAAAAAAAAAAAGACAAAAAGTGGAGATTTGCATTTTTTTTTTATTGCATTTGTAATTATTGTGATTGTTTGATTTAATTGAAAAAGTACTGAATTTGGGATATTTGCTCTTTTTTCAAATATAAATGAAAAAATTAATTAGTTTCAAAAATAGGAGAGGGATTTGTGAATTATTCCAAACATACGTAGAAAAGTACTTTTTCTCGGGAAATTTTAAAAAAAAAAAAATGATGATTTATAGTATTTTATGCCAAAAAAAGGGGGGATGATGTAGTATTTTCGTTAGGAAAAAAATGGTTTAAGTAGTTGATAAGTCTACAACGGTGCTTAATTTTTTTATTTTGATGAGGAAGTCATGACTGAATCATGCTTGATTTGTTTAAGCGTGGTTGCTAAAAGTGAGGTACACACGAGAATTAAGCGGGGTTTGCGTCTGTTGATAAGATAAGTTTTTGTTCATGTCAAAACTGTTTAAGCTCTACTGCATTGGAGTTGAATAAGTTTTCAACGTCTCTCCAAATTTTTTTTTTATTTTTTTTTTAACGGTAACTCTCCAGAGTATATTGCTTTAATGCTACGCACGACACAGGAGGAGAAGAAAAAAAATTAATTAATTAAATTATAGCACACTGTATCATCTTATATAGTTTTTTTTTTTTTCCTCAAAAAAAAATCTTATATAGTATTTAATATAAATAATAAAAATAAGTCTTATATGTTGATTATGTTGATAGCTCAATATATGCAATTCATAATCATATGTCATGCTCATGTACGTCGGGTCAATATAAATATATTAAAGTCAATAACATTACGACCCCGTGAAAAAGTCAACAATACTACTAACAAAAATTATCAGATCCAATTTGACAATTGGTTGATTTGTTATTGGAAGTAATTAACAAAAAGTAATGAGTCTATACGGCATAAGTCATCAATTTGTGAAATTGAGTATACGATTGGTACATGGACAGAGCCATGGTTGGACATTGCCCCCCAAATTTTAAAAAAAAAATATTATTATATATATGAGTACTAATTTTAGTAATTTTGTTTTAGAAAATTACATTTTTGCCTCCTTAAAAATATTATTGATTCTTTTAAGAGTATTTTTATAGTCACAAATTTTTCTATAACATTTTCACAAACTGTTAAGGTAGTAAATTCTTAGTAGTTCGTATTTGGGCCCATTACTTACATTATCAGCAATTTGTAAAAAAGTTTGTAGTTCAAACATTTTCCTCATTTAAGTGGGTTCCAATTAGCTCTACTGATAAAGTCTCTAATGGTTGAATAAGAGATCTGTGGTTCAATTCCCACCTACACCAAAAATCGATTAGTGTCTTGGTTTGATGATAAAGAGCTATTATCAGGAGCGGACACCATAGATCTAATAAAAATAAAAATAAAAATAAAAATAAAAAGATTTTCCTCATTTTAAAGACCATTGATAAATTTATAAGTCTAAAATCTAAAAAAGAAATATACAAGCACAAAAAAATTAGTACAACAACAAAAATTAGCAATAGTAAAACCAAAAGAAAAAAAAAATTTTGAGTCTAGTCAACCAATTTTATTTAAAACAAACAATCTTATAACCCTTAAAAAATTTTAAACAACTAGCAACTAAGAAACAAAGTAGCAACAAAGTTGGAGGGCGAAGTCACCGCACACAACCAACAACAAAGTCACCCCTAACTCTAAATTCTAGCTCCATCCCTAAATTAGTGTGTTTCTAAAATTATTCAATTAAAATTATTTGTCTTTTAACACTTTATAACTCACTACAAATATATTAAAAATGCTAAAATAATTTACTGTATATTTTAATGAAACGTTAAAATTTTTAGTTTTGATATAAATCTAGTCTTGCACAGTGTCTATATGCTTGTCAGCCTTCACATAATAACTAGTATAACAATAAAAGGCTGTACCAAGAAAATTATAATTCTTGCAATTTTTTCTCTCTAGGCTCGGCGTAGTCTGGGGGTGAAACTCCTTTGCCTTTAGGCAATCTCTTTCCCCGCTTGACGGTGGAAACTAGTGGCTCAGTACGTTATGGACGCTATCACTACAAAGTGCGCAAACATCAAACTCTCAGAGAAGGAGAGGAGAGAAGTGGATCTTGCCCCTCCCGGGGTAGACCAAGGCCTGGTTATTGCTGGGAAATTTTACACCAAACGGAGAGTGAACCTAGAAGCTATAGGACGGGCCCTACGTTCAGTTTGGAGAACCAAACAGGATTTTGAGGTTAGCGACTTGGGAGAGAATAGAGTCTTATTCTCGTTCCAAATAAAGGAAGATCTGGACAGGGTCCTTTTGCAAGGGCCGTGGTCTTTTGACAAGTACATCCTCCTGCTGCACAAGTTAAAAGTAGGTGAGGCAGTCTCCTCCTTAACCTTCCAAGAAGCAACCTTTTGGGTTCAGATTCATGGGTTGCCAACCTTGAGCCAGACAAGGGACGCGGGTTTAAGCATTGGAGGAATCTTAGGGAAGGTTGAAAAGGTGGATGTAGGGGATAATGGTTTGAATCTGGGATGTTTCCTGCGGATTAGAGTAACGATGGACATTTCTCAACCGTTAATCCGAGGGAGAATGGTGCGCATGGGTTGCTCGGAATCAAGGTGGGTAGAGTTCAAGTATGAACGTCTACCTGTGTTTTGTTATTTATGTGGTAGACTGGACCATGATGAGAAGGAATGCATAGAATGGATACGCAGGGCAGTCCCATTAAAAGCAGAGGATAAGCAATACGGCCCCTGGCTGCGTGCGATTCCGGATAGGTTGCAGAAAACACACATGGTGACCGGAATGCAAGCAGGGGAGAGAGCAAAAACTGGGCAGAGGGGGTCGGAGAAGGTGGACGGAGTGAAACAGTCTGATAAGCAAGCAGTAGCCTCTGTTGAGTGCAGCCAGTCCAAAGGTGATGAGGAGACAAACGGGAAAAGGGATGACGTGGAAAGCCTGATACTGCAAAATGAGAAATTCAAGGAAAAGCTGACCAAGGAAAAGGAAAAATCAGTTTTCGAGGAGCAATTGAGGGAGATTGATGCCGAGATTTTCGGTAAAGCTGACAGGGAAGGTAACGTGCAAATGGCTCCCAAGGTACGGATCTTGGAGTCGGAGAAGATGGTGCCAGCTAACCGAGAGGAAAAGGTGATGAATGATGGGCCAGTACAGGATATGGGAATTGGGCCTCCTTCAAGCGGGCCGCAGGAGGTAATGGGCTTTTCAAAAGATATGCTTGGGCCTGCTGGGAAAAATGTTCCGTTGGACCAAGGGAATGGAGAACAAGGTATCCATTGTGGGCTGAAGCTACTAGTTGGAAATGAGGATGGGATAACTAGAAATACCAAGAGCCCAATCCGGAAAAAGCATCTAAAACTTGCATGCAAGCCCGGTAAGGAAAATGTGGGGAAGAACACGTCCAAACTGCAGAAGGCAAATGACTTGATGGAGATAACTCGAATGGATACAGAGGAGGTAGAGTTGGGACCAAAACGTAAGTCACGTACTCCCCTAGAAGATATAATGGAGAATGCTGGGGTGGGGAAGAAACCAAAATTAGAGGAGGAAGTATCGGCTTTTGGCAAATTGTTGGCAAAACAAATGGGATCGGTGGCGGCTGCGGTGCAGCCCCGCCGGGAACCATGAGTGCTATATGTTGGAACTGTCGAGGGCTTGGGAACCCTCGGACAGTTGGCACGCTCCAAAAATTGGTTTTGGAGGAAGATCCCACCTTGGTGTTCCTTATGGAAACCAAGTTTAACGTGGAGGAAATGGTGGAGATAAAACGGAAATTGGAAAGAAGCCAAGGCTTGGTCGTCCCTAGTGTTCGCAGGAGTGGGGGTTTGGCCCTATTATGGAAGGAGTCGTTACTAGTGGAGGTGCAAACTTTTTCCCCGAGACACATAGACGTGATTATCACAGAGGACGCTGGGGAAAAGAAATGGCGGTTCACCGGGTTTTATGGCAACCCGGAAACGTACAAAAGAGAGGAATCATGGTCGCTTTTGGTAAGGTTGAGCACTAGGTGTGAGCTCCCTTGGGTTTGTATGGGAGATTTCAACGAGATATGTCACAGGGGAGAAAAGACAGGAGGGGGTGAGAGACCCGAATGGCAGATGAGAGCTTTCCGATCAGCGATAAACAGAAGCAAACTTAGGGACATGGGCTGCGTAGGCCCAGAATTCACTTGGAGTAGGCGGTTGGGGGCTCGGGGATGGGTCCGTGAGAGACTTGATCGGGCTTTGGTCTCCACAAACTGGGCTGGTATGTTTCCGGGAGTAAGACTATACAACAGAGCCACTTGCTCTTCAGACCATAACATACTGATTCTTAAAGCCCTCCCTCCTAAAAGTAGAAACAAAAGGCATCGGTTATTCAGGTTCGAGTCAATGTGGATAAAGAAGGATGATTGCGCGGGAGTAGTGAAAGAGGCTTGGGAGAGAGGTCGAATGCTAGGGGTTCAAAATCAATTCAAGCAGTGCATGGATGAATGCAGGTCATCTTTGCAAAGCTGGAACAAAACTAACTTTGGCCATGTTGGACGGAAAATTGCCTCGCTCTCCAAGAAGCTTCAATGGCTGGAATGCTTGCCAGGGGGTGTGGCAAACATGGAGGAAATTAATGAAACAAAAGGGGAGCTGATCAGGATGCTCTCGGCTGAGGAAGAGATGTGGAAGCAGCGGTCAAGAAACTGCTGGCTGAAGTCAGGAGATAGAAATACGGCTTTCTTCCATGAGAAAGCATCAAAAAGACAGCAACGAAACACCATTACTCGGCTTCTGGATTCGAATGGGCAGTGGCAGGATGAGGAAGATATCATGGGTAACATGTTTGTTGATTATTTCCAAGAACTCTTCACTTCTTCAAACCCAATAGTTAGTGAAGAATTGCTTGATGCAGTACACCCGAAAGTAACTAACAGTATGAATGAAGTCTTGTTGCAGGATTTTAGGAGTGCCGAGGTTGAGAAAGCCCTTAAGCAAATGCACCCGCAGAAGGCTCCAGGTCCTGATGGTATGCCTCCGTTATTTTTTCAACATTTTTGGCCTACTGTAAATTCCGTGGTTATTAAAACTGTTGTTGACTTTCTTAATCATGGTGTTGCTCCCCCTAAGTTTCATGAAACCCACATTGTACTCATCCCTAAGACAAAAAACCCCTCTAGAGTTACGGATTACCGACCTATAAGTTTATGTAATGTAGCTTATAAACTTGCATCCAAAGTGGTAGCTAACAGAATGAGGGTTGTGTTAAAAGATATTGTGTGTGAAAACCAAAGTGCATTTGTAGCGGATAGGCTCATCACTGATAATATCCTTGTGGCTCATGAATTAATGAATCACATTCACAGAAAGAGGAAGGGTAAGGTGGGGGAAATGGCTTTGAAGCTGGACATGAGCAAGGCCTACGACCGGGTGGAGTGGGGGTGTTTGGAAAAAATTATGGTGAAGCTTGGGTTTCATGAGCGGTGGATAGGTATTGTAATGGCGTGTGTGTCCTCGGTCACATATGCGGTTAGACTAAATGGCCAACCTTGCGGCTCAATTACTCCCACCCGTGGCCTTAGACAAGGGGACCCTCTTTCCCCTTTTCTCTTCCTTTTGTGTGCTGAAGGTTGGTCAGCTCTTTTGCATAAGGCGTCGTTGAGGAAGGATTTAAATGGTGTGGCTGCATCGGTTAGGGGGCCAAGAATTTCACACCTTCTCTTTGCGGATGATTGTTTGATTTTCTGCAAAGCATCTGAGAAGGAAGGGGCTGAAGTGCTGAGAATTCTGCAAGTTTATGAGTCTTCCTCAGGGCAGCAAGTAAATAGGAGCAAGTCGGCCCTCTTCTTTAGTCGCAATACCCCTACTAGTACACAGGAGCTTATTAAGACCAAGTTTGGTGCCCAAGTCATCAAACCTCATGAATCCTATCTAGGCCTTCCGTCTTTGATCGGCAAGTCTAAGAGAAACACTTTTGCACAGCTGAAACAAAAATTGGCGTCCAAGCTTGCGGGTTGGAAGGAGAAGTTGCTGTCAAACGCGGGGAAGGAGGTTTTGATAAAGGCAGTCGCTCAGGCAGTCCCATCCTATACCATGAGCTGCTTTAAGCTCCCCAACGGACTTTGCGAAGAGATGACCGGAATGGTGAGACAATTCTGGTGGGGACAAATGAAAAACGAAAAGAAGGTGGCGTGGATGAGCTGGGATAGAATGTGTCGACCGAAGGAAGAAGGGGGGCTGGGTTTTAGAGATTTGAAGTCTTTCAATCTGGCTCTTTTAGCAAAACAGGGCTGGAGACTCCAGACAAATTCTTCGTCCCTGTTCTCTCGGGTCTACAAGGCGAAATATTTTCCAAACGGGAATTTTGTGGAGGCAGGGGTTGGCAAGAATGCTTCCTACGCTTGGAGGAGTATCTTGGCAGCCCAGCATCTAGTTAAACGTGGCTTAAGGTGGCAGGTGGGTGACGGACGTCGCATACGGGTGTGGCAAGACCAGTGGCTCTCTACTAGGAGCACTTATAAGGTGGTCTCACCGGAACGGCCTGGGAACCAAATTAGAATGGTGAGTGAACTTCTGAGGGAGGGGAGCATGGAGTGGGACATAGAGCTAGTTAAGAGGCTCTTCTTGCCCCAGGACGTAGAGGCTATTCTAAGCACCCCCCTCAGTGTTTCGGCTGCGGCGGACAGAATGGTTTGGGCAGAAGATAAGAAAGGTAGATTTTCTGTGAAGAGTGCCTATAGGCTAGCTAGGGAAACTGAGGCAGAGGATGGGAAGGCTAGTTGCTCGGACCCGACAAAATTGCACGGTGCTTGGAAAGGGGTGTGGAGGATGAACTTGCCAAATAGACTCAAGCATTTTACTTGGAAGGCCTGTAACGGTATCCTAGCCACTAAAGAATCCCTGTTTAAAAGAAAGATCACTGCCGATGACATGTGCGAAGCTTGTGGGAGTCACGTCGAAACTACCCTGCACATGCTCTGTTTTTGTAACCATAGTACAGAGGTCTGGAATTCCTGCAAGCTCTCTCTGCCTTTCAGCATCCAAGAGTCGTGGGGCTTCTTGGATACTTTCAGCAGGCTGCGAAATTACTGGGATACTCAGCAAGAGAAGCTGGAGAGGTGGGTTGCGATTTGTTGGGGCATCTGGAAAAGCCGAAACGAGGTTCGGCATGGAGGAGCGAAGCGCCCAGGGCAGGTTATCGTGAGAAATGCTATGCGTTTGGTGGATGATTTCCATGCTGCCAACGTGTTGCCGTGCCAGTCAAGATCGTGCACCCAAGACACAACTATCTGGATGCCTCCTCCGCCGGGTTACTTTAAAGTAAATGTTGACGGGGCGTTATTTGCAAAATCTAAACAATCCGGCGTGGGGGTGATCGTGCGCGACGGGGACGGTAATGTGGTAGCGGCCATGTGCAGAAAGCTGGACTTGCCTCTCGGTGTGCTTGAAACGGAAGCAAAGGCCTTAGAGATGGGGGTGGTTTTTGCAGAGGAGGTGGGGCTTAGGGACGTGGTGTTTGAAGCTGACTCGCAGGTGTTAATTAACGCTGTTCATGGCACGGGTGAGGCAGCGTCGTCGGTGCTGAACATTATTCAAGGGGTGCTTCAGAAAGCTCAAGGTTTCAGGACTTTTGATTTCCTACACACTAAAAGGCAGGGGAATGCCCCTGCCCATTTGTTAGCTCAACAGGCTCAGAAGGTTGAGAGCCTGGCAGTTTGGCTGGAGGAGTGTCCCAGTCAAGTGGCACATGCGTGTGCAAAAGATGTATCTTTATTTCAAAGTTCAATTTAAGAAGTATGAGTATTTCCAATCAAAAAAAAAAAAAAAAAAAAAAAAAACAATAAAAGGCTAAGCCAAGGAGGGCCAGGGGGAATTTCCCTCCTTTACGCCGTCTTAAAAAGTAAAAACTATTTCATTTTTAAATAAATAAATTTTAAAATATTAATTTCTATATAAAAAAGTTTTAAGATGCTGATTCCCCCTATGTGCATAGCTCAGAATCATAAAATGGTTATTACAATATCCCATTACCAATCTAACAAATTTTACTTCTTCTTCTTGTTTCATTTTTTATTCCTACATTACTATATACTTCTTCTTTTGCAATGACCCACCTTTTGAATTTTTATTTTTTATTTTTTTAGTAACCTCCTTTTGAATAGTTGGAATGAAAGTTAACATCATACAATCTCTTTTTTTTTAAAAATCAAGGCATATTTAGAATATTTTCAAATGTATTATCATACTTTTGATAATTTTAAATTAATTTATTTTTCATTTTACTTTCAAGTAATCAAACGACTTGTCTGAATATCTTATATTTAGATTTATTTTTTTAACTTCGTCTAATAATGATAATATATTAATTTTTTTTAACCAAAAAAAAAAAATATATATATATATATTGATTATAGTTATAGTAACCTAGTATCTTAAGGATAACAATAATTATATCAAGTCTCAACCTTGACACCAAAAAAAAAACACGTATACCTTGAAAAAATAAGTTTTTAAAATTAATATGGATTGTTGACCACCCTAAAAAAATACTTAAATATTGTAAATAAAAATTTGAACCCTCTCTTCAGCTCACCGATGGCATGAAAAAATTGAGACTTTTAAAACAAATTCAAGAGTATGAAAAAATTGATTTCAACCTATGACGTTTGTTTCTGATGATTTTGCTCACCAAATCTCTTATTCAACTACCATAATTGAAATAAATGTTTTTATTATGCATTTTTTTAAATAAAGTCAAATTACATATCCACAATAAATTAACACGATATTATTTTTTTTAAAGTCGTAATTGAAAGAAGAATGATGCAACCCAACTCTGATGGAGTAAAAAATATCTATGGATGCTGCGTGGTGAGGGAAAAAAAATGAGCACAGATACCCATAGAGACATCATATGAGTGGAAGTTCCACATGAAAACATCATATGAGTGGAAACATCATATGAGCGGAAGTCCCACATGAACATCATATGAGAGTGGAAGTGAAAGTCTCACATGAAAACTGTTATTTAAACAAATGATTGTTTAAAAATTGTCTTTAAAAATTGTGTTTTTAAAAACTCTTGTTTAAAAAGTGTGTTGATTCAGTGTTGCATTTGCATGCAAATGATTCAGTGTTGCATTTGTGTTTTTGTTTTTGGCTGGGTCTCACAGCACTGTTCATGACTCAGCCAAAAACACAAAAATGCGCATACCCATACATTTTAGGTCCCACGACATTATCTATCCCTTTAAAAATTATTTTATTACAGTGTTTTCAGCAATAAATTTTCTGTTTTCAACAAATGCTCCAAACACAAGGAAGAAAATGAATGTTTAAAATTTTTGAACTGGCAAGTAGCCAGACATGGATCAAATAAATATTTGAATTTTTATTCAGATTGAGAAAATAAAGCTGCCATTCATTGGGTTAATACACCAATACTAAAATTAAAAATCAATGATTAGGCTATCAAACTGATAGCCAAAATCCAGATGTTCAATTTAACGCTTGAACATCAACTATCTACTTTCTCCAAGGTTGAAGCAACAGATTTGTTGTACTCCTCCAATTCCTTCTTGTACGCCTCCATAGCTTCAGCAGCTTTGTCATTCCAAGCTTTTTTCTCTTCTTCACTCAGTTCCTATAATATCAACCAGCAAGAGATTATTAAAAATACATATATGCATTTCCATATTATATCCATCAACTTGATTAAAGAAACAATACCTTCCACTTCACTGAAATTAGTGCATTGAGGGTAGAGTTGTTGATCCCTTGTCTCTCCTCCAATAAAGTCTTCCTTGCATCTTTGCTGCATCAACCAAAAGCATAATTTTATCATATTCAAAAACTCAAACAACTCCTATCAAAAAAAAAAAAAAAAAAAAACTCAAACAACCATAATTCACGGTAGAACTTTTACCTGAATAAAATGAATGAGGATGCAGGCCTCTTAGGCTTGTTAGGGTCAGAATTCTTCTTTTCTTCCTTCTGTTGCTTCTTCTTCTGGCGATCCACTTTCGTTTTCTGCACATTTTATAACTAGATTAGCCACAGTAAAGTTTGAGAAAGTACCAATAACAAAACCGGTTAAAGGTTGATTTTATAAAGAACCTTGATTATATTTTCAGTTTTCTCCTTCTTCTTGAGAAGCTGCAAGGCCTCCTGCTTCTGAAGTTTCATCTGCTCTTCCTCTTCCTTTCTGAGACTGGCAGTTTCTTCATCCTTCATTTGATTGTAAGCCTCCATTTCTTGCAAATACTTCTCCTTGTTCTTCTTTGCAATCTGTGAGTTTCAAACGAAATAAAATTATACAAGAATCAAGCTAAATAGAGTCAAGTCATGGTTACTGGACAGAAAAAGGACAAAAGGTTTTATTTGAGAAAGAAATTAACCTCCTCATAAGGGCCTTTCTGTTCTTCTGTCATGTTTTTCCACTCTTCACCAGTGATCTTTGCAATCTATATTATACAGTCCCAAATTCAACAAATTAGAGGAGAGCAATGTTTAACAATTCAAACAAATTTGCGAATTTTGTGAAATTAAAGCACCTCTGAAACACTCTTTTTCTCTGCATGCAAAGCAGCCCGCCTCTCATTTGTGAACACGAAAAATGCTGACATGGGATGCTTAGGTTTCAATGGATCCTTTTCTTTCCTGTGAACAAAGAATCATAAATTTTATTAATGCTATAATCAGAGAGAGACAGTGTATTGAGAGAGCCACACAGATAATGGAATTTACGTAGTCTTCTTGTTTTCTTTTTCTGATTCTTGTTTGAACTGGAGATACTGTTCAAGCAATTCCATAGCAGTCTTCTGTTTGTGCTCCTCCTCTAAGAGTTTCATTGCTTCGGTCTCACGCTTCTCCTTAGCAATTACCTGCAAATAAGCTTCCTTTTCAGCCTGATACTTCTCCTCATAGGGCTTCTTCTCTTCTGCAGTAACATTCTTCCATTTTGCCCCCAAAATGTTTGAGATGTCTTTGAACTCTGCCTCTGGATTCTCTTTTTTGATCTGCATTCAAAACCCCCCAACAAAATTACCAAAGTCACATGAATCCAAATATTTAGCTCTACTCTCAAAGACCATTTCTGTATCTTACCTCAACCCATTGATCTTTGCACCATAGAATGTAAGGTGCAGAAGGCCTTTTCCTTTCAGGGCATGCCTTCTTCTTCTTCTCTTTCTTGCCTTGTTCATTGTCTCTCAGAGATTGACCAACGGGGAAAGTCTGAACATAAAGACAAATTCAGATTAGGCAACCATCATATCAAACACTAAAAAGCAAGACCCCTACAATAGTATCACTTTGTAAGAAATACTTCTCAGATCCTGATCCAAGTTAGGAAAGGAAAGAACTTTATCAAGCAATTAAGTTTTACATTTCATTTTTTCTACAACTTCAGAGAAACCAAAAGGAAAATGACAGAAAATTAAAAGATTATATAAAGAAGAATTAATCACTCATTCAGAAAAATCAATTCAGACCTTGGCAAAACCATTTCTTTCAAAATCAAACCCAAAGGACTAATTTCAAAAAAAATAGATTATCCATTTTCTAAGCAACCAATCACAGTGAGAAACCCAGAGGACGCAAAAAGAGAAAACAGGGTGAAGAAAACTAACCACTGTGGGTTTGAACTCCTTCAACTTCTGTAACTTCTTCAATTCAGTCTGAAGCTTCTCCTGCTGACGGCCTCTAGTCTCAAGCTCTTCCTCCTTCTGCTTCAAAATCTCATCTTTGGCCTTCAAGAGCTCCTCAGTCTTCTCCTTTTCAAGCCTTAACTTCTGTAGCTTCTCTTGCATTTCCAGCAAGTCTTTCTCAAAAGAATCTTGCTCCGGTTGTTGCTTCTGCTGCTGTTTTGTCTGTTTCTTGGAGGCTCTCGCTTTGCCTTTCTTTGGCGAGGTCCGCGGCTGAGAGAGGCTCTCGTGGTTCTCCTTTTCCGGGTCGTCGGCAGGTGGTGGTGGAACCGGGCTCGGAGAGACCTTTCCGGCTAAGATGTTGACCTCGTTGGTCGATGGGGTTTTCTCCTTCAGAGCCCTCCTGGTGCTCCTTTTCTTTGTAGGAACTGTGTCGATGGGCATCAAAGCTACGGTCTCAGCCATTGTTGCGGATAAAGAGAGAGCGAGAGAGGCTTGAGTTGGTAGGTTCGTGAGGGGGAGTGATTTGGGTTGTGAACAGAGAAGGGGGTTTTATATAGGGAAGAGATGTGAGACGGCCTAACGGTATGATTTTTCAAATTCAAATTGACTATTGAGCGTAGCTGTTTTTAATTTGACCGTTGGGAATCTGGGAGCGGTAATTGAATTCTTACCAAAGAAAGATGGGAATTTGAAATTTTAAACATTAGTCTATGATTGGTTGGTTTTGGAAAAAAGTCACACACTGACACAGATAAGGAGTTACTAACGTTCAGATCCAGATCAGATAGAATTGTTAGGATTAAAAAAAAGGAAGAAAAAAACTTTACCATACTATTAGCCTAAGAGCATCCACATCAGTAGGTGCATAGTCTTCTAAAATACAAAAATTTCTTCATTTTTCACATTTTGACCAAAAAAACACCCACATCAATGAGTGTAAAATTATGTATTTATTTGGGAAGCATGGACACGGCGCCAGAAGAGCCGCACCCGCTTCCAACGCAGCCCGACGCGGCAACGCGCGAGGGATGCCGCTGCCCGCGCGTCGAGTCGTGTCCTGCCACATGTTTTTTTTTTTTTTTTTCACGACTCACACCAACGCGGCTCAGACTTGGGTAGATTCGCGCCTAATCGGGCTGATTCATGCCGCCTCGGGCCGTATCAGCCATATCAGGCGAAACCGCTGAAACACACCATGCCGGTGCCGAACAAGAAAATGAAAACAAACAAAAAATGGATAAAAACTTGTGACTGACCGTCTCTTAAGCCAGCGAAGATGGAGAGGAAAGAGGTTAGATTGTGATACCGGTGGCCTTAACCCCTTTCTTCTTCTTTGCTTCTTCATTTTCTTCTTCCTTTTTTTTCGCCAGAGCCCCTGCCTTCTGCTCTGTTTCTTTTTTTGAATTTTTTTTTTTTTTTTTTTTTTTTTTTACAGTAAAACGATAGGATAACTGGATAAGTTAAATGCCTTTGTTAACTTTATTTTGTTTTTTGTGCCTTTCTGACCAAACACGTAAGCCAGCCACATCTTCCTTTTTTACTTTTTCTTTTTTTTTTCTTTTGTAATGGGATTAAGCTACACCTATTTTAATATCTTCCACATATATCATTTAATTTGTTTTTGGGTTGACCAAATACGTGAGCCACTAAACCACATCTTTTTATTTTTTTTATTTATTTATGTGATGCCTCATCTATTTTGATAACTCTGTCAATAATTCAAGTGTTAAAAACTTTAGTGTACTTATTACTATCTATCTATTTATTTTATTACTATTATTAATATATGAGTTTTCTATTATTATTATATAAAAAAGTATACTTAGCAATATATTAAAAATATAAATAAAAATATTTTTAATAATTTTTTAATTGCCGAGTCCTGCTGCACCCGCACCCACCTTTTCAAAAATTGCCGAGTCCCGCACCCGCACCCAAGTCCCGAAACGCACCCGTGCTTCATAGGTATTTATACACGATTGCTACAGTAACCGTGCATATATGCACGGTTACAGTAGCTCGTGTATTTGATATTTTAATAATTTTCCAATTTGGCTCCCTTTTTTCTCTCTTCTTCCTCTAAAACGAACTTGGGCTTTTCTCTTCTCCCTCATATTCTTGCTCCTCTGTTACAGACCAACACTGGTCAAGAAAGTATCAACCAAATACAAACACAGCACCACCCAACTATCACCGGTCTACCACCACAACCCATTTCAACATTTGATAATCCAAACACAAAATCAAACCAAAAATAACTCAAAATCAACACAAAACAACTTAAAATCAACTCAAACCCCATTGGAAAACCCATCCCAAACCCAACTCAAAATCAACCCAAAACAAAATCAACTCAAAATCCACAGAAAATCAACTCAAAATTAAACCATTAACTAAAAACCCATAACCCAAACCCAAAATCAAAATCAAATACAAACCCAATGGTGGCAGAGACTTAAGGGATCTAAGAATTAAGGAGAGAGATGAGGGATTTCCTTATGTTTCAATCATCTTCATCTTCTTCTTCATCATCATTATCATCTTCTCTCTTCCTTGTAGCTTTCGAATTGTCAAAAAAAAAAAAAAAAAAAAAAAGAGATGCAGAGACTTTGAGGGATGAGAGAGGGACAGAGACTTTGTGGGTTAGGGGAAAGTGAGAGGCAAATACTTTATGGGTTAGGTGGGGCTAGGTGGGAAATAATAAAAAAAGTGAGGAAAAATATTATTTTAATAAAAAAGTGTGTATAATAGATAAACTGATGTGAGTGTTTTGTAAAAGTGATGGTGTAAAATAGAAAAAGTAAGTTTTTTGTGTAAAATAGATCACAGAATCTTTTAGACATACTGATGTGGTTACTCTAACTGTAAACAAAAAAGTCGTGGTTATTGCACATTGATGAGGAGCATATTTAACTTTCAAATATCATGGTTCGTCTTCGTTCCATAGTGAAAAGAATTTGGATTGGGAGAACCAAATTATAGCTTAACTAGTCACTAACCCGTGCGATCCACAAGATAGTTGGTTAAATAACAATTACAAATAATCATACAAAGGGCGCAAAATATGTTCTTTGATTATAAATGTAGGGTGTTTCACATAACACATAAAGATCACACCTTGGTTTCTCTATGTCGATGAAAAAATTATTGCCAACATTCCAATAGCTCATTCACAAATTTGGGCATAATATGAATTCAAATAATGCATAATTGCAAATCAATTTATAGTCTACCACCAATATAAATCATATAAAAAAATTTATTGATAAAATGAATATTTAAATGTGTAAATAATCTCATGACAGCATTAGCAAGACCATGCATTTGCTGCCAAGGAATAATATGCCACATAAACACATGGGGCACTATGCCACAATCTCTCATAAGAAGCAACTCATAAACACAATATTCAAAACTTTGAAAAGAAACAGCTGACAAATAGTCTAAGTATCTCTGTTTATCTACTCTTTATGGCCCCCAATTTTGATTATGCTGAGAGATCATTTGCAGCAACATATATTTGTGTCGAATGCATCTAATTTCCTTTAGATACATCTTAAGTACATGCAAATAATAGTAGTTTGAAAGAGTGTCTATTTGAAAGGAATCAAACGAAATGCCTATATATTTCAGTTTCAACTATCTCTATAAACAATTAAAACCAAATTTCATAAACTCTTTGGATACATCTTAAGTAAGACATACAATCAATTTCAAAAACACCAAATGTTGGGTTGAAAGTAATACACAATTATTCGAAGCAATGCTATTAGGCTCAGGCAAGCCACTATCTATGGAAAAAATTTAAAATACAGTAAGGTTCATTGAAATAGCGACAATGCAATAATGTATTAATAGCTATTTCTATGAGCAAGAAAATAAAAAATATTTGAAGCAATTGCTTGAAATCATTTAAGTACATGCCATCAATGAAGCTACTTGAAATCATTTTAAGTACATACCATCAATGAAGCTACAACATTAACATTGTTTATAACATTATTTTATTATTTGTAGCACAAGTTCTTGGTTCGTGATAAGCTATGTGGGCATGTAAGATATACATTGGTGCATGGAAATCTACAAAATCACCTACACAAAAACAAAAAAGGAGAGAGTTAAATCAATGATTGTGTAATAATCATAGTGCAATTTAGATAGAGATGAATTCTAAATATAGGTTTAGTCTCCTCCTTTTTTGGGTCTATAAAATTTACAAAATCATAGATGCATTGCAAACAAACACCAACTGATTTGATCAATCTATGATCAAATTAGAAAGGAGAATATGTGTTCATATTATGCTATTTTTTTTTTTTTATTAAACAAATCAACAACTTTCCTAATACCTAAACAGCATGAACTTTTAAAAGGGAAAGAAGTGAGAGACCAACCACAACAAATTAATATATTTCTTGATATTTAGTTTTTTAAAAGTTGGCAATATCCTACAAAGGTTTGCATTTTGAATTTCTTAACTCCAAATATTTTCCCTGTTCCTGACCTTTATAATTATTATTATTATTATTATTATTATTATTATTATTATTATTATTCGTATATAATACAACAATCACACTCATTAATTAAAATTAGGACTCAGATTCATTAACTTATAATTAGAAGATTTTTAATGCACCTATCAAAATGAATACTCATGGCAGTCTCAATTTCAATCAATCTTGTATTCCCAAAATAAGGCTACACTAAATAAAGCAGAAATCTAACAAAGAGGCAAATGAATTGCAATCTGCACTTCAATTTTCTTCAATTGGACAAAGACATAGGAAATGAAAAGATGGAAAAAAAAATGACATCAACAAAGACAGATGTAAGCAAGAATCTACCTAAAAAACCCTATCTCTATAACTAAAATTTCGCAACCAACATTAGGAAAGAATTATAGTTGGATTCAAAATTGGAATCACATATATTACAGCACTTGCAACTCATGTTGATATAAGAGTCTTAGGATGCTCAGAACATCCTATGAAAAAACTTAAAATTGAATGAAAAAGATGGCATAAAGAAATTGAAACAAATCCTCTAACAACAACAAAACCATAACCTAAATAAAGAAAACTTTAAAATCTCACAAAAGTATACCAAACAGGGAAAAATATTCTAACCAAAAAACAATAATTGACAAAATAGATCCCCAGAAATTGGAAAAATAAAATGGGAAATCAAGGTACCTTTAACCCTGATTCAATTATTTTTTTTGGCATAAGACCCAATGTCTGGTACAAAAACACGGTATACTGCAAATAGAGAAAAAGACGAGAAAGAATGAAAATAAGAAATCGGAATTAATTAGGAAGATGGAATCTTAACAACAGTGAAAAATATAGAAGTATTAAGGCATAAACAATGTAAGAATGGAACCTTTGTTGTTGCAGGGAAGGAATGGCACAAAAGCAGGAGAAGAAACTATACAACATGAAGGAAGAAACAAAAAGAAAGAAGCTATACAACAGTAAAAACTAATCTGAACCGTAAATTTAAAACTATCTTCACATTAAGACAGAGTTTTGATTGAAATTAACAAAACCCACTACAGGCTCCAAACCCATCAATCTAAAAGAGAAAACACTCCCAAACAAAACCCTAAATCATATTTAATAGGAAAACTTATAAAACAAAATTAGAAAACTTACTGGTAAGTGTCTGAGAAAGACTGGTCTCTGACAGTGGTAAAAAGAAATAACAGAGTGGGCCTAATTTCTGAGCTTTTCTCTACAGCCAACGGCAACAACTAAAAATGCAAAAAATTGCAGACCATAAACTCAAACTCAATAGCCAAACGGAAAAACACAGAAGAATTAACCCCAAAATTTTTAAATATACATAGAAAATAAAATTGAAGTATGCCTCAACTTGATATACAAACCTTGTAGATATCAATGGCTCAACATCTAAAAACTCCTTTGACAATGTGGAAAACATTTCATAAATAACTTATTGACAATGTGGAAAACTATTAATAATTGATGAAAGTTTTTAAATAATAATAACTTATATAAATCAAAAGTCCTAAATTACAAAAAATTTAAAATAAGAATATAGTTCCTGTAATCTAGATTCAGTGTGTACTAAAAATAATGAATACTCAACAAAGCAACCATAATATACATAACCATAAAAAACAATACTCAGTTCTCACATGACACAACAACAATAGCCAATAATAACAAAAAAAAAAAAAAAATGATTTCAATAATACAAAGCCAAGAATAGCCAATAAATATTATAAAATGATATTTATTATACAAAACTATTTCTAAATTTAAGCGTGATTGGAATACAAAACGTGAAGGGGCTAGGAAAACAATTAGTATTAAAGTGGGTTGCGCCTGGAAACATAAATTTTAAAAAAATTACCATGAAATTTGCCTCCACTGATTTGGTTGGAGGGGCGGTGACGATCTTCAGAGAAAATTGCAAATGGGTATGTTCAAAGTTGAGGCTTTGGTTGATTTTGAAACTTGATAAACAGAGAGGCTGAGAAAAGAAGGGCATGGGATATGAAAATTTAAAGCAACGCAAATCTATATATTACTAAAAGCTGAAGCGTAGCATTTAATGCTACTGCTCTCACGTTGCACCACATCAACTGTCACGTCATTTTTTTTTTTCTTTTCTTTTTTAAAATATAATTTATCCTACAATTTTAAAATGGTTTTTACAATTTTCAGCCCTATAAATGCAACCCATTACTTATGTATTTACTCCCACTATCACCCTATAATAAATCCAGCCCACTACTTATTAATTTACTTCCACTATCACCCTATAATAAATCTGTATAATTAATCCAACCCACCTCTTATTTATTTAGTTCCACTATCAAGCCCAATCCAAATCCTTTTCAGTTCAGTTTTAGGGTTTTGTGTAACACTTTTTAGTTTAAAGGGAGAGAAAAAAAAAAATTTGACGCCTTTCAAGCTTTAGGGTTTTTTTTTTTTTTCAATTTTCTTATAATTGTTTTTAACATTTATTTTTTTAATATTTACACTTCTCCAATCTTTCTCTCTCCCTTACCATTTCATCTCCCCACTACTTCTTCAATCTTTCTCCCTCCCTTACCTTTTCATCTCCCCACCACCCTCTACATTAATATCATTCTTCCTCTTTCCCTTCATCTTCTTTTATTTTTGTCTCTTCTTATTCACACCCTCTTACTATAAATTTGTCACTGTCTCTTCTATTCTATGCATAGTTTTCCCTCACAAAAAAAAAGGTTCCCTCTCTCTCTCTCTCCCTCTCTAAATTTTTTGGTGGATTTTTTTATTTTTCTTGTATCTCTACTTTAGGTTGATAATTTTTTATATTCTTTAAAACTCTATTTTGGGTTAATGCGATTTAGTTTTGTTTTTTAAATTGTGATTTAGTTTTGTTTTTTAAATTGTGATTTAGTTTTGTTTTTTAAATTGTTTTTTTTTTTTTTTTATTCTCTTTGATTGTTAAATGTTATCCTATTGCATTCTAAAAAATTAAATATAGCATATAAAAATATAATATTATTCTATTACATAGCATGATTTGGATAATGGCGTAAATGCACTTTTAGTCCCTATATTTTGACGTTTTTCCATTTTAGTCCCTACATTTTATTTTTTCCACTTTTAGTCCCTAAAACCAATTTACGCTTTCCGTTTTAGTCCTTGAAGCACTATTCCGTCACCAAACTAACGGGGAAACTGGTCGTGGCTGACGTGAGTATTAAAAAATTATTTGACATTTTTTAAATGCCAAAATTTTTAAAAAAAAAAATTAATTACTCAATTTTCTTTTCATTATTTGTGTTCTTCCCGTTCTTCCCTATAATCAATCTCCAGCAAAAAAACAAACCCTAAACCCAGATCCTAACCAAACCCCAAACCCATATCCCAGTAAAGCAAACCTTAGCCTTCAAACCCATAAATTTTCTTGGCAAACAAACACAAAAAACCCACTGGAAAAAAAAAAACCCCAAATCACCACCATCAAATCAAAGAACATGAAGATCAAACCCAAGCAAAAGAATAGAAACCCAGCAACCAGCAAAGCACCATCACCGAATCAAATCATCCACTACCACATCAACAAAACCACTCCCAGATCAAACCATCCAAAGAATAGAAACCCAGCAAAGCACCCAACTCATCCACTCCCAAACCAAACCATAATCAAAGAGGCTGAGATCGGGTGCGATGGGTTTGAGATAGAAAGAGGCTGAGATCAGCTTGATCTGGGTTAGAGAGATGCTGTGATCGGTTGGTACCTGGTGAGAGCGAGCGCCGAAAACGGGAAGTGGAGAGGCCATGACCTGAGCGAGGCGCTGAGCGGCGGCTTTGGCGGTGAAGTTCTGAGTGCGCTTGACGGTGGAGAAGGCGGTGAGCAAAATCTGGGTTTGGGTTTTTTTTTTTTTTTTTTTTTTTTTGTGAGCCTCATCGTGATCCGTTGATTGTCTTTGTGTCGTGTATCAGAGCCATCAATCATCTTCTTTTTCTTGTTCTGTTTTGTTGATGAAACTTGTACAAAGAAATGAAACACTTGTGGAGTAGCAATAATTTATAATTTGTTCAAAGTGTCGATAAAAAAATATCTTGGATGGTGTAAAAATGTCGTCCACCAAACTTATTATTATTTTTTGTCATTTGGTTGCTGGGTTTCTATTCTTTTGCTTGGGTTTAATCTTCATGTTCTTTGATTTGATGGTGGTGATTTGGGGTTTTTTTTTTCCAGTGGGTTTTTTGTGTTTGTTTGCCAAGAAAATTTATGGGTTTGAAGGCTAAGGTTTGCTTTACTGGGATATGGGTTTGGGGTTTGGTTAGGATCTGGGTTTAGGGTTTGTTTTTTGCTGGAGATTGATTATAGGGAAGAACGGGAAGAACACAAATAATGAAAAGAAAATTGAGTAATTAAATTTTTTTTTTTTTAATTTTGGCATTTAAAAAATGTCAAATAATTTTTTTAATAATATTTTAATACTCACGTCAGCCACGTCCAGTTTCCCCGTTAGTTTGGTGACGGAATAGTGCTTCAAGGACTAAAACGGAAAGCGTAAATTGGTTTTAGGGACTAAAAGTGGAAAAAATAAAATGTAGGGACTAAAATGGAAAAACGTCAAAATATAGGGACTAAAAGTGCATTTACGCCTTTGGATAATTTGGTATTTATTCTGTTACATAGCATGATTTTTTATAGTGCTCAATTTAGATGTTAAACTATGAGATTTTACTAATTTTTGTTTATTTTCTAATCATTTGTGGTGGACAAAGTACTCTTAATAGTTGTATTAGAAGTACTCTATAATGCCATTTATTTAAAGAAAAGCAAAGGTTAGCCAAACGAAAATAATCGGATAGGTGACAAATTTTAACTTTTGCAATTTTATTTTTATTATTATTATTTTATAACAATGCATGTATAGAAATTTAATTTTTAGATTTTGCTAATAATTGTTTATTTGATAATATGTTTTGGACGGCCAAAATTATAATTTCTACAAAGAAAATAACCTTAATAGATTATCAAAAACAAAATTTTATCCTAATATTGGTTCAATTAATCATTGTTAAGTTTTATTAATTTTTTTTTAGTTTACGTTTTTTTGGTGTTTTGGATTGTTCCTATATTACATTTATGATTGTGCCTATAATAAATAAAAATATAATTACGAAATACATTACTCATTATTAGATTAGTTGAAATTGTAAAAAAAAAAATTAATAAAACCACCATAAAAATAATTATCACGCGCAACGCACGGATTCGCGGCTAGTCAAGATTAATAATAAAATCAAAAATCAAACCTAACATACCATATCGTCCCCCCAACGGCTAGATGATTCTGGCGAAAACCCATTAAGAGAAATAATTGTAGCCTCTCTCCAACGAAATCGTTTTAGTCTCTGAAACTTGATTTGTCCCAATGTCCCATGAAAGGCAGTCTGTTAGATTAGATTGGCGTTTGGGTTTTGGGGAAGGAGAAAGGTAGAGAGATAGAGAAAGAGAAAGAAGGGTATGGGTCTTGCAGTGTTTGTTGGGCTGAGTTTGCATTTGAAGAAGAGACAGAGACTAAGAAATAGGTTTTTGTATCGGGTATCCACTGAGACTGAACATCTACCCGTCTTTGGTGTACCTCGAAAGACACCTTAGACAAGCAAATTGAAGTTTCATTGAATGAATGAATGAAAAGAAGAATCAATATAATCGTATGATTCGATACCTACTAGATAGATAGATAGATACGAAGGAAACTACCCATACCGGAACGAAGGATTGTATTGAGGGCTATTATCTCTCTCCTGCCTAGTGGCACTTGAGAAACCTCAATCCAAGGATTGCTTTGCTTGCTTGTTGTGCCTTCGGCCCATGCCGCGTTAAGCTACTCAACAGTGAGATCCTAACGTGGGAATTTCGGGCTAAGTACTCCACCCGCTAATGATATTTGTTAATAATACTAATGTGTAAAAATGTGGGAGCTTCAAAAGCTTCGGTTTTATATATATATATATATATATATATATATAGATTATTCTTAAAAAAATATTATGGCTTAATTAATTATTTGCATATATATTTAACATTTTAAGAATGTAGCCATTTTTCGAAGATATTGTGAATAATAATAATAACAGCCATAAAATGAAGAAATTATTTGCTAGTATCCAAATTGTACCACATTAGTGCATTACCTTTATCCCAAAGTGTCCTCCCCTTTATAATATTATGCAACGTGGGACAATTTGTTAAATCAAATCTTAGTCACTAACGTATCTTCTTCATTTTTTATGAAAGTATTTACCTTTACCTTCTTAAATCAATCACAATTTTCTGAGAGAGAGAGAGACTTGCGGCATCTTCTGGGAGTTGGGGATGGCTGGAGCCACCAATGGTGAGAGTGAGGGTGAAGGTGATGGATTTCTTATTTTTCTTTGATTTAGGACTAGGTTGGTTGCTAGAATCTGACTCAATAGATTCTCACACATGGCACTTATTGAGTATTGAGTGGGAGAACCACTAGGGATTACTATTGTGGTCCTCCCAATGGAGCGAATAATTTCTCGAAGAAAATAAAATTTTGGAGTCACATTCAATTTGGTTCTTACATTTTGGTAACAATTAAGTTGGTCTATGTTATTTTCAACTTGAAGTCAATTTGGTCTCTACTGTTAACCATTAACGAAAAATGCCTATGTGGCAAAAGGTGTGCATTGTTGGCACTCTCGAAACTTACATGGAAACTAAAAATAATAATAATAAATATCACTTCAACATCTAAATAAAACATTTTGATTTACCAATTTTAAAGAAATTAATTTTTTTAATTGGTAAATTAATTAATTTTTATTCAGATGTTGATGTGGCATCATTATTATTATTTTCAGTTGTCACATAAGTTTCAAGTGTGCCAACAATGAACACCGTTTGCCATATAGGCATTTTTCGTTAATAGTTAACGATAAGGACTAAATTGACTATAAGTTGAAAATAACAATGATCAAATTGATTGCTACCAAAATATAATAACCAAATTGACTGTGAGCTTAAAGTATAGGGACCAAAATAATATTTTTGCCTAATTTCTAGCTTTCTCCTCCCTCTTTTTAAAATTATTAGTACACTTGTTGTACTACACCATTTTCCCACATAAAGATGAGCGGTATACTTTATTTTGGATTTCATATCTAAAATTGATTTTTATGTGAGAGAAATGTGTAACAGGATATTCAAGATAAATTCTCAAAAAGACTAAGATTCAGAATGGAAGTATCAACATTCAGAAATCCAATGCTTCAAACTTCCTACCTGTACATTACATGATTTAAACATTCAATATGCTGAATGACCAAAATGGTTCCTTATCCCAAAGGGACCCGGATTTAGCAGCCACCAATTTATGCTAAAAATACACATTCTCTTAACTTTCTCCCCCCTCTTTCTGTATCCTCTTACACATTTCACATAGAAGATAAATTCCGCTGACAGGGCTGGTTGACACCAAACAGATTACCTGAGGGAAAGATGAGTAGATGACATTACATTTACAGGCATACCTGAAAGGCCAATCTTATCAAACACCGGGCGGGAAATTGGGAATGTATCACTTGTTCTCAACTCCTGCAAGAATAATTCTCATATCCAATATTTTTCAAAACCTGAATTGGAGAACATATGTTTCATGCATCAAAACTATGGTTAAATAATTAGCCATTTACAACCATCTCCATAATCACATCATTCCAAAAGTCTATTGGCCCAGGTAAGCACCAGTGCAAACAGTCATTCTGAACTGTTAAGTTTTTGCCCTTCGCATATAGATAAAACTCTCTATATGGACCTGGATGCCCATCAGGCCGCAAAAGTGAAAGCATAGTTAGGTCAAGAAATTTAAGGTTCACCCCGTTTTCAGAAGCTTTACGTGCTGCCTTCTCAAACTCCTCTAGCTCTACCTTACGCAGAATCCTATTTAAGTCCTTCAGTTCCATCTCACCTTCTTTAACTGGTGCTGTTCTGAGGCAATTCCCTCCACTAGACCACTCCCCATCCTCAAAGTGATCTGGCGTGGATGTCCTAAAAAATATCAGGCCCTTGTGATTGGACGATACTATGAAGTCCAATACAAACCGGAGGGATTTCCGATAAGCAAAATCAAATCCCAACTCCGTCAAATTTCTTTTGGGACAGTAATGACAGCCCAACACTGTCATTCTCATGATAGATTGAAGATTTTAGAAACCATTTCCCACTTGAAATTATCATGTAATCCAAATTCTGGTATTGATCAGTCCACTTCTTGTCAAGTTTGTCGAGATACAGCTCAACTTCAGATGTTGAAACACCATTAAAGTCCTCAAAAATATCTGCTTTTACAAGGAAGGGGGACCAAATAACTGAGATAGTGAAGTTGTAAGAGGGGAACTGCCATCTTTTGGACCTATAATCTTCATCATGGTAAACTTGAACAGCTTGTTCTACCTGAAGGACATGATAATTCAATTGCACAGGTCAGACAATCCTCTAGTGCCATGTTTTGAAAACAATAAAATCTCCCACATCATGCTGCCTAACAACAATCGTCACCCATAATGAAGGCACTCAGAAAAATCAACAAAAAGTCATAAACGACACTTGAAACTTTATTTATTTAATCAAAATATAAATGCAAGTCTCTACACCAATTCTAGAAAAACTGACAAAACAAAACTAATAATTAATAACCATCAAATTCATAAGAAAGAATTTGAAATTTAAAAAATAAAAAATAAAAAACATAATCAAAACATCTGCAAATGGACCAAGTGGGATTAATACAGGTCGAGAGTTACCAGCAATTGAGCCTGCATGAATGCAATGTTTAGCAGCTTCATTTAATGCCACTCAGTAAAATTAGGTAAATCCATTTGGATACTGCATATCAACAAATAGAAATGCAAAATAGTGTTGTTGTGGATTGAAGCAGGGGTATCTTCACACCTATTTTATTATGATCTTGCACTACAAAAATACAGAATGCACAATGAAGGATGACTTTTCTCATTCTAATTCAGTAATAAATCACAGAAATCTTCAGGTATTAAATTCTTGGATTTAAAA
The DNA here is from genome assembly GCA_028535165.1 of Quercus tomentella. NCBI lineage: Eukaryota > Viridiplantae > Streptophyta > Magnoliopsida > Fagales > Fagaceae > Quercus > Quercus tomentella. The sequence continues at coordinate 32,079,075 of JAPQVY010000155.1, forward strand.
GAGGGAAAATGGAAATGTTGTTAATAAGCCACAGATGAAGGATGAGCTTATAGGAATTGAACTTCAGGTATTATCAACACACACACAAGAGGAAATGTGGTTGGAGACTTCTAAGTTCTAACACTCCTTAGTGTCTCCTTAATTAAAATAAAAAATTCATTGACTACCATTTCTATATCAGAAACCCTACTTTCTAAAATATAGTATATTCATATTACCACCCCAGGATGTCTTGTGTGCATGTGTTATTACAACTGAGAGTATGCTTTCAACAACTCATGATGATTCCTGATCTGTCCCAATTGGTTTAATGGAATTGTAGTCTATTCGAGATGACTAATCTTCAAGAAAGAGGAAAAAGAAAGGAAATTTTGGTTTAATTCTCTGTTGCCTCTTATTCATCATGATTCAACTTAAATACATACCAAATAACCACAACTGATAACAATGACAGCTATTCTACTTTAGCCGAAACTTTGGCTAAACTAGATAATAACTATAACACCTATCCTAGATAAAGATAGCAATCTAATAACAAACGATAATAACAAAAGATAACAGCAACCTAATCTCCCAGTTACAAGCAACTGAAGGAGTCCATTATTAAGCTAAACTCTTGGAGGCAATCTTCTTAGCTAATCCACTGTTACTACTTAGCAAGTGAATGTAATCCAGACATGAGGCTCTGGGACACAACATTCCCCTCCCCTTGAAGGAAAATCTTGTCTTCAAGATTTAAATTTGAAAATTGTTGCTGGAGTGCATCATAGGGCTCCCAAGTGGCATCTTCCTCATTGACTCCAACCCACTGTACCAAGGCTTCGTGCAACACCTTCTTGCCATTCTTAACCCATCGAAAATCAATTATACGTTTGGGCTCCAAGACCATTGCACCATCATCCCCCACATTAGGTAACTCTGGTGCTACACGATCAAAATGTCCTAGCTTCTTTTTTAACTGCGAGACATGAAAGACCAAGTGTAATCGGGAGTGGGTCGGCAATTCCAATCGATAAGCCACCTTTCACAACCGCTTGACAATCTGATAAGGTCCATAAAAACGTGGCAAGTGCTTCATATTCCTTTATACTTTTAAGGACATTTGCCGAAAGGGCTGTAACTTCAAATAAACCATTTCACCAAGTTGAAACTCTAGCTCGCGACAGTGGCGGTCTTCATACAATTTCATCCAATGTTGAGCCTCCAATAAATTCTCCTTTAGCTGCTTTAACATCTCATCTCTCTGTCCCAAAGTGTTCTCAACTTGCACCACTGATGTAGTTCCATGCTCATATCTGTGAATCGTTGGTGGAGCTCGCCCATATACCACCTCAAACGGTGTCATGCGTGTGGTGGTTTGATAGGAAGTATTATACCAAAACTCAGCCCAGGGAAGCCACTGAACCCACTATTTTTGTTTAGAACTCACAAAGTGCCTCAAATATGTTTCCAAACATCTATTAAGAACCTCTGTTTTTCCGTCACCCTGCGGATGGTAAGCCGAACTCATATGCAACTCAGACCCTTGAAGATGAAAGTATTCAGCCCAGAATTGACTTGTGAACACTGGGTCTCTGCCTGAAACAATGGAATGCGGCATACCATGCAATCACGCCACCTCTTTGACAAAGATTTCAGCCATTGTTTTAGTCGAATATGGGTGCTTGAGGGCAATAAAATGCCTGTATTTATAGAGTCGGTCAACCACTACAAGTACCACAGAATACCAATTAGATGATGGAAGTCCTTAATAAAATCCATGGAGACATCTTCCCACACACGATCCGTTGACAAACATCACAATTAGATTGGTAACGGTTGAAGCAACCACCTGGAGTTTGAGAATCGTACTTACTACGTTGACAAACATCACAATGTCGAACATACTCCAGAATATCTCTCTTCATTCCCACCTAATAAAAATTTGCTGCAACTCGTTTATAGGTTCGTAATGCTCCAGAGTGTCCACCAATGGGTGTATCATGAAATTCATGGATAAAATTCGTCTTGTGGCGAGATCCAGCAGGTAGAACCAGCCTCCCTTGGTACCACAACAACCCTTCCTTGTCTGAAAATTTCTGAATAGCAGCCTCTTCCCTTTTAATTGCATCTCGAAAGTCAACCAAACTTGGGTCATGGCGGGCTTTATAATGAATTTCATCCAACCAAGTTGGTCATGGACAAGAAATGGTAGCCAGGTCCCCATGTAACCGCGACAATGCATCAGTGGCTTTATTTTCTCGTCCGGGACGATACTCGATCTCATAATCATACCCCATAAGCTTCACGATCCACCTCTATTGGTCTAGTGTTGTAATTTGTTGCTCCAAAAGATATTTTAAACTCTGTGATCCGTACGAATTCAAAACCTTCGACCCAATAGATAATTCTGCTAGTGATGGACAGAGTGAACAATTGCCATAAGTTCTTTCTCATAGGTTGATCGAGCTAAAGATCGACCTGATATGGCCTTGCTGTAAAAAGCCACTAGTTGTCTTTCCTGCATAAGCACAACACCTAAACCTTTACCAGATGTGTCGACTTCTATCATAAATTGCTTAGAAAATTTTGGTAAGGAAAGGATTGGTGCTTGAGTCATGACCTTTTTGAGATTTTGAAATGCCTCCTTTGCTTCGTCATTCCAATGGAATGCGTCCTTCTTCAATAGCTTTGTTAAGGGTGCTGCAATGCTACCATAATTATGAATGAATTTTTGGTAGAATCCAGTCAATCCAAGGAAACCACGGAGTGCAATAATGTTTGTTGGAGTATGCCATGCTTCCATGCTACGAATCTTCGTAGGATCTGCTGAAACTCCAGCTGCACTGATTATGTGACCCAAATATTCTACTTTTCGCTGCCTATAGTTGGTTTTCTAGTAAGGTGTCGAAAATCATTTGGACATGGTGCAAGTGATCATTCCAATTTTTGCTATAAACCAATATATCATCGAAAAAGACTAGCATATACCTTCACAATCGAGCACGAAATATGTCATTCATGAGTGATTGAAATGTGGAAGGTGCATTGGTGAGGCCGAAAGGCACTATAAGGAACTCATAGTGACCATCATGGGTGCGGAATGCCGTCTTATGGACATCATCAGGTTACACTCGAATTTGATGGTACCTCGATTTAAGATCCAATTTAGTGAAATATGCAGCACCATGTAACTCATCTAACAGCTCATCTATGGCAGGAATGGGATAACAATCCTTCAGCGTAGCGCGATTTAGTGCTCAATAATCAACACAAAAGTGCCAAGAGCCATCTTTCTTTTTCACTAGCAAGACCGGCGATGAGAATGGACTGGAGCTGGGTCGCATAATTTCGGTAGTGAGCATCTCCTTCATCGCCCGCTCTATCTCATTTTTTTGAATGTGAAGGTAGCGGTATGGTCTAACATTAATCGGTCCGCTTCCTGATTCCAAAGTGATCCGGTGGTCATGAGATCGTGGTGGAGGCAATGTAGTGGGGATTTGAAATATGGCCTGGTACTGCTTCAAAAGTTGCTTCACTGCTACTGCTTGGTTTTGGTTCAACGATTCCTCCACGGTAGATTCTGTAGGTCCAAGTAGTTGCATGACAATTGCACTAGTGTTGGTGGATGCCAACTTTTGAACATGATGTACTGAGCCTTGTGTAACCCAACCTCTATCTTCACCACATATCACATATTTCTTCCCTTTGTCCCAAAATTCCATTATGAGTTTACTCTAATCATGCAAAACTCTACCTAAGCCTTGCAACCATTGCATTCCCAAGATCACATCTAACCCTTGTAAGTCTAAGGGGTATACATCGGCTTGAAATCGGTACTCTTGGATCTCCATAGGTACAACCAAATATATTTCTTCACATGTTAGCCGTTCGCCATTGGCCACCATCACCATAAAGGCTGGAGATGCCGTTTTGCAACACCCCATCCACTTGGCAAATTTCAAACTAACAAAAGTGTGGGTACTCCCACTAGCAATGAGAATATGTAGCGGTCTCCCATTGATAATCCCTATCACGTGCATAGTTTGTGGGGAAGATACCCCCACTAAAGTGTGTAGCGAGATTTCAGGAGTGGTAGTTAGGTCTTCCTCTTCCTCAATTGTCACAGTTGGACCATCAATCTCTCTTTCTTCGCCCATGACTTCGAGCAAATAATACCTACTGTGTCTTGCTTCAGTGGCCTGACCCAAATTTCTCATCACAATTGTAGCACAGTCCCTTGTCATGGTGTGCTTGCATCTCTGTCGAAGAAAGTTTTTTAAAGGCTGGGTTTTGAAGGGAACATGGGGTAGAGGATTGGGATGGCTGTATATTTCCTTTGGCAGGTTGTGGACTGGGTAGGAGTGCTGGTCTTGTTTGGGTGGAAGGGTGTCGAAGCTTCCGTAGTTTGTCTTCTTGTAAGCAAGCTAGACTAGTAGCAAGGACCAAGGTAGTGGCTCTGAATAATTTAACCTTGACGCGAATTTCTTCACATAGTCCATTGATATAACTCCCAACGAGAGCCTTCTCTGGTCAATCTTGTACTCAGGCTGCCAAACGTTCAAAATTTGCTTGATATTCTCACATTGTGCTAGTTTGGCGTAATTTGGCTAAAGCTTCATCAAAGTCTTCATAATTCGATGGCCCGAAACGGACACACAAAGCATGTGTAAATTCCTCCCATGAAACATTCGTCCTTGTTTTCTCAAACCACTGGTACCATTAAAGAGCATCGTCTAGCAAATGGAAGGAAGCAAGAGTTATCGTTTCACTATTCTCTGTCCGTTAATAACGGAAGAATTTTTATGCCTTGTAGATCCATCCCGTTGGGTCTTCTCCATTGAATTGAGGAAAATCCACCTGAGAAAATCGAGTTTGTATTCCCCCAACAGTTCCTCCATTAGTCCCTTTTGATCCGTGATTACAGCTAGCAGAGTTTTCTCCGTTATCGCGATTCCGGCTAGCTGAGCCTTCTTCGAGATGGCTGTTGTAAGCAGTTGAGTTACTTTGGCTGTCCATCCCTTCAATTCTTCGTCCCATCTGAGCTATCACGTTGGCAAGGGCCTCTACGCTCTCCTTATATCAGTAAACTCCTTAGCGAACTCTTCTCCTTAGACTTCAATCTGTCTTCGGATGGAATGGTCTCTAACCTCCAAGGCTACTATCCGATCCTCATTAGTTGTTGAATGAGTAGGTGGTGGGTTGTTCATCATCTGGCTCTAATACCAAATGATTGGTCCCAGTTGGTTTAATGGAATTGTAGTCTATTCGAGACGACTAATCTTCAAGAATGAGGAAAAAGAAAGGAAATTTTGGTTTAATTCTCTGTTGCCTCTTATTCATCATGATTCAACTTAAATACATACCAAATAACCACAACCGATAACAATGACAGCTATTCTACTTTAGCTGAAACTTTGGCTAAACTAGATAATAACTATAACACCTATCCTAGATAAAGATAGCAATCTAATAACAAACGATAATAACAAAAGATAACAGCAACCTAATCTCCTAGTTACAAGCAATTGAAGGAGTCCTTTATTAAACTAAACTCTTGGAGGCAATCTTCTTAGCTAATCCACTGCTACTACTTAGCAGGTGAATGTAATCCAGACATGAGGCTCTGGGACACAACATATTCCTTAGATTCATTGATGTGAGTACTTCAAAGAAACAAAAGCATCAACAGTGTGACAAACAAGTGCTATATAAAATACATTTATAATGCCTCTAAACTAGTACAAACCTACGAAGATAGTCATAGTGCAAAAGCCAAATTCTTGAATTGGCTTGAGGACTAAAAGTAGCAAACATCATATTATAGCAAAAAGGTTTCATTAGGATCGCAACTATGCTAAATTAAAATTTTACATGTTAAAAAAAATTATGTATAGTGGATTACATTCCTCCTACTATTTACAAATAATAAATTATGTAAGTGCTCAGGAAAAGATAAATCACACAAATCATATATGCAATTGAAACCCAAAAAAAAAAGTTAGTTCGGACAGGACCTACTCACATCATGTCCAAAAATCCAAATTCAAGACTCAATATTGCTACAACAATCTTAACAAGTACCTGCGAGAGCATGCAGAGCAATGACTAGACATGGTTGCGAGATATTGAATCGCCAATTAATGCCCATGTTTTGTCCCTCATCGCCCCAAGGAATCTCTCTGGATCAAATGGAGGTAACTCACAATCTCTTGGATTCCACCTCCAGTATAGGTACACTGTATCCGGCCGCCCATTATTAATGCAATTCTGATGACCTTCAATTAATGAGCAACTCTGATTAGTGTACGTAGGACCTAATGGGTTAGGTATCCAATGCCCAGTAAGAAGATCACATTTTTCTGCAGCCAAATTTGACTTCCATTCAATACAAAATGGAGAATACCACTATAAAGAGAATCAAACTAGGAAAGCATCACTTCATTTGAGTGTTATACCGTGTCAAACACGGGCAACCGAGACAAGAGAACAAAAAGAATCTAATACCCTTTCACAAAACACAGAAAGCATTCATGCTTTAAATAGTAATAATGCATTTGAAAATTTAATAAAGATCTTTATTCTTGATTTTTATCATAATTTCCAAACATCCTTTAATAGTAGAGGATTTGCTTTATTATCCATTGACCGCATTGTTACTCTTAGTTTGATATGTGTGTGTGTGTTTGTATAATTATATGAAAATAAATTATTATTAATATATAAAAATATGAATAAAAATATATTTAATAAATGTATCATGCCGTACCCGTTTCCTATTTTTTCTAAAATTGATGTGTCATCATTTCGTACTTGTACCTGTGCCCGTATTCATGTTCATACTTCTTAAGAATCAACAAAATCTTGATGAGGAAAAATTTCATGAAAACTAAACTGGTAACCAATCATAGTAGACTACAAACAACACTAGATCAATGAATCACGCAATACGCTAATAATAAGAAACATACAAATTAGAACAAAACCCATTAAAATTTTCTAGTAAAACCATCACACTTCTATACATGAGTTAAAAATTTAAAATCAACCAACTTTAATTAACTACACACTTTTTTTTATACAAGATAGAAATTCTACTCTAACCTAATCTAAGTGTATATATGTGTTAAGCTCTCTCCTAAAGACTTGAACCTCAACGCCCCACCTCACAAGAACTTTGTACTTGTAAAGTAACCATCATGCTAAGGGTGCGTGATAAGAACTACACTCTTCTAAAAAGAAATCAACAAAATCCACAAAACCATTTATGGTCAATAGATCTCAAACCAATCTCAAGTATCCATCTCCAAACCACATTCTTCAAGAATGGAAAGTTTTGACTTTTCTTGTGCATCCAATGTTAAAATTCAAAGAAAATGTAAAAAGAACAAACCTAATAAAATTTTCCAATAACACCATCACTGCATCACACTTCTATGCATGAGTTTTGAAATAACCAATGTAAATTAACTACACACTTCTGAAAGAACTAACAAAATCCACAAAAACATTTATGGTCCATAGATTTCATACCAATCTCAATTATTATTCTCTATACCACAATTTTCAAGAATAGTAAGTTTTATTTTTCTAGTGCATTCAATGCTAAAACCAGTGGTGGCTTTAAGAATCATTTTTAGGGTGCTTACTAACAAACATAAATTATACAAAATCTAATGAATAGATAAGTTGAATATATCAACGTCACCAAAAAACGCGAATATATTAAGTATTACAATTTCTTTCTACTAACAAAGAGAAAAAAAAAAAAAAAAAAAGTGGATTGATAAGAGATAAAGTGGGAATTGATGATGTTGAGATAAAAGTAATAAAGTGAGAGAGAATAGAAAATGGAGAGAGAGATGATATTTGCTACAAATGCGAATCCATACTCTAGGGAGAGCAAAATTATTATGACTGCAAAGTCAAAGAGAGCCTAACTGTCGACACCGCCAAGGAGAGACCACAATATTTCTCTTGGTACATTTATTAAGAAAAATTGAAATTAAGGATTATTTTTTTGTAATAGGTTGAACGAGTTACAAAATAAAATTAAATGATTAGGGTTTTTTTTTTTAATAAGCTTTTTGTTGAATAATTTTTTCACTTGATATTGTTTGGTCTAATCTTGTTTTTGTTTGGATTATTTTTATTGTTATTTTTGCTAATTTTTATTGTTGTTATTTAAGCCCCTTTTTTTTGTTTAAGGGGTTAAGAGTTATGTTTGAGAGAGCAAAATCATTTTTGGAGTAATGCTATGTCTACAATATTTTCACAATAGATCTTATATGACAAGCATTTATTGGTGGGTTAAAAAGTGATATCAGTATTGAACCCAAATTTGAATTAATAACAACTTACCATATATGACTTTTTGTGAAAATATTGTGAATGTAGCATTACTCTTATTTTTTGTTAAAGTTAAATCCTTGTAATTCTCAAGTCATGATGTTCAACATTTTTATTTGGCGGTCAAAATAGGTAAGTTTAGTATATAAATTTTTTTAAAGGAAAATTGCATTTTATTGCATTTTACCATCCTAAACTATGCCTCATATTATACTTTGCACCCTCAACTTTTCGAATGCACATTTTGTGCCCTAAACTATGACCATTGTTACACTTTGCACCACAACATCAAGTTTGCTTGGATGGAAATCCAAAGTTTAGGGTATAAAGTGTAATTGGGAGTATAATTTAAAGTGGTAAAGTGTAATTTTTTTTTTCTTTGTTTTTTAAGGGGTTAAGAAGATAGGCAATTGAGTCTTTTCAAGTGGTGTCATGCTTTTCCATTCAAGTTAACAACAATTTTGACGTTAGGGTACAAAATGTAACAAGAGTCATAATTTTTGGTGCAAAACGTGTATTCAAAAAGTTTAGCATGCAAAGTATAATTAAGAGTATAGTTTAAAGTGATAAAATGTAATTTCTCTTTTTTTTCATATATATATATATATATATATATATATATATATATATATATATGTCTGATTAATATATGCCCTAAGAGCACACATTAATTATCTATTTTTAGAAACATTTTATGAAGAATTGAAAAAACTATCAAAAAAATTGATAACTTTTTTATTTTTTCATAAAAAATTTCCTAAAATAGTTACCCATACATGCCCTAAAAGCTCGCATTAATAAAACCATAAACACGCACATTTTTTTTTGTAAGTGAAGGGTCCTGTCACCACCTGACTTATACATGTAACCGCCCCTAAAACCCAAAGAAAATGTAAAAACAACAAAACCCAACAAAGATTAGCTGAATTCAAATTACCTTTTGGAGGCACCTGATCTTTATTTTCTTGAACTTGCACAAAAACAGGTGGGTTTAGAGTTGGGTTTGGGTTTGAGTTTGGATTTGGATTTGGAACCACACTTTTCTGGGCAATAGGTGTTTCTTCTAAGATGGGAGAAACAGTTTTGGGGTTTGGATTTGGATTTGGACTTGGAATTGGAACCACACTTTTCTGGGCAATAGGGGTTTGTTCTAAGATGGGAGAAACTGTTGTGGAACGAAAGAAAAAGAGATGAAAAGCAAAACCCATTAATAGAATGGGAACCACTAACTTCAGAAGCATATGGTTCTGTTTGTTTCGAAACCAATTGAGCTTCATTTTCTACCCACTGAAATACTTGAACTTGCTGCTCGCTATTTTTTGGAGCTTGCTTTTAAATATAGTCTTTTGAGCTAAAATTCTTGAATATGCATAGGAGGGAATAAGGATGGTATAAATTGGAGATTAGATTCAGGTGACCGACATTGAAGTACGATATAAAAAAATGTATATGCCATTTTTAAAAAATTGCCGTGATTGTTGAGAATAGACATTCAAGAAGTAAAATACGAGGAAATTAGTTTAAAAAGAGAAAGGAACGGGTTTGGGACTGCTCATGCCGCCTATGCATGGCATGCCCTGTGGGAAAACGCTGGCAAGCCCATGTCATACTTATGGCCACGCTAACAAGGGTTTCAAAATTAACATTTTTTAGAAAATAAAATATTTTAAAATATATATATTTTCTAAAAAACTATCTCATTTTCATGCCTAGCAAACTTAAAATAAATTAGAAAACTATTTGTTGACTTCTTTTTTTAGTTTCGTGTGAGATAAAGTTGTTTTCCATAATGTCAAACTAAATAAGGGAAGTTAAGAAATAATATTTTCTTTTTACCTTTTTTTATACCACCAAATACGAAAAATCATATTAATATAAAATTTTCCATTAAAACAAACTGAGGTGAACATAGGTTGAATTGAATATGTAATTTTAATGGTTAAAAAGTAAAGAAATTATACACAAATAAAAAGTAAACTACATAAAACCATTTTGAATATCAGAATATGGATTTTAATTCAATAGTTGAGACTTAGGTAAGGAGATTTGAACCTAAGACGTCTCCCTTAAAAAATCCTAAAGGTGATAGTTGAACTACAAGTCTCTTGACAGGTTCCCTAATTAATCAAAACACATAATTGCATTGAATTTAATTTTCCTTGAAAAAGATAACACGGTTTGTGATTTATTGATCAATGCAATTATATGTTTGAATGTAATTGGAAGCCTAATGTACAGGACTGCACTTAAAGTTTTTCCCTTTGAATATGTATAAGAGAAACCAACCCAAATATTTGGCAAGTGTATTTTTCTTTTGAAAATCATGCATTACAATTTATAGTTGAAAATTTAGTATTCTTTAACTTGTGCTCTTAGAACATTTGTCACATGACTCTTCTTTAAAATATCAAAACTTAGCTGTAAAGTCTTCAGTGTTGTACTGTAGATTCCTCAATTAAATTTAACCACATGATTGTATCAATTAGGGAGCCACATAAATAAATTTAATTCTCCTTGAAAAAATAAAAAATCTTTCATGTTGCATTAGCTAGTGTAGCCACGTGGTTAGATTTAATTGCAGAACATAACTACATAAAGTACAACACTTAAAAAATTGTAAAAGACTGCATTAAAGGGAACATGTTGTGGGTTACAGTTAGCTCAACTAGTAAAGTCTCTGATGGTTGTATAAGAGATCTGGGGTTCAATCCCCGTCTACACCAAAAACTGATTGGTGTCTTAGTCTAATGATAAAGAGCTATTATTAGGAGTGGACGCCATAAGTTAAAACTCTCTAAAAAAAAGGGAACATGTTAAAAAATAATAAATATACAAGATTTGACTTTATTAATTTTTTTAAAAATATGCCAAAACATTATTTAATAGAATATTAAATACATCTTAATTTATGGTATTACTTCTTAGTAAAAAATTTAAATAGTATATGATTGTTGACTAACAAAATCACAATAATAGTTATTACTACAGACAAGATGGAAAAAGCAAGTTTTTTTTTTTTAAGATAGTTAGAGCTCAAGCCCTCCCCCCCCCCCCCCCCCCCCCCCAAAAAAAAAAAAATCTTAATTAAGTTAAAAGACTCTTGGCTACAAAAGCAAGTAAATCAAAGTTTTTAGAATAATTTTACTAATATAGGTGTTACAAACTAATGTGGTGTCATTTGAAATAAGTAGATTTGGGGTCTTGAAATTTTTGCTTGATTTGGTCAAATAAGAACTTTATTCTTTTAAATTATCCAAACAAAGGATTTGATTTTGGACCTTCAAATCTAATTCCATATGGCCAAAATCTTGCCATCCAAATGAACCACTCTCCCATGTACACATAAATATCACTTGCTACAAAATTTTAACGTTCATTTAGGTTTCAAATGGGACTTATAGTTTCATGGAAGAGGTAGAGGCAGAAAACAATTTCCTAGAAGCTCCTCAATAACAAACATTTTCTTTCTTTTTTTGTGTAATCACAGGTGGCTTTACTCTAATTTTTCCCTCTTTTTTGTAAGTTTATTTTAGGTCTAGAATTAATATTGCTTTAAAAAATTTTCAAGCTGGCTTAGAAATTGTGGCATTGAAATTATTGTGAAATTTTGTTTGCTATAGTGATTGATTAGAGATCTGGTGTGGGTTGGATTGTCATGAGATCAGATGTTAATTGAGTAATTCTTAGATATTCCCAGAGTATGGAGAATGTTGCTCCTCCTCTCACATTCATGGTGGAGTCCACTCATTAAATTTATGGTGGGATCTACCATGAAAGTGAGAGGAGAGAGTACCATTTCACTATACTCCGAGAATACCTAAAAATTTTCCATACTGGTATAGTGTATTTTGTGTTATTATGTTATTAGAAGCTAGTATTATGGATTTTCTCTTCATTATGTTAGATCTATTGCAATTAGCTATGTTAGATTTTTGCCAAGAGAGGTCTAGGGGGGGAGGGGAAGGGTTCGAGTTACGAAATTGGCAGTATATTGTAATTATCTCAACAACAACAACAAAACAAAACAAAACAAAACAAAACAAAAAAAAAAAAAAAAAAAAAGCTATGTTAAAATTTTCATACAAGCTAAACACCAGAAAATATCATCCAAAACATTTTTAGGAACGCAACTAACGACCCAAAAAGAAAAAATAATTTTTAAAAAAAAGGTTTCCCTAAAAAATGTTTGTAGAAGAAAAAAAATGCAACCTTAAGGCCTAATAGTTATTTATTCCTGCCCAATTAGAGGCTAAATTCCGTCTTTCTACATACATGTTGTAATAAAAAAAATGACCATTTCGTATCAATCTAAATAATAAGGAGGCCCTTCTCAAAAATAAAATTAAATAAATAAATAAAAAAGGAGGTTTAATTATGATTACTAAAAGTTTTGAGAGAGAAATTAACATTGAAGTGAGCTGTTTTTAATTTGACCGTTGGGAAACTAGGGCGGTAATTCTTACCAAAGAAAGATGGGAATTTGAAATTTTAAACATTAGTCTATGATAAGGAGTTACTAACTTCAGATCCAGATAGAATTGGTAGGATTAAAGAAAGAAGGAAAAAAAACTTACAGTGATTATTGCATTAGCCTAGACTGTAAACAAAAAACCGTGGTTATTGCACATAGATCATAGATGAGGAGGATTTATGACTTTGAAATATTATGGTTCGTTGCATAGTGCAAAGGATTTGGATTGGGAGAACCAAATTATGGCTTAATTATACTCAAAAAAATTTATGGCTTAATTAATAATTTGCATAAATATTTAACATTTTAAGAATGTAGCAATTTTTTGGACATATTGTGAAAAATAATAATAATAACAATAACGGCCATAAATGAAGAAATTATTTGCTAGTATTGAAATTGTATCACATTACATCATTACCTTTATCCCAAAGGGTTGAAATTACATTCATTCACAATGCAAGTTGGATTTCTCTAAAAAATTATTCACCCCAAGAATCACATCAGCAATACTTAACTGTCTTTCCACTCAATAAGATGGTACAATGTGGTCCTCCCCTAAATAATATTGTTCAACACATGACAATTTACTGAATTAAATCCTAGTCACCAGCATAGACATAATTTTTTTTTAATTAAAAAAATTTAAAAATTTAAAAATTTAAAAAAAAAAAAAAAAAAGGGCTTTCACCTTTACCACACAAATCAATCACAATTTCCAGCTCCACTGACACACACCTAGATGCACTAAACAAATAAAGAGAGAAATTCCTATGTCGTTGTCTAATTGGAGTTGGGGATGGTGGTGCTGGAGCCACCAAGGCACCACCGATGAGGGTGAACATGACAGTTTTTTATTTTTTATGACTAGATTGGTGACTAGAATCTAACTTAATAAATTCTCACACATGGCCCTTCAAGAGTGAGAAAACTACTAGGTATTATTACTATTGTAGTCATTATGAATAATTTCTCGCTTCTTCCTCCTCTTTTTGAAATTTTTAGTGCACTTTTTTTTTCTTTTTCTTTTTTCTTTTTCTTTTTTTTAAAGAGTTTTCAACTTATGACGTCTGCTCCTAATGATAGCTCTTTATTATCAAACCTAAACACCAATCAATTTTTGGTGTAGATGAAGATTGAACCCCAGATCTTTCATACAACCATCAAAGATTTTACCAATTGAACTAACTAAAACCCACTACCACTATTACACTTGTTGTAGTACACCATTTTCTCACATACAAGTGAACAGTGAACCCCATTTGTGGATTTCATACATATAATTGATCCTTATGTGGGAGAATGTGTAATACACGATATTTAGGATAATTTCTCAAAAAGAGGGGGATTCAGAATTGAAGTATCAACATTTACATATCCAATTGCTCCAAACGTCCAATCTGTACATAACATGATTTAAACATTCAACATGCTTAATGACCATAATGGTTCCTTATCCCATAGGGATCAGGACTTAGCAGCCACCGATTTATGCTAAAAATACACATTCTTTGTATGTTCTTTGCACTGCTATGGAGCTCTTAACTTCAGATGCAATTAGATTTTACTATTGAATTTGTGATTATAAAACAATGTCAATTATAAATAACAATACAAGTTACAATTAACCCCGTCTTCTTTTTGTATCCTCCGATACATTTCACATAGAAGATAAATTCCGCTAACAGGGCTGGTTGACACTAAACAGATAACCTGAGGGAAAGATGAGTAGATGACATTACAGGTATACCTGAAAGGCCAATCTTATCAAACACCGGGCGGGAAATTGGGAATGTATCACTTGTTCTCAACTCCTGCAAGAATAATTCTCATATCCAATATTTTTCAAAACCTGAATTGGAGAACATATGTTTCATGCATCAAAACTATGGTGAAATAATTAGCCATTTACAACCATCTCCATAATCACATCATTCCAGGAGTCTATTGGCCCAGGTAAGCACCAATGCAAACAGTCATTCTGAACTGTTGCATTTTTGTCCTTTGCATATGGATAAAACTCTCTATATGGGCCTGGATGCCCATCAGGCCGCAAAAGTGAAAGCATAGTTAGGTCAAGAAGTTTAAGGTTCACCCCGTTTTCAGAAGCTTTAAGTGCTGCCTTCTCAAACTCCTCTAGCTCTACCTTACGCAGGATCCTATTTAAGTCATTCAGTTCCATCTCACCTTCTTTAACTGGTGCTGTTCTGAGGCAATTCCCTCCACTAGACCACTCCCCATTCTCAAAGTGATCTGGCGTGGATGTCCTAAAAAATATCAGGCCCTTGTGATTGGATGATACTATGAAGTCCAATACAAACCGGAGGGATTTCCGATAAGCAAAATCAAATCCCAACTCCGTTAAATTTCTTTTAGGACAGTAATGACAGCCCAACACTGTGTCATTCTCATGATAGATTGCAGTTTTTAGAAACCATTTCCCACTTGAAATTATCATGTAATCCAATTTCTGGTATTGATCAGTCCACTTCTTGTCAAGTTTGTCGAGATACAGCTCAACTTCAGATGTTGAAACACCATTAAAGTCCTCAAAAATATCTGCTTTTACAAGGAAGGGGGACCAAATAACTGAGATAGTGAAGTTGTAAGAGGGGAACTGCCATCTTTTGGACCTATAATCTTCATCATGGTAAACTTGAACAGCTTGTTCTACCTGAAGGACATGATAATTCAATTGCACAGGTCAGACAATCCTCTAGTGCCATTTTTTGAAAACAATAAAATCTCCCACATCATGCTGCCTAACAACAATCGTCGCCCATAAAGAAGGCACTCAGAAAATCAACATAAAGTCATAAACGACACTTGAAACTTTATTTATTTAATCAAAATATAAATGCAAGTCTCTACACCAATTCTAGAAAAACTGACAAAACAAAACTAATAATTAATAGCCATCAAATTCACAAGAAAGAATTTGAAATTTAAAAATAAAAATAAAAAACATAATCAATAACATCTGCTAATGGACCAAGTGGGATTCATACAGGTCAAGAGTTACCAGCAATTGAGCCTGCATGAATGCAATGTTTAGCAGCTTCATTTAATGCCACTCAGTAAAATTAGGTAAATCCATTTGGATACTGCATATCAACAATTAGAAATGCAAAGTAGTGTTGTTGTGGATTGAAGCAGGGGTATCTTCACGCCTATTTTATGATGATCTTGCACTACAAAAATACAGAATGCACAATGAAGGATGACTTTTCTCATTATAATTCAGTAATAAATCACAGAATCTTCAGGTATTAAATTCTTGGATTTAAAAGAGGGAAAATGGAAATGTTGTTAATAAGCCACAGATGAAGGATGAGCTTATGGGAATTGAACTCCATGTATTATCAACACACACACAAGAGGAAATGTGGTTGGAGACTTCTAAGTTCTAACACTACTTAGAGTCTCCTTAATTAGAATAAAAAATTCATTGACAACCATTTCTATATCAAAATCCCTACTTTCTAAAATATAGTATATTCATATTACCACCAGGATGTCTTGTGTGCATGCGTTATTACAACTCTGAGAGTACGCTTTCAACAACTCATGATGATTCCTTAGATTCATTGATGTGAGTACTTCAAAGAAACAAAAGCATCAACAGTGTGACAAACAACTGCTATATAAAATACATTTATAATGCCTCTAAACTAGTACAAACCTACAAAGACAGTCATAATGCAGAAGCCAAATTCTTGAATTGGCTTGAGGACTAAAAGTAGTAATCATCATCTTATAGCAAAAAGGTTTCATTAGGATTGCAATTATGCTAAATAAAAATTTTACATGTATCAGAAGTAATCAAATTTTCTGTATGGTGGGATTACCTTCCTCCTATGATTTACAAATAATAAATGATGTAAGTGCTCGGGAAAGGGTAGAGAATCACAAAAATCATAATTGAAGCAACCAAAAAAAAAAATTAGTATGGAGGACAGGACCTACTCACTTCATGTCCAATAACCCAAATTCAAGACTCAAATATGCTACAACAATCTTAACAAGTACCTGTGAGAGCATGCAGAGCAATGACTGGACATGGTTGCGAGATATTGAATCGCCAATTAGTGCCCATGTTTTGTCCCTCATGGTCTCAAGAAATCTCTCTGGATCAAAAGGAGGTAACTCACAATCTCTTGGATTCCACCTCCAGTACAGGTACCCTGTATCTGGCCGCCCATTATCAATGCAATTCTGATGACTTTCAATTAATGAGCAGCTCCGATTAGTGTACGTAGGACCTGATGGGTTAGGTATCCAATCCCCAGTAAGAAGATCACATTTTCCTTCAAAATTTTCTGCAACAAGATTTGACTTCCATTCAATACATAATGGACAATACCACTATAAAGAGAATCAACAAAATCTTGATGTGGAAAATTTCATGAAAACTAATAAGTAACAAATAGTAGTAGACTACAGACTACACTAGATCAATGAATCATGCAGTACTATAATAATAATCAACATACAAATTAGAACAAAACCCATTAAAATTTTCCAGTAAAACCATCACACTTCTCTGCATGATTTAAAAACTTAAAATCAACCAACGTTAATTAATTACACACTTCTTAAAGAACCACCAAATTCACAAAACCATTTATGGTCCATAGATCTCAAACCAATCTCAAGTGTCCATCTCAACACCACACTGTTCAAGAACAGAAAGTTTTGATTTTTCTAGTGCATCCAATGCTAAAATCCAAAAAATAAATGTAAAAAGAACAAAAAAAATAACAAACCCAATAAAAATTTTCAGTAGCACCATCACAGTTCTATGCATAAGTTAGAATCAACCAATGAGAATTAAGTCAATAACTACACACTTCTAAAAGAACTAAAAAAACTCCACAAAAAACATTTATGGTCCATAGATCTCATACCAATCTCAATTATTATTTTCTAAATCTGAGTGACTCCTACGTCATAAAAAAAATTTATTATTTTCTACACCACACTTTTGAAGAATAGTAAGCTTTGATTTATAAAGTGCATTCAATGCTAAGACCCAAAGAAAATGTAAAAACAACAAAAACCCAACAAAGATTAGCTGGATTCGATTACCTTTTGGAGCCACCTGATCTTCATTTCCTTGAACTTGCACATAAACAGGTGGGTTTGGGTTTGGAGTTGGAGTTGGATTTGGATTTGGAATTGGAATTGGAACCACACTTTTCTGGGAAATATTCGTTTCTTCAAAGATGGGAGAAACAGTTTTTGGGTTTGGGTTTGGACTTGGACTTGGATTTGGATTTGGAACCACACTTTTCCGGGCAATAGGGGTTTGTTCTAAGATGGGAGAAACTGTTGTGGAACGAAAGAAAACAAGACGAAAAGCAAAACCCATCAACAGAATGGCAACCACTAACTTCAGAAGCATATGGTTCTGCTTGTTTCGAAACCAATTGAGCTTCATTTTTCTACCCGCTGAAAGACTTGGACTGTGCTGGTTCAAGTTGCTTTCTTTGGAGCTGGCTTTTAACTATGTAGTATTTTGAGTTAAAATTCTTGAATATGAGCAAGGAATAAGGATGGTACTGATTGGAGAATAGATTCAAGTGACCGACATTGAAGTACGATATAAAAATAAATGTATACGCCGTGATAAAAAATAAAAAAAAAATAAAAATTTAATTGCCGTGATTGTTGGGAACAGACAAGTTTCAATCTCAAGATGGAAAATACGAGGAAATTATTAGTTTAAAAGAGAAAGGTTGGATTTGGCACTTGTAGTTCTTGCTAGTCTCCACTGGCCAGTCGGTGAAATACGTTGAATTGAGGTTTTATATATATATATATATATATATATATAGTTTTTTTTTTCTTTTTTTGATGGGGGAAATGAGACTATCTTTGTTTCTACATTAACTATTTTTTGGAAAATCAATTTTTTTTTTAATTTTCATTTTCTTATGTTTAGCTGTAAACTTAAAATGAGTTGAAAAATCTATTAACTTTCTCATTATAGTTTTGTGTGAAATAAGGTTATTTTCCTTATTTAACTTCACGTGAGATAAAATTGTTTTTTGAAAAATAACTCTATTTCATTACAAACTAAATAAAGAAAGTTAAGAAAAAAAAAATTTTTGACCTATTTTTTCTAATACTACCAAAGATAGGAAAAATGCAAAGAATTATCATCACAAGAACATGTACTTTTACTTGTTAAAAAGTAAAGAAATTATACACAAATAAATAAATAAACTACATATAACCCTTTTTTTTTAGCTTCACATATAACCATTTTGAATATGATAAAACTTAGGTATATTTTCTTTATGTGCAGTACAAGGTTTCTAAATTTTTTTTTTTTTTTTTTTTTTTAGTTTTATAATTCGATTGTTGGGCGAGTAGATTTGAACATTGGACGTCTACTTCTAAAACACCAAAAGGTAATAATTGAACACTTGAACTACAAACAAAGCTCTCTTTCTCAACCAAAAAAAAAACACTACAAAGCTCTTGGTAGGTTCCCTAATTAATCACACACATAAGTATATTGAATTTAATTTTCCTTGAAAAAGATAACACAGTTTGTGATTTATTGATAAATGCAATCATATATTTGAATTTAATTAGTTAAGAAATGTTATGTTCACAACATTTTCTCAACACTTTCACAACAAATCATAAATGACAAGTTATTATTAGTTGTTACCAGTGAGTAAAAAAGTAATTTCAGTGATGAATTCAAATTATAACCAGTAACAACTTATCACTTATGATTTGTTTAGAAAATGTTGTGGATAATACTTCTCCAATTGGAAGCGTAACATACTACACTTGATGTTTTTTCCTTTGCGTATGTATACAAGAAATCAACCCAAAAATTTGGCAAGTTTATTTTTCTTTTGAATATCATGAGTTACAGTTTATAGTTGATAATTTTAGAGCCTGATTAGTAGGAAGATTTTTGTTTTTGTTTTTAAAACAGTATAAAAACAATTTTCAAAAAATTGAACTTGAAACTAGTTTTCAGATAATAATTTTTAGGCGTAAATGCACTTTTAGTCCCTACATTTTGACGTTTTTCCATTTTAGTCCCTATATTTTATTTTTTCCACTTTTAGTCCCTAAACCAATTAACGCCCCTTCATTTAAGTCCTTGAAGCTAACTTCCGTCACTAATCTAACGGGAACACTGATGGATGAATAAAATAATAATAAAATTTAAAAAGAAAAAAAAGATTTTCAATTAATTTTGTTTCTCTTTTTTTTGGGAAGAACATGAAGAACATGTTCATGTTCTTTGTGTTCTTCCCTATAATCAATCTTCAGCAACAACATCAAACCCAGAATCAAAGAGCAAACCCAGCAACGACCTCCATATTCCCTAATTGGTCATTTTTTATTTAAATTAAATGAAGCTCTTTCTCATCAAACCCAGCAACAACATCAAACCCACAACACAGCAGCCACCACCGCCTAAAATCCAACAACACCACCACCGCCACCACTGCCAAATCCATACCCACAAACCCAAACCCACCAAAACCGAAACCCACAACCCAAACCCAAAATCGACGCCGATCTGAGCAAACCCGAAACCCACGCCGATCTGAGCAAAACCCAAACCCACGCCGATCTGAGCAAACCTAAACCCACCAAAATCGAAACCCACACAATCCACTCACCGAATCCCACAACCCAAACACCGATTCCCACAACCCAGTCACCGATTTCCATAACCCAACCACCAATTCATCGATTCCACAGCCCAGCAACTATCGTGACCCACACCTTAACCTCGACCACAAACGCCGATCTCCACCACAGACGCTGATCTCCACAAACAAACACCCTCCATCACGCCGATCCCCACAAACCTACACCCTCCATGCCGATCTGAGAGAGATGGTTCGAGACAGAGAAAAGAGAGAACAAACCCACCCATCACCGGCTCTCCCTTTACAGTTTTTGGTTGATGGATTTTGGGTCTCAGTTGTTTGATCTGGTGGCTTGACGAACAGCGTGGGTGGGGTTGTTTCAATTATGATACGTTATTCCCTACATTTATTCTGGGCAAAGATCCAGAAGAATGGGTCTGGACTTTCAAACAGATGATGCGTTTGAACATGATTTTTTATTTCTGTTTTTATTTTTTTTTATTTAGTTAAAATTAATAAATTAATTTTTTAAATTTATATACTGATATATCAGTGCTACAGTAAATTTTTAATATTATTTTATTCATCCGTTACTGGTTCCCGTTAGATTAGTGACGGAAGTTAGCTTCAAGGACTTAAATGAAGGGGCGTTAATTGGTTTAGGGACTAAAAGTGGAAAAAATAAAATGTAGGGACTAAAATGGAAAAACGTCAAAATGTAGGGACTAAAAGTGCATTTACGCCTAATTTTTATATTATACAAGTTTGGCTCTCACTTTTAAAAACAATTTTCAAAATACTAAAATCAAAGAATAATTATTTGGGAAACCATTTCTATTTTTGAGATTTAAAAAAAATAAATTTAAAAAAAGTAATGTGTAGAATTTGTAGATCACTTTTTTTTGTAGATAATTATAAGGGAATAAAACTCATCATGTACCTTTTTTTTTTAATGAAAAAATTTCAAATTTGAAGTGTGGGAATTCTTTTTGTGATAAAGATAAACTCCTTAATTTAAGAGATAAAAAAGTTTGGACAAACATGTGGGGTCCATTGTTCTCAATTTATTTATAACCATGTTATTAAAAACATTCTTCTAAAAAAAAGTTATTAAAAACATTTTATGTATCCTGAAAACACTCTTTTAGCCGTTTTCAAAATCATGTTCTAAACCAGGAAAATAGGATACAGTTTTTTGAAAACTGTATTTAGAAAATATTAGCCAAACAATAAATTCAAGTGTGGGACCCACCATTTTATGGATTGCAAAAAAAAATCTATATTTAAATACTCTTACCAAACGCTCTCTTAGCATTCTTTAACTTGTACTCTTAGAACATTCATAACGTGACTTTTTTTTAAAACAACAAAACTTAGTTATAATTTGTTCAATGTTGTACCTTAGATTTCCCAATTAAATTTAATCACATGATTGTATCGATCAATGAGCCACATAAATGAATTTAATTGTCCTTGTGAAAATAAAACATATTTTGTGTTAGGGCAAGATTTAGGTACAGTATTTAAGTGCTATTCCTTATGTTCCCCTCTTAAAATTCTGTCATGTGGATTTTTTCACATGAAATAGAAGTGTATTTTTTTAGTTAAATAGCTACATGGCTGAATCTTAAAAAAGAAATCTAAAAAACAGTATCTAAGGTACTGTACCTAAGTTCTGTCATTTGTGTTATATAGGCCAATGTAATCATAGGGTTGAATTTAATTGAAGAATATAAGGTACAACACCTAAAAAATTGTAAACAACTGCCATAAATGGAACATGTTAAAAATAATAAATATACAAAATTTAAAGTTTTTTTTATGGGTCATGTTAACAAATGCTCCTAAGGCAATTTTTAATAAACCATATTAGGAAAATTGACATAATTTTTATGGAAAATATAAAAGATGTCAACAAAATTAATTGTTTTATCATTTTCCCATAAAATATTTCTAAAAATAGTTTCCAAACCAATGCCCTTAGAACATTCTTTAACATTTCCATTTTTTTTTTAGAAACAAACACATACACATGTGAGAGAGAGAATAAGGGTATGTTTGGTAATTGCTTTTTCTCCTTATTTTATGTTTCCAAAAACAATTTTCTATTTTTGAGACTAAAAAACTTGTTTGGCAACCCAAAATGAACAGAAAACAAAAACTGTTCTCAAAACTCATTTTGTGAAGGAAACTGAAAACATGCAAAATGCTATTTTCAGTTTATAGTTTTCAAAAGTCAATGACAGCACGCATTTGATTCAATGAATCTATCTCATTTAATGAGTTAACATTAGAGTTCAAATCCTAATAACAACATAGTTTAGTATTTTCTACTTTTTCTTCAAAAAACTATTTTTTTAATTCAACTAACCAAACATTTTTTTAATTTCAAAAATACAAGAAAATTGTTTTTTTTTCTTTTTCCAAAAACAAGTTTTTGAAAATAGAAAACAAAAACTGTTACCAAACATAACCTAAGACTCTAACACAAAAGCAATAAAGGGAACATGTTAAAAATAATAAATATACAAAACTTAAGGGTTTTTTAAAATAAAAAAAAAATTAGAAACAAACAAGACACACATGGAGAGAGAAATATACTTATAAATAATTTAAAAGTGAGAGAAAACATAACCTAAGACTCTAACACAAAAGCATAATACAGACTCCATTAAAAAGACTTGTTATGCACAGTTTTCGAAAAGAGAAATCTACCTATAAATAATTTATTGATCTATAACTATGTGTAGTGCTCTTTATATTTGTGCAAATTTTGAATTTATTAAATTTGTTTTGTTTAAATATGCCAAAACATTATTTAGTAGAATATTAAATACATCTTTTTTTTTAGAAGAATATTAAATACGTCTTAATTTGTGTTATTATGCTGCTTCTTAGTAAAACTTTTAAATAGTATATGATTGTTGACTTACAAATATACAACAACTGCTATTGCTTTTAGACAAGATGGAAAAGCAAGTATATCGAAGTTTTTAGAATAATTTTACTAATATAGGTGTTACAAACTAATGTGATGTCATTTGAAATAAAAAGATTTAGGGTCTTGAAATCTTTGCTAGATTTTGGTCATATCCAAACCTTTATCCTTTTAAATTATCCAAACAAAGGATTTGGACCCTCAAATTCAAATCCATATGGCCCAAATAATGAACCACTCTCCCATGTACACACAAATATCAGTTGCTACAAAATTTTAACCCTAATTTAGCCTTCATTTTTTTCTTTTTTCTTTTTTTGAGGAAACAGTACTACTTATTAGAACACATTTAACTTTCACATATGACTTATGGTTTCATGGAAGAGGTAGTAGAATACATTGCTTGATTTTATGCTGCATTTGTTTCAGCGCAAAATGTTTTTTTAAAATTGTTTTATTAATTTTCAGGTGTTTGGCTCAATTGAAAATGTTGGTCAAACCAAAATGTTTTGGTTTAGCTAGAAAAATAAAGTTTATGGGGCATAAATTTTTTTTACAGCCCTAAAGAGGCATAAAACAATTTCCTAGAAACCCTTCAATAGAAACAAAGGTTTCTTTTATGTTTTTTTTTGATAAATTTTTATAAGGTCTAGAATTAATATTGCTTTTAAAAATTTTTAAATTGGCTTAAAATTTGTGGCATTGGAATTATTGTGAGATTTTGTTTGCTATTGTGATTTATTGGAGATCTGGTGTGGGTTGGATTGTTATGAGAACATATGTTGGAGTGGTGTATTTTTTGTGATGGATTTTCTCTTCATTATGTTAGATTTTGTGCAATTAGCCATGTTAGATTTTCATACAAGCTAAACACCAAAAAAATATTTTTCAAAACATTTTTAGGAAAACAACTAAACACAGAAAAAAATGTCTCCCTTAACAAACATTTTATGTTTAAAAAAAAAAAAAAAAAGCAACCTTAAGGCCTAATAGTTATTTGTCAGGGACAAAAAAGTTTTCCTTCCGACAAATAAGATTTATATTGGGTTGGAGGTCTAAACTGAAACTCGACAATGGGCTTGATGCACGGTCCAAAGACTATCGGTGAAGATCCAAAGAATTCATTGTATTTTATGCCTTGGGCCTAGATTGGAACTGACAAGAGTAGCCCATAAACAATCCTTACAATGGACACGTCAGCACGGTTAAAAAGCATATTGTAAGAAATAACCCAGCAGTAAAATGTTTCTACAGAAAATGACCCAACGGTAAGGTGTTTCTACAGAAAATAGCCCAGTGGTAAAGTAAGATAAAACAGGATAAGCCTCTAGCTATTAGCTACTTCATAGATTAAGGAAAATATCTACACTTTCAGACTCATCATCCGTTAGCCCTGGAGAAGAGTTTTCTAATACAATAATATGAGGGAAAAATTCTATAGTAACAGTTACATCATAACCATTAATAGTAAATGAATAAGCAAATATCATGGGTTTCATTATGACAAATAATAAGGAAAACTTAGTGTGAGATAAAGGGAGAGAGAGATCCCAGCCAGCGCAGCAAGATCATTATAGTGCCAAGACATGCTCGTGAATATATAGTGAGTAATGAGTAGAGAGAGTCATTTGTGAGTAGTATGAGTAATGAGTGAGAGAGTGTAGTAAGGTTGTTGGAGCTTTCTGCTAGGGGTAGATAAGTGTTTATGAGTAGAGTTATGAGAAGTGTTTTTGAGCTAGGAGCTGGGGACTTAGTTTCTAGGCTTGAAACTAAGAACTCCATGCTTATTTCAGAGCTTAGAGAAGGTTTAAACAGAGAGGTTCAGGAAAAATATTTTCTGGTGTATCTCTTAGCGTATCTTGGTGTCTTTAGTGTGTTTGTTCTGCATTAATGGAGAGTTCCATTGATATCTGGGGTTTTAGGGGGTGATTAGCAAATAATCTTTGCTAAATCTTTCCCAATCCTCAGAAAATCCTTAGAGAATCGTTCTTGGGATTTTAGCTAATAGTGGTAAGCTCAACTTTTAGAAGGTTGTTGCTGTTTTGGGTAATAACAGCTGAGATTCTGACTTAGTATTGAATGTTGATTGGCCTTGGCTGATGGGATTAGAGCATGCTTTAGGCTAATGATCTCGGTTATGCTACAACTAGAATCAGAGCTCCTTAAGGCAGATTGGATCACCCCAAGCCAGGTGTCAACCTTGGAGCCCTTGCTGGGATCCCCTTGGTGCCCTCCAAACCACATTTCCCTAAGTTTTCCCATTTGGGGTTCATGTGCTTAGTCCATGAACCAGAAAATACACATTTTTAGTATGAAAATGAGCTGATTTCATGTTGTTTCTAGAGCTTTAATGGCCTGGTCATGGCTGTTCTTAGTTTTTGACCGGCTGGGTTGGAGAAGAAAGAAGGGACAGCTGGCTGAAGCTTCCCAGCTTTCTGTCACATCCCTCTCAGCTTTATGTTACATGAGAAATGATGGGATTTCAGCTTATGAATGAAGGGTTCAACCCTTAAGGGACACGTGTCCTCTTCTGATCTGATTGAACAAGTTGGGATCTGATGGGAAGGGGCTCCAACTATTCAGTTGTTGCTGAAATTTGGCTAGTCAGCTCAAGTGACCTCCATCTAGGGCTGTCCAGACCCGACCGGAGCTCGACAACCCGGCCAAACCGCCAGACGCCGACCCAATTCCGGCCCGAACCGAAGGTCCAGTCAGTCAGCGGCGGGTTTCCGTTCTAAAAAACCGACACTGGCAGGTCGAGTGGCAGGTTTGCATCTCCAAAACCCGAGCAACCCGAACCTGACCGCAGCTACAAAAATATCCGGCCAAATCCTGCAAAAACAAGCCAGATCTGGCGAGATCTCGGCCAGATCTAGTGAGATCTTAACCAGATCCGGCTATATCTTGTGGGATTTAGCCAGATTCGGCCAAATTCCAGCAATTTCTAGCTAAAAAAATGCAGATTTCATAAAAAAAATCCAGTTTCTGGCGATATTTTCCAGTTCCTGACAAGATTTTCCAGTTTTCAGCGAAAATTTCAGATTCCGGCGACTCTTTTTTTTTCAGATTTTGATGCCTTTTTTAATTCCGGCAACCGACCCGACCCGACTGACGCTAACCATCACCCGAAACTGAACTGACCGATTTTTCCTGCGGTCGGTTTCGGGTTCCTCCGCCCCTCCACCCAACGCCGACGGGTCGAGTCCGGGTTGGGTCCAAAACCGACCCGGCCCAACCCATGGACAGCCCTACCTCCAGCTGCTGGGATTTGTGTGTGGGCTGGGCCGGCTCAGTTGGACTTTATAGTTGAGCTCTTTTGGGCTTGGTTATCACTACCAAATGAAGAGTTTTGCCATGGGTGATATTCATGGGCTTTTGTAGTTAGTTGATGGAAAAATAAGCATAGTTTCCATAAATTTTGTGAAAGAGATATTTTTTGAGAGATGAATAATTATATTTCGCATGAGTGAGGGATTTAGCATATGTAAAACAAGTGTCAAAAATAGTATTTGAGCTTTGTAAGTATGTGCCAAAATAGCATTTGGGCTTTGTAAAGTAGTGCCAAAATAGCATTCGGGATTTGAGCATAAAGTAATTGTTTTTGCCAAAATACTGTTTTGGTCTTTGTAAAATAGTTGCCAAAATAGATTTGGGCTTTTGTATTATTTGGGCTTTTAGAAATAGTTGCCAAATTAGTATTTGGGCTTTGTAAAATAAGTGTCAACTTAACATTTGGGCTTTGTAAAGTAGTGCCAAAATAGCATTCGGGCTTTGAGCATAAAGTAACTGTTTTTGCCAAAATAGTGTTTTGGTCTTTGTAAAATAGTTGCCAAAATAGATTTGGGCTTTTGGAAATAGTTGCCAAATTAGTATTTGGGTTTTGTAAAATAAGTGCCAACTTAACATTTGGGCTTTGTAAAAATAGTGCCAAATTAGCATTTGGGCTTTGTAGGATAGTGCCAAATTCGTATTTGAGCTTTGTAAAAATAGTGTCAAATTAGCATTTGGGTTTTGTAAAAATAGTGTCAAATTGGCATTTGGGCTTCATGAAAATTGGTGCCAAATTGGCATTTGGGTTTTGTAGGATTTTGTAAAAATATTGCCGTATCGTAATGGGCTTTAGAAATGCCACATCGTAGCAGGCTTTAGAGATACCGCATCGTAGCAGGCTTTAGAGATGCCGCATCGTAGCGGGCTTTGAAGATGCCGCATCGTAGCAGGCTTTAGAGATGCCGCATCATAGTGGACTTTAGATATGCCGCATCATAGCAGGCTTTGAAGATGCCGCATCATAGCGGGCTTTGAAGATGCCGCATCATAGCGGACTTTGTAGATGTCGCATCGTAGCGGGCTTTAGAGATTCCACATCGTAGTGGGCTTTAGACATGCCGCATCGTAGCGGGCTTTAGAGATGCCGCATCGTAGCGGGCTTTAGAGATGCCGCATCATAGCGGGCTTTGGACATGCCGCATCGTAACGGCTTTGAAGATGCATTGTAGCGGGCTTTGAAGATGCCACATCATAGCGGGTTTTGAAGATGTCGCATCGTAGCGGGCTTTAGAGATGCGAGCTTTAGAGATGCTGCCTCATAGCTAGCTTTAGAGATGCCGCATCGTAGCGGACTTTAGAGATGCCGCATCATAGCGGGCTTTAAAGATACTGCATCGTAGCGGGCTTTGTAAGAAGGTTTTGTTGGGCCTTTGGGCTTTGCCCACAAGTTGAATGATTTTGGGTTTTTTGTGGAGATAGCATAATTTTGTGGCCCAATTTTGGTAGTAATATGGTGAGTATTTTTTGTGGGAAACCCAAGTTGGATACTATGTGGGATATAATGGGTAATATTTATGAAAGGACCCAAGGCAATTTATGGGCTTGTGTATGAAGTATTTGTGAATGCCCAATAAAATGGAGAATATTTGAGTAATATGTGGAAGATATTTATGTGGGCTCAAAATAATTTATGGGCTTGTGTGGATATTTTTGTGAGTGGACTAATGAAATTAAGGCCTGAAAATTTGTACCTCAACATTATCTGTGCCCATTTAGAGGCTAAATTCCATCTTTCATACGACATATACATGTTGTAAACTTGGAATAGAAAATCCAATAATTATGACCAAAAAAAAAATCATTTTGTATCAATCTAAATGATAAGGAAGTTTAATTACGAATACTAAAAGTTTTGGGAGAGAAATTAAAAATATCTCTAACCGATATTGTAGGTAATTTCTAATCAACCTTGTAATATGAAAAATTATTTATTATTATGTAAATACTACTTCCTTCACTCATATAAATAGTAGACTTTAACATAAATTTAATTAATAAAACTTATTATTATTTGTGAAGGAAAGTTACTGGGTACTCCAAGAGGCATGAGCAATGCCCTCACCTCTCACATAAAAAAGGAGTCTTACACATAAATCCTACCATAGGACCTACCCCTCATTCGAGAGGGGGAGCAACAAAATACCTAATAAATTTTCGATTTGTGAAAAGCCAAAAACTTTTCAATAACCGAGGTTTCAACTTTCAACTCTTTGACTTGCATTTATAGCTGAATAGTTTGAATACTTTTTATTTCGGCAATCAGGAGAGAATAAAACCATTCATTTACCTGTTCTTTAGTTGGTAAACAAATCATGGACTAAGTCAATCCCAGGTTATCAATGTTGACACTAACTTTATCTATGGTTGGTCGATGATGGCTACTTGATATAAAAATTAATAGATTAAAATCAAGCTTTTTTTTTTTTTGAAGGGGAAATAATATTGCATTGCAAATAAAAGGGGGATACAAAGAGAACCTGCCAGGCAGGTTAGTGCTGCATATCAGCTTGTACAATAGGATCTAGAAAAGAAGGGGTAACCCCTTTCCACAAGTGGACAGTCCTATTACAACGGGCAAACTGGGCCAGCTCATGGGCTGCACCATTAAAAGCCCGATTGAGGTGCCTGAAGGAGCAGTAAACAAAGGATTGATGAGCATGAGAAATGTCCTGAATAATATGCCCGTATGGGGTTCCAAAGGCAGAGTCGTTGATGGCATTGATCACTGAGAGAGCATCACTTTCAAACATAACCTGAGAGAGCTGTAACTCTTGAGCAAGCAAGATACCTTGCTCCATTGCAAACACCTCCACCAGATCAGCCGAGTAATGGGACTGAAGAGGCTTACAGAAGGCAGCAACGGTTTGGCCTTTGCAGTCCCTAATGATGACTCCAACGCTGGATGACTCTTCAAGATCAGATGAAGACCCATCAACATTGACTTTAAAGACACCGGGTGGAGGAGGAGACCAACCAGCTGGGTGAGAGGGTCTAGGAGTGAATAAGTCTATAGATACCGCGTCATTGAGCTCCTCAATCAAGTTTTTGGCCATCTGCCAAATCTGAGAGAGGGAAGAGCATTTATCATCATGTGTAACTTTGTTTCTGTTGAACCAGATTGCCCATGTAGCAGTGAGGAACAGCTCCAAGTCAGTGAAAGGCTTGTGGGCTAAAATGTACAAGGCCGAATCATGGAATGTCCATTTATTCCTTTGGATCATCTGCGGAAACTCAGGCCAGTAATTCCAAACCAGATTAACAAATTCACAATGGAGCAAAGCATGGTGGATGGTTTCAAGTTCCTTACCACATATTGGACATTCGTTGCTAATAGTGATGCCTCGAGAGCAAACCTTTTCCCTTGTTGGCAGCCCGTTGACACAGGCCCTCCAAGCAAAGATTTTAACCTTTGCAGGAAGTTTGAGGCGCCAAAGGTTCTTCCAAAGAGGCTTGAGTGGGTCCCCCTCTGAACATTCCACTTCTTCCTTTGCTTCAACCAAGCCATGGGCAACATGGTACGCACTTTTTACAGAAAATTCACCCTGGTTGGTCCCCATCCAAATCAGTTTGTCATCAGGTAGAGAGTGGCTGATGGGGATTTTTAGAATTGCATCAACTTCAAAGGGGAGGAAGGCGGCTCTAATCAAATCAACTCTCCACCATTTTGTGGCTGGATCAATGAGAGAGGACACCATCGGATAGGTTGGGAGGCTAACGGGAGGGGAGATGACTTTGTGTGTGGAAGGGGTAGGAAGCCATTTGTCATCCCATATGTGGATTTGTTTTCCATTGCCCACCCGCCACCGGGTACCTTTTCTAATAACCCTAAGGCTATTGAAAATGCTCCTCCAAGAGTAGGACGGTGAGGAACCAAGCATTGCACAAAGGATGTCACCGGTGGGAAAATATCTTACCTTGAGAACACGGGCAAGAAGGGAACTTGGATTGGTAAGAATTCTCCAAGCTTGCTTCGCCAACATGGCAAGGTTGAAGGCTTGCAAGTTTCGGAAGCCAAAACCCCCTCTTGACTTCGGATAGCACATTTGTTTCCAACCAACCCAAGCCATCTTTGCTTCATGGTGTTTTTGGCCCCACCAGAAACTCCTTGTCATACTCTCAAGATCCTCACAAAGACCTTGTGGGAGCTGAAAACAGCTCATGGTCTAGGTGGGGATTGCTTGGGCAACCGCCTTGATAAGAATTTCCTTACCCCCCATGGAAAGAAGCTTGCCCTTCCAACTGGCTAATTTTTGCCCCACCCGCTCCTTAAGAGAAGAAAACACCTGCTTTTTTGATCTCCCAATGAGGGATGGAAGACCAAGATACTTTGTGTGTCTTGAGTCAATCATCGGCCCCAAAATGGAGAAGATTGCATCCTTTGTATTCTGGAGGGTGTTTGGGCTAAAAAATATTGAGGATTTATCAGTGTTTATCTTCTGGCCTGAAGCATCCTCATATTTTTGAAGGATTTGCTTGAGCTCCTGGCACTCTTCAGGATTTGCCTTACAAAAGAGGATGCTGTCATCAGCAAACAAAAGGTGGGTGACACTAGGGCTGCTTCTGCAAATGGAAATGCCTGTGAGGAGGTGATTTCTAACAGCCTCATGAATAATAGCTGAGAGATCCTCAGCACAAAGGAGGAAGAGACTGGGAGAAAGGGGATCTCCCTGTCGAAGTCCTCTAGATGGAGTGATGTTTCCGAAGGCAGCCCCATTTATGAGGACTGAATAAGAGACTGATGTGATACATTGCATTATGAGATTCACCCATCTAGAGCAAAAACCAATGCCAATTTGGGTTACATCATTTTGGTGTGAATTTCTTGTTCCTTATGTTCTTAACATGCATATCAAATTTCATTCAAATCGAATATTATTTACTATTTGATCAATTAACTTATTTTTTATATACAATTTTAGATTACAAAAACTTGAAATTATAACATTTATTTGATGATATAGCAATTGATCTTTGATTTTCTTGAAATTTTGTAAGCATTAAGGATTTACTTGATACATTGCAAATGGAAATGCCAATTTCTAACAGCCTCATGCTGTCAAGCTTTGTGCTTACATCAATTGGGTTATCAATGCCAATTTTTTTTAATCTAAATAATACAGTTCGGTAGCAAAACCACAAAGGGACAAAAAAAATATTTAAAAAGAAGGGCAACTAAGTCCATCTAGCCTAAAAAAAAAAAAAAAAATCGTTTCGGATACCGTTTCTACCCGAACTAGGTTGGAGCATTTCCAAAAAAAAATAAAGTTTCTCTCCAAACTAGTTTGGAGAAAAACTCTTCAAATTTCTCATATATTTCTTTTTTGGGTGTGAATTTTGAAAATCTAACCGTTGAATTTCATGTTCCTTATGTTCTTAACATGCATATCAAATTTCATTCAAATCGAATATTATTTACTATTTGATCAATTAACTTATTTTTTATATACAATTTTGGATTACAAAAACTTGAAATTATAACATTTATTTGATGATATAGCAATTGATCTTTGATTTTCTTGAAATTTTGTAAGCATTAAGGATTTAATAAGAACATGCAATCTAACGGTTAGATTTTCAAAATTCACACTCAATATAAATATATATGATGAGTTTGGAGAGAAACTTTGTTCCCAAAAAAAGTCCATCTAGTCTATGGTTCCCAAAGCAAAAATCAAGTATCAAGGAGATGCAAATCTCTCTCAACATTAAACAAAATGGCCCATTAAACAATTTTATGAGCAACAAAATTAGCTTCCCTTTAATTAACAGTCCAATCAATAAAAGGATTTTAAATCATTTTAGTTACAATCAGTGGTTGAATTACATTCGTGCATCTCCTTCACAATGTCATTATCATTTCTTATCTTTTCATTTTAATGCACCACTCTGTTTCTCCCAACAATTGCTTTGCTTGGGCTGTTTGCGTAGAAGATTTTGGTATAGTCCTTCACTTAATAAGTTGAGACATCTTACTAAAGTCCTATTCATTTATTTTTGGGTGGACCTCTCTCCTTTGCTATAAAAATTGGTCCAAAAAAATGCTAATTATTGCATTAGAAGCATTGCAGTTACAATATTAGAAGCATAGCTATGTTAATTACTATACTAAATTTATTGGCCTTTCCTAGTCAACCGACAATTATATGGTGAACTTTTTTTTTCGTCTGGTTACACTTGTCACCCTATGGATCATACAAGCCTCCTTCCTCTTGTAGCATATCAAGTGGGGTGACGCTTGTATCTAGTGGTCAGTTCCACTGGTTACATTGCGATGCAGACAAGTGTCCAATCTTGGACACATATCTGTATTCCAACATGTCCAGTGGAACTAGCTATTGGACATTCCCCCTCAAAAAAAAAAAAAAAGCTATTCGACACAAGCCATTCCCTATCAGGTGTGTGCACCCCATCTATATCTTAATATTATCACCAAGTAGGCAAATAAATCGGATTCAAGTATATTACTATTATCACCAAATAAGTAAATAAATCTGATCACCAAGTAATAGGATATAGCTTTAATTGATTTTTCTGGGGGTTATTTGCTTATATACAGATTTTTAAAGTTTTACTTTCTTTCTTTTTTAAGTTCAGCTGTACTTTTATTTACTTTTAACAAATAAGCCAATCCAAATGCATACGAGATATGTGAAATGCTAGAAGGGCTGTGACCTTGTCTCTCATTTGATATGCTGCAACAGATGACAGACACAGTAACATCTCAAGAGACATTTTATATGGCTACCAAAGCATTCCAGTGGATGCACTCAAATGCTTGACATGAAAAATCTGACACCTTTTGCTGAACGTTCAACAATGGATCAGCTACATTAGCTCAATATACCATTACTTGACAATTTGCATGGTCTAATCAGCTTGCCCACAAAGAGATCTATATGAATGAACGATCGAGCACATATGTTACAAGGGACTTTGGCCTTGCATCTACATTGGAACACAGCACCCAAGCTAATAAATATTAAATACACACCCCAATACTGCAATAGCCATATCAATTTCATTAAAAGAACACTGAAGCACCCACAACTCAACAAGGTCATCAAATCCAAAAAAATACAAATCATATAAACCTTGCTGGAACTTTCATGCCAAATCCACGTTTTGCCTTCTCGACACTGTTCAAAAAATTACCCATGGTCAATGACACATCATAAAAAATGCAATTTATACCATCAGAAAAGAAAGACACTCAATAGTTTTGAGCATACGTTTGCCTAACAAATCATACTCAACTGATACCATAAAGTTGTATTGAGATAGAAATTTTCTCAAATTCCAAATTTTACTTGGTTTACGTTTTTCTTGGTGTGAAAGGAAAGTATATTCCTTGTTAAAGAAGTATATTAGCATTCCTTATGCACAAAGTATACCTTGTCCACCAAAAATAAGGTTTTGAAGTCTTATAAATAGACAAACTACAAAGGGTTTGGTGGCTTAAGCCAAGGGTCCTCCCACACAAGGAGAAAATCTGAATTAGCTTGAGAAACCTTTAGAGAGAGATTTTATTATTTGTGAGTGCTCCTTGAGTGTGTAAACACTTTGTAATCTCTCTTTGATATAGTGAATTCATGCCTTGTTGCCACCCATGGACATAGGCTATTGTCAAACCACATAAATTCTTGATATTCATCTCTAATGTGGGGTTGTGTCTATTTTTCTTTCTAGTTTTCTTTGTTCCTATCTTTTATTTGTGACATCTTTCACAAGCCATAATAGTGGTCACTAGACTCACTACCAATCTTGTATGGGAGTGCTATCCAGCGGCCCTTTCCCACAACAAACAGAATCAAAGCTTTCACTATCACAATACCTTCTACATGGCGGGATATGAAAACATACTAACTAGTTTCCTCCTTTTCTTTTCCTTCCTTTGTTTTAAAGTCCATCAGGTAGCATTGAGGTGTTAGAAACAAGTAATGGTATCACCAATTATTAAATTTAGTATATACAATAGAAAAAAATCGATTATGGTATCACCAATTGTGTGAACTGTGAACCACAATTCTTAGAAGTTTAGAATTTTAATCTAAGTGATGGTTTTAGCATTGTCTCAGGGTTTCAAACATGCTTCTAAGCATTGTGAATGAGTAGCAGGACTTACGTTGGAGCAAGTTTGCCCAAGCCATCTATTTCTTTGCCAGAGTCCTCATCTACAACTCTCCCAGAAATCTCAATAATATAAAATTTATCTCTTGCAGTTGGTAGTCCTCTGCTGGCAAGCAAGTCCAGATCTTTCTGATGAAGCTCTCTCCCATTAACATAGACACTTGTGTTTCCACAAGAACAATTTGTTGGAATGGGATAGTTGAATTCTTCAATAAATGGCTGCAAAACAACAACAAAAATTTACCTATAAATTCATGATATTAAATTTTGTCACCAATTTATGAACCAAGAACCAATGGATCTCACAGGTATTATGCCAAGGCAAGGGTGGCCCATCACACCCCAGAATCCAGCTTGAAAATCATACCTGGTGAAAGCAAAGACAAAAAAGAAATATTTTTAGTATTTTAGCTAAATGAAAACTGCATAATGTCATGCAAATAAACAATGACATGAATAAGTCCATTTTAACGAAAATAATCTTGCTTCAACATAGAACGAGCTTGAGGTTTTTAGATGATTATAGACCAATACCAATTATATTCCTAAGTTCTCCTGCAACCATGACAAGAACACAAAAAATTGCTGGCTAATTAATGCTTGTTGGAACCATAATCTTGAATATAAGTTCCTGCGAAATCATAAATTACACAAAATAATATCAGACCTAGTTGAACCAATACTTAGAGGCATAGGTTAACCATTGTCTTAAAGAGAGTCTTGGCCTCCATAAAGCACTTAAGGATTTCGGCCAAGCCATCCCTGGGGTACATCATACAACTGAGCTAAGGCTCAACCATTCTACTCTAGCATGACAAGAGTGAATACGAGTCTCTTCACACCAAATGCCAAACTATATCTAGAGAACACCCATAAATTCTAACTGTCAAGCCTTGTAAAAGACTTTTTTTTATAGCCTTTATTTGTAAATACACCCTCAACAATGTAAGAAATCAGACAATTATTTTATAGCTTGATAAAATTTAGAATTAATTGGTCACTAGGCTAGAGTTTCATTTATGGAAGCATCTTCATATACATTAATAATTCAATCTCCTAATTTGAATTGCCCAACAATGCCAGTGTTTTTATGTCACCTACATGGAATTATTCATAATATATGTTCTCAATCCAAGATATGCATGTTTTGGATGATATATAATGCATCAAACACCTGATTGTGATTATATAGACCTACCAATAATCTCCTGGCTGAATTGACCCAGCTGACTTTTCAGCCTTTTTAACCACACGGTCTGGTATTGGTTGCCCATTAACAAAAACATTAGGTCTTTCATTTTCCAGACTTTGAGTGGACCTAAAGCTCTTCTTGATAAGACCAATGAAGAATGATTCAGTATTCCTGTTCAGCTTATGTTGATCTTTTTCCTTACTTAGCTCCACAGAGTCTTGAGATAAACTTGTATGATGAAAATCATTGAATGACACCTCCATCTCGGTTGCCACTGACATATCTTTAACAGAATTTTGTCGAGAAGTGATCCTACTAAGGACCACCTTGTCTTGGTCCACACGTTTGCTATTGTTTCCCTGCCCATATTTGCCCACTGCATGATCATCAGAAAAATAAGAACGGTCCAGGAACGGTGAACCTGGAAGTGTAGGAGACAAGTCATCTCTTAAGGGCTGCTCAGCAGAGTGAGAAATATCTCCCTGGACAATCGATCTACCCGGGCTCTCCTCAGAAGATGAAGTAAGGCCATGTCTTTTCTCAGATTCGCTAAAGTTCAACCTCGGGTCTTCTGATTGCATATAGTGCCTATTATCTGTCAAATCGAAGATATAACTAGAATTATCAAAATCTTCAGAGCAGGAGTTTATGTTGCCAGCATTCAAACAACCTTGAGAACTTGGATTGCTTTCATTTAATACCTCTTTAGAAGCTTCATCAGCCTCAGTAGATATTTGCTCGGTTTCTTCAGGAACAGGCACACTTAGTTTCTTATTTACAATCTCAAACAACATTATGGTTGAACAGGCACCACATTGCATTTTCTGCTGATTCTTCTCCATCTTTCTAAGTTTTCTAGGAAGTTTTAACAACTCAAAGCAATTATGGCAAGTTATGAATGGGGCACCACCTGCTAGAGGATGGCAATGCCATCCATCCCCATGGGCTGCCACCACCCTTTTTGGACCACTCTGACCAAGACCATCCACGTCTGAGTCAATGTCACTTGCCCATCTTGTATGCATCTGCGGATTCCACGAGTGAGGATTGGCAACTTGAGGATTATAACTTTGTGGCCCAATATTGTCATGGCAGTGGAAATTGGAATTGATAGGGTCCTTCTGAATCCTTCTAGTGTTATACACGGTGGGTGGAACTCGTGGAGGAAGGTGCCAATTCTGGTTGAGGCAGTGATAACAAGAGCATGCAGGCTGGTGGAAAAAAGTTTCAGGTCGATACGATGATGCAAAGGGATCTTGATTGAATCCCATGTACTGCCCTGGAAAGTATTCATAAGGTGGTCGTTGTAAGTATTGACCGGGAGGTTGATGAAGAGGCCTCCTTGTCATTTGTGGCTGATATGGATCCTCATATGCAGGAAACTCATTCATGACATGCCTTGGAGGATAGCAATTCAGTGAATCCATATTATGGTGATTCCTAAAAGGAACAGTTCCATTTGTATGATTGAAGTAAGGCGGCCGTAGGCCATGCTTATCCAGAGCAGAAGGCTGCATTGAAATGTTATAAACATCCTGGCCACCATAAGGATCAGGCTGAGTCCTATCAACAGGAGCCCTTGGATTATCTTCCACGTCACAAGATCTGCTAAGTTGATCCTTCAACTCCTCCAGCTTCCTAAGGAGTTCAGCTCGATTCTGTTCTAGATGTACAACTCTGTTAGACTCATCTGATTCATCACCATGCTTTATAGGCTCTCCATAGCCATAATATGATTCTGGCTTATAGTTTGAGGGTCCCTCATCAGGATAAGCAAAAGCTGGATATCCCTTTTGATCAACAACCGCCCTGGAGCTTCTGTAAAATCCCCCAAACTCATCTCTTTCCACACCCCACTGCTCCATATTTGCCCTTGATCTCGAAGACCCAGCTGAACTCCTAAACTGGGCCAAATTTTCTCTGGTACTCAAATTAACAAACTCAGGCCTGTTCATTTTCACATCAAGCTTATCTCCACGAACCCAATTGTCAACAGGACGTTCAGACTGTCCCATATATCTATCAAAATATCTAGTTTCTTTCTCTGTGCCACCCTGTTCAACCCTTAAGCCCTTAACCTCTTCCCTAAAATTTCTATCATTATCAAGCAAAACTTGTTTATTCTCTACTTTTGACAAAGAATCACCAATCAAATTAACAGTTCTTTCTCCAAATATTCTCTCTTTCCTCGTATTCACTTCAATCCCATCACTCCCCCTCTCAGTATTAGAAGCAATGCCTAAACTACCATCCTCTTTCTCTGACAAACTCTCCAATTTCTCTGAACTCCCTTTACCCTTCTTCTCATCAGATGTAAACAAAAACCCATCATTCCCAGGAGCTTTCTTCTTAGCTGTAACACCAAAACAGCCTTATATATTGATGTTGAAATTGTCAAAAATAAAAATGAAACACCTTAAAGAACTAAACTTTGACATCTCTACCTTAAATTTCAAACATCTTTTTTTTGTCAAAATTGTTTCTATTAATTCTTAGCAGTCAAACTAATAAGAGTCAAAAAAAAAAAAAAAAAAAACCTTATTAAAGTTAGAGAAAAGAAAGAGAGGAAAAGCAAGCTTACCTCGAAGAACAGTACCACAACCACCACACTGGTAAACAGAGAAGTCAGGGAACTCTTGTAGCAGGTTTTCACACTTGGGGCAACGAACTAACCGAACGTTGGACCGGTCAGCCATTATTAAAGCATCAAAATCCAAGACCCAGAACCAGAACACCAACCTAAATCATCCAAATGCTAAATACAAACCCAACAAACCTCGAAACCCACAAATCCCTTTAAACTAAAACCCCCCAAAAACTCAATAAAACAACAACAATTTCTACTTCAACACATTTTCACAAGAAGAAAATCGTATATACCCACATAAGAAATAGTTACAAAAATGGAATTACATAAAACGACATCCTACACAGAATCACAGGACTACTACTTTGGGCTTCGTGGCTAGTTTGGTTTTCCAAACTCCCACATTTTTCTTGCTATTGAAACAAACTAAAATATTGAGACAAACTAAAAGAGTACAAAAATACTAACAAAACAAAACACAACAGAACAAACTTGTTTCTTTTTAAATTTCCGATAAAGATTAAAGAAGAAGAAAAAAAAGTGGTTATTGAACTGAGCATATACAGTTCCCAAGAAAAGGGAAGAGCTTGGAGGGAAGGAGTTAATATAGTTGGCTCGGTTCCCGACAGGTTTCCTGGAATATAAAAGGCACGCAAGTTGTGACCAGGGAAAAAACAAAGCGTGTACGTGGCTAGGAAATACGCTTATAGGACCGAACTGTTTCAAAGCTTAGCTGGTTTGAAAAAGTAAAAGTAGTGGTACAGTACACTAGTACAGGACTTTATAATTTCTCCTAGTACTGGTGTGTATTTTTTTTTTTTTTTAAACAATGCTAATATCACAAAATTTACACAATTTTTGTCATTATTTACCACCTAATTGATTGTGATTGTGGTAAAAGTTACGTTAGTTTTTATAAGCTTTGCCATTTTTTTTTTTTTTAAACAATGCTAATATCACAAAATTTACACAATTTTTGTCATTATTTACCACCTAATTGATTGTG
Source organism: Quercus tomentella (assembly GCA_028535165.1). Lineage (NCBI taxonomy): Eukaryota > Viridiplantae > Streptophyta > Magnoliopsida > Fagales > Fagaceae > Quercus > Quercus tomentella. Next base: position 32,118,685 of record JAPQVY010000155.1, read on the forward strand.
ATTGTGGTAAAAGTTACGTTAGTTTTTATAATCTTTGCCATTTTTTTTTTTTTTGGAAAGAGAAATGCGTACCACAAAAAATATCACATGATGAATTGTGAGCAAACCTCCTATAGACTACTTTTTTTTTTTTTTTTTTTTTTTCACCGCTCCTAACTTGACACAGGATATATTTTGACAAAAATTGCAATATTTTGTGTGTTACTCGCATTTCTCTTTTGGAAAAGGCAAAACTAGCTGTGGCTGGTGTTGAGACGAGTGAGATGGTTGATTGATTTGATAGAAGAAGAGATTAACGGATATGTTACGCTTTGGTTTAGTTTAGAATTTGATTGAATGATAAAAGAAGGCCCCGCACATTGAATCATTGATACTACAAGACATGGAAGAGAATCACCAGAAAGTTTCTTAGATACTGTTAAGATATTTTTTAAGAAGATGGAGCCAATGAAAGTGATATACCTGTGCGTTTAGCAAAAAAAAAAGTGATATACCTGTGCAAGTGAGATTATAATAATCGAGTCAGAAAATTTGTGTGGAGGACCGCACTTATTCTGAATTTTAATCTTTTATTAAGATAAGAGTTTTACTAATATGTGCCATTAGAGAATACCTTATTAAACTATTTTAGATAACTTTTTATAAAAAAATAAAAAAATTACTAACTTTTTTTTATACCTTTTCAATTCTCCATAAAATATTTTCAAAACTGGATAATCAATGTATGTCATACATAACCGAACCCTTAATATAAAAGTATGTATCTATTATTAATTGAATCCGATTATTAGATTATTAGGAAGAAAAAATATCATAAAACTATAAATATAAGAAAAAAAAAGTACACGTCATTATTGTTTATATGAATAATATTTAGAAGAAATTTTTATATTTTATGTTTTTCTTTTAAAATTTGTATGCAAAAGAATATTATGTATATGTATATATATTCTTAAATCACATGTCATATGCTCAATAATTTATATGTAACGTGAATATTATATTAAATATTTTCTTTAACAATTTGTTAATGATATATAAGACTAAATTTGCGATTGATTAAATTCCTATAAAACTTGTGATTAAATCAATTATAAATCGTAGACACGTGATCAAAACAATAAAAAAAACTAAATGGCATAATAACAAATGAATCAAGGTCGAAGAGATATTAATACATGTGAGCTTACCATCCTAAACACGGGCTACCCAAGGAGTGTTAGACTATGTGAAACCTAGTGGTATTTTATTTGGATTATGACCTGATTCAATATAATTAAAAGTGCTATGATTTTTAATGAGGTTTTTTTTAAGGTTTAGTCCATAGACATGCCTTCTTGGGAAAAAAATTTGGCCATTTTTAGCCCATTGTGAATCTTGTGCCCAGGATTTAAATAAAAAAAAATGTTGTTTCAAATTTGGGTTTCATGTGTTGTTTTAAGAAAGAAAACTGTATTACCGCATCTTGTATTTTTCCTTATGAATAGTGAAATCACTGCAACTTTGTGGATGTAGGACAATTGCCAAACCATGTAAAATTTTTCCTATGTGATTGTTTTTCTTTAAAACATATTTTTCTTTATTTTTACATCTCATGGATCTGGGAATTTCATGTATACTCCCTACACTTGTTGGGAAGATTGTTGGGTTTACACGTATGAGTGAAGTCCCACATTGAATAATGATAAGGATAATGAGTGGTTAATATAACATAATTAAGTATATACTCATTAGACTTAGGCCTTTTGAGTAAAAATGTGTCTCTATATATTATATTAACTAGCTTGTAACCCCATACATATGCATGGATATACTTAAAAAAATACATATTAAGATGCATAATATCATAATCTTACATATATAATTTAAATATTATTGATAGTCATTCTTCTTCTTTTTTAACTCTTTAAAAAGTATTGTAAGAATGTTATTAAGTAGAAAATGTCAGTTGTCCATTTTTTAAATATTTTAATGTTCATTAATTCTAGACTCTTTGGTTTTTATACACAATAACTCACTTGAATGGATATTTATGATATGGTCGCACATTTGATTCCAAAATTAAAAAATAATACTCTCTCTAAAAATAAATAATTTAGGACACATGGCGCAAAATTGGATTTCAATTGTAAAATCTAATTGGATTTTCTCTAAGTTTTACCTATTAATATATATATATATTTGTGCCAAATGAATCTTTTTTTTTTAACTCTTTAAAAAGTATTGTAAGAATGTTATTAGGTAGAAAATGTCAGTTGTCCATTTTTTAAATATTTTAATGTTCATTAATTCTAGACTATTTGGTTTTTATACACAATAACTCACTTGAATGGATATTTATGATATGGTCGCACATTTTATTCCAAAATTAAAAAATAACACTCTCTCTAAAAATAAATAATTTAGGACACATGGCGCAAAATTGGATTTCAATTGTAGAATCTAATTAGATTTTCTCTAAGTTTTACCTATTAATATATATATATATATATATATATATATATATATATTTGCCAAATGAATTTTTTTTAGTTATAAAAAAAGGTTCATATATATAAAATCATTCAAACTCTATCTTCCTCTAATTTTATACATAGTGTTGATATATGATTATGTTTTTTATGATTTATTTATATTGGACTCCTCGTTTTCTACTCTATAAAATTAACTCATTTGGCACAAAAATTAAAAAATTTCGATTAGATGGAACACGTGCAATAAAATTAAATTCTGATTGAAATCCAATTTTTACACTGAACTAACTAACTTGGTTCAAAATTTTAATTAGATGGGACACATGGCGCAAAATTAGACTCTAATTGAATTCCAACTTAAAATCTAATTGGATTTCTCTCAGTTTTACTTATTAATATATATATATAGATGACTTATAAACTTGAATTATTTTTAGTTCTACCGAAAAAAAAAAAAGCTCATAAATATAAAATCATTCAAAAATTAAGTTTTTTATGGTTTACTTATATTGGACTCCTCGTTTTTTACACTAAATTAACTCATTTGATACAAAAATTAAAAAAACTTAGATTAAATGGGACACATGTCGCAAAATTAAGCTCTAATTTAAATCCAATTTTTACATTGAATTAACTCACTTGGTACAAAAATCTAAAAACTTAGATTAGATGGAATACGTGGCGCAAAATTAGACTCTAATTTAATTCCAATTTGAAATCTAATTGGATTTTCTCTCAGTTTTACCTATTATTATTATTATTATTATTATTATTATTATTATATATATATATAGACTACTCAGCTTCCCAATGTGTCTATCTCCCCAACAAGGAGTACGCCACATGGTTTAGGTTCAAGAACCAACTTTAACTCCTATGAAGAGGTCTAACAAATCAAACTATGAGCTCAGGGTTATGTATGAGCTTAGGAAGGTGTTAGGCTCCTAAGCCCCCTAGGCTAAGCAAGTTGATCTCTGCCAGTGTTATTAGACTAATCTTAAATAAGGATATTGTTGAAGGAGCTTTATCCTAGGCATGCATTTATTTGCATAAAACACACAAGAAAATGTTTTCAAACACCAAGCGATACATTTTGAAATTCAAATTTATTAATATGGAAAATCAATAATCAAGCATATATTGGTAAGGAAATATTTTATCCTAGTTGCATTTGTGAGTGGGCCGAAAAGTATAGGCCCATTTCAAAAATAATTTGGGCTTGTTTTTGGGATGGCTTAGGCACAAAAGGGGCCTAGGCTAGCCAAATGGACAACAAAGTGAGGGACTCCACCTCAACAAAACTTTCCAATTAAAACCCTCTATGTGCCGAGGATGTAAAATAATGCCTTGGGGAAGTCCACTTGCCAAGCATAGGATTCAGCGTCATTAGCAGCAAGAAGTGGGGCCCCTCCCTGATGCTTGACATAACACAAGGGAACAATAGGCAAGACTAAAGAAACCACCCAAACTTCATAGGTGGAGGGGGCCACTGTCAGACTGAATATCCACTCATCATGACCACCCCACTAAAACAAGAGTACAAATGGGGGGGGAGGGGGGGGGGGGGCAAAGAGAAGGGTTGGAACAAAATTTAGGGGAGAGATACACAAGAGAAAGTGAGAACATAATTTGGGGGTTATTGAAGTCCTGCTCGAATCTCTCATAGGGAGCTCGGCTGTTAGGGAGCCTTCTCGGTTGGGCTTGAATTCAAAGTAGACCAACGATAAATAGAACTAGGGTACGTTCCATCGTTGCAAGAATCACTCCAGGGGTCTCCCATTGTAAGCTATACCCAATCAAGAATACAAATAAATTGGGAGCCCAAGTTCCAGAAAGCCTAGGGGTTTTTGGGAATGAGCCACCATAGCATTCAAATCAAATTAATTATAGCAATGTCAGCTATACAAATTGTGAAAATAACTAATTATTATTTATTAGCCTAATCCTAGAGCACGCTGCATAAACAAGCCCAAAGCCCACACATATAACCTTACATGGTTAAGTACGCACCCGCATGCAAATGCACGCCACATTGACCATCTTGTTGCCCTAACTACAAACAAACATTTCTCACTTGTTTTAAAATCAAAACTAGGTCAAATTTTTGTCCATTTAAAGCCTCAAATGTCTACTCAAACATTTATTGTAATTTAAAAGATATTAGCTGCAGAGTGAGCAAAATTAATTTTTGAGTACTTTTGAAAAACTTTTGAGTTGTAATTACTTTTGAACTATCAAGAATATATATCAATTACCCTTGGTTAATATTTTGTCAAGCTCCTTGTTGGGAAAGTGGGTTCATGAGTACAAACCAACATAAATTGAGTGTCTATATTACATCTTACACAAAAATTACTTAGGTTGAATTTATAACCTATTATGTATATCATCACTTAACACATATCTTATCTTGTGAGGGTTATGATATAATTCATACGAGTCTTATCTACAAATATCCTTTTTTTTTTCTTTTTTTTATAGGATACATCCTTCTTGTAATAATAACAATAACAATAATAATAATAATAATGATAATAATAATAACAATATAAATGTTTAAAAAAATTTAAGGGGGCCAAGAGGTAACTTTCCTAAAAACTAATTATAAATATAATTATAAGGGAAAATAAAAACTTTTTAAAAAATTTTAGGAGGCCATGGCCCTTGGAGGTAAATATATCCACTAAAAAAAATGCACCTAATTGATTCACATACTTCAAAAAGTCACCATGTTCCATCTCAGCTTTGCAATCAAAACCTTATTTATATCATAAATTCCTTCTGAATGTAAATCCTTGATCCCATTTTTTTTTTTTTGTGTTCTACCAATTGTGGGAAAATATATTTGTATTCTATTCTTCCCATAGAAAAACACCAAACAGCTTAAGATTTACACATTTGTGACCAAGCTTCTTCTTTTTCTTTTTCTTTAAAAAAAAAAAAAAAAAATTGTGACCAAGCTATTAAGTAAAGGTGTATACCCATTTATCATTGCAAATTTGCAACCTTACTCAATGGATTTGCTTAGGGCCTATTTGGATTGAGGGGGGAGTAGAGGGGAAGAGAGTAGAGTTAGTTGAAAATTGACTAATATATTTTGGGTCAATTCTCTCTCTCTCTCTCTCTCTCTCTCTCTCTCTCTCTCTCTCTCTCTCTCTCTCTCTCTCTCTCTCTCTCTCTCTCTCTCTCTCTCTCTCTCTCTCTCTCTCTCTCTCTCTCTCTCTCTCTCTCAAAATGGACCATTAGTGATTTCAAAAGCCACAGGTGACTTACCAGAGACACTATTGTTATTGTAACTACTAACTAGGTCATATACAACAATAGTATGATAAGCATCCTTAAAAAGTTTACAGTCCATTAAAAGGTTTATAATCTAGTAATTATGATTTGTCAAGGTTTGTTTTTGGCATAAATAAAAAATCCATCAGTAAATCCGGACTTCTTGGATAACTTAAATAGTTAAATGGTTACTAAACAAAGCAAAGAGGAAAAGTACTAAAGATACAAATTTTTTTACAAACTGTTAATGTGATGAGTAATCATTAATAAATAAAAAAGTGATGTTATTGGTAGGCCCAAATGATAACCAGTAAGAAATTATTCACAATAAAAATTTATAAAAATATTATGAAATAATTTGTGATTGTAATATTACTCAAACAAAAGAAAAATACTAGAGATACAATTTTTTTTACAAAAACTTTTATAAAGTACTAATATAATGAGTGATTATTAATAAATAAATAAAAAGATGTTATCAATAAATTCAACTAAAAATTAATAGAAGATTATTCAAAAAATAATTTGTAAAAATATAGTAAAATAATAAAATATACTCGCGGAAGCATTATTCAAGCAAAGTTAACAAAGCAATTATTCGACTCATTTTCTAACCAAAAAAAAAAAAAAAAAAGCAATTATTCATTTCTCTCGGCTTTCGCAATGATATGGGGTTTGGGGCACACTATTCCAAGTAGATATATCGAAAATTGAGTTCGTTATTTCATTTTGACCTTCTGATTTCTGAACCTTCTGCAGTATTTCCGCGTCAGTGACAATAACATTTCAGGGCAAAGCTGAGTCATAGAGACTCAACGACTTTTTCTTTTTATCACTTGACTGTTGACTGTACGCGGCCTAAATGCTAGTTTGGATTGTTCAATATGTGACTTTCGTATTAGGCTATCAGCTATATGAGTTTTCTTAATCATCTGGGTACTGTTGGTTGGAGGCAAAGTCAGAGAGGGCCTTAAGCTCAACTGCTCAAAACGCTTTTAATGTTGATATAAAAATAAATAAATTATTAGTTTGGTACATTATAATTAAGATATGTTTAAGATCCGTTTATTTTGTTAAAATTAAAATTTTTTTATTGAAAGTATTGTAGATAAAGGTAAAAATTAGTTAAAATAGTACAGTGAGACTCATAAATAGTACCAAAAAGTACAGTGAGGCCCATGAATAGTAACAAAAATAAGTTGAATAGTAAAATAAGCTGGCTTTTTAATATTACGAGTGTGTTTGGATACCGCTTATTTTACTGAAACTGAAAAATTATTACTGAAAGTACTATAAATAAAGGTAAAAGTTAGTTAGAATAGTACAGTAGGACTTATAAATAGTGCAAAAAAGTGCAGTAAGCTCATAAAGAATAACAAAAATAAGTTGAATAGTGAAATAACTTTCATTTATAATCCCAATCCAAAACGCACGCTACATACCGATTTTTTTATGAATTTATTTATTTATTTATTTTTTTATAAATGGGTAAAGGAGGGTGACTAGAATTGGCGTCTTAGGCGTGGTCATAGTGACACTCAGCCCCATCTAGGATGCTAGTGAGCATGAGCTAAGAGTATGAAATTATTTCCTAGGTGCTTCCCATTACAGGATTCGAACCTAGAACTTCCACCTTCCAAACTCTTAAGAGTGAGCTCATAACTATTAGACCAACCACTCCCGGTAGTAATATTACGCACTAATTACAATTTAACACATCACCAAATTATAAGAAGAATTATGAAAAATATTGTCCAAGTTCTTATGGGCTAGGAAAAATTCCTAGTTGATTATAATAAGTTATGAACTATACTAGAATCATCCTCGACAAGCTAATATCAAGTTATCTATTTTATTTAGAGTAGACCAAGACATAGAGTGATTGGCAAATCAACTCAAAAGACTAAGATAAAGAAATACTTTTTATTTCTTCATGCTTGTTTTGGATTGGAAACTAGGAAGTCTTATATAAATAACTACATTTCTATTAGTTATTATACTCTTAACATGATATCTTCTAAATAAAATTGTCTGATATATTGACTGCGTCAACATTATCCTCAATTATACAAAATATGATGCAACCAAACTTTGGACTTCATTAAAGAACACGTACGGTGCTAGCTTGTTCACAAAATACTTCATAAGATTATTAAAACAAGGAAATTCTTAATTATAAAGTATATACTGATTTCTCTATAATTAAAGTCTGATTAGCAACAGACAAGAGTAGCTTACGTTGGTTCTATATATTTTTAACACTTTGGAGAAATAATCGCCGAGTACTAGTAGATGGATATTTCGTTTTCTATTTTGATTGTTGAATTTGAAGATTGATAAATATACAAGGAGATGATGTGAACCAATCAAGTTAGCCTAACTCGATCGTACGTACTTTGCATAATGTGTATTGACTATTGAGTTTATTGATTGAGTCTAGCTAGCTGACGTGTTACTTTACATTTTTTTTTTTTTTTTTGAGAGTGATTGTTACTTTACATTAATGAAAACAAAACATCAAATATAATAAATTTTTACTTTTTCATATGATTTTTTATTTTATATATAAAATTTGTTATTTTTTTAGAGATATATAATTCTATAGTTGAGGGAAGAAGAATTTAAACATTGGATGTTTCCAAAATGTATCAAAAAATTGAGTTACAGGACTTTTCATTATGACTTTTTGAGTTTATGTCATTATTTCATTAGATATAACGTGTTATTATGCTAATGGATGCTCTTAAGGCTTTTGTTAATGAGCTATTTTAAGTAAAGTTTTATTCCACTTTTATGAGAAATATAAAAAGTTGTCAATAAAATAAGTTTTTCTTTTTTAGAAAAATTTCTAAAAATATTTTTAAAATCAATTTCTTTAGGACATTTGTTAACTTTTTCCTAAGTTTATAATATCATGTCAATTATATTATCTGATAATTATTATATTGTGGCTAAGAATTTGTAATTTAACTTATACTTTTTGGTATTTTCAATAAAAACGTCTAAGATTGATATCATTTTCTCTCGCTATTGTAAACTATTAAATTATCATAAATAAATAAAATACCTTATTTAGAATTCGAAAAAAAAAAAAAAAATACACAAAACAAAACTAAACTCTAAGCCAATGATGAGAAGTTGAGAACATGTAAAAATGCAAATATTCTTAGTATGAGTAGATGGGTAATGTTAAGAACACAATTATTTTTACAATTAGATGGGAAATAAGATGTAATTGGAGTAAATAAAATCTATTACTAACATGCCACAAACCGATTAAAAAAATTGTGAATACTGTATAATATTTTTTTTTTTTTTTTTTTGAGAAACTAATACTGTATAATATTCTAGTTAGACTTTCTTTGTACCCCCTACGTAGTAGTATATGCTATGGTAGTTAGTTATTGTTATTCCATCCCTGTCAGAAACAGCTTGTTAGCTAAAAGTCAATACACGTGTTGACAAGTCGCCACGCGGCACAGTTTTACTCTGCAAATATTTAGTCCAATTTCGAAGTTGGGGCACGGAATTATGAAATTGCCGACCTTGCAATGAATGCTATATATACTTCTAAAACTTTTCTCAAAAAAAAAAAAAAAAAATCTTAAACAAATTGCATATTCGTTACTTGTACCTGACAGGCTGACAGCCAGAACTTAGCAGGGAAAACTAAAAACATATCGAAAAGAAAATGAAAAAGCAAAACTTATTTCAATGTCTTACTTTTTTTTTTTTTTTTCTCTTGAGAAGGTTCAATGTCTTACTTGATTGTTTCAAGTTAACTTCTTTTTAGTATTATGAGTTCGGTCTAGTTAATGTATGTCCTAACCCTTAGGGCATATACTAGTTATTTATTAATTTTTTAAATCTATTAGAAAGTTAAAAAGTTGTTCAAAAAGTTTGTTATTTTTCATAAAAAGTTTCTTAAAATTGCTGACTAATTTATGCTCTAAGAGCATACGTTAATTTTATGAGTTTTAATTTCAGAGTTAAAAAAAAAAAAAAAAGGACTTGAGATAGTAAGATAGTTATTTTAATATTTAGGAGAGTTTTTACAATAATAAACTATTATGCAAGTGTTAATTTGCTCATTACACTGTGGATTTAATAATTGATTTTTAACCACCGCACACTTTTGGTGTGATGGTCACTCCACAAGTATAAGTGCTTGTGGGGTGGGGGGTAAGGACCGAGGTTCAAGTTTTTAGGGGAAAATTTCACACACATATCCACTTAGATTAAATTAGAGTAAAATTTATATCTTGTATATATATATATATATATATATAAACAATTGATTCCTATATATTACATTTATTACAAATAAAACATATTCTTAACGGAATGTTTGATTTGTTAAAAACTTAATATCTAGGGATTAATTGTTCAAATTGAAGATTCAATAACTAAATTAACATTTACACCAAATTCTAAAATGATATTTATAAGTTTATAACAATAACTAAATTGACATTTACATAAAATTCTAAAAATGATATTTGTAAGTCTATAACAACTACACAGTAGTTTGAACATCTAAATTTTAAGCATCTAAATTTCATGTTCAAATTTCGTGTCTAATTGGTATCAGCATATAAGCTTAACTTTTAGTTTTTATGTATAATTTTTTAAAACCTTATTTTTTCTCGATTTTTCTCACGTTTTCAAATTTTTTTCAAGATACAAATATACTTAAGCACATTTTTAATAAAAAATTTTAAGTAAAAAGTTAGATAAGTTGTTAACAAATAGACACGAATTTTGTTTTTCATCTTTACAAATAATATCATTCTTAAATATTAGACTTTTATATTCTCCACTATCACTATTATTGTCGCCATTATCACTATCACCATTCACTACAATATTGCTATTAATATCACCACTGTTGCTGCCAAGTTCTACTCTCACTAGCAATGCCACAATTACGGTGATTATCACGGTCACTACCACTAATATCACCAACAATCATGATACCATATCATCCAACAGCAATGAATCATTATTATATATTATCTTCGTAACTCTTATAATATTTTAATTCCTTAAATTTAAAGATACTCATCCAGAAAATGAAAGCTTAAATCAATGACCTCGGATATTTCATAAATATAACTTTTAAAATTCCTCATCCAAAGATTCCAAACACAATCAGATAGATGGACCTCATCATGAACTTTGCCCTATAAAAACCAAGAAGAGATGATGTGAAATAAAATTATTTTTAATGTGAAAATATCATCTCCCCAAAACAATATCAGAGTACCAATATAAGTAATTAATTCATACCAATAATTGGAAGAGTTTGGTTGAAATAATCCTGTGCCATATTAATTTTGGTAGACATCATCGGATTAACGGATGCTTTTATTGTTGTGTACAAAATAATTCCTAGTGTAATAATCTTTTATGCTATAATATGGCAAAATATTTTCTCTAAAAAAAAATATATTAAAAAAGGGCAAAAGACTGTCAATTACTGTGTTTGAGGTTTATGAAAAAAGAATGAAATATAATGAATAAATTACAAAAAATTAAAAAATTAACTTAATGAAAATGATTTAATTCTTCTTTTTTTTGGGATAGTTCAATAGTTAGGGGAAAGGGGGATTTGAACCTGACCATATCTCTCTTTGAAACATAAAAAAATGTCAACTAAGTTAAGGCTTCTGATTAAGAAAAATAATCCTAATAATGTGTTTAGGAGTTATATAAAAAATGAATTAAAAATAAGAAATTTATAATATCACCATGGATAAAATTGTTATTTCATCTTCATTTAACTAAAGAAAGGAGTGTTCCTCCAATTTTTAGAGATATGCCAAGAAAGGGAATGGAATACAATAAACATTCTTTTAAGGTTATTCCATTGATTCCTACTAAGTTCCTAAAAACAAATGAATATACAGAATATCCCTTAAAACTACTTGCTATTACTTTCTAAAATAATTTTTATTTTATTTTATTTTTAAAAAAACCTACTTTATATTACTCTGGTTTCTAATGTATTTTTTCTTCACGACGGACTGTATTTTTAGTTTATTTGGGCCTTGCCGAATCTGCTTTTGAACCCTGTTGAGTGGTGAGTAGACTATTTTTTTTTTTAATCACTGTCCTTTATAACATGTCATGGGTTCCAATAAGGCTAATTTTGTTCAAACCCCATACCCACATGAAATTAGGCTTACTGTTTGGCATAAAAATGGATGCAATGCGGTTGCCAGCACAACAAGACTTCTCTTTCTTTTTCATCTTTGCCCTCTCACAGAGTTTAAAAGTTACGTTCTTCAGGTGTTTGATACAAGAGGATATTCCTTATGTTTTAGTGCCAGCATTTCGTAATAGACGTATGTCGGTATGTGTGTGTATATATATATAATTTAATTTTTAATATATATTCTATTATCATTCCAAAATACTCTTCTCTTTTTTAGCACTTCTCACTTTTCTCTCGTCTCTGTCTCATTAGTATTAGTGCATCACGGCCAAGGATATCAAAATACCTCTACCTTGCCTTGTCTTGCTCTTGTTCCACAAGGGTTATCCCGGTCCAAAAACAGGAATAGGGTATCCATGCAGGGGCAGCGCTACTTGTAACTCAGGGTGGTCACAAACTCACAATATCACCCTGACTTGCCAAAAAATGTATATATATATATATACACACACACAAAATTAACCTATTTTGATCACCCTAATAAAAATATTCATGACCCTAACTTGAAAATTGTAAGAATGTTGATTCAATAAAAATAAAAGTGGTGCTACATTCACAACATTTTTACAATAATTTCACAACAAATCTTAGGTAATAAGCGGAAAGCGGTTACTAATTCTAATTTTGGCTCAATATTGACATCAGCTTTTAACCCACTAATCACAAATTATTGCATAAGATTTGTTTTTAAAATGTTATAGATGTAGCATTACTCTAAAAATAATTTTGTCCCCACAAACATAATCCATAACACCTTAGACCCCATAAATAAAATAAAATAAAATAACCCCTTAAATAAATATATAAAAAAAAAAAGCACAAATAACAACAAAAATAACCGGGGGGAAAAAAAAACAAGACTAGACCCAACAAAAATGAGTTAACAAATTATTCAACAAAAAACCTATTCAAAAAGAAAAAGAAAAATAATTATTCAAATTTATAACTCTTTCAAATTATTACATAAAAATAATCTCTAATTTCATTTTTCCTTGAAAAAGGGACTCAAGAATAGTATTGTTGTTCATGAATTTTCCTTGACAGTATCGGCAATTATGCTCTTTTTGGCTTTACAATTGCAATAATTTTGTTTTCCTTAATAACTTAGCTCGTAGTTACAAAAAAATATCATCAATTTTTCTTTCTCTTCTCTATTATCATTTCAATTCTCTTACTTTATTACTCTCATCTCAATATTCTCAATTCCCATTTTATCTTTTTCTCTTTGTTAGTAGAAAAAACTTGTAATAGTTTTTTTTTGGTGACGTCGATATATTCAAGTTATCTCTTTATTAAATTTTGTATAATTTAAGTTTCTTAGTGACCATCCTAAAAAAATATTCTTGGAGCCGTCGCTGTATCCATAATCTAACCTCACTCTACCCTATTAACATCCATAATTGAGTTGGGAAAATAATGAATGTTTGTTTGATTTTACACATTTGGAACTTGAAAGCGAAGCAAACTATGTTGAGAGATATGATTCTTAAACCTATAATAGAGATTATGGCAACTATTGTGAGAGAAAAATTTCAATTATCAGTTTGTAAAAGTTGTCAAATCCTCCATAGGTGTGGTGGTCTAGTCTTTTGTTGTAAAAACGGAAGCTTTGATACCAATATGTTGAGAATAGCAAAAGTATAAATATCTATTTGTTGTGTGCAACCAAATAATAATGGGTTTATGCAAAATAGAAATAGAAAACAGAACAAATAATCATATGGAAAACACAAAAATTTACGTGATTCAGCTTTTGGCCTAAGTCTTAGTATCACAAAGGAACATAATACTCAAAAGTGTTAAAAATATACAAGTCAATTAATAAAAATAAAACATAATTAAATTACGTATGGTTACACTTTAATTTAATGAGTAATTAGAGGGAATAATAAATGCATTAGTCAACTATATAAATGCATTACATGTTTTAAGTAAAAATCTAGGGGTCATTATTTAAATTTATGTCTAATTTTTTTTTTTTTTTACCGAAAATACAAGAGGGAGGAAGGATTTTTGAAAAGTCAAGGAGGCCATCCCCCCCCCCCCCCCCAGCTTGGAAATTTTGCTTAGATCACCACATCCATGATGGCTTTTCCCCGGCCGCAACACGCGGGAGGCTTCTTGGCTTAGCAACATTTTTTTATGACTTTTTGGCTTAAGTGCCATGTACTTTTTTTTTTCTTGGCTTAGTGGCATGTGCTAGCTTCGTTTGGGTTTGTCTTTATTGTATTGGGTAATAGTGTCTTACTCAGAGTGTGATTTTGTGTAGTAGCTCCTAATCTTTTATTTGCAAAAATTTGAGGTAGCACAATGTTACTAAGGGGTATAAAATGTAATTCTTACAATAGGTTCTTATTGAATCTAATCTCAAAAAGTATTTATATTTTGTTGCAAAAATGAAGAGAAGGGATATAGAATTATAGATAAGAGAGTCAGAGAAAGAGAACCACTAACTGAAACTAAAGTACTGTAACCACCATTTTTGCCTAATTATGAAACTATCTTTTTTTCAATTATATTTTATTGAGGTTTTCGTCTCAAGTACCTTACAGTTTGTTTAAGACACTTGAACACTCATCGAGGCTCTAAAGACGACTGACCTTACCCAATAAGCATCCTTGATAATAAATATAATTTAACTTGATAAATATTATATTTTTTATGATTAATATTGATACATATTTAATTAGTAAGTATTAATAAATATAAATTAGAAAATTAGAAAATTTGTATAAAAAACATCTAATTTAAATAAAAACTTTTGAGTGTTATGTTCCTTTGTCCTAAGACCTAACACTGTTTCTAACCTTCCGAACTAATTTATTGCACTCTTTCATCCAATAAAGTAACACTTTTAATGTCTAGCAAAATACCATAAAAGTTCATGATATTCTGTATTTCCCTTTCTTCTTTTTTACAATTTTAACTTGTACAAGAAAATCGAGCACAGATATTTTTAAACAAACTATTTTTATTTTATTTTTATTTTTTATATGTATGCAATACCGATTTCAATCATCATACTCTTTGGAACTTCCTATATTGAATTTCTGAACTTTATGCTTTTGTTTTTGTTTCTTTGTTTTTGGCGTGGATAGGTAGCTAGATAGATTCAAAATCTATTACATTTATTTTATTATGATTACTATTTATAATAAGACTAAAAAAACCATTTAACCTAAAAATTATTAGGTACTCTGGCAGGGCGGAGTTACGTGCTGGGCATTTTATATATATATATAATTTAAAAAATAAAAAATATAAATTGTTTTGACTTCCCTAAAATAAATATTTGAACTCACCCTCACCTTAAATTTTGTTTAAATTCAGCTAAAATAAACTTGAATATAATCATTTTAATACTACTTTTACAATATTTTCACAATAATTAATTTCATAATGGAGGTTAAGTGACAAGTTGTAACTAGTTTTTACTTTGACCTATAACTGACATCACTTTTTTACCTTTCCTTTTTTGCTAATATATCACTTTTTTTACCTACCTTTAACAATTTGTCACCTATATTTTGTTTTGAAATTTTTTTGTAAGTGTTGTGTCAACAGCACTACTCTTAAAATATTTAATTTTATAATAAAAAATGTTTCAAATTTTTGCTTATTCGTTAAAAAATAAATAAATAAATAAACCTCCTATCTGGGACTTTGGCTTACTTTTCCATTGACAGCAAAATGAAGCTATTTTTCCCTGCACTTCTCTTCCTCATTAGCAAAAAAGTACACTATCGTTCCAACCATCATATCTATATTTATATATGTGATTATTTCCTCATTTTCTCTATCTCTCTTTCTCCGTTCTCTGTTTTCTTAGCTTTTATCTTTGTTTGATCAAGTAGTTTTCTTAACTTTTATCTCTGTTTGCTCCAATTCCAAGAGAGTGACCACATGAATGGTTAAAAAGTCATACACTTCAAAAGTAAAAATTCATATCAGTTTTTTTTCTTAGTTTCACATACTCCTAGTCCTACTCCCAGGTTTGTTATTATTATTCTTTATCCACACATATGTATACACTTACATTAAATTAGAGTAGAACTTCTATTCTGTATCCAAAAAAAATATATATATATTCTTCTTTATCATATATTTTTATTTAATTAATATTACATATAAATATAATAAGTTATTATGCATTTAATGGTTGTTGTCTTACTAATCTTTAAATTATTAATAAATTTTTTAGACTATTATACGATATAGCTGTATTGTATACTAAATTATATTTATTTTGGATTATTGTATATAATATGGAAGTTTATATATATATATATATAAATTAATCAGTTTATTTTTTTAATCGCCCCATGACAAATTCCTAACTCACCGTGTGGTTGCGTTCCAATATCTTTTCTTTATGGGCAAGGCTTGTGTCCAGTGAAAATTTTCACTGGACACGGCAAGATTTGGACACGCAAGATCCAACGTGTCCAGTGAAAACTTACACTGGACACAAGCCGGACCCTTTCTTTATTGGTTCAGCACCCCACCCAAAAAAAACAAAAACCGATAAAATGGACTGCAAGCTGAAACCTTGACTATAAATTAATGGCTCAAATACCACGCACTGACTAAAAATTGTAATTAAAAAAAAAAAAAAAAAAAAAACAGCAATCTTACTTGATGAATGTTACATACATGCATATAGAACCTCCAGCCATCTGTACAAGTTCCTTTAATCAGTAGGCCCTTCACTCTCACTCATCTGCACATTATGTTTATATCACTTGCCTTCTGCTCTGCAACAATTTGTAGCCACCATTGATCTACTACTATGTTATCCCTTGCAGTGAGCAATTTGGACTCCCCTATGAATGGTAATTAGTCCTCCATTTACTCTATCTTCATTTTTCGTTTTTCTAATATTTTTGCTTGCATAAACCAACCCTTCTACAGATAGCATGAAATCCGATCCTAAGCTTTTTGGCCTTCTCTTTACTTTCCCCAGATATCTTCCTCTTCCACAATTTACTCCCTACAAATTTGGTGACTGATCCCACTTCATGTAGACCTTCCTTCTTTGCCATATAGCCCTTATTTGAGCTTGATGTAGTTGGTGGTATAGTAAACCGACTAGAGCTACATGAAAAGGGCAAGGCCATCATGTGCCTCTCAAGGAGATGACCAAGTGAAGCTATTTCATGTGAATCATATAAAGGACTCCCACAGTCCCATATGCTAGCAGCTTCTTCTTCCTCTCTTTTCTTCATTTTTTTGCATTACCCAAATCATCTTTTAAGCTTTATTATATATAGAGAGATTGAGTAATCATTTTGTTTTTTTTTTCTTTTCTTGACGTATATTTGTCGGAGAAAAATGACTTGACATCACCAAAAACTGTCTTACATGACTATATCATACTTCATTGAACTAAAACAAGTATAAGACGTTTGGTACAATGTTATTGGGCTTGCAAAGTTGTTGCAGTTGGAGTTGTTGAATTAACAATATAACTTGTTTCTTTAAGTTTTAGGAAAAAAAATTATTTGCCCACATTAGACGACAGGGAGGCCACCTACCATTGGCCAAAACAGTGTTTCTAATATTAGGAGTTCATGCATCAAAATTTTCATGTCCCACTTATGCGAAAAAAGAATAGAGGATGGAGCCGGATATCTAAACCTTTTTATCTCTAATTGATTCCCATGATCTCATCATGATAATTAACATTGATTTTCACTAACAAAAAGATTGCAATACTCCATTGGCTGGTCGGCTTTTATGTCTTTTTGTGGTGGCCTCTCAAATCTCAGCCATTTGTACCGCTTATCTCCCTGATTTGTTTTCAGTGTTCGTTTGTATTTGTTCATTGTTGATGGCCATTAACTATTAGAGATTGGATTAAATGAGAAAATTCACAATAGGTTTAAGTTTTTGGTATATGTATTAATTTATCATGGTAACAAATAATTTGGATATTATCTCCGCTCTGTTAGCTGATCTTGAATTGAACCCACACGTGAGCATAATGCAATTCAAATAATGATTAAATTTACTATATTATAATAGTTTAAAAATTTTAGATAAGTAGTTCTCAAAAAAAGAGAAAAAAGAAAAAAAAGAAGAAGATAAGTATAATATAGACTAAAATTGCAAAGTTAGATAAGTATAATATATATATAGACAAAAATTGTTTTCATTTTAATCCTTTACCTTTTAGAATTTTCATTTTAACCTTTCATATTTGATCTCATTTTCATATTTGCTCTGTCATTCAATTTTATTAATAATTTGACCGTTAAGTATCAGATAAGTGACGTTCACTAAACTATGTCACTCATATAATATCAAATTATTAAAAATAGACAATATAGCCAATATAAAAACAAAATCAAACTTGAGGTGAAAACTTTACATAATAAAGAGCCAAAACAAAAGTGATTCCAAATTTTAATCAAAATTCAGAAGTATACTTCAATCTAGAATTCATAGGCGTTAGCATGACGATCCCATTCCCAAATAAGCTAGTATGAACTCGTGGACTAGTTCAAGTGGGGCTCTAAAGATTCTGTAAATAGGCCCAACTAAGCCGAGTACGTGGGTTGGGCAAGTTAACAAATTTGGATTGGGCTCGTCAGATATCTTGTCATGGCCAAGCACTCGAGCCAGAATATTCAAGGCAAAGAGACTCTTCAACATGGCATTGATAAAAGGCGAAGGTTGATGATACTTTCTAAGTATTAGATTCTTTCCTCTCTTTCTTCCTCTTTGTCTTCTTTTATTTATATATATATATATATATATATATATGGAGAAAAACGAATTGAAATATTCATTGAAATAAATTTTTTTTGGAGATAGGTATGATAGAATTCTAATTTATGATGTCAGCTTATTGATAATTGCTTTTTATAAATTTTTAGTGTAAATAGATTTCTTATTTAATTATAAAAAATTTTACTAGTTGAGCTAAGTTAACAAACTAGAATGCACCATTAAAATACAATAAAAAAATTTTTAGAAGCAAATACAATGAAGTATTAGATTCTAATAAAATAAAGGAAATAAAACACACAGGCGTTGGAACTATCACATTCAATGAGACAAATTTACTTTCACTTGGTCTAGGATAATCTGTGCCACCTGGAAAAATCAAACATCAAGTTTTTTTATTTTTGTTTTATTATTTTTTATGGACAATCAAACATCAAGTTGGGTATAATAAAAAGTAAAAGTTGAAGATTATGTTCCAAATTCCTTGCTTCTAAATTTTGACTTCAATACTGCTACCCGCCAATAAAAGTAAGGAAAAAAAAACCCGACTTTAATAAGTTAAAAATTGAAGGTAATGCTATTATATAACGTATTAACGTTAAAAAGCATCTGAAGCTTCGACTTGTTTCTTTCCTTTGTGTGTGTATGTGGTTAGAATTTATTGAAATCGAACATTATCAAATGTTGACACCGACATCTTAGCCAGTTTTGTATTTTATTTCTGAAAAGAAAGATAATGATATCGAAATTATAAAAAAAATTTAAAAAAATATTCAAACAACTTTTCACCTCATTTATGTGTTGGACACTGACAACAAAAAAAGCTTTTGTTGCCATTTGTGGACTAAAGCATCAAATGAGCCACAATATTCAATATTGGCCTCTAATGAAAATAGCGACATTCCAGGATAAACCATACACATGAGAACTTATCTGTTATCTCACCTGTATAGTACCATCAATCCTGATTTTGAGCATATATCCATGATATGTAAGATATCTCAAAATACACAATTAGCTCATTATAGATCCAACATCTCTATGATCTATCTATATCTAATCTGTATCTATCTATATATCCATAATATTATCAAAAATCTATATCTAATCCGTATTTATTTATTAATAATTCGATAATTGGAAATGAGGGATTTAAATTTTAGACATTTTTCATTAGAAACACCAAAAAATGTTATTTGAACTTTTGACAATTAAGTTTTTATATGTATTATTATTTTATTTTATTCTTTGAAATTTTTAGTAATAGAGTTTCGCTTAAAGTAAACAATGTGAATAATTGTAATGTACTTATAATGAGTTTCATAGCAAAAATTGTGTCATATAAATTGTAATACTCAAATCGAGCTACACAATGCAAATAAATGATGAATACGACCCAATTTTTATTATTAAAACACAAGGTTATGGTTGATTATTAAAATAATAACAAATAAATGATAAAATTTCTCTTAAATTTTCTAGAAATTCTTGGTAGAATGATTTTAATCAGAGTAATAAATTTTTTTTTTTAATTTTTTTTTTTGAAACTTTGAAAATAAAGCTTAACTTAGAACAACTATATTAATTATTTTGGTGTACTTACAATGTGCTACATCACATAAAGAAGGAAAAAAGGGTAAAAAATAATAAAGGAGAGAGTATTGACTCTTTTTTTTTTTTTTTTTGCTAGGTAAGTGCGGGGGATTGAACCCCGAGCAACAGATCACTATAGAACCCGAGTACCAACTCGCCTAGAGGGGCGGTGGTGAGAGAGTATTGACTTAGTGTAGCGTGTATGTTACAATTTTTATTATATATGCTTTGGATATGAGTTTATATAGTTTTTTTTAATATATTTTATTGTGAATGTTTTGGTAACAGTAGCTAAATGATTAATCATTATATAGTTCAAAATTTTTCATATTGTACCATAGATCTTATAGCTTCATATTAAAGGATTTTTTCAAAAGCATTATAACTCAATTAGTTATCATCTTTTGGTATTTTCAACAAAGGCATTTGTGGGTTCCAGTTAGTTTAACTGGTAAAGTCTTTGATGGTTGTATAAGAGATATGGGGTTCAATTCCCGCCTACACCAAAAATTGATTAGTGTTTTGGTTTGATTATGAAGAACTATCATTAAGAGCGGACGCCATAGGTTGAAACTCTCTAAAAAAAAAAAAAGTGCATACAATGTTTTTTTGGTAAAAAAAAAACAAAACAAAGGCATTTAAGCCTCAAATCTTTCCTACCTAATTGGAACTATTAAATTATTAAAAAACAAATCACACGTTATTTAAATTTTTCTTGTTTTTAGTTAATAGTGACTCATTAAAGGATATGAGTTAAAATTATTTTAAAAGTTCATGATTTTAATTATAAAATAGTATTTAACTTAAAAATACCCAAACACTACAAGAAAATTATGTAACTTATCAAAATCACTAATAAAGACTAACTAAATTTTTATTATATAGATTCTCAAAAAAAAAAAATTTATTATATAGTATCATAATGTAAAAATCGTGATTCTCAAAAAAAACAAAAACAAAAAAATGTAAAAATCATAACCTTTTAATACTAGATTAAATCATATATTATAAATATAAATTATTAAATTTGATATACTATCATCTTTCAAACTATTATGATTATGTAAAAAATTGTCTACAACCGGTCAGAATACTGACACCATTATTTAAAAAAAAAAAATTTCTTTTTAAATCTCCTATATTACTTTAAAGAATAACAATCTATCATCCATAATATTGAATCCTCAGGAGTATAGTAATGAATTTATAATTTTAAATCTCAATTAAGTATTGACAATTACAAACAATTGAAAATCTAAAGAAATGAAAATATATATGTGATTTTACATATTACACGACTATAAATTAAAACTGTAGGGGTAAAAACTCGAAGACCCTGGAGAATGGGCTGGGCTTTTGTCCAAGACAATTAATTTGTTAGAGCAGTGGTGTTATATAGGTATATTGATATATTTTAGCTCCTCAGTCACAAAAAACATGCTCTAGCAGTGGAGCTAAATCTTTTTTTTTTAGCTCCACTGTTACAGTGCACATCTAAAAATAGATGTGCACTCTTCATGAGAGCTAAAAAAAAAATTATTATTTTAATCAACCGGTGATTAAAATAATACACACCTGCCTCTCTCATCTCATCTCTGAACATCTCTCTCAAGCTCACTCTCTCACTCTCTCACTCCTGTCTCTCACTCTCTTAACTCCGGTCTCCTAAGCTGCCGATCAACCTCAGGCCCACGTCGCCATCCACCTCAGACCCACGCCGCCGATCGGAGTGCTTTCTTGTGAATATTGGGTACCTGACTGAGAAACCCATGGAGCTCGTCGACCCACCTCTTCTGCCGACCCAACTCACCAACGTGATCGGAGTGCTTGCTCGTGGTGGGTTTTTTTTTTTTTTTTTTCCTGCTGTGGACTGTTAGTGTTGGTGGTGGTTGTGGCTGTGGTTGTGGCCGTGGCTGAGGAAAAATATTGGAGATTTGAGTTTTTTTTTTTTTTTCTGCTGTGGACTGGTGGTGGTGGTGGTGGTTGTGGCCGTGGCTGAGGAAAAAGATTGAAGATTTGGGTTTTTTTTTTCCTACTATGGACTGGTGGTGGTGTTGGTGGTGGTTGTGGCTATGGCTGAGAAAAAAGATTGGAGATTTGGGTTTGTTTTTTTTTTTTTTTTTTTTTTTTTTTTTTTCCTGCTGTGGATTGGTGGTGGTGGTGGTGGTTGTGGCTGTGGCTGATGGTAGAGGTGGTTGTGGTTGGTGCTGTGAATTTTTTTTGGGTAGTGGGATATATTATTTTATTGTAGTGATTATAATATTTTATTGTGATATTTATATTATTTTATTATGTTGAAAGCTAAAATAGATCTACTGCTGCAGCATGTGTGTAGGTAAAATAGATAAACTAACTTTTGGTGGAGCTAAATAGCTAAATATTTAGCTCCACTGCTGTGGATGCTCTTAGAGATGGATTTTTAAGACTAACAGTTGAATCCAAATCAACGTTTCAATGTAAAGAACTGAAAAAACAACAGTACAAACCAAATTTGTGTAAGATACAATGAATTCTAATTTATTTCTCCTTCCTTGAAATGTCTGAAGAATATTTGTTCTAAGATGGAAATATAAGACAAAACTTCTCTTAATATTACAAGTGATTTCTCTCTTTCTCTTTTGTTTTCTGGATCCAATCCTTGTGCATGGGTGATCTCTTCCTATTTATAACTCTAGTGCTTCAATCTTGGCCGTCTACCTGTGGGGTGGGTTATTCTACAAATAAGATACTTGTCCCATCTTT
Source organism: Quercus tomentella (assembly GCA_028535165.1). Classification (NCBI taxonomy): domain Eukaryota; kingdom Viridiplantae; phylum Streptophyta; class Magnoliopsida; order Fagales; family Fagaceae; genus Quercus; species Quercus tomentella. The sequence goes on from JAPQVY010000155.1 coordinate 32,141,719, forward strand.
CTTTTCCCCTCCTTTTAAGGTTGTGATGAGCATGTAATAGGTTGTTGAGACATTATTCTGGTGTCATTCAACCATTAATGCAACATGTTTGGGTGGTGCAAAGCGTTTAATATGGAGGGGATGGTGGCTTTGTCAGGAAGCTTCCTCCAATTTTTGTTCGAATTAGTTACTGTTATCTTCCTCAGACCAACATCCTTGGCATGGTCCAATAGCTCTTCGTCCTCCTTAGTCTATTCTTTCCTCGGGCTAACTCCCTCTTCGGACTATCTCTTTCCTCAGATTATTTGAGCTCATGTAATCTATTTGAACATTTAATTGGGCCTACCCAAATTCCAGCCTAGGCTCAATTTCCTTTAACTCTTCTTGACCTACACTAAACCATTATGGCCTGTTTGGATGGAGGGGGGAAAGAGAGGGAGTAGAGTAGAGTTGGCTAAAAATAAGCTAATTGTGTGCTAAATCTACTCTACTCTACTCCCCCTCCCTCTGCTTCAATCCAAACGGACCATTAATCATAAAATCATAAGCAAATAAAAGAATTCAAATAAAATTTATAAAGCCTTTAAAACAATAAAACCATGAATGATACAAAACTTACAATTTTTTCTATAAAAATGAAATTTACAATAAAGGGTAAATTGCAAATTACACTCTTGAAATTTAGGGTTAACTGGATTTTACACTCTAAAGTTTCAGAAACTTGATTTTACACTCTAAAATTTGGTTTTGTTAACAATTCACCCTCCACAGTTAGTTTCTGCTGTTAAGTGGCACATCATCATGCTAGCGTGTTTTATTTTTGCCAAATCAGCCCCAAAACTACGTCGTTTTAGTGATGACCAAGCTGGCATAATCAAAACTACGTAGTTTCAGGCCTAAACGTAAAACATATTACTCTAGCTTAAACGACAACGTTTAGGCCAAACTCTAAAATAAAAAAAATAATAGAAACCATAACCCTACAATATGTCTAACCAGCTTAGTCCTGGATAGAGAAACCAGGAATGCCATTGAGAAAAGCTGAATAGCCCGTGAAGAGAATTGTCCCCCTTCCTCTTTCAACCATGCCCGAAAGAACCTAATTCCAATTTTATGGTTACCAAAATTTAAAAAAAAAAAAAAAAATCAAATGTTTACAAATTAATCAAATCAATTTTAAACCCAAGAAATTATTGTGAACACGGCAAGAGTAAGGAAAGAATCAATTAAAAAGTGTTTGGTTTCTGACAACATATATTAATGGAACGAAAATTAAGGTTGAAAGTCAATATAATAACATGGGAATTGAAGATGATTATAGTACTAGTTTATGGCAAGTATAAGATGATACTTGTTGGGCATAGTGGAAGGCACCAACGGAAGAGACAACAAGGGACTTCTAAAAGGAGTCAATTAGAATGTCAGAAAAGTTGGGGGGTTGCCAATTCGTATTAGTATTAGAGTAACCATTGCTGCATTGTACACCACGGGATTTGCCTGGGTTCACACAGCTGATGGTCTACAGATAGATCGTGGGGTTATGGTTTCTGTTTTTTGATTTAAATGCTGTCGTTTAAGCCAGAGTAATGTGTTTTAGGTTTAGGCCTGAAATTTTCTCTCCAAAAAAAAAAAAAAAAAAAAAAAGGTTTAGACCTGAAACTACGTAGTTTTGATTGTGCTAGCTCTTCACTTGGTTATCACTGAAACGACGTAGTTTTAGGGTTGATTTGGCAAAAATAAAACACATCAATATGATGATGTGTTACTTAGAAGCAGAAACTAACCGTGGGGGTGAATTGCTAATGAAACCAAATTTTAGGGTGTAAAATCAAGTTTCTGAAATTTTGGGGTGTAAAATCCAGTCAACCCCCAACTTTAAGGGTGTAATTTGCAATTTACCTATAATAAAAGAATGTACCATGAGATTCCAAAATTTGTAAACTAAAATGTTTAGACTAAATGGTTTGAATTAAAATTTTATATCTTACACATTTGATTTTAAATTTTTTAATTTATAATGCATTTAAAATATATTTTTAAAGTCTTCTGTTTCAAAAAAGAAAAAGAAAAAAGAAGGCTTTTAAAGCCCTATTCCCCTACATAAGGAATAATAAACAATATAGAATTTTTTTTGGATACAAAATAAAAATTCTACTCTAACATAATCTAAGTGTATATGTGTGTGAAGTTTCCTCCTGGAGATTTGAATCTTGGCCCTTATCCCCCCACACCCCACAAGCATCTATACTTGTAGAGTGATTATCACGCTAAGAGTGATTATCACGCTAAGAGTGCGCAGTGATTAATATAGAATGTTGTTAAAAACAATAGCTGGAGATTTTTTTTCCCATATTAAAATTTATTCCTATAATTTTCTAACTTCTAATAAATAAATAAAAATTATTCCTATAATTCCCAAATCCAATCACAATTTATTTCTATCTCTTTTTTTTCTTTCTTTTTTTAAATTAAAAAAACCCCAATCACAAATAATAAATATAGTCATCCAAACGCGGCGAGTCTGTACGACAGGGCGTTTTCATGTCCGTATACGTGATAACATCATAGCACTGCTTGTTTCAATATAAAATCTCTATTTTTTTTTCTTTCTTTTTTTTACTGTAATTACTAATTATTCCTTTTCGTTTTTCATTTTCTGAATTTTTTATTTTTAGTCATTCACTATTTTTTTCCCCCAACCAACCAAAACCAAAAACAGAAAAAAAAAAAAAAAAAAAAAAAAAAAAAAAACACGCTTCCGTCTCTCGCAGATATGCTCACTCACTCTCGCTAAAAAACGACGTCGTCGTCGGACGCCGGTCAACAGAGCCGTTTTGACCGTGAAACCCTAGGGTTTGCTGCCCTTTTTTTTAAAGTTTCTGTTTTGATGGCTTCTGAGGACGCGGTGAGCAAAACGACGGGCGAGTCTGCCGTTTCGACGATCGTAAACCTCGCCGAGGAAGCCAAGCTCGCTAGCGAAGGTGTCAAAGCCCCTAGCCATGCCTTACTCAGCATCTGCAAGTCTCTCATCGCCGGAGGCGTCGCCGGCGGAGTGTAAGTTTTCATTTTTCGTTTTCTTTGTTTACTTTCTGTGATTGTTCTCGATCTGTATTCCTTTTTTGTTGAATTTCTTTGAATCATTTCTCTCTCTCTCTCTCTTTTTTCTTCTTGTTGTTTTATGTTTCTACTCATTTGCTTTAATCATTGAACAAGTTTTAATTTTAATTTTTTTGGGGCTTATGTTCTATATTTTGTTAAATGAGAGGTCATTGATTTTGTTATCTATATATATACACACACACACACTTAAAATCATGCTGCCCTTGTCTTAGAATTGTAAAATTTCAATTTGGGTCAATTATCAACTTTGGGTTATTTATTTATTTTTTTTTATTTTTTTTTATAGAAATGGTTGCTTTTAGAGCTGCGTGACGTTTATTTTTATTAATTTCTGTATTGGGTTCTTGGTGTTTTGATAATTCAATTCTTACAACAAGTAGATGAGGGGAGAATTTGAACCTTGGTTCTCCTTATAAGAAGACCAGGTAATGCCACCGAGCTACAAAGCTCTTGGCTTTGGGTTTTTGGTGTTTATGGAAGAATAAACAGTGAAGATTTAGGTTATATCCTTTGGTCAGATTGCTGAGAGGTTTAGATGGGGGTGAGATCAAATTTTCCAGTGGTAATGCTTGGATTTTTTTTTTTTTGAGTAGGATATACCCCTTATATGTTGGTGCTCCCAATTTTTTGTCCCTGATATTCTTGTGGGTTGCCTGTGTTGAGTTGGGGGTTTTTGAATGCGGAATAAGCTTTATATAGTTCTCACTGTGAAGGGTCTGTAGTCGGTGCTAATTAGGATGAGATTATGTTTACATTTATTACATTCTTACTATTGCATGGCTCCATAGACGGTATCAATCTTATGGAGATCAAGACTCTGTGTCTTTTTATTTATTTTTAATTTTTAGGATTGGTTACATACTCACCCGATGGGTTTTGAACTCATGACTTTGCCATTCACTCTATTTCTAAAAGGAAGAAAGTCTTAGTGACTACTTCTCTGCTTTACTTATTGTACTTTTTAAGTTGTTGAATCTACTGACAGCGTTAGCAGTTAAATCTAATCTACGAGGTTTAAGGAATTAGGATATTGTTTCATTACCTACAAGTTATAGTTTTCAAGCATTTAAGAAATTGGCTGTATGTTTTGGGAGCAAATGTATGGTTTTTGGGAATTGAATAGAAGATTTAAGGGATTGAAATGTGATATGGCATGTTTGGCACACGAGAGATATTTGAGGAAAAAATGCCTTGACACTGCCTGAACTTTGGGGTAGTGTCCTCGACACCTCCTAAACTTTTATTTTGGCCAATTTAGTACTTGAACTTTACTGATGTGTCAAAATGCTACTTCCGTTAGTTCACTTTAATAAACTAACGTTCTAACCACGCGTGGGGGAAAAAAATTATAAAAAACGAAGTGTTTGCAGGTTCAATTTAGAGAGAAAAAACTAGGAGAGAAAGAGGACTAGAGGAGCAAGCTAGGTGAACCCACCGGAACCACACCCCAAATTTCTTAGCTTATTCAGGCTCTATCTTTGTCTCTCTCCTTCTGTTTTATTTTCAAGCTATGGAATCAAGAAACCCAGAAGGAATTATGGTCTCCAATTCATCCCTAAACACACTTTCTTGGTAACTCACTCTTTTTCTCCCAAATTTTAATTAACAACTCAAATATCCATGGAACCAAACTAGTATTCTATATTCACACCCCGAAGTTTTGACTAGACCAAGAGAGGAAGAACTTTACCAAATCCAGTGGATGGTGTTCATCAGATTTAAAAATCCCAAAAGGTAGAAAAAGTATATATATTACAAGTCAGCATAAAACAACGGTTTGAAACAATTTTGAATGGTAGAACTAGCAAAAGGGTTCTTTTTAAATCTTGCTAATTTGACGAAGAATCTGCAGAAAGCAACGGTTGGAAAAAAAAGTTTTAATTTGATTTCTCTCTTGCATGAAAGGGAGAAAACTGAACCAAATCCAGCGGGACCATGAATGCAGCAGCGGCGGAACCCCAAGTTCCGGCTCAGGTGGGCCTAGGAATGAAGCGGTCCAATTCGTTTGATCCTCTCTCCTAAGTTTTCTCTGTCAAAATTGAACCTGCAAATACTGCTTTCATCCACACGTGTAGACGCTAAATTTATTAAACGTGACTAATGAAAGTAGCAATTTGACGCATCAATAAAGTTTAGGTACTAAATTGGCCAAAATAAAAGTTTAGGAGGTGTTAGGGCAACTACTCCAAAGTTCAAGAGGTGTCAGGGAATTTTTCCTGAGTTTTGAGTATAAAGACTATAAAATATTTTTGGAAAATGTTACTTATAGTAATAAGGTTGGAAAATGTTATCTACAACCATATGCCTTAGAGTATTGATGATTTCCTATAAAAAGCATGGTCTTGCTATGTATCAGAATGTTTTCTTCATTTGAGGTCCTTGAACTGGAAGAAAAATGTATTGGCCTGACCTGAATCAATACACTTAACCATTGTTATTGCTAGGGTTAGCAACAAGATATTCTTTCTTGCAACATGCATTCTTGGGGCAAGCTTTTGACTTTGTAGTTTATTACATTTAACAAGTCTTATGTACTTTCTGCTGCAGCTCACGTAGTGCTGTTGCTCCACTAGAAAGATTAAAAATTTTGCTCCAGGTAGTTTCTTCTTCACCATCTGAATGACCAACACCCCCCCCCCCCCCTTCCAAAAGGCTCCCCTTTTAGTGAGCAGATATATATTAATGATTATTTACATTACTTCTGAGAGAGAGAGAGAGAGAGAGAGAGATGCTATTGTTCATGATTCTCATGATTGCATTGGGGAGAATGTTTTACTTTTATATGTATATACTATCATCATCTCTTTAGCTGGAATGAGTAGTTATTGCTTTTGGAATATGCAGGTTCAAAATCCTCATAGTATCAAATACAATGGAACGATTCAAGGCTTAAAATATATATGGAGAACTGAGGGTATAAGAGGAATGTTTAAAGGAAATGGAACTAACTGTGCTCGTATTGTCCCAAACTCAGCTGTCAAGTTCTTTAGTTATGAGCAAGCATCTAAGTATGTTGCTGCACTTAACCTCCTCCCCCTCTCCTTAATATTTTTTTGATTCCCATTGACATTCATTTCTGTATCCTAATAATTACTCTTTTCCCTTTGCTTACTTGTTGTAAACAGTGGAATTTTATGGCTTCATCGTCGACAATCTGGGAATGGTATGACCATCCATTGTCTTCTTTTTCATTTGTTATCGTTGGATTTCAGAAATGATACTTTTCTTTTCCTTTTTTTTTGTGTTGTGGGGGGGGGTTCTGTTTGATTTAGAGTTATAAATGCCATATTATTTTCACCTCTTATGTACACCTTTTTAAAGCCTTAGGTACGTTTGTATTTTTACATTCTTCTTTTTTAAACAAAAGAAGCCAATAAAGATAAGCTCATCTGAACACCCTTTTCTTGTAAATTGTGCATAATGCTATCATTGAATGGTTGCTTCTGGTGTTGATCTCTCTTTCTCTCTCACCCTATTTTTGGGTTTTTTTGGGGGTGTGGATGTTGGAGAGAGGGAGATTATAATGATGATTGTGAATGATGGTTAAAGCTACATTTCTTCATCATCTAATGCAGAAGAGGCACAACTTACTCCTCTTTTACGACTTGGAGCTGGTGCATGTGCTGGAATTATTGCCATGTCAGCAACTTACCCAATGGACATGGTACGGGGTAGGCTGACTGTCCAGGTATTGTTTGCAGTTTTGATTTGGAATTTAAATGTGATTAGCTCCTCTAATTACTGTCTTCAAAGTGCAGGACTACCTTTTCATCTAATCACTTTGGCTTAACTTTGTTTTTGTATTTTATTTTTTCAGACATTAAATTCTCCTTGCCAATATAGAGGAATCTTCCATGCTCTTTCTACAGTCTTCCGGGAAGAAGGCCCTCGGGCTCTTTACAGAGGCTGGCTACCTTCTGTCATAGGAGTTGTAAGTAAATACTTAATGATTTTTAAGCTCCTCTGCTGCTAACTATTGAATATTATCCTTTATTAGGTCATAAAAAATTATCTGCACATCTGGAAAGCACGGATGCGGCTCCAGAGGAGCCGCACCCGCATCCGACGCAGCCGGACGCGGCGACGCGCGAGCAACGCTGCTGCCCGCGCGTCCGACCGTGTCCGGCCACGTGTCTTTTTTTTTTTTTTAGCCGACTCGCGCTGACGCGGCTCAGACTCGGCCCGATTCGCGCTGAATCGGGCCGACTCGGGCCGTATCGGGCGAAACGGCCAATTCAGGCCATGGCAGAGGCGAAACCGGCATGGCAGAGGCGGCGGCTGCTGCTTCTTCTTCTTCTTCTTCTTCTTCCGGCATGGCAGAGGCGGCGGCTGCTTCTTCTTCGTTTTGTCCGCTCGTTCTTCTTCTTCTCCTTTCTTCGTTTTGTCCGTCCTTTTCAGTTCTATTTTAAATTTTCCTTGCCTTGTTTTATGTTTTCTTTTTGTTTTGTGAACTTAGCACGTGAGTGGATGTTAGAAATGATAAAGAGATTTGACAAAACTTTATTTTTACGGGCCACACGTAATATATGATTAATAAAATTATTTTAATATTTAACTTGAGCTTTTATATTGTGTTTTTAATAGTAATTTTTTTAAAGAATATTTTAATAGTAAAATTGTTTTAATAGTATTATTATAATTATTGGATAGATATTTAGACTTGAAATTGATAAATTATCTGAAATTTGGACTTATAGTTTTAAGACTCTCAATAAATTATATAGATTTTGACCAATAATATATAAAGAAATATATGTATATAAAATTATTAATTAAAAAAAGTACAAAAAAAAGTATGCTTAGTAATATATTAAAAATTTAAGAACATCATGTTTTAGTTATTATTTACTATTACTCTTAAATTTGGTATATGTTTATATAATGTGAAAAAATATTCTTAGCAATATATTAAAAATATAAATAAAAATATTTTTAATAATTTTTTAATTGCCGAGTCCCGCCGCACCCGCACCCACCTTTTTCAAAAATTGCCGAGTCCCGCACCCGCACCCGCACCTGAGTCCCGAAATGCACCCGTGCTTCATAGCTGCACATTAACACTACTATATTCACAGAAGATTTTGAATTCTCATTTCTATATGAAGGGGCTTGTAATTACTGTATGGTGTTTGTAGATTCCATATGTGGGTCTCAACTTTGCCGTGTATGAATCTTTGAAAGACTGGTTGATTCAAACTAAACCATTTGGACTGGCTGAAAACTCTGAGCTGAGTGTGACAACAAGACTTGCATGTGGTGCTGCTGCTGGAACTGTTGGTCAGACTGTTGCTTACCCTCTTGATGTCATTCGACGAAGAATGCAGATGGTAGGCTGGAAAGATGCTTCATCTGTCCTGACTGCTGATGGGAAGAGCAAGGCACCTCTTGAATATACTGGCATGGTTGATGCTTTCAGGAAAACAGTTCGGCATGAGGGATTTGGAGCATTGTACAAGGGTTTGGTCCCCAATTCAGTGAAGGTATAGTGTAATTTATTATTCATGTTCTGCTTCATTTGGCCTATTGATATTATACACATCCATCACCTACTAAAGTTACTGCATTTTTTTTTCTTTTTCTTTTTTATTTTATTTTTTAAAATTTTTTAGCATGTGTTTGAAAGGATAGTTACATTATCTATTAATTGGTAACTTGAGTGGATGTAGATATATTTTATCCTCATTTTCTCTTTTTTAAGGAAATTCAAATATCAATTTGTTTGCTGGAGGAGATTATTATATCAAACTTCATTTTGTCTGTTAATGTTATTCAGGGTAGAGAACATTTTAATTGTATTGCTATTCTCTTTAGGTGGTCCCATCCATAGCAATTGCATTCGTGACATACGAGGTGGTCAAGGACGTTCTTGGAGTTGAGATGAGGATATCTGACTGAAGCAAGGGAAACTTAAAAGCTATTTCTTCCAACATTTGTGCTAATTTTGCAAGAAGAAAGAAATGGTTATTAGGAGAAGGTATTTTATCGGGAATTGTGTTCTTTCCAGTTAGGAGGAATCTTTAGAAACCCACTTTTAACATCATGTTGATATTCCTTCCAGATATTGCCCATTTGTCTCTATCCAAACCCACCTTAGTTTTTAGCATTCATATTCTTATGCTATTGCAATAAGTATGATGCACTAGATGCATTCTGATATCTTCCCAGTGAAGTTAATTTATTACTCATTTGTATTTCTGGTGACCGGTTTATAAAATAGAATTGCCATCTTAGATCTTTTGGTTATTTCCCCTGCCTTTTTTCTATTCATGCAGGTATTGATTTGATACTATTCTGCTGAATCTGCTTTGTTGGTTATGTGAATTAAATGATTTTGTATAATATGATGGATGTATTGTAAGTTGTAACAGCTTCTTATGGGGGCTAAATGAATGTATTACGTCAAGAAAAAATCCAACCATAATCAACTTATTTGACCATTACAACCGACTTTTTTCACCCTATCGTCTGTCAATACGTTTGCTTATAATTATACCATGTCCATAAACCAAATTTTAAGATTACTCCTGAAGTGTGAAGAGGTTCTGCTTGCATGCTTTTGTGCCTAACATGAGGCTGGCTACCCTGATCATGATGAACTCTTGAGGTTTAGTACTCAACGGTACCTTCAGCTGTTGAAAGTCATGCCTGTTTATCATAGCTTATTTTCATGCCTATATGACATATCTTTAAGTTTCAACTTATTCAGCTCATGTACAACTTTTTAAAAATTATTTTTTAAATTACAATTGTACTTTTATCCAGCTTATTTGTTAAGTCCAATAAACTAATAAAAATAAACTCGTCCACACTAGCCGTAATAAATAATTTTGGGTTCGACAGTTGACACACACCATCTAGATGAAAATTACTGAACATTACTTGCATTCTTTAGTAACATGTTGCCCAAACCAAGGTTTAGTACATATTTAGCTCGGCCATCAAAGGAAATAGCAAATTACCCCAGTGCCTCTCAAACAACTATGGACGTCTAACCATATCCAAGTTTGCTTAGAGCCACAAGTCTGCAACTACAATTTAAACTTGGATTATTGTTATTGATGTGTATTTGATCTCCCTTTTCGCATTATCATTTTTGTGCTTTGTGATGATGAAAACTTAAAGAATTAATTACTATTATAAGAAACCATTGATAGTAATAACAAATAATTATGATACTAAAAATAATAATAACTAAGATATAAACTATAGCAATAATAATCAAATTGCCATTATACTTTTCTTCTCAAAAAAAAAAAAAAAAAAAATGCCATTATACTGAGCTGCATTATCAAGTATAGCACCAGCTTCATCATCTCACTTTGATGGCCAACTAGTCTCGGACACACAAATGGAGACCCAACTTCATCAACTGCATATGTTTTCTCTCCATGTCACACTATAAACTATAATTACTTTATTGCTCCAGAGTACAAGCTCAGTGCTACCTTCAGTGGTGTGTGAGGAGACTTTACTACCCAAATGATTTTTTTTTTTTAATATTTTTTTTCCTTCTAGTTTGCTAAATGCTTTTATCGTTTTATCTACCAATGAAAATCTATAAGACTATAACTATTAGACTCACAGGCCATAGCTAAAAAAGTCATGAAGAAACGACAATGGCTCCCAATCAATTAATTTTGAAATGTCCAAATTATTAATAGAAAAAACCAGGCTTCATATATAAAAGAACAAATTATGATTGTAACTCAACTCTGTAAAACAGATCAATACCTCCATTGTAAGTATGGCAACTATTCAAATATCTCCCTATTCGCAAATATCTCTTCTACTACTAGTTTTGCATACTCTTTCTCTGGGTCATCATAAATCAATATGTTGTCATAAACTGAACCAGCCTTAACCTGCAAGAAAATTAATCAGGCTCCACTCATCAACAAAAGTTAGATATTCATTAAGGCTGTTCAAATTAGATATAAGAGATCAAAGTGGCCTAGTCTTGGACATACGATAGAGCTCTAATAATTCTGAACTCTATCATAAGTATAAACAAATTTAGTACAGCAACAAGTTCAAAAATTCACAAAAACCAACCAGGTAGGTTTCCTTTGGAATATCCAAGTACCAAGATTCTAAACAAGGGATGAAGGGCTTAACCCATAAACATCAATTAAGCTTACCAACTTTGCCATTCAGATTAACAAAACCTGCAGTTCTCTTAGTCAACATGGGATAGAAAACAGCAATGCAATTCACCTAGTTGATTATGAAGGATGCAATAGATTGTTGTTTCCTAATAAATAATAATGCAGATTACTGGATTCCAGGAGAACAAGAAGTCCTTGCGCCGATCTGCCATACTTCAATTCCCACATATTTTATTGGCTTTTGCACATAAAGGTCAGGATCGTCATCAAACTCTGCAGGAATTTAAAAAACTAAACCAATGTTCCTATTTTAGAATTGAAAGGTAAAAAATGGCTCAACTGTGATATGCCTGTAAAGATTTATAAGATCTACATAAAAAATCCTAAGAAAATAATAGTTATGGCCCCTCAACTTGTACAGATTGCATAATAAAGCCACAACAAAAATGTACCATTTCAATCCCGCCCAATGTTTGGTTTGGGCTTTAAAGCCCAATAATATCTCTTAATTCTTAAATTTCCGTTTAGTTGTTTATTGAGGTAAAATCATTATGGACAATATAAACACTAATTAGGCCAAGCTAGGTTTTTTTTTTTTTTTTTTTTGAGAAAAAGGCCAAGCTAGTTTATCCCACAGGCTTCTTCTCCGAAAAAAAAAAAGTTTATCGCTTGTGTCTTTGAAATTTAAAGTGATTGTATAGGTGATGGCGTGCCAAATTTTATTTTTTATTCACGTTGTCTAAGGGATTAGGAACCAACACCTTAAATATTTAGGGACTAATAGTCACTCATTTCTTACTTTAGAGAATAAGGGCTTTGAGTATTTCATATCCAAATGTGTATTTAAGCAAGTGAATTATTGATTACATATGCTGATAATTCTTAGAAAATCAGTAGGTTGGATGATACGGATTTTAATGATGTGTCGAACCTGAAAAAGAATTGACAAAAGTCAGAGGAGACTGGGGTGACCGGCCACAAATCCTCCGATGATAAAGTTAGTATCTTTCTTTAGGAAATCTGAAATTTCAAGATTCTAGGAATTATGTCCAGAATGAACTTAACTTTCTTCATGGGAGTAAAAGTGTTTATATAGGTTGATATAAGCGGTTATTCATCTCATAACTCCCCCTATTATTAAGGAGTCCGTAGGATTTGGAGTTAACTCCTGTAACTGCTGTGGGAGTTATGTTTCTTGACTTTATTTTCCATAACGAATCGTTGGAAACGATTCGTGACAAAGAGGCCTAATTTCCTTTGTTCAAATGTAGAGCTCGTCCGTCCAAATGCTTCGAAGGACGGACGAGCTTTTTAAGGAAGTTCGTCCGTTCTAATGCTTCTAAGGATGGACGAGCCTTTTAAGGAAGCTTTGGACGAACGATACACTTGGTTCGCCCTTGTTGGTCTTTCCTTGGACGGCCCCTTGTTGGTCTTTCCTTGGATAGCCCTAATGGGTGATTATGGAGTTAATTTTCTGACACCATCATATGCTATGCATGTGTTTAAAATTAACTTCTTTTTCTTTTTCTTTTTTCAATTTTTTCATTCTTCCCAATAAGAGGATGTGGAAACCTATAAAAAAGTAAAAGAGATAACAAAAGTAAAACCAAGAAAAAACAACTTAACGATTCACAATTTAAACAAAAATCAAAGTACATAGTAGCACAATGTCACATTTGATGATTCCTTTATTTTTTAGTCACATTGGATAACTTAACATTAGACAGTATTATCTAATGCAACTAAAAATTAACGTGGTTAACTGTTAATATTCTCTCTCTCTCTCTCTCTCTCTCAGTGAGTCTCAGTATCTCTCTTGCCCTCTCTTTATGTCCCTCGCTTTCTCGCTCTCTTTACTTCTCCAAATAACTATTTGGAATGGGTGCCTCAAATTGTCTTTGTTCATCAATTTTAGTAAAATCCATGAAAGTAATTTCCTAGAATTCCAAAATATCATTATCGTTGTCTTAGAGTTAGAGAAATATTTTAGATTACTTTTTTTTTTTTTTTTTTTGGTCAATAATGAAATTAAAGGGTAAATGGGTCAGAGAATGTTTCATCATTCTATACCAAAAAATATCCTTATGCAAACATGAGAAATTAAATTAAAAGAATATAGAATGTGATTCATGATCTCGCACAACTTTTGAGCTCAACGGGTTTCATGAAACTTATAAGTCTTTAATATATGGTTAAATGCTTGCCAAAGATGCTTTAGATTTGGTACGATTTTTTGAGAACTAAATATAAAGAAACCAATACAATAATCTTTGATATGCAAGAGAAACAATTTTTTATATGATTTATGGTGATGGTAAGGATCACAAAAACCCCAAGATTTTCTTAGCCTAAATTATGATTAGGCTGTGCTTGATGCCGACGATGACGGTAGGGAGAAGATGTATGTTTAAGCCAATTAACCTAGCATGTACAGGCTTCAATAAGTTAAGTGTGAGCCCATAATTTAAACTCAATTAAGTTAGGCTAGCACTTTGATAATATTATGTAAAAGTCCAATGTCGCAATAAAAGTTTAATTATTTATATTTAGTCATTTTTATTTTTATTTTTTATACTATTTAATAATTAATTTGTGTATTATGTGGCTGTAATTTTAACAACCAATTAAATTTGGTATTTACCCACATTCAATGCAACCTTAAGTCTAGATTAAACAATTAAATTTGGTTCCATTATTTTTTAGTTACCTTAGATATTATCAACATCACATTGGATAGTATGAATGTCATATATGATTGTAACTATGTCATATATGATTGTGTAGATACATCATATGATGGTCCTCTTAATACTTTCATTCAAAATGGACAATACTCCCGCCACATTGGATAGTACAAATATGAAATATCACATTTGACGGTTCCTTTATATTAGTGGTCACATTCAATGGTACCAACATCACATTGAATAATAATTATTTATTATATACGTCACATTTGATGGTTCTCTTATAATGTAAGTGTAAGGACTAGATTTAGACCCCCAGCCTACTAGAAATGGATGATGGCCCAACAAGCCCAAAACAATATATTTGCTAGAGAGTGGATTTTACAGGTAAAGACTCAGCAAATCAAGTATGGGCCACAATAGATTGGATTTGTGCCAGAAAGATAAAAAAACACAATTTAAAGGGAATAACACTCCTTTGTCAACTCCGAGGATGAAGTGTTCTTATATTCACTCAAGTTTATCTAAGTACAAGGTGTTCTATTCTTTTTCTCCTTTTCTTTCTAGATTACATACCCTATTTTTCACGGAGCAATTTCCTTATATAGTCCTATTCTTTTCAATCCTAACCTTCCACTAGTTGATCATATAGGCAATCTTTTGGATGCTTGTCCCATCAGAAGCCTTCTGGAAGCTTATCCTTGCTCAGGGGTCATTTTCACATAAATGCGATCGGTTGGTTAGGTGCAGAACATTTAATATGGTGATAGCAGCCTCTTCTCAAATATTTCTTGGTTTACTGTGGACTCCTTTATCTGAAGCTTATCCTTGGAAGTATGGTAGCTTCTTACACAGTATTCTCTAGGCAACCGGGCTCCAACCTTCCACAACGCTTCCCGAGGAAGTTTGGATTCTCAGGAGACACCATTTGTTCGTTATTACTTGTCCTTGTCCTCGACCCATTGTCCCACACACTTATCTTACTATTCGATCATCCTCGGGCTCCCTTACATCCTCGGGCATGGCCCACAGCCCAATACTTCTACTCGGCTCATTTATCCCCATAACAGCCCTTCAAAACTCCACATTTTTTCTCTTTTGAGGAAAGTGGGGTTTTGATTTTGGTTTCCAAACTTCACACGCTCAGTGAACATTCCCACGTGGTAACGTCTTTTCACCTGCTCTGTACACGCTCCTGCCGCTTCGGCATTTGCGACGCCTCATTAATTGCCTCACATGGTGCTCTGTCCCCTATGTTCTACGATGAGATGAGAATCTTGCGATAGAGATTTTCCATGGAAATTCGAGCGGGAACTTTCCCGCTTATCTTCTCTTCCTATTTAAAGTGTACAGGAAACACAAATTCTCCATTTCTTTGAATCTCCAATCTCTCAAGAAGCGGTCCGAGGTGCTCCTTTTCTATTTCTCTATAAGTACCCTTTAGCTCGTATATTGACTTTTGGAATCCTTTCTTCCTCGGTCTCCTACTCTCAACCTCACTCTTCAACAGTCTTCTTTTACTCCTTAGATGGGTAGGTTTGCTAGCTTAGTAGATACTCTCGAGGGTATAGAAAGCTTTAAGACTCGGTACAATATCCCACCTGAGGTCTCTATATGGCACTGCCTTCTTGGTGAATGGCATGCTCTAAGACCAGAGGGGGACGTGGTGATCTTTATGATCGCCTTTATAGAGGGAGGAATGAAAATCCCCATGGAGGGGTGACTAGGGACTTTCTGATTGCCCATAGACTTTGTCCAACCCAATGCTCACCAAACCTATTTAGGATATTAGGTAGTGTGGACGCCCTTAATGAAAAGATGGGGGTTAACCTCACCCATCATGACGTCAACTGGGTGTATAACTACCAACACCTTAAGAGTATGGGGTACTACCTCAAAACTAGGGTCCCTGAAGTCAGGCTTATCTCGTGTCTCTCCGAATCTAACAAGGGCATGGACCAAGATTTTTTGATTGTCTCAGGTGAGTGGCATGATGGTCTTCACTATCCAACATGAAAGGGGCAACCAAGTGGGGTGTTTTAGGTTTAAGTACCTTCTTCTTCTTTTTTTATTTTTTATTTTTATATATATATATATATATAGCAAACACTTTAATTTCATAGTCTCTCTTCTCTTTTCTTATAGTTCGGTGATATATTCTTTTAAAAAAATCCCTTTTCTAATTATACTTTTGTTTTTTAGATTTCTGCAGATAAGAATTTCACAGCCCCCAATCTCAACTTTGTGAACGAACCTAATCTCACCAGGATACTCCAATCTGAGATCTTTCTCCATACGGACGAACAACTGCGCGCCGCTCACGTCATCCTCGGATATAAGCCCATCTCAACCAGTTTTCAATCCCCCAAGTATGTCATTAAGGCGAAGGATCCCTAACTGTAGCAAATCAACATCGCAATACCTAGGTTCCTTACTAGCCCTCCACCCGAAGGTACCCACCAGGTTGAGTTACCCACCGAGCACGTTATCAAGGAAGAAGCAACCTCCTCCCATTCAGCTCCCAAAGAAAGAACAATTAGAGTAATTGAAGTTCTAGACTCTGAAGAAGATTTCGAGGTCTTTGATCAACCTCTTCCTACAAAATCTCCTGGTGCCACTTTCACACATCTGCCTTCCGCTCAAGTGAGCAGCAGCCAAGAGCCGTTCAACGTTCTAGAAGCCATAATGCTCCAATGCAAAAAGAACACCAGCTTCCTCGAGCTCTTGGAATAACATGCAGGAGGATCTACCCCCAAGGTAGTTGTTCAAACTCGACCTCCCACTCCCCTCCCTACTCATACTTCCTTTTCTGAACAGCCAAAAAAGAAAAGAAAAAGGGAGAAGAAAGGGAAAGAAGCATACAAGGAGGGTGAAATTGCCCCCAAGGATCTCGAGCCCCAGAGATGAGCAAAGGTTGCTAAAGGGGCACAAAGGAAGAACACACCAGAAGGCTCGAGTGTGGACATAGTTACTGATCGTTGCCCTAGGATTCCAGTCTGGAATCCTGTGCTTAAGCTGGATGGGGCCCTACTCCCTTTGGATTCCTCCATCAGGGATTTTCAGAAAGGGAAAGCGGGCTACGTTGCTGACGCCTTGGAACAACCTCTACTTTTGCCTCAGGACATGGCCGACTTGAAGACCCTGAAGAAGCATGAAGTTTTCCTAACTCTGAAAAAGGACCTGGCTATGGTAAATAGCTTAGTTCATTAGCTTGCAAAAGTTATTTACTTACTATTATTATCTCTTTCACTTGAAGGGTTTAGCTTATTTTCTGTCTTCACATTGTTATTATTTATTTTATTTTTTTTAGGCGATCTAGACGACAAATATTGCCGAGGAATGGGTGGACAGTGTCCATGCCCAGCTGAAGGACGAAAAGGCTTGTCGCATATCTGCCATTAAGACCTTGGCTGTGGCCGAGAAGAGAATTAAAGAGCTCAACACAAAACTGACTAAGGCAAATAGGGAAAGGAAAAACGCAGAAGCCGCTTTAGCCGGTGCTGAAAAACAAGTTGAGGACCAGCGTCAGCAGCTGCGTAAGGCCGAGGAGCAACTAGTGACTACTAGGGAGCAAATAGAAGCTCAGAAAAAAGAGTTGGAAAAGAAGGAGGAGGCTGCTGCTTGGGTTGAGCAAAATGGCTATGATATCGAGGTTAAAGAGACTGAAGACATTCTAAGAGCCCAAGTCACAGGAGTTTGTCGAGGTTACTGCCTTCAGGTATAGACCGAGGCATTAAACCTGGCAGGGGTAAGTGCTTCTTCGGACCTGAGGAAGACAGAAAATATCTTCTACCCTTCAGCACTACGCATAACAACCCAACCTAGCTCCCAAGCAACTACTGCTCCTAAAGCGCTTGACACTGCTCAACTTGCTGATGTTGGTACCCTTAAAGCCACATCAGGGCCCTCCAAGGAGCCTGGCAAGGAAAACATAAAGGCCAAGGAAAAAGAGGCAAATAAGGACAAAGCACCTGAACATTCTAAGCCTCCACCAGCAACCAAAGAGACTTCCAAGGAAAAGGAGGCAGCCAAGGACAAAGTGCCTAAACCTTCTTCTCTGTTAGCATCTAAGGCTGACCCCCCACCACCTACTAATAGATAGGACATTGTTGCTCTAGCTTGTATTTGTTTTGCTCTTCATGTTTTTTTTTTGTTTTTTTTTTTATTTTTATTTAAACGTGTACTTCTTCTACCTTACCAAGGCATAATTTAATGAAAAAATTTTAGTTTTCTCGAAGTACCTGCCACTTATGTACAACTTTTAATGCTAACTGTTTACTACTAAATACGGTTAAGCATTCAAGCATGAAACTACACTGTAGATCCCAAAGATTAAAGAAAACTAGTATAACATTGTTCCAATATACTTACTGTAGACACCCTATTTCGTTCCTCAATTATAATGCATACCTTTTGCGCATGCGTCCCCCCAATGATGAACTAATTAAATGACATGCATAACTCTCTAATCTCTCTCATTTGACAATTTATTATTTTATTTTTCAACTTCTTTATTTATTTATTCACAGTTTTTACTATCAATCTTTATTTTAATTGCATTTGAAGCTGCAATTTTTAATCCATGCACACTTGTCTTTTTTTTCTTTTTCTTCATTTTTCCACAAAATCCTCAATTTTTGAAAGCTATATCCAAAAAAATCAAGTTTCGTCCCTCAAGCTCCTGTTGTTAATTTAACTTAAAAATAATTGCATTTTAATTCAAATACTAGCAAACCCAGCTTTAGTGGTCCCAAAAGAAAAAGACAAAATAAAACCGAATGGTGAGACATACGTTTTGGGTACAGTGGACAGACACCTCCCACACTAAGCAAGTCCGGCGTGCCCTGAGCTGCAGGATTTTTTGTCTTGGTTGTCATTCCACTGTTCCAACCGGGCAGTAGGGTGCAAACAAAAACGCACAGACTGATAACGGGTGGATTTTGAAAATTTGAAAAGAGGGAGTGGAGACCATATAAGGACGGAAAAATAAAAATAAAAGGGGGGAGAAAAAAGAAAGAAGAAAGAGGGGAAAAACAGAGAGTTTTTTTTTTTTGTTTTCCACTGGATTCAAGAACAAAGGGGCGGATCTATTTCTCAGCTCCAAAAAATCACTTTCATGACACCTTTTTTTGCATTCTAATTTTCAAAAAAAGCTTTCAAAAAACACAAAAGAAAAACATTGAGAGATTGAAATTTCTTGGGAGAAAACCCGGTCATGAGGGGGGACAAATCCCACACTGTACACATATATTTCAGCACTTCTCCGTCAACCATTGCCGGTGGAGTATCGTGTGGTGGGAGGGCCATCCATCAGAGAGCGCCGTTGTCGTCGCCGTTCGTCTCAACGGAGTCTCCATCAAACTCGTCCAAGGGAGCTAGGTATGTTTTCAACCTTCCCACTCTTTATTCTTGCGTGATTCAGTGGTTTGAAGACATAGCTTTGCTGGGTATTTGTTGGGTAATGCTTTGCTGGGTATTTGTTTTTTTTTTCAATCTGAATGTAAAGGCTTGGCTGTCTTGTGAAGAAAGAACAAAACTTGTTTGTAATAAAAGAAAGTTTTTTTTTTATAATCGGTTAAGTAATGAAAGAAAGCTAAAAGAGAATAGTGGGGTTAAATCATGCATGTGACTTCTTAAAAGTTGGGCCCATTGAAAACTTGTGAGAAGACATAACTTTCTTTCTTTTTTTCTTTTCCCACCGTAGCTAACCTCTACTTGTTGTTAGACCATGTTGTTTCCAACATTTCTCATGATTTCGGTTTCTACAAATAAAATAAAATAATATACTTTGATTTGTTACTTCAAATAAGAGGCAAGTTTTTTATTTCGGTTTCCACAAACAAAAATAAAAATATATTTTATCATTATTACTCTTATTATCATTATTATTCTTATTATTATTATTATCATTATTTATCACTATTATTTTTTTACTTCAAATCAAAAACAAGTCTATGTCTTCGGATTTCACAAACAAAAATAAGAATATGCTTTATTTTTTTACCAAGTCTATGTTTTCGGTTTCCACAAATAGAAATAAAAATATACTTCATTTTCTACTTCAAATCAAAACCAAGTCACAAGCTAATCTGATTAAGCCCACTCTTCTCTAAAAAAAAAGTAATCTCACTGGTTCCCTTAAAATGAAATCTTCTCATGTTGCTCAGATCATGACTTGGAAGAGTTTAAGCTTACACATGTTTTATATATATATATAGTAGTTGTTAATTTCTTTGTCATTATTTTGTTTCGTTATTAACTTGTTGCTTATTTTTATCATCGTTATTTTGTCTTATGATTTAGCTTTAGGCCACCATGTCATAAAATCAACTACTTGCTTGATTTGGTGTAATGAATTCGATTAATAATATTGTGCCCATTGAACGATTAATTGAACATCAAATAGTCCTTACTTATTTAGTAGAGACTGGTAGACATACCGAGCGTGCGTGGGTGCCTCATACCTTCCCACAGCGTAATTTGACCCCCAAACTTGTCCTTGGTGGACGTAGACCATTTTTCTTATCCATTGAGTCAATCAAATAAAAAAGAAAGGGTTTTATTTCTTGTTTTTATTTTCCCTTAAAAAAAATAATAAAATAAGTGGCGACTCCTCAATTTTTTTCAGACTCATGATTTTTCTAATGAAAAAAATACTCTTAAGATCAAACCTTTATTTTCTTGAAAACCCATCCCGAGAGGCGTCACGTGGCCGTGTCCACACTTACACAATTCAAGCAATTGACAAGCTAACACTTTAGTAAGTGAATAGTACTAATGTGTCTAATATGCCCAATTCGATGAGCCATGCAAGGTCGAGATTTTATTGAATACTTGAATAAATAAATAAAATTAATTAATCCAAGGTACGTGGTCTGAGGAATCGGGCATGACCGAGGTTCTTGTTTAATACTTAGAAAAATAAGAGGTATTAATTTACCCAAGGTATGTGGTCCGAGGAACCATGCATGACCGAGGTTCTGTTTAATACTTAGACAAATAAGAGATATTAATTTACCCAAGATACGTGGTCCGAGGAACTACTTAGAAAAATAAGAGGTATTAATTTACCCAATGTATGTGGTTCGAGGAACCAGGCATGACCGAGGTCCTATTTAATACTGAGACAAATAAGAGGTATTAATTTACCCAAGTATGTGGTCTGAGGAATCAAGCATGACCGAGGTTCTATTTAATACTTAGAAAAATAAGAGGTATTAATTTACCCATGATATGAGGTCTGAGGAACTAAGCATGACCGAAATTCTGTTTAATACTTAGAAAAATAAGAGGTATTAATTTACCCAAGGTATGTGGTCCGAGGAACTAGGCATGACCGAGGTTCTGTTTAATACTTAGACAAATAAGAGGTATTAATTTACCCAAGGTATGTGATCCGAGAAATCAGGCATGACCGAGGTTCTGTTTAATACTTAGAAAAATAAGAAAGAACTTAGGCAATAATAATCAAGATAAAAGACGACAAGATTGCCTTTCATTAATAATAGTATATTCGAAGGTTATTTACATTCTACAGACGTGGTACAACATTTTCATATAAATCTTCCAAAAAAAAGCTCTTATCCCGGCCACCGAAGTGATGCGGCATGGCCTCTCTCAGTTAGATACTAGTTTTCTCCAAGATGGGTTCTTTGCAGTTCCCACCACCTTTCTTAACACCAAATCCCCCGGTGCTAATGGTCTGACCTTCGCTCCCATATCATACCCCTGTTTGAGCTTTTGCTGATAATGTGCCAACTGGACCATGGCCACTTCTCTTCATTCGTCGATTAAATCCAGGCTCTTCTGTAGTAATTGATCATTGTTGTTGAGAGTGAACAGGCTTGTCCTTAACGTCAGAAACCCAGTCTCCAAAGGGATCACGACCTCGGAGCCATATGTCATGGAAAATCGTGTTTCCCCAGTTGAACAATGAAGAGTTGTCCAATATGTCCAAAGAACATGTGGGAGCTCTTCAACCCATCTACCCTTTACTTCATCTAACCTTTTCTTAAGCCTACTAACTATAACCTTATTAACTGCTTCAGCCTGCCCATTCCCTTGCGGATAGGCTGGGGTTGAGTATCTATTCCAAATGCCAAGCTCACAACAATATCTCCTGAAGGCTCTACTATCAAATTGAAGCCCATTGTCCGAGATAAGAGTATGGGGAATCCCAAATCGGGTAACAATATTCTTCCAGACAAACTTCTTGGCATCAACATCCCTGATATTAAACAACGGTTCAGGGGTCATTTCCACATAAATGCGGTTAGTTAGTTAGGTGCAGAACATATAATGTGGTAGTAGCAGCCTTCTTCTCAGATATTTCTTAGTTTACTATGAACTCCTTTATATGAAACTTATCCTTAGAAGTATGGTAGCCTCCAGCACGGTATTCTTTAGGAGACCGGGCTCCAACCTTCCACAACGCTTTTCGAGGAAGTTTGGATCCTCAGGAGACACCATTTGTTTGTTATTACTTGTCCTTATCCTTGACCCATTGTACCACACACTTATCTTATTGTTCGACCATCCTCATGCTCCCTTACATTCTCGGGCATGGCCCATGGCTCAATACTTCTACTTTGCTCATTTATCCCCACAGTAAGATGTAAGATTACAGAGTCATTGGTTTGTAAGTCACATTCCCATAAGATTCCATTACAAGAACCTAACATTCTAATAATTGGTTTTTAAAAATAATTAAAGTGATTAATTCATAACCATCTTAGTGATAATTAAATTTTAAACAATGAGTTCTCCCAAAATGTTCACAAAAATAAGGATATTCTTTCACTCTTATGGTTTAATAATTAAAAAAAAAATATATATATATATATATATATATTAGTGTCACAATTATTTGTTATTACTATTAATTGCTTCTTATAATAGTAATTAATTCTTTAAGTTTTCATCATCACAGAGCATAAAATAATGCAAAAAAGGAGATCAAATATATATCAATAATCCAAATTTAAAATGTAGTTGCAGCTCTATGCAAACTTGGATACGGTCAAATGCCCATGGTTGTTTAAGAGGCATTGGGGTATGGGCAACATGTTATTAAAGAATGCAAGGAATCATCGGTATCTTTCATCAAAGATGGTGTGTGGCAAACCCAAAATTATTTGTTAGCAATTAAGCAAAAACTAAGTTTTGAGGTATCCTCGATCCAAGAAAGTTACATATAAAATTAGAGGTAAAAATACCATTTGATGAATTTACACCCTATTAGTTTGATGAATTGTCATTTTAGTCTACTAATTTTAAATTTTATCATTTTAGTTTGGTAATTTTACAGTGTATCATTTTAGTCATTCGGTCCATAACCATTTGAAAAAAATAAATAAAAACCTTGCTAATTCTCTTAAAATAATGCCATTTTTAATAATTTTACAAATGTGGAACAACATCAACAAAAAGACTAAAATGACAATTTAAACTTGGCGAAAAGCACATTTTAGTCCCTACATTTTTAGGCGATTCCCATTTTAATCCCTACATTTTATTTTTACCACTTTTAGTCCTTATCCTGAAAAACGCTTCTCGTTTTGGTCCCTATCGTTACATCAGAAACGAAAATTGCACAGTTGGCAAACGGCATACACTGTTGGCCTGATGTGGCCATTAAAATAATAATAAAAAATACCACGTCAGCATTTAAATTAAAAAAATTTAATTTATTAATTTTAACTAAATAAAAAAAATTAAAAACAGAATTAAAAACTAAAAATTACATGAATTGAGATCTAAGTGTGTCTTGAACAAGAACACAAACCCAAATATAAGAACACAAATCCAAAAATTAAAAATCTCAAAATCACCATTTTCTCAAACCCAACAATATCATCAAATCCTAAAGCCTCATAGTAACAAATCAATCCAAAAATACAACACAACCAATCCAAACAAAAAATTCTCAAACTCAAAACAACCCATTAACCACCACGTCTGAAGCAAGCCACGAACCCAGGGACAATCACAGTGACCAAACCCACCAATAAATCACAAATCGATAAAAAAAAAAAAAAAAAAAAAAAAAAAAAAAAAAAAAAAAAAAAAAACACCAAACCCTGAGATTAAGAACAACAAGAACACAGTTCAAGATCTAAGAACAAAGAAAGAAAAAAACACCCACATACACACACTTTCTTTCCTTCACTCAAACTCACTCAAAAAAACAACACCCAGATCTAAAGTAGTGTCGATCCCGATCCAATTCGTCAGGTCGGGGCGAGGCGTAGTCTGACTCGACGGCGTTGAAGATCCAGAAGGTGTTCCGAGGGTTTCTGGTGAGGAAGAGCGTGAAGAAGATCGCGGCGATCAGGAGAGAAGTCGATGAGGTGGAGAGGCGAATCTCGAGGGAGAAGGCGCTAGAATCGATGAAGAAGGACCCGAAGGAGAGGCTGAGGGTGAACGAGACGCTGATGAGCTTGCTCTTCAGGTTGGATTCGGTGAGAGGCGTCGATTCGGGGGTTAGGGATTGCCAGAAGAGTGTGATCAAGAGGGCGATCGCATTGTAGGAGTTTTTGGACTCCATTGTTACTGATGGACAAACCTTAACCCTAGGAGGTGAGGTTGATGAAGCTTCTGATTCCTTCGAAATCGGGGAAAAGGAAGGTAAAGTCTTTGAGTTTGAGGTTGAAATTTATGGTGCTAATTGAGCTAAATTTGTATTTGAGCTAAATTTTTTGGGTTTATTTTGTGTTTGTTTCCTAAGAAAATATAGGTTTATGGGTTTGTTGGAGATTGGATTGTTTACTGGGTTTATGGGTTTGATTTGCTGGAGAATTCGGTGTTGTATGGTTGATTAGTTATTCAATTATGGACTTTGTGAAAATCATGTGGATTAGTGATTTGCTGGAGAATTCGGTGTTGAATGGCTGTTTGTTGGTTTTTTTATTTTTTTTATTTTTAAATTTCTGAGTTTGTGTTCTTGTTATTCTTGTTCAAGACACACACTTAGATCTCAATTCATATGATTTTTAGTTTTTAATTCTGTTTTTAATTTTTTTTTATTTAGTTAAAATTAATAAATTAAATTTTTTTAATTTAAATGCTGACATGACATTTTTTATTATTATTTTAATGGCCACGTCAGGCCAACAGTGTATGCCGTTTCCCAGCTGTGCAATTTCCGTTTCTGATGTAACGGCAGGGACCAAAACGAGAAGCGTTTTTCAGGATAGGGACTAAAAGCGGTAAAAATAAAATATAGGGACTAAAATGGGAATCACCTGAAAATGTAAGGACTAAAATGTGCTTTTCGCCTTTAAACTTAGTAGACTAAAATGATAATTCAACAAACTTATAGGATGTAAATTGTATTTTTCATTATATAATATTATATATAAATTGTTCTGAAGGGGTTTTGAAGTGTTCTAAAGATGCTAGCAACTTTACTATCATGTTGAATGATTCTTGTTCTCGGGGAAGTCACCTAGGGTCACACACACTCTACCCCGTTATTTATCTCTCCAAGCAAAAAGCCCCTACGGTTTTTAACACTGCCTATATGAGCCGTTCTTGGATTCAATATAAATTCCAAGTTTCATTACCATAAGTTGTAGTTAGTTGAATAGGGAGCAAAGGTCTGAAAAGGCTAGATTAGAAAATAAGGAAAGCTAAGTTGGCATCCAAACTTTGTATAATGTGCTGACTAATTATGTTTCAAGCATCACCTAAAATGTTTTATCAACACAGCGGCCTGCCTTGACCAAGAACGAAAAAAAAATTAAAAATCAATAAAAACAATCATGGTGCGAAACTAAAATGGACATACACAACAATGTAGAATGAACAGGTACTTAGCTTGCCCTCTGGCCTCTAGCAGCCACCTTTGAGAGCATTTCCTTTAGATAATCGTAGCGACTGCGTTGATAGTCAATCCACAAACATAGCTGCCTTATGGCCTCCCTCTTCTCCTCTCCAAGACCCAACATACCATCATCCTTTTCTTTCACAGTCTTTCCTAATTCCGCTACCATCTTCTCAAGTTGGTTTACTGCTTTACTCAGCTTCTCATTCTCTGCTTCTTCCTTGCTTGCCTTCACTTCTAGCTTCTCGACCCTCTCTCTTAGCGCTAATTCCTTATCTTTATTATCTTTCAGCTGCACCAAAAGATGCTCCACCTCCTTCATTAGCTGTTCTTTCTCCTTATTTGTCTCTATGACCCAGTTCTTGGAAATGTGAAGTTCATTTGACATTTCCAAGATGCAATTCTCATAATTTTTGTAGTCGTCTTCAAATTTCTGGATCACTATTTCCATTCCCGTCAAGGTACTGTTTACACCCTCTGAGATATCTGTTATCATCCTTTGATGAGCTTCATTGTTAGCAGCAATTATTCCAGACAATCTAGTGATTCTGTCTTCAAGCACTCTCTGTTCTTGCTGGAATTTCAATTCCGTAATTCTGAAAGCTTCTTCCTTCTCAGTTAGTAATTGTTCAGTGACCCGGAGCTTCTGGTTTGACAGGCGGAGCTTAACTTCAATTGTGCGCACATTATCTACCAAAGAACTGTGTTCCTCTTCTTTTTCTTCAAGATCTCTTCTAATGTCTTCAACAAGTTGTTCCAACTCTGCTACCTTCTCGTCCTTGGATCCCATGTTTTTATGGATTTCCTTTTCTGTTTCTTCAACCTTCTTCTCTGCAACTCTGAGATTTACCTTGCATTCCTGAAGCTGAACTTCAAGCTGTTTGTATTCCTCATTTAGCTTCTTGTATGCATCTTCTTGTTCTTTCAGAATTATCTGATGATCTGTGATGCTGCTTGTTAAGTCAACCTTGTGATTCTCCAGTTGGGTCAGGCTTTCTGAAAGTTCCTGTTTCTCTTTCTTGAACTGCAACTCCATCTCATTTTTCTGAGTCTGCAAGGAATTGAACTCCTGTTGTAGACTGTTAATCTTTGACTCCAGGGCTGTTATTTGAGCAGAAGTGTTGCTCTCTCCACTTGTTAATTTCTCATGGAGTGCAGAGAACTCAACCCCTCTATCAGTTAATGTTTTCTCCAGTTCAAAAATTTTGTCCTGTAGCCCTACCTTCTCTTCTATCAATTGACCATTCTCAAGGACTTTAGCACTTATCTGCTTTTCAAGTTCACTTTTCTGGTTGCATATAGAGACCACCTCCAATTCAAGATCCTTCACTTGCGCTGTTAAGCTTTCTCTCTCTTGTGAAATTTTCTGTTGCTCCATATCCTTGCTAAAAATCTCCTCTTTCAGATTTTCTATCTGAACCAGGTACTCCGAATTTTCTTGAATTTTTTTCTCAAGTTGCATTTCCAGTTCACTTTTATCGCGATTTAGGGTCCCCAGTTCCTGCTGCAATACATTGACCTGATCCATTAAGCTCTTGACTTGAGATGATGCTTCACCACTTTTACACACAATCTGATCTTCCAATTGAACTTTCTGAGTGCGCAAAGAATCTAAGTCCACTAGCAGATTGTTGATCTGTGCTGTCAATTCTGCTATTCTAGACAAGGATTCACTCTCATTTTCCTCAATTCTCTTCGTGAGAGCAGAAACCGCATCTTCCCTCTCCTTTGACATCTTTTCAAGTTCTGAAATTCGGGATTGCAGTTCTATATTATCCTCTCCCAGTCGTTTTGCTTCAGCTGCTTTACTTTCTATCTTCTTTTCCATCTCTCTTCTCTGGTCTTGCAACGATTCCAGCTCCAGTTCAAGTTCTGTAACTTGCCCCTTTAATCTCTTTATTTGAGCTGAAGACTCATCTTTCTGAGTGTGCAAAGAATCTAAGTCCACTAGCAGATTGTTGATCTGTGCTGTCAATTCTGCTATTCTAGACAAGGATTCACTCTCATTTTCCTCAATTCTCTTCGTGAGAGCAGAAACCGCATCTTCCCTCTCCTTTGACATCTTTTCAAGTTCTGAAATTCGGGATTGCAGTTCTATATTATCCTCTCCCAGTTGTTTTGCTTCAGCTGCTTTACTTTCTATCTTCTTTTCCATCTCTCTTCTCTGGTCTTGCAACGATTCCAGCTCCAGTTCAAGTTCTGTAACTTGCCCCTCTAATCTCTTTATTTGAGCTGAAGACTCATCTTTATGCACCCCATGCGTCTCAGAAAAAGTTGAAAATTCCCTTTCCCTCTCACCCAAATTATCCTTTAACTGACTTGATTCAGCCATGAGTTCCTGTATCATGTTTTGTGCCTGCTGAACCTCATTTGAAAGCTCTGAAACCTTCAGGGTTAGAGATTTATTCTCTTCCCCAGTGGCTTTCAGAGTGTGGCTTAAGTCTGAAATTTGCTGTTCAGAAGATTCCAGCTGCTGCTTTATATTGCTAAATTCTGTTTCTTTAATCTCAATCTGTACTTCAATATCTCGTTTCTGGTTTTGCAACAACTTCAGCTCCACTTCCAGGCTTCTTACTTGTGCCTCTAATCCATTTACTCGAGCAGATGACTCATTCTCATGCACATCATGCATATCCTTGAAATTTGAAAGTTCCTTCTCCCTCTGACCCAATTCCTCCTTTAACTGATGTGATTCAGCCCTAAGTTCTTCTATTGTGATCTGTGCCTGCTGAATCTGATTTGAGACTTCTGAAAATTTCAAGCTTAAAGATTCATTCTCTTCCACAGAAGCTTTCAGATTGTGGCTTAAATCTGACACTTGCTGCTCTGCAGATTCTAGCTGCTGCTTCATATTTGATATTTCCCCTCTAACAGCTTCTAGTTCTTGCTCTAGATTTACTTTTTCATCTTTCAGCTGATCAGCCATGGTTCTTAAGCCTTTTGTAATGTTCTCTCCTTCTTCAATCCTTCTGATGGCAGTCTCTTTCTCTACGATCAAATTATCTTTCTCTCTATTCAGTTCTTCTTCTATCTTACTAGCAGTCCCAAGTTTTTTATTCAGTTCACTATTCTCAACCAAAAGATTCGATTTTTCACTGTCTAACTTTTGAGCTTCAGTCTTCATATCTTCAATGAATTTGTCTGCTTCTTGTATCTTGCTCAAAGCAGCAAGGTATTCTATATTTAGAGCTTCCTTTTCTTCACTTGTAGCCGTCAACTTCCTCTTCAGGTCAGCAACTTCTAGAAGTGCTGCTTCAAGTTCTGTTTTAATGTCATCTCTAATTTTCTGAACTTCTCTTTCCACTTGTCCATTCTTACTGCCTTTGTCCTTTGAGGAATAATCTGAATCTGAGTCTGAGCTAGATGAAGAATTGTCCTCCTTTCCTTGTTTCCCATTAATTTTTTTCCTTAGCTCTCCCGTTAGATGATCATATCGTGCATAGAGTGATTGGTACTGTTGGTGGAAATCCTCAATTAGTTTAGCAAGTGGTTCATTTTTGGAGTTTTCTTCTGGGGTACCATCTTTTTCTTCAAGATCTTCATCTTTGATAAGCTTCAAGATCTTTTTCACTTTGCCCTCAATTTCTGCATAGTCAGGTTATGTTTGATTATAATTCAATGTTAATAAGGGGAAGGCCAACAATAAGATGCTAAGGCAAAACGTGTAATCATAATTTAACATTGATCTTAAGCCAATTGTTGCCATTAAATTTCACTGCACAAAATACTCTTCCACATCTAAAATAGATGTATGGATTAACATTATCTTGATAAAGAAAATCACCTATTTTAGATCCTTTCAGCTGTTCATCATTTTCTGAATCAATATGACTCCCAAAAATGGACCTTATAGAATTCCTCAACCGATGTTTTGCCATCTCTTCTTCAGAATTTCAAATTCCCTGAGCAAGTAGGCATCAAGACAATGTAGTCTCCGTCTCAATTTCAGAAACTCAAAATCTAAGAAAACAGGAAGAGAAAATATTAACATTGTAAAGCATAATGCTTTCAACATGCTAATATATCCTGGCTGCTAATTTACAATATTAAATTGGAGCAGGTATAAATAGTCATGAGTAAGATAGAAATCATCTTACAAACAACTAGATATCAAGATGGACCATTAATAATGAATTAACACAAAATAAAGGTTTGATTCTAGAGGAAGCAATTAATATGAGATCCTATTTAAAATTTCAAAACAAGAATATCTAATAATGTTATCATCAGTAAGATAAAGGTCAGCTTGCAAACAGAAACTGGATAGCAAGATGAACCATTAACAGTGAATTAATGCAAAATAAAGGTTTGATTCTATAGGAAGCAATTTATTATTCTAATTTTCAAAACTAGATTTCTAATACTGTTATCATAGGATAAGTGTCAGCTTACAAACAGAAACTGGATAGTAAGATGGACCATCTTTAGTGAATTAACACAAAATATAGGTTTGATTCAGGAGGAAGCAATTTATATGAGATCCTATCCAAATTTTCAAAACAAGAATATCAAATACTGCTATCATACTCTGGCATTGCGTTCACTAGGCATGATTTTCCTACAACAACTATGTGTATTGTGTCCGCAGGCAGTGAAATATTCATTGAAATATGAATTGTTATGAAGATTTTAAATTTGGAATACACAAAACCCTATGGTGGCTACACTATTTATTCACTTGTAAGTTGTTCAGAGAGTAGCTCCTTATGGCAAAAGCAAATCCTCAATTGATAGTATAAGTCCATATCATTAAACAATTGTTGTATCTATGGAATTCTTTTATCACAAACATGATCGGAGCACTTCTCAAGGTAACAAAATTACAAACATAATTTTAATTTTAATCCAAAAGGCCAAATTGAGGGCCGAGACACACAACATCAGAGACCTACATAAGAATTTCATTCTCATGATACCACTTGCAATGATATCTGCAAACAGGTCAATGAGTTAAAAGTTAAAACGTGCTGTATTAGAATGTGCTCGCATAGCTAGATCTTGATTTGAAACTGGGATACAACTTACTTAATTCCAGGTGTTCTTATTTTCAAATTATGGTGCAACCTGCCGCCTCAAATTTAAAACTAGAGATCTTGCTCTTTGGGGCTCAATACTAATCTACCACCTCAAAACCAGTTGATATTTTTCTTATAATGGAATATCAATGTCAAGACAACCCTTTTTCTTTTTGGGTTTAAGGTGAGGCTAAAACTAACATCAATTCAGTCATCTTAGGTCTCAGCTGCTGAAGATTTAAAATTTAACAAATATGGATTTATAAATGTGTAAAGGGATGGACCAATACAGCCAAAAGCCATTTGGAACCTAATCTTAATTTCAGACGCTGAAAATTAAAGGTTCAATAAATACATGGGCCCATGAATCTTGGATGGAAACTGTAGCCGTTAAACTAGTCCATAACTTAAATTCCTCATCATTTAATGATACTTGCGATAGAAGGACTACCTATCACAGCAATTGGTGTAGAAACAAGCACCAACTGAACCCAAAAAAGTAGCATTATGAGTTTATGACTTTCAATTCAAAACCAAGCAAAATAGAGACACACATCTTCACCTTTCAATACTGCCGTACTTCAAAATTCATTCAGTAGGGCCAGTTTTTATTTTGGTCAAGTCAAATTTTATGATTTTCGAAACATGGCAACCAACCACCAATTACTATTGTTTTTTATAAATATATATAATTTCAATAATAATAGTTATATTTAAATAAAATAACACGTCAATCCAGAACAGCTTGACGTCTTTAATACCAAGTTTAAACAGCTGCACTAATCTGGTGCCACGTCAGCAATTCTAAGGATTGCCTCAGAAGCCAAATTTGGGATATAGAAAAGACAGCTATTTCTTTCAGCAAAAGGTGAGCTGTTACTTTATTATTAGATTTGCCTTTTAAAGACAAAGATAATTATCACTAATCTATAACAATAAACAAATAAAATTTCCTTATCAAAAAAAATAAATAAAATAAAAACACATATCTGATGCTCCAATGTACTAGACCGTCATGATATTAACATGTGTCCAATTTCTGCCATATGTCACCATTATAACGGATCCAGCATACTAGACCCAAGTTGTGATGGGTACACGTAAAAATAGAATTATTCAAATTAAAATTTTGCTAATTTTGTATCCCTATATCTCTAAGTAACTAATAGTATCTTCTATTTTATTTTTTCTCAAAAAAAAAAAAAAAAGTATCTTCTATTAAAAAAAAAAGTAACTAATAATTTCCATATTTGAAGCCACGCGATAAAAACTGAAATAATAAACCATTATTAAGCAATTCAACCTTCTACAAATAAGCCAAAAACAACAACAAAATTACCTTACCTGCCACAAAAAAAAATTTATTTTCCTTTTCTACTCACTTTCCCTTTCACTCTTCTTCTGCAAGCTTCTCTGTTCACAAAACTCAAAATTTTCAATTTTCACCCAAGCTGCAAAGATCGATAAATAAATAAATCAAAAAAAATATTTAAATCGCAATCAAAATTTTGAGATTGTAGAACAGATTTAAATATAATCACGAGGTTCACTATAACTTGAACAAACAAACAAAATGAAAATTTTCATGTTCTTAATCTTAATACAGTTTCTTAACATCAAATCAGATTTAAATTTAGATTATATGCAAGATTTTATTATATCGTAAACGAGAACTTGATCAGTAACCAAAGATTCAAAGAAAAAACACAAAGCGCATGCAAATTGAAGCTCGAGAAATCAAAATTTTACCGTACAAGAACTTTGATCTAACCAAATTATTCAAAAAAACAACAACACAAAGCAAAAGAAAAAGAATTTCTCAATTTTCTCTGTAATTTAAGTTACAAAGACTGTTAGTTGGTGGAGTTCTTCACCAAGAGTTCAACTCAGAGATGGAGAATTTTTTTGAGTTCAAACAAAGAATTCGAATAATAAACAAAAATCAAAAAGAGAAGCAAAAGATTACCTGAAAGTGAGAGAGAATATCCTCAAAGAGACGATCAAAGATACAGAGAAAACGGGGAGAGAGAGAGAGAGAAGGAAGCTCTCTCCAATGGGACTATGAGAGAGAGATGTTAATGGAAATGGATTATATAAAGATGAAAGAGAATGAGTTGTAATAAAAACGGGTTTGGGTTTTGTTTGGATTTGAGCGCACATAGTGACTGGTACAGCGTTTCTAGCTTCAAATTTCAGAAGCTGGAATCTTTGGAGCTTCTTTGTCGTCTTTTGCCCCTCTGTTTATAGGTTTATTGCGGTTGTGCCATTCACCCCGTAGAGTACTCGCGCAAGTGCATGTATAATAGAAAAATTACCGCATTTTAACTGACTAAACCCAAAATTTACTCGCATTAAGTAATGCGAAGTTGTGTAAGAAACTAAAAATACATGTTGTTACGCCAACGTACACAGGCAAGGTTAATTTTGCATTTAGTTTTTTATTTTTTTTCTTTACATATTTTGAGTATAAAGAAAGAAAGTGGACGGTGGTTGTTGTGTCTGAAGAAATAGAAACAATTAATAAAAATTAACATTTTTAATGAAATGTAGTGTAAAATAAATAATTTGATATTGGATGTTTAGAGAAATGAGTGTGTAAGATAGAAAAAAGTAGGTTTTCATACTAAACTAGACAAAAACTTTCACACGAGCTAATGCAAATGCTCTATATTTATACTCTAATAATTAAAGACAAAGTTTAGTAACAAAGTTGGTTGTAACCTGTAACCTAAGACTACAACTCCACTCAATATATTTTTATTGGATGTGAATTTTGACAAATTTACTATTAAATTATATTTATTCTTATATCTTTCACACTTGCAAAATTTCAAAAAGATTAGAGATCAATAGCTATGTTATCAATCAAATATTTAAATTTTGAGTTTTTGTAGTCTAAAATTATACATAAAAAATAAGTTTATAGATTGAAAAGTAAATAATATCTTACTGTCAGGAAATTTGTTATGTGCGTTAAGAACATAAAGAACACATAATTTGGCAGTTAAATTTTAAAAATGACAAAATTTAACTACAAAATTTGTTGTAGTTTAAGGCTACAACCTTACTCAATAAAATAAACATTACTTCATATTTTGAAAATTTAACCATTGAATTGCATGTTCTTTATGCTCTTAATACACATATCAAATTTTGTGTCAATTAGATATTATTTACTATATAATCTATAAGTCTATATTTTATGCATAATTTTAAATTACAAAAACTTACAATTTAAACAATTTATTGATGACATAGCTATTAATCTTTAATTTTCTAAAAATTTTGTATGCACAAAGGATATAAGAAGAAGATGTAATCAAATGGTAGATTTGTCAAAATTCACCTCCAATAAAAATATATTGAGTAAGTT
Organism: Quercus tomentella; assembly: GCA_028535165.1. Lineage (NCBI taxonomy): Eukaryota > Viridiplantae > Streptophyta > Magnoliopsida > Fagales > Fagaceae > Quercus > Quercus tomentella. Next base: position 32,175,822 of record JAPQVY010000155.1, read on the forward strand.
TGTAACTTTAATCTATAACTAATTTTGTAGTTAAACTTTGTCCTTTTAAAAATATATAGCTATATTCATTTTTTTAGTAGGAATTGTAGCCAAACTTTGTTCAATAATTAATAAGCCTTTTAAAAAAAATTATTGGATGCTCCCAAAATACGATAATGTGGTGCTCATTCTTGAATTTAATTAGTGGAATAGATATGAGAAAATGAAGTACCATGGCCTTGTACTCTAAAAACACCTAATAATTACTCAATTATGTTATTACTGTTATTACATACATTGCTTTTAAGGTAACTCCATAGTTTCATAACTTATTATTCATCTTCTTCTTTTTTCATATCATCATTTATCTTAATAGTTTTGTAATTTAATTGGCACATTTTGATGTTCTAAAGAGTAAATATATGTAGGGTTTAAATACTCTCTTTTACAATTATAAAATAATATATTCAAATAAATATTTTAAGGTAACTATAAATAAAGAATTCATCTATTTTCCATGTCATCATCTATGTTAAGAGTTTTGTAACTAAATTGACACATTTTGATGTTCCCAATGAAGATGTATTGGATTCAAATCCTCGATCTCACAACTATTAAAAATTATTTAAATAAATAATTATAAATTTCAATTTATTTATTTTAAAATAGACATATAAGATTTTAAAAACTCCACCATGAATTTAATTAATGGGATCACCATTAATATGAGAGAAATGAGCACCATTTTATCGCACTTCAAAAGTATCTAATAATTACTCATATAAATAGCAAAAAAAAAAATGAATTTTAATTTAGATTAGTAATGTGACCAAGTGCAATGTATAAATTAATTTAAAAATTAGATGTAAATTAAATATTTTATTCTTGGGAATATGTATATAGATTTTGTGCATTAGCATTAGCAATGGTGGGGTCAAATTGCCATATTGCCAAATATAACAATCAATATAAGAAAAATAGGCTGCATCACTTGAGCTAAAGGTATAATTTTTGGCTCATGAGCTATAGTGCACAACTAACTTTGGTAGTGCACTGTAACTCAAATGTTATGCTTAAAAAATATATTTTATTTGTCCTCTTATTATTATAATGATTATTTTCTTTTGGTTGTGGTTGTGTTTATGGTAAAATATATAAAGTAGTTTTTTGTGGTGTCAAAATTTTTTTAGCACCACTAATGATTTCATTTTTGGGTTTATTTATAGGGGGAGGTTTGGGTCCAATACTTCTAATATATTAGACCCGATCGAATAATGACACGTGTCATAATCCCAATAGATTCCGTATCACTAGACTTAATCCCGAACATTTTTTTTTTTTTTTTTGGGAGTAGAAAGTAGAATTTGTAATTTAGGATACTATTTATTTCAATTTATCGTGAGGTACTCGTGGCCCAGTATCTGGTGACAGTGGTGCCAACAAAACGTGGTTCCCGCCTTCGTTGTTTGTCTGGTTCTGATGTAAGTTGCGTGGATTCGCTGTAACCACTGCAGGGAATGTTGGAATTCATTCCTGCTTTGAAGGGGTGTACGTTTACACGTAGTTAGCCTATTAGAAGGTTTTAGAGAAAATCTAGTTATACAAACCACTTTTTTTTAAAAAAAAAATTATTTTTTTTTAAAATTCAATGGTTACAAGTTATGACAAGGGAGCCGAGATTTGAATCTTGAATGCTTTTATTAAAAATACCAAGAAGTGTCAATCAGTTGAGTTACAAGATTTTTGGTTAGTTACATAACTTTTTTTGTGTCACAACTCCATTTGATATGACAGATTGTAAGTGGTGGTAAAAAAAAGTGATAAGTTTATATAAAAGTGTTAGATAACAGTAATTATCTGTCATATAAGATAATTGTGAAAAAATGTGTGATAAAAATTGTGATCTTAAAACTACTCTAGAGGCCAAAGAAATTATATTGATTAATCTTTTTTTTACAATGAAAAATGTTTACTATGAAAGTAACAAAAAACAAAACCATTTATACTTTCTTTTTTTTGTTCTCATTCTTGAAAACTCTTTTATGGTGTTTTCAAAACTGTTTTAAAAAATGGAAACCAAACATATCACGTTTCAAAGTTTTTTCTTATAATAGATTTGATAAGATTAATATATTGTTACTCATTTAAAATTATGTTAAAGCATCAATAAACATCTTTTTGGTTTGATTTAATCTTAGGTCTTTATTTGATGATAAGAAATTTTACTAAGTTTATAAAAATTTACTTATAAATTTCAAGGTTTATTTTTCCACGCAGGACTAGAATAACTTTGAGTTTTCAATCTCAAAAATATTTGACGTCCACATTGAGCTAAAACCGGTGGGAATACTACTTATTAATTAGTACATTTTTAGTGCCTAGAATTATTAAGACAAGCACGCTCAATTTAAAAAGAAGCTTTTTTTTTTCCTCAACTATATTGTGGTGACATAAACCATATAATTGTTTTTTTTTTTTTTTGGTAAACAAACCATATAATTGTTAAAACTTTATTTATTTCATATATAACCATATTATTAGTAGAGGTACCCCAAAAAAAAGTTGGATATTGTAGAATTTTCCCATTAAGATATTTATGTTTGGGTCTGAATTGTTGTCAAAAGTTTGGCATTGTTGTACGGAGGATGTTTCAAATTCAATTGATGTGATTATCAGATTTTTTTTTTTTTTTTTTGGGGAACTGATGTGATTATCAGATTTATTAAAGTATTAGCAACCAAACCATGTGCTTTTTGGGTCCTCTCAATGTCAAAACTCAAAACACATATCAAGTGGTCACGTTATATGCGACCTTTCAGGCATCTAAAGTCTAAACAAATAAGCAATGAATCACGTCACACTTGTATTCTATACAAGAAAATAATTAAACAATAAAGTGATGAATTTATTTCCAATTCAGAATTTAACTAAGAGGCAGCAAACTAAATTAATAACAATTGATTTGTGAATAATCTAGTCATAATCAAGTTACATGTACCCCAAAAGGTATTACGAAGTCAATGAGGGAAAGCTAAGGTTTTGTTTCTTTTTTCTTGGCAAGACAATTGAATTTTTATTTAAATTAAGCTATGAATATATATATATATTTTTTTTTTGAGGAAAAATTAAGCTATGAATATGAATACAATGAGGTAAGCTAAGTTGCCACTATGTTTGTGTACTTTGCTGACCGACCTGTCTCATTGGGAAAAAAAATTAAGGGAAATTGAATGAATTAATTTACCATGCTAAATGAAAATGTCATTAATAGAAAATTATTAGGGTCATTCAAAGTTTAGAACAGGATTCGTTCCATTATATGTAAAAATGAATGAATTAATCATGATTTACAATACTAAATGAAAATGTCATTAGCAAGAAATTATAATAGGGTCATTCAGAGTTCAAAACAAGATTCGTTTCATTATATATAATTGTATACATGATATCAAGTAATTTACAATTTTAAATGACGTGACATTAGGTACATCTTTAAATCTGTAATATGTTAATGTCATGCTTCTACTTTTTCATTTGTTGCATCAGTTCCTTAAGATCATCATAGTGGCTGCGGTGATACTCAATTAGCAAACATAGCTGCCTAATGGCCTCCCTCTTCTCCTCCCCAAGACTAATCAACTCCTCATCTTTCTCTTTAATGTTCTTCTCCAATTTTCCCACCTTCTTTTCAAGTTGGCTTATGGCTGTCATCAAATTTAACTTTTCCCCTCCTTCCTTGCTCAACTGTGCTTCCAATTTCCAAACCCTCTCTCTTAATATAAATTCTTGTTCCTCCTTGTTCTCAAGTTGAGCAGCCAAACAACTTTCATTATGCTTTAGTCTTTTGATTTCATTGTTTGTTACTGTGACCCAGTCCTTTGCAAACTGAAGCTCATTCAACATGTTGGTAATACGACTAACAACATTGCTGTTATACTCCTCAAACTTCCTGACCTGTTCTGCTCCACACAATGCATTGTTTGTTGTTTCCAATGTATGACTCATTTTCCTTAGCTCAGCTTCATATGTTGCCACCTTTTCTTCAAGCATTCCAATCTCTTGTTCATATCTATTTTGTGTCATCCTGTAGCTATCTTTGTTTTCAGTGTGTAAGCGTTCAATGACCAGGATTCTTTGGTACAAGAGATGGATTTTATCATCAAGATTCTTGCAGAACGCTTCTGCCAATTCTTCCATCTTCCTTTCTGCAGCTTGTGGAAATAACCTGTTTTTTTGCAACCAAAATTTAGCTTTTCTATGCTCTCCATTAGTCTTGTTTATAGTGCTATTCTTCACAATTCTTTGCCCATCTGCAATCTTTCTTATCAACTTGATGTTTTGACTTACTTGACTTGGCCTTTTGGATGATCCTTGTTTCTCTCTCTCAATTTGTGGCTCCAACTGGCTTTTCTTGTTCAACAAGGAATCCGAATCTTGTAGCATATTAACCTGTGCTAAGTTCATAACTTGAGTAGAAGCTTCGTTCTCTTTAATTTCATATTTCTTTTGAAGAGCAGAGAGCTTATCCTCCTTCTCTGTCAATGCTCTCTCTAGTTCAAGATTTCTAGCATGCAGCCCCTCCTTATCCTCCTTCAACTGATTTGTCTCGCAAACTTTACTCTTTATAAGCTCTTCCAATTCGTTTTTCTGGTTCTGTAGAGACTCCACTTCCAGTTCCAAGTCCTTCACCTGTATGTGAAAACCTTCTTTCTCATCCATCATTCTCTTTTTAGCCATGCTCATTTTTGCTAATTCATCTTTCAGGGTTTCAATAACAACCGGGTATTTGGATGTTTCTTTGTTTTCTTTCTCCATTTGCTGATCTGATTCAGATTTCTGGTTGTGTAGGGTCTCCAATTCCATCTGCATTGCAGTGACCTGATCCATTAAGCCCTTGACTTGAGCCAATGCTCCATTTCTTTCGTGTACCATTTTTTGATTCTTTTCTTCCAGTTCAGCTTTTTGAGCATGAAAAGAATTTGCTTCCAGTTGCAAATTGCTAGCCTGAGCCATTTTGTCAGCAATTTTAGACATTGAATATTCCTCATTATCTTTGAGTTTCTCCTGGAGACTAGATACTTTGTAGTCTTTTTCTTTTAATGACAATTCAAGTTCTGAAATCCAGGCATGCAGTCTAGTATTTTTCTCCTTTCCTTGTTTAGCTTCAGTTGCTTTGCTTTCAATCTGTGCTTCCATATCTCTTTTCTGGCCACCCAAGGATTTCACTTCAACTTTCAAGCCAGTTAACTGGCTCTCTAAATCCTTTATCCGAGCTGAGGCTTGATTCCCATGAATTTCACGTGCCTTTATAATAGCCAAAAGTTCCTTTTCTCTCTTATCCGCTTCAATCCTCTCATTTTTGTTGATAATTTCAGCTTCTTGAATCTTGCTAAAGGCGGCCATATAGTCTGAATTTAATGCTTCCTTTTCTTGACTTGTAGAGGCCAATTTATGCTTCAGATCAGTAATTTCGAATTCAGCTGTTTCAAGTTCTTTTCTAATTCTCTCCGCCTCCTCCTTATGCTCATTTTCTACTCTGCCATTGCTGCTGTCAAATTCCTCTGAGGAAAAATATTCCGAGTCTGAGCTTGAATTGGAGAAAGAAACTTCATTTTCATTTCGGCCACGACCAACATTACCTGACTCTCTTCTCAGATGATCAAACATGGCATAGAGTGATTGGTACTCTGTGTAAAAGTCCTCAATGAGTCCGACAAGTTCTGACTCCTTTTTTGGGTCCTTATGCTTCCTACCTTTTCTCCCTCGATCTTCATTCTTGATAAGCTTCAAGATCCTTGTCACATGATTATCCATTTCTGCAAGTTAGAGGAAAACGGCAACCAGAAACATGTGATGATGCTTAACTTCAAAAATAGAACTCTATAAATAGCTCACAAGCTCAAAATTTTCACATCATAAAGGTGCAAAATGACAGAAATAGAGTTGGGACAATGAGACATATCCTTTGCGTTTATGGTACCAAGGTTACTACTCACTACTCAGGCAAAATAATAGTAATGGTAATGGGGCAGTCAACTAAAATATGCCCCAGTCGGTTGAAGTTAAGCATAATGTCATGTGTCTCATTAAAATGCATGCTTTGCTCGCCGTACTTTTCTCTACATAACTGCAAACAGAAATTCAAAGTTATAGTTTGTATGGAAGAGTGAGTTGCACCTGTTTTGGTCTTAGATATTTGTTCTGTGTTTTCAAGATCCATGCGGCCTGCAAAGGATTTTCCTTTACTCCCCCAACCCAACCGATGCATTATCATTTCTAGTTTAGACCTTTAAGCAGACTTCCACATGGAAGTGTACTTGTCAAGACAACGCACTTTCCTTCCTCAGCACCAAAGACCTGCGATCTAGAAGAAGAAAAAAAAGCATTAAAATTAATTATGTTTTTTTAGGATTCAGACACGGGAACTGAAACGTGCACACTTCATTGAACCATTTGATTAGTCTGCAAAACACCTACTGCTTGCCTAATATTTATTTGATTTTATTTTTAACCCAGCAACAAATGCAGGGAATGGACAAACAGACTGACATTAGAATTATCAAATTTAGCACTACAAGCTGGCAAAGAAATAATCAAGCAAGAACAGTCCAAGAACATGTTAACTAAAAATAAATTAGTAAAGTTCATTAAGAGGAAAGCTGGCATGCCCGTCTGTAATCGTGATTTGTAATTAGCGAACAGTTACAATTCTCTACCATGTCAAAATGCACTACTGAAGTCCCAAGCAATAAGTCCTGTCTTGATTTTTTTTTTTTGGGTAAGTCTGTCATGATATCATTTTACAAAATTCCTAGCATCAATATGTTGGAAAGGGTCTACATACAAAAGGATTTGATTGGAATTGGATAAGGGCCAAATTATTTGTTGAATATAGAACCCAAAGAAAAAGGATAAAGCTAAATGTGATTGTTCCCTGGATACACTGAGGCTTGAGAAAAAGGATAAGATAAAATTTACTATTAAGAAGGGAGGTTCAAAGCTTTTTGAATGATATAAAATTACAGCTTAAATTGGTGATCTATATGCCATTTCAGTGGAACACTTAAACTCAATGATAAGCACTATACACCACCTTGGGAAAGTTCCAAACTTCTTAACTAAAATCAACAATTATTCCAATAAAGATCAAGGAAAAAAAAAAGGAGACATAAGCAAACATATGGTCAAACACAGAGTAAAGCAGGACTAGCAACCTGAAAGCTTATTCATTCCAGTTAGTTCCATGGAGCCCAACATTCCCATTGAGGTCTAAACTTTCATAAGCTTGGGCCCCATGGTTTGTCTCTCTTGACTAAGTAAAACTAAATTTTCATATGGGAAACAAAGAAATTGTAAGAAGGAATCTACACTGTTACGTGGAGAAAAGCCAAGAAAAGGAAGGCCATAATAGAATCTGTCATACAACATGTCATTCACAAGAAACACTTTTTGCTGCTCTCACCAATAATGATTAAATGAACAAAATCATTATATCGCATGGGATTCTTCATGTGACTTGAACCATTCAGTTCATGAATCTAAGGTAAAAATTAAAACAAGAAGTTTGAACATATATATCCATTAATGGCAAAGTCACATTAAAAAGCCATATATAGCAAATGAAACTGCAAAAAGAAAAATGCACTAGGGTATTAAATGAAAATAGGAGCTAAACATCACCAAAAAAAAGGCTAAATCACAAACAAAACTGGTTTTTAAAAGTATTACATAGTGACAAGAAATTAAAAGAATAAGAACTGGAAATTTATATACAAATATATATATATATATATATATATATATATATATATATTTGGTAATAACAAATATAATTTTGACAACATAGGAATGAGGAACACCTAACATTGACAAGAAACTAAAAAAAAACCATATAACTAGAAATTTGTATACAAATATGATTTTGACAACGTAGGCCCACCAAATTAACATATGGTCCATTGGTTGAAATTCCTTTCCTCTCCATATGCAAGAGGTTTCATATGTCAACTTCAATATAAGATAATAGAAGCCCCTGATTCACGACAATTTCTTTAACTAATTCCAACTTTTCTTTTCTTTTTTTTCCCTTTTGCTTTTTCGTTTTTTAGTGTTAGCCATCAATTCTTATCGAGGTGTCCATTGGCAGCTTCTCTAAACATTATCTATTGTGCGTTACACTTTGTAATTGATGGCTAATTGATAGCTTACATTTTCTCTTCTTTTTTTTCCTTTACTTATCCACATATGGCTGCTTACCGCCTTTCACAATGAAACTACAATCATCAATTGCTGTTTTGGTGTGATAATAAAGAGCAATCATCACATCTCATTTTAGATAGCAATCAATTTTGAATATTTGACCCATTTTATTGTTATGAAATTTTTTAATAGAAACTGGATCCTGGGTTTACATTTTTGTTACACAATTAAAAGGTGATCCACATGATGATTTTTTTTTTTTTTTTTTTTTTATCTAAAATTGATTGGTTGAAAAATGGAATCAAAGTTAATCTCCTAGCAATTATAAACAAACAAACAAATGCACCATCAATGTCTTTTAATTTAATGTTCAAGCTTAGGTTTCTGGGAGATAGACAGTATGAGAAAAACTGAAAAAAGTCAAAAGTTTCCAATAATGTTATGAAAAAAATTCTAAAAACGAAAGTTCAATAAAGCACGAAAAAAATTTTATGCTTAAAAAAAGAGCATAAAATTCTAAAATAGCATGAAATTCTAAAAAAATCATATGAAATTCTAAAAAAGCATATAACCATACAAAGTGGTATATACCAATTAGTAAAAAGTAAATAAATGAGATTAAAAAAATCACCTCAGATTTGAACATAAAACTGTCCCCCCAAGAGATCTGAATTCTGAATCCAATAGAAATAGAATAAACGAAATAAGAAATAAAAATCTCTTTAATTAATTATAAAACTTATACTTTGTTGTCCTTATCTGCAGAAGAAAATTTTGGCGCTTCTTAAGATAAATTACCCTTTGATTTGGCATTATTTACTCCAAAAACCACTGAATCGGTCAGAATCTCAATTTCTCGCCAACTCGGGAGCAAAAAAACGCGATATGTTCAGATGAAATTATTAGATACTTGGTTTTGTATGATCATGTGTTGCCACGTGAGCTATTTCCCACGTTTTGTCTGTTACCTTGTACTGGATTTTGTTGGGAAATTATCGGGTGTGATAGTGCAGGAAATGGAGGTTGTGTCCTGGCCAGGTTGTACCTTTGCAACTTAAACCATTTCTAATGAAGAGTCGAGACGGTGAAATTCAAACATATGGTTGCAACTTGCACTGATCGTTGAAGTACATGCAATATTAGTTTTTCAAGACAATTAAATTTAATGGAACTGTGTTTGAATTTCATTAAGGCTGTGTTTGTTTTGGGTTCAAATCACTTCTGGAAATGTTTTTCCATAAATGCGGGTGTTTGGTTGCGCATGGAAAATAAATTTTCCGGAAAATATTTTCAGTTGACCGTGTAAAATGAGGCTTTGACCCGGAAATGGTTTTACATTTCTATTTTCACTTCAAACCATTTCCGGGTCAAACGCGCAAAGAGAGACATAGAGAGAGAGAAAGAAGAGAGAGTTACCGATCCACCGACCGCACCCCAGCACCAGCACCACCAACACCCCAGCACCGGCGCCGCCATATATCTTGCGCCACCACCGAGATCGCATCACCATCGAAGACCGATCCACCCAGACCAATCGCACCCCACCGAAGCTCGATCCACCCAGACCGATCCACCGAAGGTCGCATCACCCCAGACCGATCCACCCAAAACCGATCTCATCGGCGCCATCGTTACCCATGACCGATCTCGTCGCCCTCTCGTCGTTACCCATCACCCAAACCGATCTCTCCCTTTCCCTCCATTTTTGATCACTCTCTCTTTCAGTTTGACCGAACAGTAGAGTTTAATGAATGGTGTTGTTTTGATTTTTGTTTTTTTAAGTTTATAGATTGAAATTTTCTATTATAAAATTTGTTTGGTAGCTGAGAAAATAGGTGAGAAAATGTGAGAAAGTAGTAGGAAAATAGCATTTTCAGAATGTTACCAAACACATGAAAATATTTTCTAGAACAATTTTCATAATGCAACCAAACACTTGAAAATATTTTCCTTTCCCGAAAATAGCATTTCCGAAAAATATTTATTTTCCGGAAAATATTTTACATTGAACCAAACACAGCCTTAATCCTAATGTATTGCACATAAGAAACTTTATCTGAAATTATTGGGAGATATATTCACATAAAAGTTTTGAATTTTACAATACATATATGTATGTAATGTATCTCAATAATAGTGTATGTTTATTTATGGATTGTGTACAAGCATAAATCTCAACTCAGTAATTAATGATACTAAGCAAGATATATGTTACAACTAATTTGTGTTATGGATTGATATTGATCCACAACAATTGTACGAGTATAAACCTCAACTCAGTAATTAATGATACTAAGCAAAATATATGTTACAACTAATTTGTGTTATGGGTCGATATTAATCCACAGTGGGAAATTTGGACAAGAACACATGAATTGTAAGGTGCTCACAATATATCGAGCTGATCTCTTCTTTATTTACTTTTGTATGTTTGTATTACAAGGATATTTCTCTAGCCTCTTTTCACTCTCTAGTCTCTATTTCTTCGTCTTTCAGTGTATTCTTTGTTGTTCCTCTCTTTCTTCTTTCTTCTCTTTTATATGAGTCATCTCCTTCTTCTTCGTACTTTGTCCTTGTCCATCAAGATAACTTTTGACCTTATCGGGCTCTTCTTTTTTGGTTATTCATCATGAATTGAGTCTTTTAGGATTTCTTCTTACTGTTCAGGCATCCACCTGGATAACTTCTGGTCTTATTGGGCTCTTCTTTCCTGATTATTCATCATGAACGGAAACTTTTGGAATTTCTTTTTACTGTTCAGGCTTCTCTTTTTGCATTAAATGTGGTGGTGCCAGACATGTGACCTTCATTAATGCGGAGGTTGTTATGGAACCATCAGTAAACTCTAGACAGCTACCTCGGAGAAGTTTACCTTCTTTGGGATCTACCTCGGTATCTCGGATATGCCTCAGATGTGACCTCAGTACTAGGCTTGAAAGGTCATTGAGCCTGACCAATGATCTAAGGACCTATGTTCATTATTAGAATGTGCTAGTTAATGCTAGATTTGTTTCTACTGTTTGAGCCAATATTTTAAATAGGCCCAATATTTATCCTATTATAATAAGGTTCAATATTTACCCCACTACAGACTGATTGTGGTTATTTGCATTGTTCATTGAAGCACAAGTAGTGTTATTTTCTTAAGAATAATTAAATTTAATGATATTCTGTGTGAATTTCGTTAAGGATCCTAATATATCGCATATACATAACTTTATCTAGAATTATTGGGTGATTCATTCACATAAAAATTTTGAATTCTGCGATATGTATGCATTTGATGTATCTCACTAATAGCATATCTTATTTATGGATTAATTGTGGTTATGTAACTATGATTTTTGTGCCAAGGATTAATGTTGTTCTATTTTTTGGGGATGGAATTGTTGATTAGATTAAAAGTTAGTTTTGCTATTTAAACAGGGGTCATACTAACGAGTGCCCTTAGGGCACTAGTTAACAATCTATTTTAGAAAAGTTTTGACATCACTTTTATGGGAAATGAAAAAAACTGTCAAAATATTAATTGTTTTGTTTTTCTTTTTCCATAAAAACTTTCTTTAACTGGATTCTTAACCAGTGCTCTAAGGGCACTCGTTAGCATTTCCCTTTAAACAGAAGCTAAGTTGATTGACTGGATGGTAGACTCCTAGTTTTGTGGTCTAAAATTATTGGTGCCACTTGCCTAAGTGAAAGACAGTTTCCTGAATAGTTGGTAAAATTGTTGTCTTGCTTATGGGAAAAGCATGCTTTGATGAGAGTAAAATGAGAAACTTCTTGCTCCTTACTCTAGGACAGAAGTATCACTGCCTCACCGGAATGAAAGAGAAGCATCTCACATATCCATTGTATGTAATGGATGTGTCACAATTGGTGGGACTCATGCATTTGTGGGACAATATGTTATTAGAAATCCAATGTATATATAACAAATACATTTGGATCACAATGTTGAAATAAATAGGCCAATGCATATGCATTCTTCATTGGTTTTTTTTCCCCTGATTTAGTTGAGTACTATCACTAACTTTTAAGTCAAAACTTTTTTTTTTTTAAGATAATTTTTAACCTATAGAGTTCACTCGTGATAATTATTCTTTATTATCAGACAAAAACACCAATTAATTTTTGGTGCAAACCAAAATCAAATCTCAAATTTCTTATTACTTATTTTAACCCCCCAAGACATTTCTACCTAGTGATGAGAGAGAGATAAACTAAAAAGTAAGAGGATACTCACACAAGAATCTTACTCATGAATCCGAAATCTATGCCAATATAACAGCTGGATAGGGCGGCTGAGCAGGACAGGTTACCTAAACTATAGCCACTTTGAGTCTATGATGCTAGATTGAACCAATTATTTTAGGCATCTTGATCTTGTCATGTGATTGGACCGAATAATAATAAGACTGACATACAGTAAGTAACTGTGTGCAGTAGAAAGGTAGAAAAATTGGGGGCAAGTCCATCACCATCATCATGACCTAAGAAAAAGACAAGACAAAACGAGTTTGCTGGATACTTGCGTTTTGTCAACATGCAATTCCAGATTATCTTGCGTCCATTACCATTTTCTGTTGCACATATCAGCTGCAGCATAAGACTGTCTTATAAAGAGTATAGAAGTCAAACGTTAAAACGGAAAATAGGAGCAAAAGATGGTAAGCTCTTTTGAGACTTTCAAAGATTGGCATTTATTTTACTATTAATTATGAGTTTTTAATCTAATGAACCTGATATATTACCCCTCCCTTTTCCCATTCAGACCGCTGGAATTTGGGTCCTCAAACCCCACAAGCCTTTAAGGCTTGCGAAAGTACCATTCCGCCCATTTGGGGCGGAGCTACAGCAAGGATTGGGCCTCCCAAAATTTTAAAAAATTATTTTATATTATGTATAAGTATTAAAAATTTTGAATATTTAGCTACAAAAATAGAAGTTGCCCCCCCCAATGTTTGAGTTAGTCCAATGATGCTCTTAAAAATCAATAAAAATTTTCTATTGATCTAGTAGTTATAGAGATAAGGTAGTTTTTGTTTTCTCTAATTCGTTTTTTTGTACATGTTTAATATCAAACTAGACAGTTTTTGTATAGTATTGGAGTTTAAAAGATGATAAATTCCCCTAAAAAATTATCTTGCGAATATACAAATGTGAAAGTTATTAATTTTATATACAATATATTTATAAATTATGACCTACTCTAGTATCAAAATATTAATGTTGATATTTGTGTATGTGCGTTTATACCTGAGTGTAATGATTTATCTTGACTCGAGACTAATATATTAGTAACAAAATTTTGGCCCCCCCAAACAAAAAATCCTAGCTCCGCCCCTGCCGCCCAACGTGGACGGTGGTAACTTAGAGCATTCACATTAATATGTGAATAATAGAAAAATGTGTAGAATTTACATAATTTTGCCTAAAAATGACTCACATTAATCTGTGTATAATTGTGTAAATTTACAAGTTTGTTATAGTAATCGTGTAAATTTATAGTGATACTATTAATTTGCATTTAGTTATTTATTCTTTCTTTACGTTTATCGAGGATGAATAAAGAAAGTAAATGGTAGTTGTTGTGTATAGAGAAAGAGAAACAATTTAAAAAAATCAAGAAAAATTGATATTTTAATGAAATATAGTGTAAAATAGATAATCTGACGTGAGTTGTTTTGAAAAATGAATATGTAAAATATAAAAAGGAGATTCTTATATTAAAATAGACGGAAATTTTTGCATAAACTGATGCTAATGCTCTTAATTTCTTTCTTTCTTTTTCTTGTTATGTTTGACCTAAATGCAAAAGAAAAAGCAGGCTACTGGCACAAACAATATCAACAAGTTCATGGGGAGGATTTTATTGAGGCAGCCAATAGCCCAATGACTTCTTAGGCTTATTTGATTAGTAGAGGTTTTTAAAGGTTCTTTTATTTATTTTTAAGTACAGTTACACTTTTATACAAAAACTCATTTGTTAAACTAAATAATTCAAGCAAATAAACTGCTCTAAATACACACTTCTACTGTTCTACGGACTAATTTTAGCAGGCACCATTCAAGATAACTTGGCAATCCGATGTAAAGTGATGTTACACCCTACCTCCAGTGAGTTTTGTCATTATGGAGAAATTGGCAACTCCAAGTGAGGATGAAACTTTGGCAACTTAATTGTCTTAATCAACTAATAACAATCATAAACATTGTCCCTAACTAAGTTGGGCTGTCGAGATATTGTTCAAATCTCTTTTAATCTAAAGGTTAAAGTGCTTAATTTTGGAACACAGACCGACAGACGCTTTTTTTATAAATATCACCAGAAATTAAAAAAGCACAGATCCAACTCGTATTTTTACGACTTCTATGTTCTATCTTTCATAGTCTGCTTAAGTCAACCATTCGAAATAACTTCAATTACAAGTTTTAAGTCACTCTCTGCTTCCTTAAGACCTCACAGGCTCACATAACGATATATATAATCCATAAAATTGCCATAGGCCCACTACTCCTCCAATGGACATGCCCCTTCAGCGGCCCACGTTCAGTTTGACTACTGTTTCAAGCCCATCTGGCTAAGTTGATAAAAAAAAAAAAAAAAAAAAACAAACAAACAAACAAACAAACTTTAATAAATGATCCAACATCTTATCTGTAGCTCTGTTGCTAGCTGAAAACCATAAATTAATTCATGGTATAAAACTGGGCAGACAAGACTGTTCCTTCAAGCCGTCTTTTTTTTAGCAAATGATTCAATATTCTTCTTTGAAAATGACACAGCATCCTTGAATAATCTGAGGAAAATTATAGATTGGTACTGTGAATTATCAGGCCACAGCATAAACTTACAAAAATCTGAATTGCTATGTTCTCCTAACATCCCTCCTTTAAGACCAACAAAAAAATAGCCCAGCTATTTGAGGTCCAGCTTGTACAACAGGCAACAGCCCAGCAAATATTTAGGATTTCAGAAGATTAGAGGACCTGGCTTGCACTTAACCCATGACATGTGGCAAAAAGTGGACTGACGGGTCCAATAAATTGGAGTCTTGGACTCAATTCTTTATCCTTTACATAAAAAAAGTGCAAGTTTTAAAATTTGCCATACTTAATTTAAATTAATAATTCTTTTAAAAAATAATTTAAATTAATAAATTTCAGTAAAATATGGATATTTCTGCTTAATTAAAGTAAAAAGGTATTTTGGAAACTCACAAAATGGAATAGAGGATTAACCATTTGAGAGTAGCATATTATGTTAAACTAGTTTGTAATATGTGCATGATTACATTTTAAAATATGCAATTAAATGCATTTTATAATTCCTACATAAGCTAAATATGGTCATTATTATATTGTAGGGGTCAGTTTTTTGTGCAAAGGCCCATGGTCCCTAAGCCCATGAGGACAGGATAGAGGAAGAAAGGTTTGGGCCCAGCCTAAGATACCAACAAGGAGGACTAACCAAACACTATGGAAGAGCAAGGTCCAAGCCCTCTTAAGGATCGTTGATCCTAGCCTAGCAATGGCCCCCTTCGCTGTAATTTTAGTATTTGGCCAAGAAGACAAAACCTCGGCACTCAACCGATAATAAAAGCAAATAGGGAAAGAGCCAAACGAGGGCCACAATCCAATGGAAATATGCCCAATGAACCAACAGGAATAACGCTTAGATTCGGTAATTGTCACCTCCGCATTAAATGAATGTTCCCACCTACCAAATGCTACATTTATTAATGAATGGTCGACCTAAATAGTGATTTTTACCCAATAATTCACTCATCCCCCTAAAAGGTGGAGGATAGACTTGCTGGGATAAGTACCTTATGATCTCAACCACATAATCCCACTATAAAAGGAGAAAAAAAACTAGTATAAATAGGACCTTCCTCCACCTGAGAAGGGGAGCCGAATATAAACACAACAATTTCCACAGAGAGAGAGAGAGTGTGTAATCCTTTACATAATCTTAAACCTGTGCCAGGCCAAAGATAATAACAAAATTCAACTCAAATTTGTTATAATAACAAGATCCAACTTACATTTGTTCCAATTTGTGTCTACTAGTTTCTTTTAACTTGATTTCTAATCTAATTCTCCCATTGTAAACCACCTTCCCATGTCCTATAAATTAATTGTGCAGATCATTTACCTTGTCCATGGTATTTTGACTCACACAATTATACAATACATTTTTATGACTGCATAAAAGATAATATATTAAATGATATTTAAATATGTTTTAAAGAGGCTCACTCACTGATTTACATTCTAAACAACTTAGATTTTTTTTTTTTAGAGATAATTTTTAACCTATGTGTTCGTTCTTAACAAAAGACTTTACTCGTTAAGTTAATTGAAATCCACAATATTAAACAATCAATAATTACTAAAACTTAAGCAAAATCATTCAAAATGAAAAAAAAAAAAAAATAATAAAAAATCTAAGATCACACATTTTGTGCCTAACTCTCTTGCATGGCATACTAAAATTAATTATTTGTTATTTTCACTTACGCTCAGTTTGTTTCAACAATGATATTTTCTAGAAAATGAGTCATTTTCCAAGAATTATTTTCAATAAAACTATTTCATTTTTCAATGTTTGGTAGTAATTTTAAATGAGTTGAAAAACAACCTCCTAACTTCCCTTATTTAATTTGCTGTGAGATAGAGATGTTTTCCAAAAAAAATTAGTGGAAAACAATCTCTAAAAATAAATCATACTTTTTATGTTGACCAAAGATAGTTTTCCTTTGACTTATCTTTTTTTATATTACCAAACATTGAAAAACACGAAAACTATCTTTACACAATGTTTTCATCGAAACAAACGGAGCGAAACTATAACTTTTTTTTTTTTTTTTTACTACTAACAACTTCCCATATGGGAGAATGGTAGCAAAAATTATGGCTAAATTTGTGTTATTACTGGATTTTTAGATTCTGAAGCCACACCAAACCAATACTGAAGTGAACAAAGTACAAACCACTTGGCACTCAGACAGTGATCAGTCGTTTAGCACCTCTTCCGCTTCTCCACAACAAAACCCAGCAACAGCAACAGCAACCATTTCCATTTCCTCAAAACCCTTTCACCTGCACACGGCGTCGTTTCGACTGTCTCTCTCTCTCATTTTCCCCAAAATGAGTTCACGACCTGTACCGGCTTTCGCATTGGACAGCAATGGCGATTGCACTAACCCAAAGAACCAGAGCATTTCGGAGTTGGTTTCGAAGCTCAGAACCGCGTATCGGAGTAAAGACTTTGACCGAGTCGAAGAGGTTTTGATAGCAAGAGAAACGAAATTGAAGCGAGAATTTGAGAACGAGAAGAAACAGAACGCCTTGTTGACGGAGAAATTCCAGATGGAGAATCTGGATCGGATCTACCTGGAAGACGAGCTTGAAAATCAGAAGAAGGCGTTGGAGGCGGCGCTAGAGAGAGAGAGGAAAGCGGAGGAGGCGAAGAATTCGAAGCAAGATGAGAAGAACGTGGTTGGTGTGCTTCGGAGGAGGATTTGTGAGCTCGAGTGCGAGAATGTGAAGGCTAAAGGCGAGGTTGAGCTTTGGAAGAAGAGGTTTGAGGAACTGGGGATTAGGGTTTCGAAATTAGAGGAAGATATAGCAATGCTGACGGATTTAGAGCCTCTGGTTAACAATAATGACGGTGGCGAGGTGATTCGGGATGGTTCCGACGAAGTGAGAAGAGAGAAGAAGGATTTGAATGAGAATGGTGTTGGAAATTTTGGTCAAAATGGGGTCTTTGTGAAGATTGAGAATGATGGATTGTATTGCAATGGAAATACGAGTAGAGAAGCCAGTATGGGACTCGGTTTTGAAGAAAATGGAGATATACTAACTACTGCATGTATGAGTAAAGAAGCCTTTGCAGGACTTAATTTTGATTCTCCGATCAAAGGAAATGGGGATTCTCAAACTGCAGGTATTGGAGAGTTATCGTATTTTTATGTTCACATACACACATTGTGTTAATTTTATGTGTGCAATAAGTGTGGATTAGAGTTTAGGATTTTATGAAATTGGTGCTTTGTTTGCTCACATGTTTCATAGAGTAATGTATGTGTGGAGTAAATTTTGATGTCCATGTGCTTATTATTATAACATGTTGACTATAATGCGAGAGAGGCTAAATGACAAATGGGGTTTTAAAGAGAGAGACTTATGAAAGATGATTTCTTTGGGAATATTTTCATGGGTTGGCTTCAGTTCTAGCTGGTATGTTAGTATTGGTGCTAAATGAATATAGTAATGAGAAGAATTGCCATTTGGGTATTATAATCTCTTGTAGTTATATACTTATATGTAGAATTTATCTAATGATTAGGAATTACTATTTATGGAAGCCTTTTACTTTAGAGCTGTGCTTTGGCAGCTTAATACTGTGCAGAGTAGAAAAAAGGTCTAGGTTTCTAATTAGAGACATCAGAGCTATGATTAATTGAAATGAACGCCGTAAACTATAGCCATTACATATGTCAGAGTAGTAAAAATTAGCCTTTTGAGCATTTTATAGAAAGTGTCAGTTAGGAGGGTACTGGGATCTCTATCTCCATCTCAAGTTGGTTTCTCTTCATCAACAGTAGCACTATAGATGATTTCGTTTGTCACTAATGTAGTTAATAGATAATGGATTATCATTTGTATCATTATGTACTTGTAACTATGTTGTGAGATTTTTGGCTTGGTTTATTAGGAAAAGATTCAATGTGAGATGACTTGGCTTTTATTGTGAAAGGATTCGGCTAACAGTCCAGTCATTCTAAGCATCGCTTCCATCTTTTTATTTTTCTCCTTTATATTTGATTGTTATTCTTCAATCCTCAAACTTTGTCTATTAATTCTTTAAGGGGACTACTCCTTTTTTGGTATATATGTTTCCATTCTTGTTACTTGTCATAATATGGAAAGAATGTGATAAAAAAATTTTATTGGAAGGTTCAAGATTTTCAGGAGATCTGCATGAACTGTACAATTGTACTGTAGGCTATATATTAGTTGTTTTATTAAACTGGAGTTTTGTGAGTAATAAAATGCTTAATTACATGAACAAATATGGCTGCAAATGCACCAGACTTCTGCTCTGTTGTACACTACGACGATTGTGCTAATATGAAATAGGGGCCAGGCCCATTACATTCCTTCTGGGGGTCATGAAGTATACACTTCCCATACTCTCCTTCTACATTGTGAATTTAAAAACAATATGTGGGTTTTCAAAAGGGGGCTACAGATGATCATTTCATAAGGAAATCGGGATTGGTGCTTTCTAATGTTAGAGCATTCTGTTTTATGCGTATGAAAAGATGACCAACTTCCTATTCTAGTTAATCCAATGTGAAAATAATTTTAAGTCATGATACATGGGATTTATTAATGAGACATGCTTTTGATGTGAAAGGTGTAGTCTTTGAATGGGGAGGCAGGTTGGCAGAATATTGTAACTGATGAAATTATAAGGATCTAAATAATTTTGAAGTCATCTTATATGTTAAAAAAAGTTTGAAATTTAAATTGATATTTAAGACATTGGGCATCCAAATATCTTAGGAGCCAATTCCAATAGGTTTTTCCTAATGCATAAACCGTTCACATGCTTTAGGCTAAGGAAATTGCTCCCCCCCCCCTTTTTTTCTTCTTTTTCCAGCTTCCAAAATTTCGCTGGTAAAATTTTATTGACATACCTAATATCTGCTTTATATGTTTCTTACATGCTAGCTGTTGAAAGATTTGCATCTAAAGCCAAAATTGACATCAATGATTTTTTTTTTTTTTTTGGTAGGTAAGAAAAATGGGATTATTGACATCATTGATAGTGATGAAGATTGTGCTCCGGAAGGAACTTCAAGTGGAAAAGAAATAAATTCTCAAAAATTTGCAGACAATGTGCACTCTGATCTGGCTGCTGTGGAAAATGGGACCCGAATGCTCAAACGAAAACGGGATTCATGTGTAAATGTGAGTGAAAAAATCAACAATGTTGATCAAGAAAAAGATGAAATATTTAAAGCCAGTAAACGAAAGATGGAGCCAAAACAAGAATTGATTAGTGATCCTGAGGGGCCAAAACAAGAATTGATTAGTGATCCTGAGGGTTCTCCTCCCATTCATATGTCAAGAAAAGCAGTTTCTTCTGGTGGTATTGGTGTTGATAAACTTATAAGACCATCAAGGCAGGATCAGGTGTTTTTGAGACAATGTAAGGAGAATATGGGGATAGAACAAAGCCCACAAAATCTTTGGCATAATTTGGATTTGGATGGGGATAGTGATGACAGTTCTAGTTCGTCAGATTCTGATGATGATGTGAATGATTATTTAAATTTGGATCGATTTATACCAAAAGTCCAAAGGAACAGAGATAATCAAAAGTGGGAGTTCGAAGCAAACATGCTTGAAGAATTTCGGAAAGATGAAGAACTTTGTATGGAGGCTGTTTGTGCACTTTACAGACAGCACACCTCTGTGAAAAGATCACCTTTCGGTTTTTCACTTCCCAATAACCGAGGATTTAAGAATTTTGATGTAGCCAGGTAAGACTGAGAGAGCAGTCTAATATAAATTTATGTTTATATGTAACTTTTTGTTTTCTTTTTTAATGACTTTATATTCCCTTTAATTTCCTTCCAAGCATGTTACATGCACAGTTTTGAACAGCTTTTGCAAGATGCCTCTTTCAACAAGACTAGATTGAAAAAAAAAAAAAAAAAAAAAAAAAAACAATTGACTCATACAAACTCTTGCAAAATTCCCAAGAAACTTTTTGAAGGAGGCTGAAGTATGTTTTGCCTTTTCATGTAACTTGTTAACATATTTTGATATTTTAAAAAAGTGGTTTATGTACATCTGTTTTGTACATTTCTATTTGTAACATTTATGAGGGTAAAAAAATTTCAGCATTCAGCTGTTTAATCAACTGTTGCTATTTAATTTGCTTCTGCTGCTTGTAATAGAGTTTTCCATGCATTTGGCTCCAGGGGGACTACTTTGGCAGAGTTTCTTATAGCTGGTGATCCACAAAAAAAGCTGAGGAAATCTGTTGCAGAGTTGGAGAAGCATGACCAGAAAGGTCTTTCTGACTGCAGAAGATTAGCTGTTACTCATGCTAAGCAACTATTTGAGATATACCAGAAGAAAGAGGATCCTTTCTTCTTATCTTGATAATTTGAATTTGCAACTTCTGGTTTTCAAAAGTCAATGCTGATGCATGTAGGTCTAAGTGTCCTAGTCCTAGAATACTGGGTCTTCTTGATTGTTCATATCTCACAATTTTGAATCCTTTTGTTGCTAGATGGCTGTATATAGTTTATAGACGCATGCAACAGTGTCTGATACCAACTGATTCTACTAGTATAAAAAATGCAAGGAGTCCCTGCTTGTTTCCTGATATATATTTAATGTTGATGTGGACCTTGGTGTAAAGCTGCATATCAAACAAAGGGACTGCCCATTGTCCGATCTATTGCAAAAAAGTTAATATAGAGTAATAGACTGTTTGTTACACAATCAGTCTCTCCCACCCCTCTTCTTCCCTAGCTAAATTGGGGGAGTGGGGTGGTGGGGTTCGAACACCAGTGTCTAACCGCCTCAAGAGTGTCTGATACCAACTGATTCTGCTAGTATAAAAAATGCAAGGAGTCCCTGCTTGTTTCCTGATAAATATTTAATGTTGATGTGGATCTTGTTTTAAGGCTGCATAAGGACTGTCCAGTCTATAGCAGCAAAGTTAAATATAGAGTAATAGACTGTTTGTTACACAATCTGTCTTGTTCCCACTTGGCTGCCTTTATAGCCCTGCATAGGTACAGTTTTCAATCTCACTCGTGCTACAACTTCTCTTTCATATTATATGCTGGTTGTGTTTTTTCTGTGGGGTTTCACTTTTTTTTTACACCCATTTGCCCGTTTTACTTTTTCTTGTTTCTTAGCTTTTGGTGGTTGTGGAGAGGTTATTGAGTTTATGGGTTTTATTATTTATGTTGTGTTGTTTCTTTAAAATTTTAAGTTGGTTGGGGTATTCTTAATGCTTCTTTTGCTATATGTGCTTTTGGAATTTGTTATACACGTTTGCTTGTTTTTCTTGGTTAACATATGAGAAGTTATTTGGTTTTAGTTGAAACACCAGATTTAATTATTGTGGATGTATGACAACTTATAAATTTCTATTTTGATTCGTTCCTCACAAAGTTTCAGTTTTGAATTTGATTAATCTCTATTGTCTTAACAGATCAAACTCTGGTTAATTCTAGCTAATGGTTGAATTCTTGCTTGTATAACTCAAAATTTACAAGCAATGCACAAGTTTTCCCTCTCTTTCTCTCTCTCTCTTTTTTAGATAAGCAATGCACAAGGTTGGGTGCTTAAATTTTGTTTATATTGTTGTTGAAGGCAGGTTTTATTTTTACTTCATTCAAAAATCACTTCCATTATCTCAGCCCCCATTAAATTCACCTTTCTTTACTTTTAAAGTTATTTTATTTTATTGCCATTTCAAATGAATCTATTTCTGAGTGTTGGTTAAATTGCACAAGTTCCTGTTTTATGATGTGGTTGCGTGGAATGAATTATTTATTATTCAAGTTTCATATAATACACATGGTATGTGGTAATTATGAATTAATATGGATTATAATGATTGCTATTTATGGAAATGTTAGGACTGCATTGAAAAACAAAGTTCCTTTGGTGTGCTCTTGAACCTTGAACTCTGTATTGAAACAAGCAACAAGGCTGTTGTTCTAATGGTGCATAAGGATTATGTAACCATCTGTAAAGAGGTCAGAGCCTGTGGCCTTTTCTGTGTAATATTTTTTGAGCTTTTAGTAAACATATGTTTTCTAACTTGAAATCTATCAACAAAACTCACAAAAGGCTGATATTTTACATTCTTAATGTCTGGGAACACCAGTCCTTGTTACTTCATTCCATCGTGGTCTGGTACAAGTATCGATCCTTTGCTTGGAGCATGAGGTGGATTATTATCTATTAATTACATTTCATATATTCCCCTTGCCAATGCCTTCCTGACTCATATACAAGTATATAGTTGTGTAGAGGATGTATCATTTTCAGCCTTGGTGGCAATGACTAACTCAACCTTTTATAGTGTAAATGAATACATGAAGTTTGAAAACCACCGTTATAATTTTCAACTTCACCTGTTCATACCTTTTTCTAGTTGGTTGGAATGAGTCCTCTAGAAAAGTCATTGGAGAAGCTCAATGATCTTTGGAGAAAGAAGCTCTTTGAAATGATTGTGGGTTTCGAAGTTGGTGTGTTTATTGGTACAAGCTTAGTTTTGTAAATTTTTTGTACTTCAAAGTGGATACTAATTTAATCTGATGTTAATCTTTAGAGGTTTCTCTTTATTTATTTATTTATTATACCTTATCATTCAGTCTACAACAGTAGAAAATGTACCCTCTTCAGAGTTGAATTGGTACTTGCTTTTCAATTTAAGGCTTTTTTTTCCTTTTGCATATTTAATGATGTTTACATATGGTACATTCACTTAGTTTGATTGTTATATTAGGCTAATGGTGTATTTTGGTTAAGATGTTTGTCACATCTGGGATATGCATTAATTGCATTTGGACCAAAAGCTAAGTGAGAAGATAAACAGAGGAACTGAAATGGAATGGCCCTGAAAATTTGTTAATTAGTTTGTTTAGGGGCTACTGTAAGGTAGAGACGAGATTAACAGTTCATTGCGGATACTTTATAAGTATATGCTTGAAAAGATGCTAAGAGCTTTTGTACTAGTTGCAAATTGCACATATAATATATTATTGTTTTTTTTTATCAGAACAGGGAGGAGAGTGTAGCTCAATTTTTCTTTAAAAGCCCAAAACACTATGAGCTAAGGTTCGTCTTTTTGAAAATTGTCCCCCCCTTTTAATAATTATGATGCGTTGAACTTGTTGGAACTTGGAAGACATCAATTAATCTAGGCGGTGGGTGCATTGTTTCTGCCATGTATCACGTGGAGATTATAGCATTGTTTTTTGCACATTTTGATGATCGAGTCTTCTAATCAAATGATTTTTTTTTGTATCATATAATATTTGTTGTCACTGGTAATGGGGTAATCCATATGATGCAGAAAAATTTATCTGGGGTAACACATTACCAACTTGTACTATTTGTATTGTTTTTAGACATAGCCACAGCCACAGGGCACAGGTCCACAACTGTATTATCGTGTATGTATGTGTATATATATACACTTTCCCCATGTCATGTCAAACACCCACGAGGATGTACCAACGTAAGCAAAAACTGTCCAAGCTTTTAGGTAGTTTATTTGTTAAATATGAGATCAAATATATAATTTTTGGTAGCTTATTTACCTGATTGTGTGACAAAAAAAAAATATAAATTTTTTTTATTACATGTGTGACCAAAAAAGGTAAAAGTTAACTTATATTTTAGTTTGTTAATTTTATTTTTAAAAACTACAAAAAACAAAAAGCTTTTTACAAAACGCACTCTGGTGTAGTAGATAATCTGACAATACTCTCTGTGCATTTTCTTAATTATAAAAATAAATATGAAATTTGGTTTTTTAGCTGAGTAGATATGAAACTCATGACGACAAAGATAACGTGCAAATATGCGATAGTTTTTCATTTATCTGTTGGAAACATTAAAACGTGCTTAATCAAAAATTTCATCTATCTCATTTTTTGTGTTTCATTATCTACTCCATTGAGTTTTATTCCTAGCTCAACTGTACGTTTCCCAAGCCTCTATTATTATGATCAATAAAAATACTAAATATTATAATTTTCTTTCAAGAATTATTAAATTTAATAGAAAAAAGTGGAACAAATGAGAAAAGGGAACATATGAGTTTTGTCTCAACTGTACGTTACCGAAGCCTCTATTATATTGATTAATAAAAAAAATTACTAAATATTAGTATATTTTATTTTTCATGAATTATTAAACTTATTACAAGTATGAAATATACCTAAATTTTACCATTCATGCATTTTAACTGAAGAATGTAGTTTGCTTACGCAAACACTCAAACTTATTTTCAATTTCACGACATGTTTAAGTGTTAAATTATGATTTGATTTGAATGTGTTTATGGATTCTCTCTCACATTTGTTCGTTTGAGAATAATTTATTTAACTTTTTATTAAAAATATATTAAAATATACTTATAAATGAAAAAAATTAAAAATTAAAAAAGTTGTATATAGAAGTAAAAAGAGTAGCCTATAGCATTGTATAGTAAGCTCTTGTGGGTCTTACTTTCCCCTTCCTCTCCTGTGTGTGTGTGTGAGTTTAACTTAACTAACTTTATCAACAACAAAAAAAAAGAAAAAAGAAAAAGAAAAAAAGAACAGAAGTTTGGCCCCTCAGGAGTCAGGAGGAATGGGCATCCTCGGCAATACGAACAGAAACAACATCGAGTGGCCATGCAGATTGCACGTGATGCTGGACACGTGTTACTCATACAATTCTGACCTCTATTTACTGTTTATTCATTCTATCCTACCTGCTGCAGTGTGTTGTGTACTGGTGAGGGAGAGGGAGGGAGTGGTCAGTGTCACAGACACAGTGTGTGTGTAAGTGTGATAAAGCTAGGTGCAATTGTGGGACCTGATTAATGAAGTGGCACAATGAGAACCACTAGGTGAGTGTAATAAAGCTCTTGCCCATGAAGGGCCACGTGATGTGACTCTGATCACCTCCTACTTTTTGCGTGCGTTTCACTTTATGTTCACTCATCGTGGACCGCTATTTGCCTTTTCTTTCTTCCCTCCAATATTATTGTATTGTATTCATTACCCCTACTATTCTCTTCTCTCTCTGTTTTTAACATTTTGCAAAAGATAAAAAGACACAACAAAAGAAACCCATACCGACTAGACCCAACAAAAAAAATTAATAATAATAATTAATCTTTTTTTTTTTTGGATGATTATGATCTTTGCAACTTAGAGCAATTACATCAGTTTGTACATAAGATTTCGTCTATTTTATACTTAAAACCTACTTTTTTCTATTTTACACCATCACTTTTACAAAACATTCACATCAGTTTATCTATTTTACAAGATATTTCAATAAAATATTCACTCTTCTCAATTTTTTTATTATTTCTCTCAACTACCACTTTATATACGCGCGTCCTCTCTCTTTCTCTACCCATTTTCTGATTTGTTGCTCTCTCTCTTTGTACCCATCTCCATCCATCTCTATACCCATCAACTTTCTGTACCCATCTCTCTGTACCCATCAACTCTCCCTCTCGGTCAGATCTCCCTAGCTCCGATCAGGCAAGACCCATCTCGATCAAGCTCCGTTCAAGCAAAAGACCCACGAGCTCCGATCGTTCCACAAGCACCGATCAAGACGAGCTCTAGTCAAGCACGGATCAAGACCCACGAGCTCCAGTCAAGCACTGATCAAGACCCATGAGCTCCGATCAAGCACCGGTCAAGACCCACGAGCTCCGATCAAGACCCACGAGCTCCAGTCAAGCACTGGTCAAGACCCACGAGCTCCGATCAAGCACCGATCAAGACCCACGAGCTCCGATCTGTCTCTCTGTTGGTTTGTCCGTGTGGGTTTGTTTGTGTGTGGGTGTGTTTGTGTATCTCTGTGTGGATGTGTTTGTGTTTGTGTTTGTGTGTGGGTGTGGGTGTGGGTGTGTTTGTTTGTGTGCATCTGAAGAAAAAGAAGATGAGGAGAGGAAAACTGAGTTCGTTGGTTGTCCACGGAGAAGAGAGAGAAAAAAAGGTGCGAATGGAAATTAATAAAATAATAAATACACATGCTACAGTAACCGTGCATATATGCACGGTTACTGTAGCAATTGTGCATAAATGCACAATTATGCAAAAGCTGGTGTGGGTGTTTTTTTCTCAAATTGTGTAAAAGTAATTAGTTTTTCCATTTTGCACAATTATGCCCAAACTGATGTAATTGCTCTTAGAGTTGGTTTGAATATCGCTTATTTTGTTGAAAATTGAAAATATTGTAGCAAAATAATTTTTAAATGTGTGAATAGTGCCGTGAGACTCATTTTTAATGAAAATTTTGTTGAAAAAAAGTTTGTGGGTCCCATAAATAGTGCACGAGACTCACTGGAAAGCACTGAAACGTGCTTCTCAATAAAAAAAAGCTGAAATGTAGACGCATTGCGTTTCAGTTGTACCCAAACAGATACTTAACGTCATAAGATAAATAATTTTTTTTCCATGAGAATTGAACTCACCATTCTATTCTATAAAATTAGGGTAAAAACTTTTACATACATCTGGTTGTGCATACATTTTTGAATTGTTTTATTTTAAAAAAGAGATTAAATTATGTAAAGATGTAGTGTAAAATTCTTATTTTACCCATTCAATTTTAATAAAGTGCATAATATAATTCCTATATATATAATTTAAATACTATTGATAGTCATTATTATATTTCGTTAACTCTTTAAAAAATTTTGTAAGGATATTATTAGGTATAAAATGTAAATTGTCCATTTTTTTTAATTATTGTGAAGCATTTTTTTTTACAATTCATTCATTCTAAATTCTTTGATTTTTGTACTTAATAACTCATTTGGATGAATATTTATGATGTGGTCCCACATTTGATTCTAAAATTAAGAAATAAAACTCTTTAAGAATAAATAATTTAGGACATATGGCGCAAAATTGGAACTCTAATTTGAAATTCTAATTTGAGTTTCTCTTAACTTCACCTATTATTCCCACATAAATTTAGACACATGGCGCAAAATTGAATTATAATTTCAAATTATATTTCAACTTTCTTTAAGCGATACCTATTAATATATATATATATATATAGATGACTTATAAATTTAAATTTTTTTTAGTTATATGATTATGTTTTTTATGGTTCACTATATTGGATTTCTTGTTTTCTACACTAAATTAACTAATTTGGCACACAAATTTAAAAATTTAGATTAAATGAGACACGTGGCGCAAAATTAAACTCTAATTGAAATTCAATTTTCACACTAAATTAACTCACTTAACACAAAATTCTAAAATTTATATTAGATGAGACGCATGGCGCAAAATTAGACTCTAATTGAATTTCAATTTAAAATTTAATTGAATTTTCTTTCTTATTTATCTATTATTATATATAAATTACTCATTTTATTTTTTTACCTATAATTAATAACATGTCAAATCAACTGTTATGAAGTTTTTAATTAATAGATTTTCTCTTCAAAGAATTTGGTTGAGATAAACTCACAAGTACTAAATCGGAGTAATGTCGCAATCTCCACGTATTATTTGGCCTGTCAAAGCTGACTTTAAATAATAAATACACACATTGGTCCAAAAGTACATCAACAGCATTTAAAGACAATAGTTTGAGAAACTGTTCTTTTCTGCAACCACACATTTTTATCACCAAAACCTGCCATTTTTTGCCGTGACCAAATGTGGATGGAATTTCAATTTTTTATTTATTTATTTATTTTTTTGTTGATGGCGATGGAATTTCACTTTCATTTAAGGTACAATGTTCTGTACATTTAAATTTCACACTTCTTACCGAAAACATTATTAAGCATTGTACTTCTTATTCTTGTTTGTCTCCCCCCTTTCTAACCAATCACAGCCTCAAATTTCTTAATGCATGCAGACAACAAAGGAAGAGAAGAGTTTCATTTCATTAAATACACCCTCAATAATGAGAAATTATTTGATACTATTGCTGGATCACGTTATTTGTTCACTATTCCACTAAAACACTCTCACTTATTTAAAATTGTTGAATCAATAATCAGTTTTGGTTAAAAAAAATTTTATGATTCAACAATTTTAAACAAATGAAAGTTTTTTAGTGGAATGATAGACCACGTTACTTATCCACCATAAGAACCTTATAATTTCTTCTAATAATATCGAAACCACAACAAAATTCATAACTTTATTACAATTTGTCCACATAACAGGTTGTAACTTGTGAGTGGTAAAATGTTGTAAACTTATATGAACCTAACACTCATAACTTGCCATGTTTGTAGCAAAAATTTTGAATTTTTTTCTGAACTAGCATTTTTGATACGCTATAAATATAAATTAAAAAAAAGGAAAAAAAATCTTATCAAAAGTGACTTGTTTTTGTGGCTACTCTTATGCCGCGTTTGGGAGATTCGTAGATCTATTGAGAAACACACTAAAAAAGAAACGTATATAAATTTGTCACCCCCCATAAAAAACACCAAGATATTTAAGAAATTTATTTAGTCGAGAAAAAAAAAAAAAGTACTCAAAATTCAAAATTGTGAAGTGAGAGTGAGTTTTAGAGAGAGAGAGAGAGAGAGAGAGAGAGAAGAAAGATATTTATTACTAGTATTTTCCATTATCATCTTCACCAAGCTAGGGCTTTTGGTCTCGAGTGAATATCCGATTTTGCCCCTACACGACCTTCATACTTAAACCCGAATTGAAAGCGCTAGGCGGTGAAGTGCTTTCGTTTCGTTTGGGTTCAAATTCGAATAGCTGGTAAGCTCTGCTTTCTTTGGAGTATTTTATTTATTTATGACTATATATTAATATAAAATAGTTTATAGTTTCTGTTTGGCTCCTGAGAAAATGAAGGAAAGTTTGGATTCTGAGGTGAAAACAAATGGGGTGTTAAAAATGACGTTAATTCCGAAATTTGAGAATGCCCATTTGCTTAATTTTCTTAGCAAACAATTATAAAAATGAGAATTTTTTAAAATTGTATTGGTTATTTCTTTTCTTATCTAATAATATCAAAATTATGATTCCAGGGAAAAAAAAAAATATAAAAATTATGTCCAATTTTCTCACCCAATCTGTTATTTGATTGGCTAGCTAAATTGTTTTGCTACTTTCATGTTTCATCCTGATTTTATTTTTTTTGTGTGGATAATTTGAGTTATGTGAAACTGTGAATGAGATGGTAGTTTATAGTTTTTTTATATGTTGTTTTTAGCATATGGCATTGTTTTAATTTGTTAAATTTTGTTTTATTATGGTGTTGAACTTCTTCTTTTTCTTTTTAATTTTGGTAGCTGGATAATACTAGCAGTTGCTCTCAGGAGAAAATGAGAAGAAAAAAAAACTGAATAGTTTATCTGGGGTTTGACTGAACAAATCCCATTTTATTGTGCAAGCCAAAATTTGACTGGATGAGGTCAGTTTGGATGCCATGGACCAACGATTGGGTGACGAAGTGACTCCTTTAGGTGCAGAAGAGGGTGTTCGCTTCCAACGCAAGGAGAGCGAGTATTCTCTGAAACCTGAAAGCCGTGACATGTTGGGACCCCGGGAAATGTTTATACCTGTAGAGGGTGACTATTCCCAGGACCCAGCTGAGGAATTTGCAGCTCAAGAGGGTAAGATTCTATATAGGAGCGTGGACAATGTGAATGGATCTGAACAACCCCATGCTAGTTCTGGTGTTTTGGATGATGCCGGTGTCATGGTTGAAGAGTTGAGAGTGACCAATTACAATGGCTCGAACTTAGCTATTGTTGGTACATCAAACTATCAAGAAAGAATGCAGGGTAAGCAGAGCCAATGGCAGCATCTTTATAAGCTTGCGGGTGGATTGGGAGGTGGGAGTTCACGTGGTGACACTATGTACAGGGATAATAGTCAGACACTGTCGAGTTTCTGGGAGGATATGGATTGCACGCCACTTGCAGAGTTATCTGCTCAAAAACCTTGTGCTGATGATCATAATGATATGATGGAACAGTTGACAAGTGCTGAAATAAAAGGGGCTTCGGGGAATAATCATGGGGGCATTCGGACAAAGATTTTATCTAAATCAGGGTTCTCTGAGTTTTTTGTTAAACAGACGTTGAAGGGTAAAGGGATCATATGTAAAGGACCACCTCGTGATGGCTTTCCTGCTGAGTCCAAAGACCAGAATAATTTGAAGGTTGCCAGTAGTACTGTGGCGGCTTCTGATATATCACCATCTCTGGCTCCCAAAACTGTGATGCCTTCTACTGATGTTATTGCTGCATTGCCTTCTCCTGATGGTATTTCTGGGCCCCGAACTGGTGGTTCTGATCATGACGGAGTTAGTTTGAGACAATGGCTGAAAGTTGGGCGCCAAAAAGCAAGTAAATTTGAGCGTTTGTATATATTTAGACAGATTGTGAATGTGGTCGATTATTATCACTCTCAAGGAACTGCCTTGAAGGACTTACGGCCCTCTTGTTTTAGGTTATTGCCATCAAATAAGGTTAAGTTTGTTGGTTCACCTGTCCGTAGAGAAATGTTAGAGAGTGCTATGGATCAAAATACTCTTCAGTCAGATAGTTTCCTTGTAAGAAAAAGGCCTATGAAGCAGATAATGCTCCCGCCTGCTGCTTTATATGCAAAGAAACTAAAGTTCAGCGAGAATAAAAACTTTATTGGGCAGTGGCATCAATACCCTTCAATACCTGGCTACAAATGTGAAACTGCATATGATAGCAATGCCAATATCACTTGTCCTCGGGATTCTTGTACTGAATATAATGAAGATAACCTAACTACACAATGTGAAACTCAGAGCAAGTCCAGCAGCAGCAGCCCTTTTACGTCTAGTATAGCTCAGCAGCAGTTGGCTTCTCTTGGTGACCAGTTGGAAGAGAAATGGTATACAAGTCCGGAGGAGCCCAGTGAGGGTGGCTGCACAATCTCTTCAAATATCTACTGTCTGGGTGTTGTTCTTTTTGAGGTGAGATGCTGCTTCTTCTTCATTTACTAGTTGACATTTCCATCTCAGCTTTTATATTATTGCTACTCATAAACTACAGCTATGCATGTTTGTATTATTGGTGTTGGAACACAGTGACCACAAGAGAAATATAAAGAGTGCAAACATTTGTCCATTTATTCCGTGTCATTTCTGGAATGCATAATTAGAGAAATTTATCACTAGCTGTTACTCTGAACTTATTAGTATGGACAGGAGATGACTTCTGTTGTGTTTGCATGTTTGTTCAATCTATCTAGGTCAACTATGTTCGTTAGTTGTCTTGATTCTAAACTATGAATGAATGGATGTATAATGTCAAGTTCCTTTGGCTGCACTTCGGTTTGTGTGTTGCAAACATGTTGACCCATGATTTGAGGTGCTGCTGAGTTTGAAAATATTTTTTGATTTATTAGCATTTATTTGGATATAAGAAGGAAAACTGAAACTTCCCAGTTCTTAAGTGCTTGTGATTCTGCTGTCGGTATTTCATTTCAAAGGAAATTTGCATATTACCCACATAGCACTTTCTTAGCCAATTTTTTTCTTGAGTGTACAACTGAAAAATGTTGAATAGCTTTATTATAAGGACTTATTTTTTATATGGTCTCTGATTTTGCCAAGGATTTAAGCCATGAAATAAGAGGCCCTTATCCCAGAGGAGAAGCTACTCTGGGAATTAAAAGTGTCACTGCACCTCTTGATCTAATGGCATAAAGGTTTAAATCACACTTTTGTATGGTTGTATAAATCAGTCCTATTTTTTTGTCATTTGCTCTCTGGGGGCTTGCTGACCCACATTATATTTGGCCTTACACTGTCCTTTGTCACCCTCCAGTTG
The DNA here is from genome assembly GCA_028535165.1 of Quercus tomentella. Lineage (NCBI taxonomy): Eukaryota > Viridiplantae > Streptophyta > Magnoliopsida > Fagales > Fagaceae > Quercus > Quercus tomentella. The sequence goes on from JAPQVY010000155.1 coordinate 32,208,598, forward strand.
ACCCTCGTTGGTTTGTTTATTCATCCCTGTTTCATGTGACTCAGGCATCAGACGATGATTTTTCTAAAAAAGTTCTCCTTTGGTTTTATAGGCTCCATTTGTTTCATTGTAAAATGTTTACCAAGCTAAAATATTTTTAGCTGAAAACATTTTTAGGGAAAATGTTTTCTTTTCCTGTGTTTGATTGCGTTTCTAAAAATGCTCTAGAAATCATTTTCTATGTTTCAATGGGTTCATGAATTTTGGGTCTATTTGAAGCATTGTTGCTGGTCATCACTGTTCACAAGCTCAAAAGTAGAGAGCCACCTTCTTCTTCCTCGGTCATCACTGTTCACAAGCTTCATTACCAACCAAAAAAAAAAGCCCACCACACCCCAAGCAGCCGCCTCAACACGCGGCTGGCATCAAGGGTGGGCAGAACATTGAAGAGAAAACCTCAAATGTGAAGGAAGAAGATGGCCACCTAGAAATGGTGGTGATGATGGATCGCGATGAATGGAGCTCTAGGTAGAGGTCTGCTAAGGAGATATATGGGGGGGGGGGGGGGGGAAGAGAGAGAGAGAGAGGATAGGGGTGTGATCCCAATGAGAACAAAGGAAGGGCCATCGGCAAGGACCATTGGTGGCGTGAGAGGCTGAGCCATGGTGGAGAGAGAGAGTTTGGGGGGGGGGGGGAGGTGTCTGTGTGTGAGACAATTTTGAAAACGTTTTACAATATTTTTGGGTGTAAAATGTTTTACAAAAGTTATAACTATGCTTTTCAGTCAACATAAAACATTTTCAGGGTTGACCAAGGTTTTTGAATTCTGTTCCAAAGACCGTTTCGGATTTGACTACTAGAATGGAATATTTTGGTACTAATATGTACCGGTGTACCATTTCGAGATTACTTCTCTCTCTCTCTGTCTCTCTCTCTCTCTATATATATATATAATTTAAAGTTTACTAAATATAAAACACTTAAAAAAACATACAAAACGAGAGTGGGTATAAGTTTAATATGAGTTGCTTTAATTTTTATATTCATTTGAAACAGAAAAAGGAAAAGCCTTACTAGTAGATTCATTTACAGTCTATGTAAACAGCAAACAAGAAAGACAATTTACAAATAATTTCGAATTTCAATCTCAACAAATCAAAACAGGCTTGTTAATGAAACCTGACATTTAAAAATAAATAAACTCTTCGTAGATAACAGCAATACACATGGACACAATAAAGTTTTTTAAAAAAAAAGTGCTTAACCACCAAACCCACAACCAAATTTATATAATTAACACACATGGATACAGATCTATCTGAGATAAATAAAATAAATAACAAAGAATGAAAGAACTGAAAATAAGATTGAGCTTTGAGGTGGAGTTGGTGTTGCTGTCCCTTCTTCAATTCTTCGACAGATTCCAGTCAATTTCAAGCCTTTGACATAGAGACCGTGAGAGAGAGAGACAGTGAGAAGTGATAAAGAAATTGAGAGTGTGGAGAGATAGCAAGAGAGAAGCTGGAGTTTGAGTGCTGAGAGCCACCAAAGAGAGTGAAATTGAGGATCTTGTAAGTGAAAGGGAAGGTAGGAAAAAATACTAAAGTGTGCATGTTTTTAAAGCCAAAAAAAAAAAAAAAAAAAAAAAAATAGCCAGCATCTTTGAATCTTGGTCCAGAACACTCATTTCAGCTGGAATGCTGAAAGTTTTGCCTGGAATGCCAGTTCAGTCTGGAATTTGGAATGATATGCAGCAAGGGGGTCACCTGTATGAAGAATTCCAGAAATTTCTGGCCGGAACGGAATGACATTTAAAACATTGCCCGAAAATGCTGAAAATGTTTTCAAACATTTTACAACAAAACAAATGGAGCCTAAACTGCAAATGCATTTATCATGTATAGCTACTCATTTATGTCAACTGTGAAATTTATGCCCACACAAAACCAGCATTCTTAGAAGAGAAAATTACCCAGACATAAAGGTTATGATTTTTTTTATATATCAGACTTGCCAACAAATGAAATAGCTGGTGGCATTTCTCTTAAGAATACTGACTGAGTTTAGAATCTGGAAGCATTATTTAGTCGATTCTGGTCAGTTAGACCTATGAGTAATGTTTATGATTTTCATTGACTGTTTACTTGCTAGTCGTTGGCTCATATTGAAGTCATTGGATGACCAATTTGTATTTTAATGGATTAGTTTGGGTTGTCTTTCAGTTACTTGGTCGTTTTGACTCAGAAAAAACGCATGCTGCAGCCATGTCAGATCTGCGTTATAGAATTCTTCCGCCAGAGTTTTTATCAGAAAACACCAAGGAAGCTGGATTCTGTCTTTGGCTACTTCATCCTAAACCTTCTTCCCGCCCAACAACCAGGTAAGACTGAACTCTTTGTTGCTAGAGTCTAGTAAATTTTGTTAGCATGAGATATTGAGCATTTGACATCATGTCATGTCAAAGTGACTTTCCCCTTTTTCTTAATGATGAACAGTGCACTGGCTATTTATCTGATTGAGATACAATCAAATACTGGTGACATACGTGGGTTGTAGTCTTGTGCCCAATATATTAAAAAATTGTTTCAAGCCAATGAGTTCTAGCATAACAGCACCTCCTCCTCCCCCAAAAGAAAGGGGTGGAGGGTAAGGTCATGGGTTCAAAACCCACCAAGTGCTCATGTGAATTTACCAATAAAAATTTGCTTCAAATCCTTTAAATTTTGAACCTCAGCTTGGTTCTATATCTATACTCTGATGTAATCTTCTGGATTAATAATTTGTCTAATTTGTCTAACAGGGAAATTCTACAATCTGAAATGACTAATGGAGCAAAGGAGGTGTCTGCAGAAGAATTATCATCATCCATGGATCAAGATGATGCTGAATCGGATTTACTATTGCATTTCCTGGTTTTGTTGGACGAGCACAAGCAGAAGGATGCTTCCAAGTTAGTAAAAGAAATTAGGTGCTTAGAAAAAGATATCGAAGAGGTTGAGAGGAGGCACAATATAAAAAACCCATTGTCTCATGTGTGCTTGCACAATGACTCCCTCAGTAGAAAGGAGAATAAGTTCCTTCACAAAGAACCATCAAGTTTGGAGGTGCTTTCTCAATCATCCCCTGTATCCAATACAAATGACTTGGGGTTGATGAGGAATATCAGTCATCTTGAAAGTGTTTATTTCTCCATGAGATCCAAAGTTCAGCTCTCTGAAAGTGATGCCACAGCACGTGCAGATAAGGATTTATTGAGAAAGCGTGAGAATTGGTATTTGGCCCAAAAGGATGAAGAAAAACAGATTTCTATTGATCCCTTAGGAGACTTCTTTGATGGTTTGTGCAAATATGCTCGTTATAGTAAGTTTGAAGTGCGTGGGATACTAAGAAACGGGGATTTCAATAGTTCTGCAAATGTAATTTGCTCTCTCAGTTTTGACCGGGATGAAGACTACTTTGCTGCTGCTGGAGTGTCCAAGAAAATAAAGATATTTGAATTTAATGCACTCTTTAATGAGTCTGTCGATATTCATTATCCAGTAATTGAGATATCAAATAAATCAAGGCTCAGTTGCGTTTGCTGGAACAACTATATCAGGAACTATCTTGCTTCAACTGATTATGATGGTGTAGTGAAGGTGAGTATATTTTGCACGTAAGAGAGTGTGAACTGATAAAGAATACTTGGGCCAGAATGTCAATGGGCCAATTCATGTGGAGCATGTTCTTTTATCTTGGGTTTTCGCTGGATAATCAATGATTTATCTCACAGATGCCCCCTCCCCTCCCTCCTCCTTCTCCTCCTCTATAGGGTTAAAGTAGATTCTGAGTTAATAGGATAGGTAGATGTTAACTGGTTTTATTATATTGTGAATGTGATCATCCATATCCTTTTGTTAGAGCAAAATATCATTTTCATCGTCAGTATTTGTGCTAGATCTACATGTCCTCCATAAATTGAACTAAGCTAGTTCCTTTCCTTTATGTCCATGTTCTGGTTTCCTCTGTTAATTCAGACATCGTCAGTATTTGTGCTAGATCTACATGTCCTCCATAAATTGAACTAAGCTAGTTCCTTTCCTTTATGTCCATGTTCTGGTTTCCTCTGTTAATTCAGACATGAGCAATTGTCTCATGCCTTGAGCCTCCCATATAGGAGAACTCCAGTGCATTATTGTAGGCTTGAATGAAATTTCTAAGACTGCAATAATGAAACTGATTTTAGACTTCAAGATTTCAGCAAAGTAGAAGCAGTTCCAATTTAATTATCATACTCCCAATATATAATATGAAACATGTGCACACCTCCATTGTATTATTTCTTTTTAACCTCCACACATAAAATATATGACCTAGGAGTCAGCACCTAGGCTTTGCTTGGAGTCAGCACTAGACCAAAGAAAGACCAAATGGCCATTTTTTCATTCATCAAAATATCAACTATCTCCTCAAGGGGTACAATAGGTTGCTTATAAAGGATTGCTAAACCCTGGTTCTAATTGGCTAGGAAACCCTAATTGCCTTATTACAAAAATACTATTACTTCTAAATTAAAATACTAATAACCCAATAAACTAATAGGACCTAAAATATAAAAATACAATTGACTTGCAAACATAAATAATATTAAATAATAATTTTCTTGCATCTCCCGCATCAATATCACAAGACAATTTCGAACACTGGAGGTTCTTATTTGATTCTCTATTACTTTGCATCTTAACCTGTGGGTATGCCTTGCTTTTTATAATTACTAATTTTTTCTGCATTGCTCTCAACTTGATTTGCTTGGATGGATTTCCAGTTATGGGACGCAAGTACTGGTCAAGTGTTTTCTCAATTCACGGAGCATTCAAAGAGGGCTTGGTCTGTTGACTTTTCTCAAGCATGTCCAACAAAGTTGGCTAGTGGAAGTGATGATTACTCGGTGAAACTGTGGAGCATTACTGAGGCATGCATACTCTCTCTCTCCTTTTTCTCACTTCATCCAACACAAACTAGTACTTCAAGAAAATTGGTACTTGGTAAAATTAGTGTTACAATTGAAACGGATTTCTTTTTGGTCTTTATTTATTTTTTAATCTCTACGATCTTAAGTCAATAAGCTCTAGCTCAACTGGCACCTCCTCCCCTTATAAGTTCTAAGGGGAGGGTGAGTGCATGGGTTTAAGACCCATTGGTTGGGTAGCTTACCTATAAAAAAAATAAAAAATAAAAATCCAATGATTTTAAAGAAGGTATAAGAAGAAATGGGATAATATTTAATTTTTAAGCTTAAATACATTATTGGTCCCTAAAGTTTAGCCCATGAGGGATTTTAGCCCTTGAAATTTAAAGTGACTGCTTTTAGTCCCTTAGATGATGTGGCCAAACTAAAAATGACACGTCATCACTCCATTAGACATATCAAGGACTAAAAGCGATTACTTTAAGTTTGTTAGGGACTGATTGTTTTAAACTTTAAAGACTAAAATCTAGGGACCTTCAGTGTAATTTGACCTAATTTTTATATTTTCTTTTGGGTACAAGAACTTTCAGATTGATTCATCGTATATGCCAAATCATTGATGATTTTCAAGAGTATATTTTCCCTTAGAGAGATTTGTCCTATTTGCAAAAAGTTTCTTTATGGTACTCCTTGAAAATAGTGAACAACAAATGCAATATTGTTATTTGAACTCTTCTATAGAAGTGATCAAGTAGGATGGCCAGAACTTTCCTGGCAAGATGTGCAGGTAGACATATTGATTGTGACAATCTTACTTTAGTCTTGTAGCTCAATTGGTTGGCATCCCTTGTGTGTTCATGACATCCAAGATTCAAATCCCCCCTCCTTTGTTGTAACTAACAAATTAAAAAAAGAAAAAAAAGAAAAGATAATGCTGCATTTTGGCACATGTTCTTTCTAGCTCTGGCTACCAGTTAAAATTTTTTAAAGTCTTATGCAATAGAACTTCTTGTGCAGAGAAACTGCTTAGATACGATCAGGACCATTGCAAATGTCTGCTGTGTTCAGTTTTCTCCTCATTCCTCACATTTGCTGGCCTTTGGGTGCTCTGATTATAGAACTTATTGCTATGATCTTCGGAATACTAGAACCCCCTGGTGTGTATTGGCTGGCCATGACAAAGCTGTTAGCTATGCGAAATTCTTGGACTCTGAAACACTTGTTTCTGCATCCACCGACAATACATTAAAGCTTTGGGATCTCAAAAAAAGCAGTCCTAGTGGCCCGTCCACTCATGCTTGCAACATCTTAACCCTTAGTGGGCATACTAACGAGAAGGTTGGTTTACTTATGCTAGAAACTATTTCCTTTTCTTTTTTTTATTCTAACATTTGGCATAGATCTTGCTTCATTTAAGAATCTGACTTCTTGCCCCCTTTTCTGGTTGGTTCAACTTTGCACCTCTTGCCTCCTCAGAATTTTGTGGGTTTATCCACTGCTAATGGTTACATAGCATGTGGTTCAGAAACAAATGAGGTATGCATTAATTGCCTATGTCACACTGAGTTCATGGTTAAATAAATTAAGAAGGGTTTTCCTTCTTTGTTTCCTTCTTTTAAATTCAAGGAAGTTCAGTACTTAATATTAAAGCGGTCTCATTCTTCTCAGGTTTATGCTTATCATAGATCTCTATATATGCCTATTACTTCCCATAAGTTTGGCTCCATTGATCCTATCTCTGGGAAAGAGACTGATGATGATAACGGGCAGTTTGTTTCAAGTGTTTGCTGGAGAGGGAAATCAGACATGGTGGTTGCTGCCAGTTCAAGTGGGTGTATAAAAGTGTTGCAGTTGGTTTGAGGAACATTGAACTGTTTGAGACCAAGGATTTGTAGTCTTCTATGGCTTTTTTGCAGCTCATGTGACCCCGAGGTTTTCTGGGGGATTGTTCATAGCAGAAACCATAATTTTGCACAGAGAAATGCTGGGAATCCGAAGAAATTCTTCAGCTCAAGTTGATCATGTGATGGGCATAACTGGTTGAAAATACTGGTTGTGCAACATTTCAGCCCTAAAACATCTTTGAAGAGAAGCCAGTCAGATTGTGACAACTGATTCCAGGTCTCCAAAGTGGAAGATTGAGATGCAAGAATGATAAATTAAAACGCTTAAAACGAACTATCATTTCGCCATTGATAGAAGAGGCCTGAGCTACTGATTTAAGATTTAAAATGATTGATTGAGATAGACATGAATTCCGAACAAGTGGATTCAAGATAAAAGTAGGATTTTGGGAACAGCTGTGTCAGTTGAAACAAATATGATCTATTTTTGCACTTGCTCCTCAGAACAATGCAGATTTGTTTTGCAGTCCTGAACTCCTTGTATAAGTTTTCGGTGAAGGACTAGCATTTGTTAACTGACTAGTTTGTTCAAAGACAGCGCAGAAGCATTGTTCATACTGACAAGAAATTCGTTATTGAGTTGTAATTAAGAAATTATTGTCCAAAGTAGGAAGCTGCTATTGTATATTTTCTAAAATTTGATGTATATGGTTATTTTTTTATAAAAGATCTGACAAGATATCCTGTCTCATGAGTTTTTCTTTTTTCCCAATCTTTGTGGAATATCACAATTGTAAGGACTTAAAAGTGCCTCATTTTGTTTTAAAAGAAGGGTGTCAAAGTGCTTCTTGATTTTTTATTTTTAAGCTGATTAATTTTAAATAAAGCCATTGATAATTTTCAATCTTTAAAGATTACTCAACTAGTAAAGTTTCTTGTCGTTGAATAAAATATTTGGTTTCATATCCCGTTTACACAAAAAACTGATTGATGTTTTGGTTTGATTATAAAAAAACAATATCATGAAGTGATGAAGTGGATGCTTTAGGTTGATAATCTATTGCATCTTTTTATTTTTATATAAAAATTAGGCTTTAAAGATCTTGGATTGCAGTTAGTAAGCTTAAAATCTGTCCAATATTGATTATAGAAGAAAAAAAAAAAAAAAAACAGAAAAAGAAAAAGAAAAGAAGAATAGAGCCCTCCAACAAGGCCGAATATACAGATCACAATCACATGGTATCTGTGTAATGACAAAAATATATATCTACTTCAAAATTGTAGTCCTATAACATGGATACACTTGTTTGCAGCCAGTCATGGAGGTTCACTATCTCTAACCTCATACAAAACTACATTTTTTTTTTTCCTTTTTTTCATTTTCAGAAGTAGACAAAAAAAGTGATGTATGTGACAAGCTACTGTGGGAATCCCATGTTTTGGGAAAAACTTCTATGGAACACCACCAACTCTGTTTCAGTTAGGTGAAGTCCCTACAAACCTAAGAATTAGGGACAGGCCTGCCTCTTATTCTTGGGTGTATAGGGCTCATAGTCAATGGCGACATACTCCCCTTGGTTGGCCTCAAATTGTGGCTAAATGTTCTCAATGGTGATTGTGCTGGTGAATGTCTTGGTGTTTGTGTTTTTGTTGTTCCTGTGTAAGCAACTCAACAAATTTAGTGACATTGCAATAGAGGATGGATTGTAATTCCAATAATTCAAAGGAAAATAAGCTGAGTTTAGAAGTAGCCTACCTGGGCCTTTTCTCATCTTATGTTCTGCAGATTTATTTCTTTGTGAAATTTTCTTTACTGGGGTCTCAGAAGAAACTGATATTAAATCAAAACTAACTGAAGCTGTATCACTAGCTGGTACCAATTGATCATCTACTACAGACACGCCATCATCTCTGCCAGTTGAGGTCGCATCATTTGTTGGATCCTGACTATTATCATCTTTAATGCTCATAGAAGTCTTATCCTTCTCAGCAAGTTTATAAGCAAACATTTGAAATGGAATTTGCGATACTGGAGCTGGATCACCACCCTCTTCTGCAGGAAATTTCTTTACAAACAAAGCCTCTATTTCACAAAAGTCTACAGAAGGTGAGAGCAGTTGAGGTTGACAATTGTCGGGGTTCATTGCAAGGAGTTTCTTGATGGAACGTAAAATCCTACAGATGGATGAGAAACTTGGGCGCTGAACTGGGTCATTTTGCCAGCATTTTTTGGTTAAGTTCACAAGGAATTTAGGTGAAGGGAATGGGAAGAGAGGCCTTTCCCCGGTCCTTATATTTCGACTCATTTTCTCTCCTTGTAGATGGCCATCTTCAAAAGGAACTTTCCCTGTCAAGAGCTCAAAGCAAAGCATACCAAAGCTATAGACGTCTGCTTTCTCTGAGTACTTACAAGTAAAAGCACTTCCAGGCTGTTCTTGCTCAGCCAGAACTTCAGGCGCATACCAAATACAAGTGTCTGTTGTACCTTGGTCTGTATTTTGGTCTGTTGAGTTTCGAGTAGTATTTTTTACTGATGATAAGCCATAACCTGAGACCTTCACTTGTAAATAGCCTTCTGTGGAATTCCTCACTTTGACAAGGATATTAGCAGGGTTCAGATCTCCATGATAGATCTTCTGAGAGTGGAGATATTCCATGCCTCTTGCAATCTGAAGCATGATTTCAACAGCAACCGGGAAAGAAAGCAGAATCCGCCTCCTTGCGCTACAATTCTCCTTCATGAAGGAGATGAGATCCTTGTTTATCAACTCCATAACAAGCAAGCACTCTTTCTTATCGTCGTCATAAAAGCCGCAAAGGTATTGCAATACATTGGGGTGGGAAAGTGATAGGAGGGTAGAAATCTCAGAATTCAAAGACTCAACCTCCCCATAGAAGTGCCTCAAAACAAAACTTTCCCCCAACCAATGAATTTCCTTATACTGGCCTCCCCCTTCTAACCGGCGCCTCACTTGGTAATCCTTTGCTCCTAATAAAATTGAACTTGGAAAAAGTTTCCCCTTAAATTGCTCTGACCCATTTAGTTTCTTGATCAGTAAGTCTGCAAGCCGGTGCTCATTTTTTGTCAAAGCATCAGAGAGCAAAATTCTCTTATCCTCTAGTGCTTCAATAAGCCTCCATTTATCTTGCCTCCAAGCACTCTCCAACCGGTTACATATTTCTCGAGGGATCAAGTACTGCTTCCCAAATCTCCAATGGAAAAGTTTTGGGTCATTCCACTCCTTATTGTACTTCCTCGTGAGCACGACTTTCCTCTTTTTCATGTCATCCTCATCGAGTCCCGCTATCTCTCCAGCATTCTCTATGGCCTCAATTACAGCAGGGAATAAGCAGAACAAGTTGTGTATGTGATATTCAACACAATCTTTGTTCTGATGGATACTGATTGCTTTTCCCCACCAATCCTTGAAATCCAAGCAATACTTAATGTAAAGCTCACCTTCTTTAAAAACCCTGTAGAGCTCTCCCAAAGGCGGCTCAAGAGCTTTCCATTTCTTGTTCTTCTCTTCAAACTTCAGGTTCTGTCTTATCTCCTCTGCAATTGTGTCGAATGCCAAGCAAAAAATATCAAACAGCAAACAGCACTGATATTGATTGAATTGAACATCGTCTTGCAACACCATGAGGGCCTTCATACTTCCAAGCACCTCTCCAATATGCCGGAATTGTTCCATTCCGGGCATAGAGAGGCAAATTCGTGATTCGGGTATTCAAGAATAATGAAAATGCAACTCAAATCTTCAAGATGCAACACAAAATCTAACTAAGCAGCAACCTTCAGATAATGATTTCAAAAAAAAGAAAAAAAGAGAATAAAGTCAGCTATGAAAGACAGGAAATTATGGAAATTAACAGAAGAACAAAGCTGTTCTAAATCAGAATAAACTAAAACAAGTTCAAGAATCAATAACAGGCAACATGTATTTCTCCAATACCAAAGATGCTTCCCATGACGAACAACAACAAAAAATGGAAAAAAGCTATAATAGTTGAAAACCAAAAGGACTTGAGAATCTATATACCTGTAGTAAAAAGTTCATTCTTTCACCGATCAAATTCATGAACACCCAAAAAAATCACCTCATATTCTCTCACAAGCCCAAGTCACCCGATCAACTTAATGAACATCCAAAAAACCACCAATTGCTATCAAATTCTCAAGAACCCAAGTCGCCGGAATAATTCTATTCGATCTGATAAAGCAGCAAACCATAGTCAATGGATAACCAAATAAACAATAAATGATAATAATATTTGCTGACAAAACCAAATAGAAACTGACCAAAATCGGTTACGACCAGAGCTTGTGAAAAATAAAAACAGAAAAACCTCCTCCTCAGGCCCAAAAAAGAAATTGAAGTTTCCCACAATAAGATCAATTGTTTTTTTGATTGGATATTGTTTCGGAAACTTCGAGGTGGCAATTTTGTCGGGTTTTTTTGGTTTTCGTATAAATTTTGACGAATATCTATACGACCCAACAACAAAAGCAAGAACAAGAAGAACAAGAGGCGAGCAGTTTTGTCAGCTTGTCTGGGAAAATTCCACAAATCTTGGCCGTTGAAAAGGTCCGGATTCTTTGCTAATTCTATGTATTTATATTGTTTTCCCGCGAGTTTCGTTTTCGTTTATGTTTTTTTTTTTTTTTTTTTAATTTCTTAAAATGTCGTTACTTTTATTTAACGTTTTCAACTGCCGTATTGACCGTTACCGCCTGTTGACACCTTCAACGACGTCGTTGACAAATAAAACGGTGACGTTTTGTGAGAACCGTTAGTTGTGTTGGTAACGGATTGGCGTTTGATAGTCCAACACGTAACCTTCGACGCTTTACTGTAATTAATTAATTAATTAATTCAACCAGTGGAAAAGTCGGCTTTGGACTACTAAGTAAAGTTGATGCCCTGAATAAATTACCAAAATAAAAATTAAAAAATTTGAGTTGTAATTGGCCTAAATGTGTTGCTAAAAGAATGTTAAGATGAGACAGCAAGCAAATTAAGGCCTATATTCATTTTGTAATTAACTACAAGAAATGTGTCATATCTAAAATAGTAATTTGTTATTGGTTCTAATATAAATCTATTACTAAAATTACTTTTTTTCCCACCAATAACACGAGAAGGTATTTTGGTATCAAATGATATCATGTCAGCAGTATCAAAATCCAATAAGTGTGAGACATATCAGCAAAAAATAACTAACCTACTAACAATTAAAAAACATGTGTTAATGAGTAGTTATTTTTACACACACGTCCTCATTTTTTGGATTTTAATATGGATGACGTGGTATCATTTGATACAAAATACTTTTACCAGTAACAGGAAGTAACAACTTCTGAGTTAGGATTTATTGTGAAAATGTTGTGGATATAACATTTCTCTTAAATACGTGCCTATGAATCGTTTTTATTGTTTTTGACTCCTACAATCCACACAATCTTTCTATTACAGAAAAATTTATTTTATGGATTGGTGTATTTGGATGGCAGGATTTGAGAATGTGAATTTGACTTCAATAATTAAAATTCAAATATCTTGTTTGGATAATTTAAAAAAAGTCAAGGATTTGAATTTGACAAATCCTCTAAAGATTTTAAACCTTAAAATCCTTGAATTTGAAATAATTTATAAATCCATGAAATTTTAGAAATTCTTAAGACATACTTCAATAGATTTTAAATTTTATAATTTCAAATCATCATAGATATAAAATGCTTCCTAATAAGGAATTTTAAAATTTATAGATTTGGAATCAAGGCATTTCAAATTCATTACTTTAAAATCCAATTTCAAATTCAAGTATCCAAACACAACTAATGTGAATTTCACAAAATTACGATGTTCACATACTATGAAAAGCATGCTTACATTTGTTGAATATATTAAACAATTATGAGTAACATTATTGACAACTAGACACAATATTTTTCGCTAGTAATTGAATTGATAAGTTTTTATTGATTTTTATTTAAAAATTCTAACCCACGATTGATTATATAATACGTGTGAGTTTTCGATAAAAATATTTTACAAATTTTTTTGTCCTATAAAAAAATGACAAAATAATTGCCATCATAATTATTAAGAACATGGGATTGCACTTTTATACGACAGAAAAAGTAGTGCCCCATGTTTTAATTGCTAAATTCTAATTAAGTCAAAGTGTCAGACGACAAAGAAATAAGTTATGATGTTTGTAATGGTATATCATTGTATTTGGTCCTATCTTTATGCATTCAGTCATTCTTCTGCCCATGTTTTCTTTTCTTTTTCTTTTCTTAAAGGGGTTTTTGACATTTTCAAATGAACAAAAAGTGAACCCAATACATTCATTACCCCCACATTAGACCTTTTCTGATTTCTTCTTCCTTTTTTTTTTGTTTTTTTTGTTTTAGATTCAAAATGAAGGTTGAAGAAGACATTGACCATAGTCATTAATCAAGGAACACTACGTGCAACATGCAAGATGCGATTCTTATAAAAGAAAAATGGAGTAAAACGTAAGATCCATGAATTGGTTTATGTATATTACATATACAAATTTTTTGTTCCAGTTTTCTGTGTTCCACTAATTATAATTTGTTATGTATTTAATTTTTTAAAATTTAAACTTTGACTATTCTATAAGAAAACTTAAACAAATATATGTCAAATTGTGATTGGTAAAACATAACGTGAAACACAAAAACTAGTATATAAGATTTTTATGATTTTTATTCGTTTGTTACGAACATATCCAACTATTTGCCACACTACTAAAACTCTAAAAGTTGGTTTAATTGGGTTTTAGGTTAACTCAACTACTAAAACTTCTTGTTGTCGAACAACAAATCTAATAAAATTCAAATAATATCTATATCAAAAGAAATCCTTTGGAAAACAAATAAAAGATAAAATGTATATAGTTTGTTGTTGTAGCTGGCCTATTTATATCTTCTATTCCATTAATTATAAATATAGTGACTAGTTTCCCGCTATTTTGGAAGTTAATTTTGCTTAGAGTTGTGGTCGTAGCTGTAGGTGACTAATAAATGTTAGATGTGTTTGAGACGTGGAATGTAGTTGGTGTATATTATGGGTGCAGGGTTGCTGGCACGTTTAACGTGTACGACGGGGCGTTTTGAATCGTGAATTCCACTATGTCTTCAGTCTTTTCCCCAAAGATTACGCGGAAAATCATAATAGCAGTTGATTTTGCCTCAAATCTCCATTGCTAATGAAACAGATCACACCCATGTTAGAGTCTAGAAAGGGTTTTTATTTTATTTTTATTTTTGAGAATCAGAGTAGTCTAGTGAGTTGGTACCATGCACGCTAATACTATCATTTGATATATATATGAGTTGGGTTCAAGTTACAACTGGTCAGGGACGGAGCCACATAGTGGCTTGAGGGGGCCGTGGCCCCTGCAAAAAAAAAAAAAATTCCCATTAGACTATGAAGAAAAAATAAATGGGCCCCCCAACATTAGACAGCTGGCCCCCCCTACCCATTTCTCACCCATTCTCCTACCCCTCAATCAAAAATTAGGAACACCCTCAAATAAAAAAAATAAAAAAATTATCTGTTCTACTTTCAAGCAAAAAAAAAAAAAAAAAAAAGTCCAAAAAAAATTTGAACTAAAATCTGAAAAAAAAAAAAAAAAAAAATTGTAACAGAGCCAAGCCCACGACGAGCCCAATAGATTACAGAGGTAGCTCGCTCACGGCAAGCCCACGGATTCTCAACCAAAAAAAAAAAAAAAAAAATCAATACAGAGAATCAGAAATGAAACCCATCACGTCGTTGGCAGAGAAATCAAACCCATCACGTCGCTGGCAGAGAAATCAAACTCCAATACTGTCTATACAGAGCAAAAGCAAAACAAACTCCAGCAAACCAAACACAGAGGTGTTTATCAAAAAAAAAAAAAAAATCCCCAATACACAAACCAAAACCAAACCCCAGCAAACCAAACCCAGTAACCCACGATCATGTCGCCGTAGCTTGCTCGTCGTCATCGTCGTCGCTCGTCCCTCATCGCAGATCGCAGATCTTGGATTGGAGATCGCATATCGCAGATCGCTTTGCCTCTGCTCCAGTGCTCGGTGCTTGATGCTCCCTCCGGCCCTCCCTCAAGGTATTTCTCTCTTTTTCTCTCTGACTCTCTCTCAGTCTCTCTCTCTTTATCTCACTGAAATGAAAAAATGAAATGAAATTTTCGCAGATCGCTCTGCCTCTGCTCCGGTGCAGCGGTGCTCGTTGCTCCCTTCGACAGTCCAGCCCTCCCTCAAGGTTTTTCTCTTTGACTCTCTCTCAGTCTCTCTCTCTTTATCTCACTGAATGAAAAAATGAAATGAAATTTATGAACGAGTCTTTCTCTTTATTCTTTAATAGCCTATCTGATCTTAGTAAGTCTCTCTCTCTTTTGAACTGTGAGTCTCTTATTGGCTGGCTTTTGCTTTTTTCTTGTTTTTGTCTTTTTAAATTTGGCTTTATCTTATCCCTTTTTGTTGGTTAGTGTGTTGGTGTTGGTGAAATATTGATTGTCATTTAGTGTAACGTGTGTTGTGATTTGTGATTGGCATTGCGAAATTTTCTGATTGCAGTTGGCTATTGTGATTGGGGTGCATGTTGTGCTTGTCTGTTGTCTGTTGAGTGGGGTGGGGAGGGGGTAGATGGGCTCATGGGGCCGGGTAAACAATAATTAAAGCAATGTAATGTGCAGCACATTACACTGCTTTAATTATTGTGCTGCACATGGAATGTATAATGTTCGGCTCTTTTAATGTAATATGTACAAAGGGCTAAACAATATAACAAATTAAAGCAGTATAATTAATGACAAATAAATTAAAGCAATATAATTTATTGTTACGCTAAATAACAATAATTAAAGCTATATAATTAAATTAACCAATACATTATAAAAGACAAATTAATTAAATTATTTTTGTTTTTGTTTGAGGGGTTATTATTAATTAAAGTTGTATTAAAAATGGGTTGACTGTTTAAATTATAGTGGAAATTTTGTTTTTTTCTTGAGTATGAATAACATTCATATAACTAAGTAAAAATTTCTAATTAAAATTTTATTTTTTAAAATTCTTTTCAGGTTAATTTTTGAGTCATATTCTTAAAGTTAAAAGAATTATGAGCAAACGAAAAACAATTGATGCATTCTTTAAGAAAAAAGATGTTAGCAATTCAAAAATTAGGACACCTGTGGCTGTAGAAACAAATGTTAATACTTCAATGCCTGATGAACACCCCTCCAAATGTTCAAAACTTCAATTTGAAGAGATAGATCGTGATCCAGGATCACGTAAACAAATATGTGAATTTCCTATCAACAAACAAGATGAAATCCGACGAGCTTATCTCATAGAAGGTCCATATCAACCTAAAAATATAGACTATCCATACAATGATATAAAAGTCATTTTGTAGCTCATTGTGAATCCTGTGCGCAGGATATAAAAGCTGTGTTTTTTGGTGATTAGGGTTTTGTCTTGTTGTTGTTTTTGAGAAAGAAAAACACTGTAGCTGCATATTGTAATTTTCTTTGATAATAGTGAAATCCCTGCAACTCTGTGGACGTAGGCAAATTGCCGAACCACGTAAATACTGTCTTGTGCGTGTGATTGTTTTTCTTTTGGCGTTTTGTTTTCTCTATTTTTTTGTTTCTCACAGGTTTGGAATTTCGGTTGAATTCCCAACATGTTCAAGTATATAATGATATATGAAAGTTGATAATTTTGTATCCAATAGACTTAAGAATTATATTTAGTATATCTCTGTTACAACCCGGCCCCCCCAAGTATTTATTCCTGGCTACGCCCCTGTACCTGGTGTAATTCTAAGCAATATTACATCACCTAATAACTTGTTATTCAATTAATATTTTGAAAATCTAACCGTTGTATTACATGTTCTATATGTTCTTAACATACATGCCCATTTTCATATCAGTTGGATATTATTTACCATTTGATCTATAAATTCATTTTTTATGTATTATTTTAAACTACAAAAACTTGAATTTTAACAATTGATTGATGACATGACTATTAATCTTTGATTACCTTGAAATTTTGTAAGTATGGAGAATATACAAAAATAATGTAATCTAATAATGAATTTGTCAATATTCGCATCCAATTAAAAAATATTGAGTGGTGTAACATTGCTTAGAATTACACTAGATGTAACTCCTTAAGAGTTACGCATTTTTTAAGCCGTAGATTTATGAGAGATCCAATGACTAAAAAAAGTCAACTATCATATCATTTAATTTAATTTAAGATAATTTTTTTTTCTCTCTTCTCATTTAATACTACATCTTCAAACGTTTAATAAAGAGAAAGGTATTTAAGATTGTAAGAACTTATAGGCCTCTAGCCATACTATTGTCACACGATGAGGGTAAACATTAGGATGAATTTGAATTACAAACAAATTCTAATTGGATCAAATTTGGATAGTTTCTATCTTATCGTAATCTATACAATCTGATAAAATTTGGTTTATTGTCTTCATCCATTTTTCTCTACTGATGTTTTTTTATCTCTCCTTATTTATGCACTTTCTGGCATCCTTGAACGTAATTGATTTTTTTTTTTTTGGTTGAAAATTTGTTAGGAATTTAGATACAATAGTACTTACTCCTTGGAAATTTTATTTCATTTTTTTTCATTAATTTGCTAAACATAATATCAAGGAGAGAGAAAAAGAGACATAAATCTATGATGAAGTGATATTCAGGGATGATTTGTTGGAGTGCTTATAATACCATTCTCTCTCCTCATTTAGTTGTCTGATGCCATTTGCAGCTCCTACCATGAATATTTTTGCTTGAACATTTTGTAAATCAGGAATAAGGAAAATAATATTCAAGGAGAAAAAAAACTAAGAAAGTAGAAACGTAGGAGAAATTGCAAAGAAAATAGAAAGAAAGACTTAATAAGGAGAGAAAAAAAGAGACATAGGAAATATTTAATGAGGAGAGAGATAATGAGGAGACTATTAATTAGGTAAGTATTTAATATTGTAATGGATAATGGTTTTTGTTTTTATCCGTTGGATCTCTCATAAATCTATGGCTTAAAAAAGGTGTAACTATCGTGGAGTTACACCAGGTGTAATTTGAACCCATCTCATCATCTATATATATATAAAACCGAAGCCTCTGAAACTCCCACATTTTTCCACGTCAGCATAATATTTAAATATTTAAAAAATAAAAATAAAAACACTTTTTTCTCATCAAAACAAAACCCGATACTTTTTTTTTTGGTGTTAAAACCCGATACTTATCTTTAAAATAAACAAAACCGGATAGACACAAACACAAACTCAGCACGCAGGTTTTCTCCTCTCTTCACGCTGCCCCATCATCCCTTTCTCTTTAGCGTAAACGCAGAGCATCCCTCTTCTCTCAGTCTCGCTCTCTCTGTTCGTAGCCTTTGCTGGCTCAAGTCTTGGCCTCTAAAGCTTGGTACGTTTTCGTAATCCTATTTGGTTCTGGAGAACATGTTGATTTCATATAATTTTTTGTTTCTCTCTTTTCATAGTCAAGTCAAGCTATTTTATAGATTAAGAAAATTACAAAAAAGGTTGCTTACAGTTTTGGGTCTTACGGAATTACTAATTTTCTGTTCCAATTTTGTTTTAGGCCCTTTTGTTCTGTTATGGTTTTTCAGCAATTTAATTTTGATTTTTTGTTTGCTCTGTAATGAATATGTGTTGTTCATTCTGTTATGCATGTTTAATTTTTGGTTTTTTTTGGTTTTTTCTGTTATGGTTTTATGGTGAGATTTAAGTTTTGTTGTAATTGGTTTTGTTATGGTTTGATGTGTTGTTGAATCCATAAATCAGACTCATCAGACTTTGGTTCTCTGCCATTTGATTTGCACATGTTAGGTTTGGTTAGAAAATCTGCAATCAACATTCGACAAAAGGGTATTACGTCTGTTTTACTGCTTAGGTATTACATGAAAGGACGAAGCAAATAAAATTAAAAACACTATAACTCGAGAATTGTGTTTGATGAACAAGGGATTGGAGCAAAAAGCAAATAAAGTCTGGGACGACTAGATCACTTCTTTGGGTAATCCAACAAATAAAGGAATTACTATAACCCGAGAATTGTGGAAGGAGACTCCAAGTTTGTATTAAACTATTAATATTGGTATTGGCATCTAAGTGAAGAAAGATAGTTGGGGAATATTGTTAGATGATATTAAGACCTTTATAAGCTTCCTTTGCAAGTCAAATTCTTTTCAAAGCTACCGGCTGAATTCCACGTTGATGATAGAATATTGAAGGGTTGATTTGGAACCATTGTAATGTTTGAACAGTAGATCTGCCAGGCAATACAACCAAAAGAGAATAATCAGCCTAACTTAAGAGTTATCTAATCTAGAAGAAACTTGAAAGTCTCAAAATTTGGAAGCCTTGAACTATTTAGAATTGGTTTTAATTACTGAATTTAAAAAAAAAATTGCATTAAATAAATTATTGACTTTGTGTTTGATTTGGTTTTACAGATTTTTGTAGATTAGCTTTGATTTTGGGAATTTTTTTTTTCCCTATTCAAATCAATGCCATTTTGGGTTCTAAATTTTTTCCCCTATATATCACTTCTTTTTTTTTTTTGGAAAAAGTCACACTCAAAAGCTGTTGATTGGTAAGTGAGCCTGATATTACTAAGAAGAATATCCTCCTAATAGACAGTTTAAACTCTTTATAGCAAGACACCGTTGTTTACTGGTGCACACAAAAGCCACAGCTTCCACCATTGTGGTGGTTTTGGTATGCTTGCTTTTCATTGCAAGATATTTTGGTGTTCCTCAATGATACAAGGTTGTTATTCAGTTCTCTTAATGCTTTTGTCTCTCTTTAACTTCTGTTTACATATGGTATATTTTTTACTGCAGAGAAAATATTGCATGATAGTGGTAATGTTTTTTAGAGACTTTTAATTATTGATTTTGTACTATTCAATGTTGGGCTTTTCTGGGTTTTGCATGTAATGCTATTCTTAAAATTTTAGTTGATCATCTGTTTGAGTGATGAGGGGAAAAATCAAACGTCTTGATTTGAATTATATGGAGTAGCAAGTATGGTTAAGCTATATATAGGTAAATCATTCCAAATTTTTGCAGCATTCCCTGTTATAATGTTTTGAAGATAAAATGTTAAGGATAGTTCTATATATAAATGCAGAGGGTTGTAATTTAGTGCTTGAGTGTTTTAATCACATTTATGATGAGTATTTTTGCTATATGTTATGTATGTTAAGCAAGTTTAGGGGTGATATTGTCAAATTTACATCTTGAGAACTTTGAAATCTTTGTGAACAAGTAATTTTATTGTTCTGCCTCTTATCTATGGTTGTGGCATGTTCTTTTTGATTTTAGGGTAAGGATTCTACAGATTTCTTAGAGCAATGTAGGATTGAGGTTGTCTAATCCTAGCTTTTGAGTAAAATTTGATTGTCAAAATTCCACCATATTTGTCACAAATAAAAAAGATATATGTTGCAACTAACAATGGCAAAATTGCTGATTTATGTGAGATCATTAAAATGTTGAATTTTGGTTAAAAGGTTGATATAAACCTAATTTTTAGCATCTTTCACGATTTTAAGTGAATACATGTAAATTTGTTCAAATGCTAATTTTTATTCCTTACAGGGCTTTGAGGAGTACATAAATTTGATTCTGGATGATGCTGGAAAAGTCAACATCAAGAGGCAGAGCAAAAAACTTTAGGTGGGTTCATTTTCTCATTTTCCTTTTCTTTTATTCTCCAAAATGTGCATACTTTGAATGTGGTACATCTATTTTGTTATGGGTCGATTACATATCAAAAAAAATGTACAAGGTAGATTCTTCTTAAGAGATGCAACACAATAGCCACCTCTCTCTCAATAGTGGAAAGTGATGATTTCAGCAATTGTGTAAATTGGCATTATGGTTCCTTTTCAATCCCATTGAGGTCTAGAATATTTGTTTACTGGCAATGTTAGAATTTAGATACATCTTGGATATCAAGAATGATTAATGTAATTTATGAAAAATATTTGATTGAATGAGTATTGAATTAACTATATTTGTGTAATTAATTGTATTGAATCAGTTATATATTTTCTAAATATGATCTTAAGCTCTTGGTTATCACGATATCTCTAAACATGATCTCAAGCTCTTGGTTATCACGATATTTCATTATATGTGATAGATTTTATTACTTTGTAAGTGATAGGTTTTATTAGTTTGGTATATAATTTATACCATGATATTGATTTTTTTTTTCATATTAGGGAAGTTATCAATAGCTTTCCCGTGCATCGCACGGGTTAGCGACTAGTATATATATATAGAGTTGTGTTCAAGTTTGGTACGAAGGAATCCAACTTGAACCCATCTCATAACTTGACCCCACTTATGTGGTGTTTGGTACGAAGGAATCCACATTACTCCTGGCATCTATATTCTTAAGAATGTGATTCCTTATAATCTGGATGCCTAGGAATGTAGCTATTCCTATGTTTGGTTTCATTGAGAATTTTTTAAGATTCCTAGGAATGTGAGATGATAATATTTGGTATATTCTCAGGAATCTTAAATGAATTATTTATTTTTCCCATTCTATCCTTAGATTTGAATATGAACTACCAAGTACTTTAAAAAAAAAAAATCTTCCTCTAAATAAATAATGAAAAACAAAATATAAACTATTAATAATTTGTTGAGCAACACACACACAACAGTAAAAGTGAATACCTGGCAATAATGGAGGGTCCTCTTTAAGCTTTTTTTTTTTTTTTTTTTTTTTCTTCACACGTGAAACCTAAATAGAACTTTGTTAAAGAATATATCAACAGAGTTGTCTATCCTGTTTATGTTATTTTGGTGGGAAAAGATATTGATGATTTGTTTTATATTTTATCTTAATTGCTTAAATGATAAGGAAAAAGGGTTAAAATTGTCAATTTATAAAAAATATAATTTCTTTTAAGTTTGGAAATTTGGATACCCACCTGTTTTAAAAAGGAATCCACATTCCTACTGAGATGGGTTTAAATGGGGAATCCAAATTCCCTTGACATCCGATTCCCTAACGTGATTTGCAACCAAATATGGGAATCTATAAATAATCCTGGAAATCCTAAAACATTACCTTGTACCAAACGCCACATTAGTGCAACTTGAAGTAATATTACATCACCCAATATTTTTTAATTAGATGTGAATTTTGATAAATCCACCACTGGATTACATTATCTTTGTATATTCTCCATGCTTACAAAATTTAAAGATGATTAAAAATCAATAGCCATCTCATCAATCAATTGTTTAAATTTAAGTTTTTGTAGTTTAAAATAATGCATAAAAGATAAGTTTATGGATCGAATGGTAAATTACATCCGGTTGACATGGAAATTGGCATGCATGTTAAGAATATATAGAATATGTAATTCAACGGTTGGATTTTCAAAATATGAATTCAATAACAAGTTATTAGGTGGTGTAACATTGCTTAAAGTTACACCACTCAATATTTTTTAATTGGATGCGAATATTGACAAATCCACCGTTAGATTACATTATTTTTGTAAATTCTTTATACTTGCAAAATTTCAAGGTGATCAAAAATTATTATCCATGTCATCAATCAATTGTTAAAATTCAAATTTTTGTAGTTTAAAATAATGCATAAAATATGAGTTTATGGATCAAATGGTAAATAGCATCCGATTGATATGAAAATTGGCATGCATGTTAAGAACATATAAAACATGTAATTCAACGGTTGAATTTTCAAAATATTAATTCAATAACAAGTTATTGGGTGGTGTAACATTGCTTAGAGTTACACCAGGTGTAACTTGAACCCAACTCTATATATATATATAAAGAAAAGTAGTATCCTAACTTTTAGAAAAATTAATATGGTAAATGACACTTGAAATATTTAGATTTGCAACACATTTTTCAAGTGTATTAAAGCTCCGTTTGGATAGCGGCTGGCGGCTGGCGTCTAGCATCCAGCGTTTTTGCCTTTTTTTTTTTTTTTTTTTTTGACCAACGCCTTTTGTACTGTTCATGTGACATGAATAATGCATTAAGGTAAAGTTACAGTGTTTTCAGCAACGAATAGTAACCCATAAATTATTTTTTTATTATTTTCAGCAAAAAGTTTTCAGTTTTCAGCAAAATAAGCGGTATCCAAACACACACTAAGCTTAAGAATACCAAAACAGCACCAAATCACCCATAATAAATAACTGTCTTTGATATCAACTTTTGGTTTTAGTTAATTTATTTATTTATAAATCCTTTTATCTTCAAAATTCTAAGTAAGACTGTTTCCAAACATACACTTAATCTATCTATGCTTGTTGTCATAACAATTAAAGTTTAAGAATGATGTTAGGAGTACTAAAAATTTTATTATATAGACCTTATAAACTAATATATCAACTTTTAATTACAAGATAAAGGGAAAAATACTAAAGGTACTGCCTATTTTACCATAAATAAAAGGATCGCAACTAACATGCCAACTTAGGTGATTGCTGTTTGTGGGGCTAGAAAATTTATGACCCGGCCCACTTTCCATCTGGACCCAGGGCCCGTGCCGATAAAAGCAGTTGCCGAGGACAAGTGGTGAAAGATTAAACAGCCTAGAGATGCAGCCGAGGATGACCCTGTCCTCGGCATCCCAAGACTTCAAAGGGAAGAGCGACATGTCATCAAAGGCAGCCTCCAAAGCACCCCCAGAGGAAGAGGCGAGTCGAATGGGACTCACGTGGGGGTACGGAGTGGGAGTGGTTCAAGGAGAGGATGTCACCTCCGCATTGAATGTGCCCACAAACGTCCTGTCCATATTGATGAGAAAAGACTCATGAACAGTGTGACTTCGGTTATTGCAACTAACAGAAAGTAGAGGGAGGTGGCTGATGGGACAGACACTCGAACAGGTTCCTGCCTGATTAACAGGTGGAGGGTCAGGATCAACCAAGAAGGGTTATATAATGTAACAGCTTATGCGCCAAAGAGGGGGGGGGGGGGGGGACAAACAGTCTCCCAGTCCCTGGAGCCTTAAACAAGGGAGAGTTATAAGAATACCAATCCCCTCGGACAAGGTCGAAGGATCGGAGCCGCTCAGGCCGTGCCGAAGGAAAGGTCTTATTAGATACGCTACTACCATGAACACCATGACTAACCACCGTCCAGTGACCAAGGCTTAGCCTTTCAACTCACGCTCTATAAATTTTATTGCAAGGACCTTTAACGTGCGAAACCCATATCAGTTGGGGTCGTTACAATTTGAGTCCTTACAATGTTATATCAATAATATAATAAATAAAATTTTTAATTCTTTTTATATATTAAAATTTTGTGTATAAAAGTCGACACATCAATTTAAAACTTATGTAGTAAAGTTTGTAATACCCGTATCATCATCAAAAAATAATTAAAACAATTTATTTCTTATGTTATTAATATGGAACTAATTGCAAGAGCTTATGTTTCCAATGAGAACATATAGGATTCAAATCCTCCACCCCTAACCACTGAATTTAAAAAAAAAAGCGGCACAATTTGATTTCAAAATTTTTGGGGCTAGGGTTGGGTTACTAATTAAGGTTGGGATATTGTTGTTGTAGGGGCGGCTTTTTTGGGGCCCAGGCCCAACAAGTGAGTGGTTCTGGCCCAAAAGCCCTTAGACAATGAATTTGTAGAGAGCGGGTTACAGAACTAGGGCTGGACGAAGTGAATTGTTAGTTAGTTGTATGCCATGCAACGATCTGAACGTGAAAATATTCCACTTAAGTTTACGGGATACCGGTCCGAGGAGACAAATAAGTGCACCTCTTGCTCTTGCTCTAGTTAAAGACTACAGAATTCTTCAACCTCTCTCTATTTTTCTCTCAATCTCCCGATCCCTTCTTCATGGGGATTTCCTTTTCTTATATAGCCTCCTTAAATTGATCAGGACCTTACACTTGTTAACCATCAGGACCTTCACTTGAGTGCCTGTCCCATCGAACATCCACCTTATCTTTCTGTGAGTTGCACTGGCCAATGTAACACTGTCCGCTTGTCTTCTCCACATTAATGCGGCTGAAAAAGTAGCTTCCTTGCATTTAATGCGACAGTTGTGGCCTCTCCCTGGACGTCTTACACTTTCCGCTTTCCTGCTGTGTGAGACTCATCCTACTACCCACATTCATCTGGGATGATTCTTCACTATGGAGGGGGCGCATATTGGGCCCATATTTGTGTGTCCGAGGAGACATTCCTCCTCGGACGTCTTTTAAAATAAACTGGGCTCAACAGGATTGGGCCAGAAGTCTTTTGGTCCCCCTTTTCCCTTTGGGACATGGTTGGGCTCCGTGCTGGGCCCAAGGCCCACTGTTGACTTTGAGAATTTTACCCCTACAATAGCCCCTCAAAATCCCGGCTCCTTCTTTCTTGTCCGAGGAGGAAAGGCGGGATTTTGACATTCATAGGATTATTTATTGTGGATTCCTGCTTCACCCGTGCAGAGGTATGCTTCTCACGTGCCTCATTAATGATAGAGGTGTTTAATGACCCATGAGGCGCTAATTATTGCTTTTAGCGGTTTTACATCTTTTCAATCCGACGGTTGGATGCTAGATCAACGGTTGGGACTATTTTCGTTTCTCTAGGCGAGGGTATGTCTGTCCAGCTTCTCCCGGATATATATAAGATTTTTCAAAGGCGTTTCCTTTTCATTTTTTGGACAAGCACTCAGAGCACTCCAGTACTTTCCCCTTCAGAGCGTTCAAGCCTTCGCAGTCGTCCCCTTGAAGATTTCCTGCAAGTTCCTTACCCGTAAGTGCACATTCCTTTTCCGTTGCTCTTTCCGGCGTTATTCCTTAAGTAAATCGTCTTTGCGTCACCTAGGATTAGGGGGATGGGTAAGCTTGAGAAAATGGTAGATTCTCCGGCCGGTATAGAAGGCTTTAGGGCTAAGTACCGTATTCCACCGGAGGTAGGTCTAGAGTATTGTTCTCTGGAGGAAGTCTTAATCAAGAGAAAAACGGGGCAGGTAGCCATTCCGGTGATAGCCTTTGTGGAAGGAGGAATGACCATCCCTATGGGGAGGATAACTAGGGATTATTTACGTGGTCATAGGTTGGCCCCTCACCAATGCGTCGCGAATATGTTCCGGATTCTGGGGTGCGTAGACGTCTTGAACAATCAGATGAACCTCGGCCTTTCATGGCATGACGTGGTTCATCTGTACGAATTGCACAGCCTCGACGACTCATATTACTTGAAGTCCAGGTCCGATGAGGTGAGGTTGATATCTTGCCTTCCCAAGTCTAACAAAGGCTTGAAGGACGACCTTTTGATCGTCTCCGGACAATGGCACGACGGTATTCACTGCTCGGTCAGGGCAGGAAAACCTGGTGGGGCACCATAGAGTTAGATCCCTTGGAAGGGATCTTAGTTTTGATCTTTCTTTTTCTTTGTTTCAATTTTGACTTCGCTCGTTTGCCTCCTCGGACTAACATAACCCTTTCTTTGGGTTTTGCAGATAAGGCGCATACGACTCCTCGGCTAAGTTTGGTCAACATCCAAGCACTCAATTTCCTTCTAAGGTCTGAGATTTACGTGAGTATGGACGGGCAATTGCGGGCTGCACCTCTGATTTTGGAATACGAGCCCCTTACTCGTGCTTTAGTGGAGGTCGGTCAAGCAATCAGGGCTGGCAGTCCGCGATTAGCACGAATCGACGTTTTCGTACCAGGTTTTCTCACTTCGAGGGATTTACCTCCCGTCTAGCTACCTGCTCAGCGTACCTTTCCCGCAGTAGTTGCCCCAGTGGAAGAAGCCGGTTCCTCGCACTCGTCTTTGGAAGATCAGATAGACCAGTTCCATTTCGCCGAGGAGGGAGAAGTGTCGGCCAGGATAGTAGAGCTCTCGGATTCTGATTCAGATTTAGACCGCGCCTCGGCAGCCCCTGATCTTGGTTTAGTAATCACACAAATTGATACTAGACAAGAGCTTGAAGAAGAGGGAATGGATCTGAAACAAAGGTCTGGTCTCAGGGGCCTCCTTTCCAACAGGAACAAAGGGCAATCCTCCAAGGATGTCCCGAAGGAACAGCCGACCTCCAAGGCTCCTCCTCCTCTTCCTCCCATATTGGATGCGGTACCTCAACCTATGCCCAATTTGAGGCGAAAAAGGCCTGTGGAGGAATTGGAGGAGGGCGAGGTTGGCCAAGAAAAAGCCAAACCTCAGAAGAAGGGCAAAGAGACCAAAGAGCCTAAAGAGAAGAGGACCAGGTCCATTGATAGCCGAGACGAGGCGGCTATTCGGAGGGAACAGCGAATATGGTCGCCACGGCTCGAACTGGACGGCGCCCCGATTTCCTGGGATGCGACCCTGTGGGAATCCCAGCGAGGGTAGGCGACATTCTTGGCTGAGGCCCTACAGCAGCCTCTTCTTCTGCCTCGCGATATGAAGGGGCTCCGGGAAACTCGGCAACCAGACCTCTTCATGTCGCTGAAGAGGAACATGGCTATGGTAAGTGAAAACTTCTACTATCTCGTTCTCTTGTTACGCACTTATTTATTCATCATTCTCTTTCAATTAGGCCTTTACTTTTCTGGTGCAGGTCACTCAGCAAATCTTTGTTGCTGAAGAATGGGCCAAAAAGGCACGTGAGGACCTTCACAGTGAGGCTCAGTCCCGCTCTGCTGCCGAGAGGACTGCTGGCGACCTCAGGCAGGAAAATGATCGCCTGAGCAATGAAGTAAAGGAGGCTAAGAAGGGCCGTGCAAGCGCGGAAGCCGGCCTTAAAAATGCCATTAAGCAGGCTGAGGATCTGCGCCAACAGCTCCGCCAGTCCGAGGCAAATCTCGTGACAGAGAAGCAGGTGGTTTCTGATCTTCAGGCCGAACTTACAAAGGTCAGGGGGGAGGCCCGTCTGGCCAGGGAAGCGGCCGAGAAAGCAGTGGCAGCCTCTTATGATCACGGAGTCAAGGACACTGAGGTCAGGCTGACCGAGGAGGTGGCCGCTGTATGCAGGGAATACATCACCCTGTCTTGGGGTGTAGCCTTGGATCGGGCAGCAGTCCCAGCGGATTCTGATCTCAGGAAAGCTGAGCATATCTTCTTTCCGGAGGACATTCGTGAGATTCCCGACATGGTTGCCCCTGAAGAGCCTCTCCCAACGAAGGCCCTGGCCTCGGACCCCCCTGTGCTTGAAGCCGAGGACGCGTAGCTGGCCGTGAAGGACAAGTTGCCCGAGGACAGTCTTTCAATCAGGGAGGTAGTTGCACAGGCTAAGGAGGCTGTTCCGGGAACCCAGGTAGCAAACGATCAACCCAGGCTTACTCAGAGTTCAGACTTAGGAAAGTAGTGTAGGGTTTTGTTTGTTTTGCCCTTCATATTATGTTTTGTTAGTGTTTGTAGAAGGACCGCTTTTGGATTTTAATGAGAAGAGTCGTTTTCCTTTAAATCTTGTTGTTTTACTTTCTCTTCTATTTTCATTATGAATGAATGTTTATTTTGTCATTAACTGTTGAAAACCAAGCATAAGTGAATGAATATGTGGAAAAAATGATAGTCGATAATTTAGACAAAATGGCTGCGAGGTTAATTTCCCCCAAGTCTGAGGTCCGAGGAGCCGGGCAGGACTTGGGTTCTGTTTAACACGTAGTGAAAATTACTGCGAGGTTAATTTCCCCCAAGACTGTGGTCCGAGGAGCCGGGCAGGACTTGGGTTCTGTTTAACACTTAGTGAAAATTGCTGCGAGGTTAATTTCCCCCAAGTCTATGGTCCGAGGAGCCAGGCAGGACTTGGGTTCTGTTTAACACGTAGTGAAAATAGTTGCGAGGTTAATTTCCCCCAAGTCTGTGGTCCGAGGAGCCAGGCAGGACTTGGGTTCTGTTTAACACGTAGTGAAAATTGCTACGAGGTTAATTTCCCCTAAGTCTGTGGTTCGAGGAGCCAGGCAGGACTTGGGTTCTCTTTAACACGTAGTGAAAATAGTTGCGAGGTTAATTTCCCCCAAGTCTGTGGTTCGAGGAGTCAGGCAGGACTTGGGTTCTGTTTAACACGTAGTGAAAATTGCTACAAGGTTAATTTTCCCCAAGTCTGTGGTCCGAGGAGCCAGGCAGGACTTGGGTTCTGTTTAACACTTAGTGAAAATTGCTGCGAGGTTAATTTCCCCCAAGTCTGTGGTCTGAGGAGCCAGGCAGGACTTGGGTTCTGTTTAACATGTAGTGAAAATAGTTGCGAGGTTAATTTCCCCCAAGTCTGTGGTCCGAGGAGCTAGGCAGGACTTGGGTTCTGTTTAACACTTAGTCCAAGTAGCTGTACAGTAATATGGCGTTATGAATGATGTCTTTCATTAATAACAGTACCTTTTCAGGTTATTTACATTCCAAGGGCGTGGCACTACATGTTCATCCAAATCTTCCAAAAAGTAGGCTCCTATGCCGGCTACGGAATTGATACGGTATGGGCCTTCCCAGTTTGGCCCGAGTTTTCCCCATGCAGGGTTCCTCGCGGTGCCCAGGACCTTCCTCAGTACTAGATCCCCGGGCGCCAATGGCCTTGACTTCACCTTGGCGTCGTAACCCTATTTGAGCTTTTGCTGATAGTATGCTAGGTGGACCATTGCACTTTCCCTTTTTTCTTCGAGGAGGTCCAAGCTTCTTTCCAGAAGCTTGTTATTAGCAATGAGGTTGAAGGCAGTAGTCCTCTGTGTTGGGAAGTTTATCTCCAGTGGGATGACAGCCTTGGCTCCGTACGTCATTGAAAAGGGGGTTTCTCCCGTGGACCTGCGAGGCGTGGTGCAGTATGTCCACAAGACGTGGGCTAACTCTTCAACCCACCTCCCTTTCACATCGTCCAACCTCTTTTTCAGCCCATTCACTATGGTTTTATTGATGGCTTCCGCCTGTCCATTACCCTGTGGGTAGGCCGGTGTGGAGTATCGATTGATAATTCCCAGCTCATTACAGTATTTTCTGAAGGCTTTGCTGTCAAACTGGAGGCCGTTGTCCGAGATCAGGGTGTGCGGGGTCCCGAACCTAGTGATAATATTCTTCCAAACAAACTTCTTGACATCGACGTCCCTAATGTTTGCAAGTGCCTCAGCTTCGACCCACTTTGTGAAGTAATCGATGCCGACGAGAAGAAATTTCTTGTTCCCCGCCGCTTTGGGAAATGGTCCTAGTATGTCTAGGCCCCATTGTGCGAATGGCCAAAGGCTGGATAGCGGGTTAAGTTCTCCGCCTGGCTAGTGTATGTTCGGGGCGAACCTTTGGCATTGGTCGCACTTCTTCACATATTCCAGTGCCTCTTTATGCATGTTCGGCCACCAGTAACCCAGCGTTATGGCCCTGTGGGACAGGGACCTACCCCCCGTATGACTTCCGCAAATTCCTTCATGTAACTCCTCTAGGATGAGTTCAGTAGCCTCTGGGTGTACACACAGCAGGTATGGCCCCAAGAATGAGCGTCGGTAAAGTTTGGAGTCCTCGGACAGCCAGAATCGAGAAGCTTTCCTCCTGACTTTGTCGGCCTCAACCTTATCATCTGGCAAGGTGTCGTGCTTTAAGAACAGCACCAGAGGGTCCATCCAGCTAGGTCCTGCCCTGACGTTGTGTACCCGAATTCCGTTGGCCTTCTCTGTTGTTGGGCGGTAAAGATCTTCAACTAAAATGACCCGCGGAAGGGGCTGGGCCGAGGAGGTGGCCAGCGTTACGAGAGAGTCAGCATGGGTGTTCCCACTCCTAGGTACATGCGTTAAACGGAAGGGATGGAAATGGGTCTGCAGATGCCTAGCCCGGGCCAGGTACTCTTGCATTCTTTCATCCTTCGCCTCCAACTCCCCGTTTACTTGTCCCACGATGAGTCTCGAATCCGAGAATATGTTTACGAATTTTCCACCCAATTTCCGGACCATCGACATTCCCTTCAATAGCGCCTCATACTCGGCTTCGTTATTCGTGGCTGAGAACCCGAGCCTCAACGTTTTTTCTATGGTTATCCCTTCGGGAGAGACTAGAACGAGCCCCACCCCTGAGCCCCTTTGGTTTGCTGCACCATTGATGTGTGCTTTCCACCAATTGTGATCATGTTGAGAGACTGTGCTGATCAGTTTCTCACCAGCACTTGGTGATCCCGATACTTCCATTCCTTCTAGGGTGGGCTCCGCAAATTCAGCTACTAGATCGGCGAGGACCTGACCTTTTACGGCGGTGCGGGGCATGTATCTAATGTCAAAGGCACCTAGGATCGTTCCCCATTTTGCAATTCTACCTGTGTAGTCGGCGCTGCGGAGGACGGATTTCAACGGAAGTTGAGTTAGCACAACTACTGTATGCGCCTGAAAATAGTGGGGGAGCTTCCGCATGGCTTGTACGACGGCCAAGATAGCTTTTTCGAGGGGGAGATACCGGGTCTCCGCCTCCTGCAGCGATTTGCTCACGTAATAGACGGGTCGCTGCGTGCCGTTGTCTTCTCGGATTAGCACTAAGCTCACCGCATGAGAGGCTACCGCGATATAGGCGAACAACACCTCGTCGGCATCGGGACTGGACATAATCGGTGGTCGGGCGAGGTATCCCTTGAGCTGTTGGAAAGCTAAAGCACACTCCTCAGTCCACTCGAAGCCCTTCCACTTGTGCAATAGGAGGAAGAAAGGCCTGCATCTGTCCGCTGAGCGGGAGATGAAACGGTTTAAAGCAGCTATCATGCCGGTGAGCTTTTGGACCCCTTTGGGATTCCGAGGAGGCTGCAGGCTATGAATGGCTCTTATCTGGTCAGGGTTAACTTCTATTCCTCTGTGGGTCACCATATAGCCTAAGAATTTTCCTGATCCCACCCCAAATGAACATTTGGATGCGTTCAGTCGTAGCTTGTACTTTCTCAGAATTTGAAAGACTTCGCCGAGGTCTCTGATGTGGTCGGACACCAATTTTCTTTTTACCACCATGTCATCTATATACACCTCAACGCTCTTACCCATCTGCTGTTCAAACATCCTAGTCATCATTCTTTGATAGGTCGACCCGGCATTCTTCAAGCCGAAGGGCATCACCTTATAATGATAGTTTCCCACTGGGGTGACAAAATCAATTTTTTCTTGGTCTTCGGCAGCCAGGGATATCTGATGGTAGCCCTGGAAGGCGTCCAAGAAACTCATTCAGGGGTGTCTGACAGTCGCATCTACCAATCGGTCTATCCGTGGCATTGGGAAAGGATCCTTCGGGCAGGCCTTGTTTAAGTCGGTGAAGTCTACGTAAACCCGCCATTTCCCGCTCTTCTTCTTTACCACGACTGTGTTGGCTAACCATTCGGGGTAGAATACTTCTTTGATAGCCCCAGCTTTCTTTAATTTTGCGACCTCTTCTCTCACAGCATCTGCATGTTCTTTTGACAGTCGCCGAGGAGGTTGCTTCTTAGGCGTTATAGCCGGGTTAACATTAAGGTGATGGCATATGAGATCTGAGTCAACCCCGGGGGCCTCATAGGGATCCCAGGCGAATACGTCCACATTCCGTCGGAGAAAATCAATTAGTGTTGACTTCTCCTGTGGTGGCAATTCTGAGCCGATCTGAAAAAACCTCTCAGGGTCTGATCCGACGAGTACCTTCTCCAGCTCCTCACAGCTCACCTCCGTGGCTGGTCCTCCACCACCCGCAATTGGGACCGGGATCATTGATTGCTATAAGCCGTTCTCGACTGAAGTGGAAGGTTCACTATTTGGTCGTCGTGAGATTGCCGACACCATGCATTGCCTGGCCATTCCTTGGTTCCCTATTATTTCTTTGACTTGACCTCCTGACGGATACTTCACTTTTTGGTGCAAGGTTGATAGCACGGCCCCTAGTGCATGAAGCCACGGTCGGGCCACGATAGCTGTATAGGGGGAGTACGCGTCTACGACAATGAAGTTCACCTCTACCACGTCGGAGTCTGTTTGCACAGGCAGCGTAATCATGCCTTTCGGGGTGACGATTTTTCCTTCAATGCTGACCAGAGGGGAATCGTATGGCGACAGGTCTTTTGGCTTCAAGTTCAAACCCTTATACAAATCAGGGTACATTACCTCCACGGCGCTGCCTTGATCAACTAACACCCTTTTCACGTCATAACCTCCAATTCTGAGCGTGACGACTAGGGCATCATCGTGGGGTTGAAGGGTTCCTTGTTTGTCCTCCTCCGAGAACCCGATTAAGGGCGTGGCACTCACTCTGGCTCTCTTGGATTCCCTGTCGTCCAGCTCAGTCGGGAGCCTGCCCACTGACATTACTCTGAAAGGGCTGGAACCGGTCCTTCCAGGTGCGGCAAGAATAACATTTATTGTGCCAATGGGTGGCCTCAGTGTGCTTTGTCTGGTTTCGATATTTGACTATTCTTGCCATCCGTCAGGGCGATGCAACAGATGCCTCAGCTTCCCCTCTCGGACAAGCCGATCCAAATGGTTTTTCAGACTCTTGCAATCATCGGTGGTGTGACCTGGCTCCTGGTGGTACGCGCAGTACAGATTCTGATTACGTTTTGAGGGGTTGCCTGCCATCCTGTTCGGCCACTGAAAGAAAGGTTCGCATTTCACCCTCTCTAGGATCTTGTGTAATGGTTCTCGGAACACAACATGGACTGCCTAAGCCCCAGTAGATCCGGACTGTTCCGCGTAGTCCCTTCTCGGCCTGTTACTGCTGTTAAAGCGGTCCGACCTGAAGTCCCTCCTCTCCTGAGGGATAACCTTCGCTTTACCCTTCCTCATCTGCTGGTCTTCCTCGACCCTTTTGTACTTGTCAATTCTGTCCATGAGTTGGCGCACGCTGGTGACTGGCTTCCCAGTGAGGGACTTTCTTAAGCCATGCTCCGTCGGCAGGCCCCTTTTGAACATACTAATGGCGACGTCATCGTAATTTCCTTCTATCTCATTATACATCTTCCAGTACCTGTCTAAGTAGGCCTTCAACGTCTCTCCTTCCCGCATGAACAAGGATAGGAGGGAATCGAGGGGTCGAGGGACTCTACTGCTGGTGATGAAGCGGGAACCAAAAGCTTGTGTCAGCTGTTTAAAGGAATCTATGGAATTCGGTTGGAGGGCATCAAACCATCTCA
Source organism: Quercus tomentella (assembly GCA_028535165.1). Taxonomy (NCBI): domain Eukaryota; kingdom Viridiplantae; phylum Streptophyta; class Magnoliopsida; order Fagales; family Fagaceae; genus Quercus; species Quercus tomentella. Next base: position 32,242,515 of record JAPQVY010000155.1, read on the forward strand.
TCGCCATAGGTCCCAAGCTGGACGGAAACACCTTACACATTAACGCCTCATCCCTGGAGTGGACGGCCATCCTCTGATTAAATTGGCTTACATGCTCTACCGGGTCAGTCCGACCATTGTAGATGGCAAACGTTGGCTGATGGAACTTTCGAGGAAGCACTGCCCTCTCTATTCTACGCGTGAACGGCGACTGGGAGATGCGATCTAGGGCCTTGCTCATGGCATCGTTGGCCAGGCCTTGGTAAGATGGGCTTTTATGGCCGCGTTTGCGAGGCCGCTCTTCCTCATAGGAAAAAGTCTCGCTCGGAGGGGTTCTTGATCTTTGCCTGTATTCGTTATTCTCATCACTGCTAGTGTCCGAGCCGGGTGATGGACGTTTTCGCTGCGCTCTGAGCAGCTTCTTCTTCAAATCATCGATCTCTTGCTGTAGAGCCTTTCGATCGTTTTGCTTATGGGATGCATGACCTTTCCCTTTTGAGCGGCTTTTACTCGTGTGAGAGGTGTTCACACTGCCCTCTCGTTGCTTATCTTGGTCCTTCTCTCGTTCGAGGTTCAAAAAATTGTCCTGCCGTTGGGAATCTGCACGTCCAGTTTGGCGCGGACCTGATCCTTCCATTTCTTACAGATTCACTTATCGAGACACAAGTTTTTCCCCACAGACGGCGCCAATTGTAGGGGCGGCTTTTTTGGGGCCCAGGCCCAACAAGTGAGTGGTTCTGGCCCAAAAGCCCCTAGACAATGAATTTGTAGAGAGCGGGTTACAGAACTAGGGCTGGACGAAGTGAATTGTTAGTTAGTTGTATGCCATGCAACGATCTGAACGTGAGAATATTCCATTTAAGTTTACAGGATACCGGTCCGAGGAGACGAATAAGTGCACCTCTTGCTCTTGCTCTGGTTAAAGACTACAGAATTCTTCAACCTCTCTCTATTTTTCTCTCAATCTCCCGATCCCTTCTTCATGGGGATTTCCTTTTCTTATATAGCCTCCTTAAATTGATCAGGACCTTACACTTGTTAACCATCAGGACCTTCACTTGAGTGTCTGTCCTATCGGACATCCACCTTATCTTTTTGTGAGTTGCACTGGCCAATGTAACACTATCCGCCTGTCTTCTTCACATTAATGCGGCTGAAAAAGTAGCTTCCTTGCATTTAATGCGGCAATTGTGGCCTCTCCCTGGACGTCTTACACTTTCCGCTTTCCTGCTGTGTGAGACTCATCCTACTACCCACATTCGTCTGGGATGATTCTTCATTATGGAGGGGGCGCATATTGGGCCCATATTTGTGTGTCCGAGGAGACATTCCTCCTCGGACGTCTTTTAAAATAAACTGGGCTCAACAGGATTGGGCCAGAAGTCTTTTGGTCCCCCTTTTCCCTTTGGGACATGGTTGGGCTCCGTGCTGAGCCCAAGGCCCACTGTTGACTTTGAGAATTTTACCCCTACAGTTGTTATTATATTGTATTATTGATACGACTCCAATCATATTAATTAATTTTCATATTAGTTTGGAAGTTGTTAGTAAAATTGATAATACTTTTAATATTTTTTTTAGGACAAGTATAAGTTTTTGTTTTTGTTTTAATGGTAGGTAGCTGAACGCCTTAACGTGAAAACTACTCCCACCTTTGTATGTGTTATGCTTGAGACAGATCATAGCTATCTTATTTTTTAATCAAAGTTTGAGAGTTATTTTTTAGCATACAAAAAACACTTGCTTTTTGGTCAACAACATTAACAAATGAAAACAATAATATATAGAAGACCGTCTATGGCCGGCAACTTTTTTTAATGTTATTTTGAAATAATATCTTGAAATTGACCCATATCAAAACTCAAAAGTAATTTCGAATTAAACAAAAGAAACCGACTTGAAAGTATAACATTTAATTTAAGAATGAATTCTTGATTTATTTTTGAAAACGATTAGTCATGATATGTGCCGTTTTGTTTTCGCTACTACATGGGCCCTTGCCCCTTTGGTTTTGTGTTATGGGTGTTCTTACTTCTTAGCTAACATGCAATCAATAAAAATATACACCCTATTAAATTTTAAATGTTCAACACGAAATAGACGCATAAGCATAACATATTTTTATAAACGTGAGTACGTAACACATCTACTCTAGTGCACAGCCTGATCCTTAATTAATTTCTTTACCTACCATGAATAGGAAATATTAATTAATTTCCAAATGAGGCTATATACTTTAATTAACCTCTTACAACCTAGTGAGACAGGTTCCTCTTAATTTGTTGATGTTATGGGCTTTTGATCTTTGCAAAGAATATTAGAATCAGAAAGCTAGAATTACAGGGAGACTATGTTAACATATCATATATAGGTGCTTTGAAAAGAAAAAACCAAAAAAGAGAATAAACGTTTTTGGTTGGTAAGAGTTGGAGGGCAACAAGGTGGTTCACTACTTAATTAGACAGGCCAAAATGGGCAAATGTCCCTTTCACACACAAAATCCAGCATTTTGCCTCCTTTCCCAAACTAATTAGAGAAATGTCCCTGTTTTGAAACTCAATTTTCTAAAAATCGAGTTTTAAATGTATAACTCGATTTTTGGAACATCGAGTTATAGCGAATGTGGACTTAGAAATTTTTTTTTTTGGAACTCGAGTACTTCACATGGAACTCGAGTTCCGGAATATTTTTTTTTTTTTTTTTTTAATTTTCAGTTTGTTATAACTCAATTGTCCAAAAATCGAGTTTTAAATTGAAACTCGATTTTTAGAAAATCGAGTTTTAAAACAAGGGCATTTCCCTAATTAGTTTGGGGAAGGGGGCAAAATGTTGGATTTTTTTTTAAAAAAAGGGTAAAAGCCCATTTTCTCCTAATTAGACATGAAACTTTTGTGTTTGGTTGAAGGACTGTCTGGATTTCGTTCATAGATTTATTGATGAGTATATATGTAAGATTTCAACCACGAATTAAATAGCTTTATCGTTTTCTTATTAACAAAAAAGTTGGCCATTTAAGGTTTTAATCTAAGGTAAGACTTATTGATTAATATATTCTAAACCATTGAGTGATGAGCTCATCCAGCACAAAAAAAAAAAACACCTATTATATTATATATGGAAAGCTCTTGGTATCTTGCCAAGTCACAGAGTGCTTATATTATTTTCAATGGCCCAATATGAACACTTCAAGAACATAGATCCACCTTTCTTTAGTTCAAGAATCCATAAGTCTAAACTCTAAAGCCACGCCTACAGTAAGGACCAAAAAATCTAGCGGTCCAAGTTTACTTAGAATAGTGGGTTGTATAGTTCAACCTTGATACAAATCAATAAAATTTGTAAGAGAGGGAAACAAACAGCAAGACAGGGCTCTGCTTGAGGATGAAAATAAGGAAGAAAGGGCCAAAATTATAGAATAGATGAGCAAATGTCTCCCTACAAGCCTGCCCGAAAAGGCCAATATTATATAGAAAACTACACTGTTCACTATCTTCTCTCAATGTTCTTCTTGTTTCTTTTCTCTTTCTTCTTGATACTTGTGTCTGACCCCCTTTTCTATGAAAACCATCTTTTTCTTATATACTCCCTCTTCCTTTGCATCCTGACCTTCCATCTTTACCTCCCCCATTTCTCTTTATGACACTTGTCCCTTTAAAAATCTGAAGAAGGTGGTAGATGGAGTTTGCTTAGCTGTGAATTAGACTGTTCAGGTCACTTCCTCATCAATGCTGCTGATAAAGCTGTTGCCCACCATTTAATACGGAGGCAACATGCTACTTCTCTCTAGAAACTTCCCTTACACTCATGATTCTCTTACCTCAGCTAGTCCTTCCCACCTGGAGCTCTTGAAAGCCTTTTGCCTCTTTATCTCTCCTTCTCGGGTGAACTCCCTCCTCGGGCGTATGATGCCCCATTGCCAACACTACAGCCCAACAATTCCTTCTTCGGTCCTCGGGCCCCCACACCTACCATTAAGGCCACTAAGATAATTGCAGGGTTGACTCAAGTCTACCATTAACGTAGATAAGTTAGTGGTAGGACAAATTTTGAGTCTAAGACAAAAATTTAAAGAAGTAGAAAGTAAAAAATTACTAGTTTTTTTCCAATATTCCAACAATGAGCACATTATTACCTGCCTTTGAAGCAAAATATGGGCACGTTGTTATGAAGATTTTTCATATGCCTAGAATATTTTAAATATAAAATAAAAATTTGAAAAATTTGTAAATTTTAAATAATGTCATTTCTATTAAATACCTCAATTCAGTTTCAAACATATTCATTTCAAACATTGCTCAAATTTTCAAACTATGATAATAAGGCCCAATCTAAGGCTACCTCAATATATTTTTGGGATAATGTGAGAATTTATAGTGGGCATTCTCTTATTTTTAAATATTAATTTAATATTTTTTTTATTTAAATTTTTTTTCTTGGCTTTTGAGATTTAAGATTACTACTAATTATGTTTTTATAATCAAGTTCCACTAAAATTTTCTTTTCAAGTGGTAATATTGTTAATATGCTTAATCTTTCTTGTGACATAGTCAATCTTAAATATGATTTGATCAATTTTAATTTTTAATAATTTCTTTCTGTAGACGCAAATGTAGAAAATATTATTAGTTAATATTTTATAAGCAATACATGAATAATCTAGCATTTATATATATATATATATACAGACACACATAATTTACATTAATTGAACTATTTTCAACTATTTATATAAAACGAATTTTATAACTTTTATTTTAAAAATAAATCTAAACAATCAATATGAAAATAAATATTGTGTTTGAGATGGTTATTATTTCTTTTGACAATGTTGGACTCTAGGTATTGAACAATAGTTTTCAATAATAAATTTGTTTGGAAAACTATTAATTTTAATTTTGATAGAGAGAGAAATGAGTACAAAGTTTAGTTAAAAAATTGGTTGTAACCTAAGAATACAACCTTACTCAATAGACTTTTATTGGAGGTGAATTTTGATGAATCCACCATTGGATTACATTTTCTTCTTATATCCTCAATGCTTGCAAAATTTCTAGAAAATTAAAAATCAATAACTATGTCATCAATAAATTATTTAAATTGCAAGTTTTTATAGTTTAAAATTATGTATAAAATATAAATTTATTGATCATATAGTAGATAATTAATATCCGATTGGTACAAAATTTGACATGTGTGTTAAGAGTTTAAAAAACATGTAATCTAATAATTAGATTTTCAAAATATGTATTAATGTTAATTTTTTTAAAAGAAGTTGTAGTCTTAGGATACGATTATTTTTGTAACTAAACTTTGTTCGAGAAAGGATGAGTAAAATTTTTGGGCATTGATTAAATTTTTTATACTCTTAAGACAAATAGACAAGACATTCTATAAGCTAAAAGAAGAGGTCTTTTTTTTTTGGCTAATTGAGAAGCCTTACTTTTTTGTTATTATTATTATTTGCAATACTTTTCAAAAAAAAATTTCAATACTATAAAACAAAAAAATATAATATATTCTATTTTAGAGGGTCCTCTTCCAATTAGAGGCAATAGGCCATCACCTAATGGTCTAATGGTTGAGTCGACCCTAGGTACTTCCGTACTTGCATTTTAAAACACTAGCCAAAGCTTCAGAGCCACTCTTAATAGTTTTCCAAAATAATTTAGCCATTGAAGCCGAATTCCTAGCTCTCGTGGTATGTAAGCCTAGGTCTCAAAGAGATTTAGGCTTAATCAAATTTTATCATTTAACTCACAAGATGTATTTTTCTTTTCTCCGGCATAGAACCCCAAAGAAAGTCTCTATTCATTGCATCTAGCTAGTCAATCACAAATTGTCGCAGGAAGGGCCACACATTGCATTACATAAGCTGGGAATGCCTTTGTAACTTATTTTATTTTTTATTTTTGGATAAGAACCTTTGTAACTGATTAAGCACCATACGGACATGCAAGGTTAGCCTTCCAAACAAACAGGCCAACTTGGAGGACACCCTTTAAACCAGAAAATTTATCTTTTGGCAAGTGAGAACAGTAATGCCAATAATTAGTGTTTCAGCATGGGGGAAATGGGTCTGGAAATCTTGGGCTTCCCCTAGGATTAAATTCTTCATTCGGTTTTGTTTAAATAATAGCATTGTTTGAGCCCAAAAACCTTTGGCCCAACAAGCATTCTTGGTTAGAAAAGTTTTGATAGCTAGAGGGCTTATTGCGGCTACTTTGTGTCCAAGGTGTGGTGTGGGTTCTTAATTTGACTATCCTCCAAGACCTTTAGAAATCGTTTAGGAATCCAAGGTTTTTGTAATGCATCTTTTGGTCTTACTTTAGCTGATTGATTGCATAGTATCCGCTTGAGAATATCTTATTTAACTTTTGCTGGTTTTTTTATTTATTGAAAATGTATTAAAGTATACTTTTACTTTGAAAATGTGAAAAAAGTAAGAAAAAAAGAGATTTTAAAAAACTGAATATAAAAACTAAAAACTCAAAACTGAGCTTAACTGTAATTTTATCTATTGTGACATTCCAAAAGCTTTTTTTTACCTTGTAAACTCTTGTTTCTGTTTGGTATTTGGTCACTTTGGCTCCATAGGAATATGTTGATTTTCAATCCAAACGAGGTTCAAGCAATGGATTCTATCACCAAACTTGTAGATACTTGTTTAAATAGTGCTTTTGGGTCCTATTCTGTTTTAGGATTGTCTTTGTCTTCATGTAATTTAATTCTAACTGTTGTTTAGTGGCATGCCCTGGCTTTAGAGGTGGATGGGTCAAGTTAAACACGGATGCTTTCTCCTTAGTTAATTAAGGTTTGGCAGGTGGCGGTAGCGTTGTGGCAAAGTTATGGTCTCTATAAGGGATGGGCTAAAACTTGTATTTTTTGGATTTTCACATCTTGTGGTGGAATTAGATGTTTTGTAACTAGTTTCCTACCTTGCTGGTCTAGTTAAATTTTATCCGGGCTTAATGGCTTTAGTGAATGATTACAGGTCTCTGTTGCGAAGAAGACCTGTCGGGAAGAATCTTTGCCACAAATGTAAAAATACTATGATTTTAGGGAAGCAGACAGGTGTGCAAATGCTCTAACAAGTTTGGAAAAATTGCAATCATTGGATTTCTCTAATTTATTCAATCCCCCGCAGATTTCGTTCAGGGTTTGTTGTTTTTGATAATTTGACAAAAAGTTGTCTTTGTCTTGTTACTGGATTTTACATTTTGCTACTCTAAATTATACCACCAATTACACTTTACACTTTAAAATTTTTAAATACACGTTTTGTACTCAAAACTATGACTATTGTTACACTTTGCACCCCAACCTTAAGTTTGCTATTAACTTGGATAGAAAAATATGGCACCACATGAAAAGATCTAATTGTTATTCGTTTCAATTCTTTAAAAACAAAGAATAAATTACACTTTATCACTCTAAACTATACTTTTGATTACACTTTACACCTTAAACTTTGAAGTTTCATCCAAGTTAATAATAAACTTATTGTTGGAATGTAAAGTGTAATAAAAGTCATTGTTTAAGGTGCAAAACGTGCACTCGAAATGTTTAGGTTACAAAGTGTAATATAGGTTATAGTTTATGGTAATATAGTGTAATTTCCACCTTGTTTCAAGCATTTTCTACTTTTTATGCATCCCTAATTATTAAAAAAAAGGGAAAAAAAGTGATTTCATAAAGTCTTTCAACACCATTATGTGTTTGAAGACACCAACTCTTTGGCCTATTGGCCCTATTTTATTATAAAAGTTGAATCCTACGACTAACGGATGCACAAAACGATAACAAATAGGGGAATCTTCTATCTTGACTGTTAAACACAAATAATGCCACATTTTATAGTTTTATTAACTTTATATTATTGTATTGTTAAATATTAAACACAAAGAAAATAATAGCATTTTAGTAACAAAATTTGAAGCGGAATGAGACAACCAAAATCAAAAGAGAAACTAAAATCTTACATCAATTTACAGAATGAATATTTTCCTTTGGATTGGTATGTAATTAAAATTAAAATTGAAAATAATTAATGAATATTTTCTTTTGGATTGGTATTGTAGGGTCACGTTTTGCAGCCTGAGGGTCACGTTTTGCAGCCCGAGCCCGGGATGTATGGGATCTTGGACCAGTGAGCCTGGTACAATAAATTTGTAGAGAGTGGGTCAAAGAGCTAGGCTTTAGTGCGTGGATAACGGTTAACATGGTGTTCATGACAATCAAACAGAGATGGACTGAATTTATCGAAGAAGGTTGGTCCTCGGCGCAACTGGAGAAGCTTCTTTTTTGGTATCTCTTGGGTGACACCAAAGTGACCCAAAATGGTTCAAAGTGGGTGCCGCATAATAGTTTTGTTAACCCTAGAGTATAATAATATATACTTAATTAATGTACTTTAGTGATTATATTGATTATTATATGATAAAGACAATAGTTTTTATTTATTTTTCCTTTTATGTCTATTTTTTTAAAAAAAATCTCTTTCCTAATTGCAATTTATTTCTTAATTAATTTGAATGAAAGTTTTGGAATAATTAGACAGTTGTGGGGGGTATAAAACCGAGAAGCCCATGTCAATGTCCACGTTGGGCCCAAGGCCCTATCCGAGGAAGGATCCTCCTCAGCCGAAGGAAGGGCCCTCCTCGGCCATAACTATAGCCGAGGACAAAGGGAGCGACTCGGTCCTGATGATGATACCCTAGGTCATTCCACCGAACATGAAAAGTACTAGAACGACAAAGAACAAAGGAAAGACTGTCATTACTGCAATTAAGTACTTTGCACCTGACAGAGCCATGCTTTTCAGCCTTTACAACCACTCTCAACCACTTTGGGTATGGGCTGATGGGACAAGTATCAACCCTATGAATCTCAACCTACACGTGGACATTCAAGGGAGAGTAGAAGCTAGTATAAAAGGAGGAAGAGGCAATCCAGAACGGGGGGGACTCCCCCGAAGCCCCAGAGCAAGAGTCACCCAAACTGCGCCAAAGAGAAAATCTCCTTGAATAAGCTCATATTCATCTCTGCGTAACTGCCATGACCACCATGACTAACAATTGTCCGCCCGCCAAGGCCTAGCTTTTCAGCTCACTCTCTACAAATTTATTGTGTGGACCGTCAACGTTTAAGCCCATTTCTATTTTGGGGTCAATACAATTTCAGTCCTTACAATTGACGCCGTCTATGGGAAAGCTTGTGCGTTGGTGCAGGCAACGGTTAGTCATGGTAGGATCAAGCCCCTACCAACAAGGGTCCCTCGAAAGAGAGAATTTTGGCAGTGGTGCAAGCTACGCGCGGCTCACCCTCAGGGCTACACTACGAAGTGCCAGTGACACGGGCAGTTCTAGGGGCTTCTAACACCAAGTCTATGCCCCACACGTTTGTCAAGGGGCTAACCCTCACGGGTCCAGTAGCTTGATTCGCTGAATTCCCATAAGTTTTGAACAGAATCAAGGTCTTGCATGGTCCTCGGACTCAAACTTATGGGGAAACCAACTACTTCAAAAAGAGAACATAAGTTTTGGACAGAATCAAGGTCTTGCATGGTCCTCGGACTCAAACCTATGGGGAAACCAACTACTTCAAAAAGAGAACATAAGGTTTGGACAGAACCAAGGTCTTGCATGGTCCTCGGACTCAAACCTATGGGGAAACCAACTACTTCAAAAAGAAAACATAAGTTTTGGACAGAACCAAGGTCTTGTATGGTCCTCGGGCTCAAACCTATGGGGAAACCAACTACTTCAAAAAGACAACATAAGTTTTGGACAGAACCAATGTCTCGCATGTTCCTCGGACCCAAACCTACTGGAAACTAACTACATCAAGAGAGGCTTAAATCCTAGACAGAATGGAAGTCCCGCGCGGTCCTCGGACCCCGGCCCTATGGAAACTAACACACAATGGCACCTTTCCAAGTGTTTAGACCAGGTACAGTCATGCCTCGGTCCTCGGATTGGATGCCTAAAACAAGTTAAGGCTATGAATACCATCTGAAACGTGGCAAAGCACCCTAGTGCCCGACGACCCCCTCGAACAGTTCATTTTAGGTTACATGTCCTCGGGTGATCGCTCCATACGCAATACAGAACATTCGGCTATTATTCCGGTTAGTCTCATATGGTTAACCTACTTAAAGTCGGCATTATTGTGCCCGTCAGTTTTGATAAGTTCAAAGAGGTAACTCTTTGCTAAACAAGGGCATCGGCTCTAAGTACTGTTCGAAAGAAAAAGACACCAGCACATCCATTCACAAAATAACTATTGCAGAAAAGAAAGAATACACAAAATGAGATAAATTCATCTTTTATTAGACAAAGAAGTGGTACAGCATACAAAAAAGGGGCTTAGACAAGCCTATACCAGAAGCTAACTACAGAAATAAAAAAAAAGGGGGGGGGGGATACACGGGAACGATAGATCCTTCAATTTTGCTCTTGCAGCAACTAAGCAAGTCTGGATGGCACCAGTGATGGAAGAGAGGAAGAAGCGGGGATGCCAAGTCTCCATACCTGCTCTAACGGCAATCGAGCAAGTGTCGCATTAGCAGCAATCGAGCAAGTACAGATGGTACCGGCGATGGGAAATCTCAGTGCTGTCGCACCAAAAATCTGATGTGACATGCACCTGCTTCGGATTTTAGCTGAAGGAAGAAGAGGCTCCTTTCTTGCCTTATCGAAGAGAAGAAACGTCTTGAGTCTCTGTCTCCCTTGCCCTGACCGGGTCATTCTGAATCTTGAAGATACCCAAGGCTTCTGAAGAGGGTGTGGTGTCTTCATCCTCACTTTGGCCTTAACCATTTCACCTCCTAAGGCTCGGTCACATGGGTAATGGGGACTTTGGGCCCAATTGGAGGGGTTGGAATTTGAAAAAGCCTGAAGGGTCTGCAAGTAAAGGGAATGACCTCCCTCCGTGCTTCTTATATAGGGGGCAAGCCTGGTGGCATTTAATCCGTCCAAATCTCCAAGGAAAAACTACAAATGAGATAAGTCCCACTCAATTCCCAAAGCAGTCTTCAGCCGTTGGATTTGCGTCGCCTCATAAAGAGACTTTAATGAAGGCGCGCCTCGTGTACCGAAACGGCAGGAACGCAGCATGGGTAAACTAAAGGAATGTCTCACAGCCAGGAACGTGCTTCAGGCAAGCAAAGAGGCCCCGGCATTGCTGAAGAACAAGACTTGGCAAGCCATGACATAGGCCTGATGTCACCAAAACCCTCATCTCTGTCCGAGGAGCCAGACAACAGGATTTTGAGGGGCTAATGTGGGGGGTATAAAACCGAGAAGTCCATGTCAATGTCCATGTTGGGCCCAAGACCCTATCCGAGGAAGGATCCTCCTCGGCCGAAGGAAGGGCCCTCCTCGGCCATAACTATAGCCGAGGACAAAGGGAGCGACTCGGTCCTGATGATGACACCCTAGGTCATTCCACCGAACAGGAAAAGTACTAGAACGACAAAGAACAAAGGAAAGGCTGCCATTACTGCAATTAAGTACTCTGCACTTGACAGAACCATGCTTTTCAGCCTTTACAACCACTCCCAACCACTTTGGGTATAGGCTGATGGGACAAGTATCAACCCTATGAATCTCAACCTACACGTGGACATTCAAGGGAGAGTAGAAGCTAGTATAAAAGGAGGAAGAGGCAATCCAGAAAGGGGGGGACTCCCCCGAAGCCCAAGAGTAGGAGTCACCCAAACTGCGCCAAAGAGAAAATCTCCTTGAATAAGCTTATATTCATTTCTGCGCAACCGCCATGACCACCATGACTAACAATTGCCCCCCCGCCAAGGCCTAGCTTTTCAGCCCACTCTCTACAAATTTATTGTGTGGATCGTCAACGTTTGAGCCCATTTCTGTTTTGGGGTCAATATAATTTCAGTTCTTACAACAGTAATTCAAAAGAACTCCAACGACAGTAGTTTTGGTCCGATTGTATCTTTTTCTCTTTCCCCCTCAACCGGTTCATCTTTTGGTAATTTGGTATTTTTAAAGTTAAAGTGAGATGCATATCGATATTCTATTAGTGTTTTAACGGGATACCAAAAAAAATACTGATTTAGCAATTATGTAAAGTTCAAGAAGTAAATTAACCAAAATAAAATGTTTAATAACATTTTTTCCAATTAAAAATGTCGGAAAATCTAGTCCAAAAAAAAAAAAAAAAAACCCCTAAAATACCAATTAAACTAAAGGAAAAAAAAAAAAAACCACGCAATTTCTATATTTAGAAAACAAAAAAGAAACAGTAAAAAATCAGAGCCCAAGTCCTAACTGAAAGTCTGAACTCACAAGCTAACTGGGCAAATTTCAAAACTTCAAAAAAACCCAGATTACAACTGCGTCACATGCGATCACCGCTCCTCCGTAGAAGACGATGCAGTGGTACTTCGTAGCCGCGCTCCTCACCATTCTCACCAGCTCTCAGGTCCCCCAATTTTTAACCCTAAAACTTAAAAATTCTATTAGATCTCTTTCAATTTCAATAATTATTTCTAATTCAAATTTCCTAGCTATTGTTATTGCTAATTTATTTATATATTTTTTGTAATTAAATGTGACAGGGAATTTTGACAACTCTATCTCAAAGTAATGGACACTATACCTATGACTATGGAACCGTTCCATTTCTAGCAGAATTTTTTAAGGTTTATTTATTTATGTTATTAATCAAACTATATTCATTTTACTTAATTATTAGTTGACTAGCTCTGCTAATACTGCAATTACAATTGTTTAAAATTTGAACTACAGCTAGTGGTTTCTAGTTTACTTCTATGGCGAGAGTGCCGGGTATTAGCATCTACAAGGATGACTACAGAATGGAAAAGCGTGCGCTTGTTTGTGATCCCTTCGGTTATTTATCTATTTCATAACAATGTTCAATTCGCCACGTTGACTTATGTGGACACATCCACATATCAAATCATGGGTAATTTGAAGATTGTCACCACTGGCATATTGTTCAGGTGCCTACATTGTACTTTTTCGATGTCACATTAAAAAGAAAAAAAAGTAGTTCGGAAATTTATTTATTATGTTGTTGATGTGGCGCCAAATAAATTCAGTGTCATGTTAGTTTGTAAGTCTTTTGTAGTAAAATTCGTAGTAGTTTTAGCATTTTCTGTAATCTAATGTATGAATTTATTCCTTCGCCATAAGTTAGTGTGCTGTTAATTGACTGAATTAGTTGGTTTTGGTTTCGTGCTTAGGATATTCCTGAGAAGGAAGCTGTCGAATCTACGGTGGATGGCTATTGTTTTGTTAGCCATTGGAACAACCACAAGCCAGGTGATGAGTTGAAATTATTGTTATGATGTAAATTGGAGCTGGTTACGTACTTGAAAATGTGGTGTTTTGTGTGTGTATGAACTATAGCTCTAAATGTTTGATATTTTAGTGGTGTAGTACTAGTAATTCTGTTGGAGATCAATTCTTTTAATATGATTATTTTTGTTCTAGTTAAGTTAGCGTACTTGAATTAATGTGAGACACTTCTTGCCTAGTATTTATATGGCGTACATTATAGGGACTGGAAAACCGATATTTGCTGAATCCATTTATAGGAATGTATTATTTGTATATTTTATAATCAGAAGCATAGCCTTTATTCAAGTTTTGCTACCTTGTCGTTTGAATTGATCTGAAATGGCTACTTGAAGGACAAACATGGGAGATCAGGAATTGGGCTAATTAGAGATAACATGAAAAGATGGTTTCTTTTTTTTGTCCATTTTCTTTTCATCTGTAAGTGGGTCACTACTACCCTAACATTGGTGTGCGTTAGCTGTGGTTTTCCTCGATCTTGGAAACAGGGTCTCCACAATTTGACTGTTGAGTGAGTAATATTGTAGGACCTCTTACCCACAGCTCTCTGGTGATTGAAATACATCCACTGTGGGCTGAGGACAGTGAAACCTTAATCAAACAATGAAGCAAACTACCGGTTCACAATGTGATGTGATAGACAGTTAACAAGTTTCTCCTTCGTGTTTCCTCTACCAAATGCAGAAATCATGTGAAGTGCTTATGGCAAATGTTGTAACCATTTTTTTTATAAGGTTGCAACAGCCCATTTCGTTCTTTGTATATCATCTTCTATATTAAAGACAACAAAAGATGTTGGTGTAAAGCATTATATACAATGGTTCCATTGTTGCAGTAATTTTGTTGTTTATTTTTATTTGAAGTCATTTCTATATGCATTAAGATGGATCAAACTCTATGAAGTCATTTCCATTTTCTTTTTTGGTTGAGAGAAGTCTTCTATTATTGCCTCGCTCAATGGTGTGATATGAACATCTATATGAAAAACTCTCTTACGTTTGAATTTTTTTTCTTTCTCTCTAAGGTGATGAAAACTTGACTGGATAATTTCTCGAGTAATGGCCTAAATCTGAGCTAAGTATTGATGTAACATGTGTAGTTTAACTATTCCATTTTCAATTATTGTAGATTAAAGGTTGTGGAGAAGCTTCATGTGACTCTCTGTTCTCAGCACCAATCCAAGGATACATGTTAGGAATCCTATCAGCCTGTCTATCAGCATTGGCAGGTGTATACACAGAGTTTCTGATGAAGAAGAACAATGATAGCTTGTATTGGCAGAATGTACAATTATATACGTAGGTATCTTTTCTCCACACAATAACTTGCTTTTTCAAGGGTAACATCAGCTATTTATTATCCTTTTGCATTTTGAGTAGCTGCATTGGAAACCCTCACCCATAAATCTTTCATTGTTGGAATTCTCAAAAGATGTTAGACATTAATCTCCCTCCCAAAAATAGCAATGAGATTTCAAGTGTTCCTCTGTTTTCAGTCCTTTTAAAATCAAATGAAGGAAATATTGAATTTGCTGTGACATAGAATTTCCTTTCCTGTTAGATATGTACTTGAATTATATTTTGATTGTACTTTAGTGTGTCAACTCTCTTGTTTGTTCAGTATATCTACTACACCAGTTCATTTTCAGATATTTTTTCCTGCTCAGGTTTGGTGTGATTTTCAATATGGCACGGCTTCTTGTGGATGATTTCAGAAGTGGATTTGAGAGAGGTCCTTGGTGGAGCCGAATTTTCAATGGATATAGTCTTACAACTTGGATGGTGGTATTAAACCTTGGATCCACAGGCTTGCTAGTGTCATGGTTGATGAAGTATGCTGACAATATTGTGAAGGTGATTGCTTTTACCTTTGAACTAACACCCATGGTTTTGTTATCATATTTCTTTTGAAGCTTTCATTCGCAAATATGCACTACATGAAAATGCTTATCAATGAAATATTCTATTGGTTCACTTTTTCCCTCAAATGTTATATGACCTTTCAGTTGCATTTTGTGACTGATTTACTTGTTTAAGAGGCTTCACGGAACACATTAGTGTCATAAGTGTACAAAAATGGCACTTTAAACTAAGTTGTATCATCGAAGGTATGTTATGCACTGGGCTCCAAGCTTAGCAGGCTGGATCATCAAAGAGAACGCTTTCTCTAATTCAATAAAGAACTATGTTTCCTCACTTACATATGCAAATTAGGCTACTTCATCCTTTTCGTATGAAGTAGTAGTTTATTTTAATAAAACTTTATATATATTATGAAAAAAATGCTTGAAGGGTCCTTGCCAGTCTTTGACTATTCTTAAAGTCAGGGATTTTTGAATTTCACCCCTAGTACTTGTGATTATTGTGTATTCAAACAATTGGTCGAAAGGGAATTTTCCTGTTACAATCTCTGTGTGCATGTGTGTTTTGTATAACTTGTCTTCATCAAGGTAGATATGCCAATCTCACGTAGCTTACACTTCACTAGAATTATTTTCACTTCAGAACAGGACCTGATCATTTGCAGTGTATGCTTATTTCCTTTTTACTGGGATGTGACAGTCTTGAGGGGAAATGGGTGATGCAATTTGCGGCCTTTCAGACCAAGAACAGGAGACTTGACTCTTAGGTCATCGGTTAGTTAGCTGTCCTCAGTGGCTGTAAGCCTGTGCTATCCTAGTCATAAATTACTTTGAAACCTGCCACCATAGGCAGCAGTCCTGAGAGCATTTGGGCCTTAAAATTCTCTTCCTCTATTGTGGCATCCATTGGATTAGGTCCACTCTTATTTGGTAGATTTTTGCATTTTAGCTGCTTAGTTTTGCCATACAACCTTATTGCTGGAGCATCATTTCATATTTTCTTTATCTATTATTTGTTTTGGTTATGTAACATAAGATGTTTGTGAATCCAATAATAGTACATTTTTTTTCTTTTCTTTCTAATATAGTTTGTAAAAATTGTCCAATAAACTGTGAAAACTAAACTGCCATGTCAAGTACAGAAAATGTACAGACAAGTGGTGAATTCATTTAGGACAAGGTTTCACTTATTTGTACCTAAAAATTGATGCACTTTTTTCCCCCTGTTGAGCGAAAGGTGAGCGCCTACTCCTAAAAAGCATCCTGTTATCTTATCATCTGTGAAATAAAAAATAGTGCCTATTTTCGACCTTTTCCTGGGTAATAATACCTGGGATCCAGAGGAGATCCAAAATTCCAGTTTTGGCTAATGAAAGACCCATGTTATGGGCCTTTTCTCCATGGAGAGTGGAGACACCCTTTTTAGAGCAAGGAATCTTTTTTCATTGAAGTTACACTCAATTTAACCTCTATCCTGATCAGAGTGGTTGTGTGGAAAGATAAGGCTCTCAGAAACTAACAAAAGTGAAATTGTTTACACATTTTATTTAGATACCTCTTTATGGAGTTTCCTAGTCGAATATGTAGAATTTTCAAGTCCAACTTGAGCCCAATATGGGTTCTTCAATTAATGTGTTTTCTTCTTTTTACCTGCTGCTAACTTGTGCTTAAATCAGGTGTATTCCACATCAAT
Source organism: Quercus tomentella (assembly GCA_028535165.1). NCBI lineage: Eukaryota > Viridiplantae > Streptophyta > Magnoliopsida > Fagales > Fagaceae > Quercus > Quercus tomentella. Next base: position 32,259,394 of record JAPQVY010000155.1, read on the forward strand.
GGCCATGCTGCTTACAACGGTTATATCTGTATACCTTTTCAGTTTCAAGCCTACACTGCAGGTAAGCTGCCATGCACTTTAAAGTCAAAAAGTTCTCAACTTTCTCTCTCTATATCTAATGACCGTGTATTTTTTACTTGATCAATGATCATGTTTATTACTTTTCTTATCTTGCTGCAGCTGTTCTTGGGTATCATTGTCTGTATGATGTCACTACACATGTATTTTGCCCCTCCAAACATGCTGGTGGATATGCCATCACCCACTAAAGCAGCTCCTGAAAATCTAAAAGAAATTTCTGTTGAACGAAAAACAGATACTTGATGATTGTCTCGTTCAGGGAAACTAATGATTTTATCAGGTGCCTAGTGGAAGTTGCACCTAACTTGATGCAATGCTGCAACTAAAATATAATAGAGAGGGGGATGTCACAATATCCATGGAGAATCATCTGTAGCTGGAATCAAAACCATCATGTAGTCTCCCTCATCCGGGTTCTTCATTGCTGTCAAAGACAACTATTCCCTCACTAACAGTTACTCTCCCAAAGTTGTGAGAGAACAAATTAAATCCATTGTTTGTATGAATATACCGACATGTAGATTGTTCTCTTAAATTCTTTTAGGAATATGTACTGGATATACTTCATCAAAAACGTGTTCCACCTGTGTTGTTTTTTTAATATGTGACAGAGAATGGCAACAAGAAAGTTTTGGGAATCAGAATCTCTGAATCAAAATATTCTTTGGTTCTGCTTTGTACTTTGTTTATCCTGGAATTTGCTCAAGACTCAAATTTGTATGAGAGGCTGATGATACTTAGTTTGAACCTGTGTATTACTTATTGTGGAGAAGGTGCCTTACTTATTGTTACGAGCTTGTAACCTTGCTGCACTTGTAGAAGTCTCCAGAGGCAGATGTGCCAATCTGTTTAAGATTAGCAAAAACACATATTTAATTCCTAGATTTGAACAAGTAAGGAACAAGAATAGTCTTACAACAGAGAAGGTGCCTTACTAAGTTCAAGTTGCTTGGATCAGATGGTTACTAATTGAGAGCACTTGCAAAGTTTTTATTTATTTTTATTTTTAAATTCAAATAGCAGGATTTGATTTGTTGGGGTAACACTTGGGTTTATTTAGTCAGAAAAAATCCTCTCAATACGTTATTTCTATTACGTGCTGGAAACCCAGGCATTCTAATGAAAAGTTTTCTTTAGTTGAAATTCAGACTTGTAGAGGTGCTTTAGTTTCACCTAAACACATCTTGAAATAATATTGACAACATTTTTTCACAACTGTTGAGGTGGTGTGTAGTGATTGGTGTTAATAAAGTGGTATGAATGGTAAGACCATATAAAAACTGATGTTTTTAATCACAACTTGCCGCATTAGCGTGGTGAAAAGGATTGTAATTTTTTTTTTTTTTTTGGCCCTAGCAAGCAATTAGTTATCATCATCTCCTAAACATCTCTCAGATAGTTAAATAGAAGTTTCAGTTGAACGAAGAACAAATTCCTGATGTTTGTCCTATGCGTGGAAACTAATGCTTTTAACAAGTGCTCATTTGGAATCAGTTCCATCCTTTAGACATCAACTCTTCTTCATAGCCTACAATTGCTGTCAAAAGATAACAATTCGACCTTACATGAAAATTTTGCTGTTAGTTTGGTTACTTAAAAATTCTTTTAGGAATATGTGTTGAATATACTTACTCAAATTCAAATTCTACTTGTGACTTCTTTTAGAAATAAGCGTAAAAGATTGGCTAAAGAAATTGTTGGGGAATGGGATGCTCTTACCTGAAAATCTGGCATGATTGGCAAATGTATCTAAAATTTGTCTGCCTTTTTTAAGAATATTAAGATTTTGATCCTTACAGTTATGAGATTGTAACCTTTTAGGGGGTAATGCTTCAGAGACGGATTAGTCAGTATTTAGGGATGAAGTTGATTTAGACATGAGTAATACACCAGGATCTGTTTGGCTCTGTGTTAGGCAGAGCCTAAATAAAGTGCTTTTAGTTCTAATAAGTACTTTAAGCAACAAATAGCCGTGTATGGTAAGTTAATGAAAAGAGCTTCTAGCAAAAGCTCAAAATTGAAGTAAATTAAAGAAGGTTTCTGACTCTTCGAAAGCTACTAGCATAGCTGAGCTTTGCTAAAAGAGAGAGTTCTGGTCGTTTGTTTACCGGGTTTTATTGCTTTGGCTTCAATTGTTTCTAGCAGTACCAGCGTTAAAACTTGGACATTAAACCAAGTAAATTCCCCTTGCATGCAAGTATGTTAAGTAATGCATAAAAAACAGTTTGTATTGTCGGGAAATTAGCAGAACGTTTCAGGCACAAAGTAAAGTGCGCTGGCCTAAAAATAAAATGTAGGAATAAAGTTTACTGTCCAATTCTTGCATTCGATATTAAAATTTTGAAAATGAATTTTTTTATTACAATTACAAATTACCCATTGTCCTGGTTGTCCAAATCTTTCTAGGTTCTACTGTTCTAGCCTCTTGATTTTAGATTGAGTTCATGATTGACTGATCTCTGCCTTTCCCTAATGTAATAAAAAACAAAATTGGATATGGATATGTACATATGTAACATTAAATCCGCAACTGGGATCATTATTTTCTAACTTAAATAGAAAGCTCTAGAAAATGGATGGTCTAACACTGCATCTAGACCTGAATCAAATAATGTATCTTAAACCATTCAATTTGGACTCTGATATATAGTTTTCAATGTTGTTCAGGTGCATGAAATTGTGACTCTCAACCCTCTGCTCGCTTACAATAATTCTACTAAAAATCCATCATAATGTTCAAAAATCAAAATGCTTCACTTTCGAACATTAAATGCACTCATTCTTGATTTCTCTCTTCTAGCACATACCCTACTTTCTAGGATGTCTATAAAAGGACTACTTGGCATTGAGTAATGCTCAACTCAGAGACATAGTAGAAAAGGGTAGGATGAGTGGAATTAGTTTTGCCAATACTGCTATTGCCATGCCTGGGCTAAGGCCAAATGGGCACCAAATGAACAAGAGCAACAACTGCCACCACTTCCAGATGCCTCTGCACTACCCAAGGTACAGAAAGAGTGACTATGAGACCATGCCTGAGTGGAAACTGGACAGCCTGTTGAATGAGTATGGATTGCCTGTCACTGGAGATGTCACCCAGAAGAGGAACTTTGCCATGGGAGCCTTTCTTTGGCCTTCCCAAGAATGATTTGAAGTCTATAGCAATATATTACACTATGTTCAGAGAACTTAATTATTAGTTTTCACTAAGTACTACCATAGATGATAAGCTTGAATTAGCTACAGGATTGATTTAGATTGTGTAATCCTTAATACTAAAATGTTCATCTTTTGTCTATGTAATGTTTTTATGCAAATATAATGAAGATAGATATTCAACTTAAAAAGTATGTGTATATATCTAATCACAGGTACAGAACTGCAGGCATGGTTGGGGTGGCCATGGCCCTTCAAAACTTATTAAGATTTGTAGTTGCATTCTTAAATTTGAGCATAATTGTACACAAAGTATATATCACCCTCCTAAAAATTCTCATTTTTAAAATATAAATCCGTTTGTTTTGTTTACTTTGACCCCCTTGATCTTAAAATTCTGGCCTCACCTATGTCTATATGTTTTTACTGCATTACATGGCTAGATTAAGCAACTTCAATAGTCAGGTTTTTCACTGGCACTCGTGAATCATCATGTTGGGGGTAAGGTGCCTACCAATCATCTCTCCCAAACCTGTAGAGGTGGGAATTGTGTGCACTGGATACGATGACTCCTGAGTGGTCATGTTGTGTCTAAAGACTCTAAAACTAAATAGGCTTAATTGAAAGGCCAGGTTTTCTACAGCCAGTGTGATGCTGTTGATGCAAGAAACAACTGTGTAACCATGAATAGGTTATTTTCTTAGTATTAATGGTGTCATGATTTGATTCCAATAAACTTTACTGTTTGAATCCTATACCATTTTTTCATGATCATAATAAGTTCCACTGTGGTATCTTGGCAAGCAATTTGAAATTCCAACAAAATTATTTTACATGCAATATTTATGGATTATTGGCACAATTTCAGCACCTAATTGAATATTTAAGTTCGAACAAAAACATTGTTGTTCCTTTTTCTGCTTTCAGAAGCTCTTTGGTTATGTTTAAAAACTTGAGAACCTGTTGCCTTTCCTTCTTAATTCTGCCATTAAGTGGTAGGACCCCCTTTTTCAGCTATTAAGATCAATTTGATGGATACATTACCTAGATATGGATGAGATTTTTCAAAGGTTATTTTCGGATGAGGTGTGCTATGCTATGAAAAAAAGGATATCTAATAAGGGATGTATCACAAGTACAAGTGTTGTATGTGTAGTTTGCTTCTAAATATTTCTAATTAAATATGATATGGATATGTACGTATGTAACATCAAAGCCACAACTGGGATCATCATTTTCTAACTTGAATAGAAAGCTCTACAAAATGGATGGTCTAACACTGCATCTAGACCTGAATCAAATAATTTATCTTAAACCATTCAATTTGGACTCTGATATGTAGTTTTCAATGTTGTTCAGGTGCATTAAATTGTGACTCTCAACCCTCTGCTCGCTTACAATAATTCTACTAAAAATCTATCATAATGTTCAAAAATCAAAATGCTTCACTTTCGAACATTAAATGCTCTCATTCTTGATTTCTCTCTTCTAGCACATACCCTACTTTCTAGGATGTCTATAAAAGGACTACTTGGCATTGAGTAATGCTCAACTTAGAGACATAGTAGAAAAGGGTAGGATGAGTGGAATTAGTTTTGCCAATACTGCTATTGCCATGCCTGGGCTAAGGCCAAATGGGCACCAAATGAACAAGAGCAACAACTGCCACCACTTCCAGATGCCTCTGCACTACCCAAGGTACAGAAAGAGTGACTATGAGACCATGCCTGAGTGGAAACTGGACAGCCTGTTGAATGAGTATGGATTGCCTGTCACTGGAGATGTCACCCAGAAGAGGAACTTTGCCATGGGAGCCTTTCTTTGGCCTTCCCAAGAATGATTTGAAGTCTATAGCAATATATTACACTATGTTCAGAGAACTTAATTATTAGTTTTCACCCAGTACTATCATAGATGATAAGCTTGGATTAGCTATGGGATTGATTTAGATTATGTAATCTTTAATACTGTAATGTTCATCTTTTGTCTATGTAATGTTTCTATGCAATTATAATGAAGATAGATATTCAACTTAAAAGTAGGTGTATATATCTAATCACAGGTACAGAACTGCAGGCATGGTTGGGGTGGCCATGGCCCTCCAAAACTTATTAAGATTTGTAGTTGCATTCTTAAATTTGAGTATAATTGTACACAAAGTATATATCACCCTCCTAAAAATTCTCATTTTTAAAATATAAATCCGTTTGTTTTGTTTACTTTGACCCCCTTGATCTTAAAATTCTGGCCTCACCTATGTCTATATGTTTTACTGCATTACATGGCCAGACTAAGCAGCTTCAATAGTCAGGTTTTTCACTGGCATTCATGAGTCATCATGTTGGGGGTAAGGTGCCCACCAATCATCTCTCCCAAACCTGTAGAAGTGGGAATTGTGTGCACTGGATACGATGACTCCTGAGTGGTCATGTTATGTCTAAAGACTCTAAAACTAAATAGGCTTAATTGAAAGGCCAGGTTTTCGACAGCCAGTGTGATTCTGTCGATGCAAGAAACAACTGTGTAACCATGAATAGGTTATTGTCTTAGTATTAATAGAGTGTCATGATTTGATTCCAATAAACTTTTACTGTTTGAATACTACACTATTTTTTCATGATCATAATAAGTTTCACCGTGGTATCTTGGCAAGCAACTTGAAATGTTCAAAAAAATTATTTTACATGCAATTTTTTGGATTATTGGCACAATTTCGGCACCTAATTGAATATTTAAGTTTGAACAAAAACATTGTTGTTCCTTTTTCTGCTTTCAGAAGCTCTTTGGTTATGTATAAAAACTTAAGAACCTGTTGCCTTTCCTTCTTAATTCTGCCATTAAGTGGTAGGACCCCTTTTTTCAGCTATTAAGATCAATTTGATGGATACATTACCTAGACATGGATGAGATTTTTCAAAGGTTTTTTTCGGATAAGATGTGCTATGCTATGAAAAAGAAGGATATCTAATAAGGGATGTATCACAAGTACAAGTGTTGTATGTGTAGTTTGCTTCTTAATATTTCTAAATAAATATGATAGCTACGCTTGACCTTCAACCTACGGCACAAACATTATTATCATAGAATGCCAAAATGTGAATCACATATATCATATATGAATGGTATCTTCTACGTACAGCACAGCTTTCTTAGGAATTGTACCTAGTCTCACACTGTATCATAGCTGTTTAAAGGTTCTTGTTGCTTAAGCAGTGTGGACTTCATTTTTTAGTTGTCTAATCAATACAAGTAAATAGAGCCTTCAAGGGAATTATGCAGGTCTTATAATTCAACAAACATCTTGATTTTTTCTGTAAGAAACCTACTGTATAGAGGGGTCCAATGCCATAACACAGTTTTATGTTTTCCTATGACAATTAATCAATAATAGATGATTCTTATGCCAGAGCGGCCTTCTGCAAGTCAAGTTGCTAGGAGATAGACAGAAAAGGCAGAATTACCAAGATGATTAGGAAAAAAAATTTCGAACTTTGATTATCTGAGGTGTAATGAGCCTCTAGTAAGGCAAATTTATAGTATGATGAAAATTGCCTCAAATTCCTAATTAGATTCATTTTGGTTTTCTTTAACGTGGAACGAAAGGTTTTTCCTTGGTGCGGAAGACAATAATTTTCTTTGGTTTGCAAGACAAAGATTCTCCTTTATATGGAAGGAAAAAAGTTTTCTTGTTGAAGAAGTAATTGATGCCTTATTGCAAAGGTTTGGTGGCCTTGGTCCAAGGGTCCTTACGTATGAGAAGATGAAAATACTCTTAGAAGAACAGAAGACTTTTAGATGAAGAGTTCTCTTGATAAGGGAGAAGATAGCTCTTAGAAGAAGAGTAATATAATAGTTCTTTTTAGGGTTGAGAGTTATATAAGAGAGGTTGAGCATTATAATTCTTATTGAATAGAATGGATTTTGTCTCTCTCTCTCTCTCTCTCTCCGTGGAGATAGGCAGTTTACCGAACTACGTAAATTCTTATGTGTTCTCTATGTGTGTGCGTATTTATTTTTTATCTTTTGCTATTATTGATTTGAATCTTGGGGTGCATCATAGAATATGCCAACATTATTCAAAAAGACGTGTTACAAAAAAATGTTATATGTTGAAATTCAAATTTTTAGAGGCAACACAAATTCTGTATTAAAAAATCTCAAAATATTTTAATAGTTATAACTTAAAGACCATGGCATTGGATTCAATTATCTATCTGATAGAAAATTTTCAAGTGATGCGAGATTGTCTACAGATTTTTATTGCATAAGTTTTAGACACTGACATGTCAACTCTTAAATACAAAACAAAAAATAAATAAGAAATTTTTAATAATTCACTCATTAGTTTGTAAGGTATACTTAGTAAACTTTATAATTTCATTAGCATTGTTCATTTATTAAGTTGTTTATGTGATATTAATCAAATTCATTATCATGTGAATTTCCTTTTGTAGTAAGATGGGTAGTGGTTTTAGGCTTTTTGCATTTTTTTCCCAACTTTTTTTTTTTATTCATATAAATTTTGGATGACTATCTGATGGCAGACTATTAAAGGTAGATTGATTATTTATACATCATTTTGAAAGGCCCATTTATCAATGTAATAACTCTCTTACATGTTAAGAGAATACCTAAATATTAATTGTGCTAAAAAGCAAATCCTGTATTCTTACAATTTAAGTCAATTTTGTTCTTTCTTCTGAACAAAAAATTAAAAAAAAAAGAAAAAAAGAAGAAGAAGAAGAAGTTAATTTTGTTCATATATATAATTCCTTTATTTTTGGAACAAAATATCATGGTTACAACCCTACATCTCATTTGATAAGCAGGGGCGGCTTCAGGATTTTTGTCTAGGGGGTTAATAAGAAACATAAATTATATAAAATCTAAAATAAAAGAGACTTGAATGTATCAATATCACAACCATGCTTAGAAGATTGTTCACATTAACACGACCATGCTTAGAAGAGGAATCTTGAGTAGAAGATGAATCTTGAGTAGAAGATGAATCTTGGATAGAAGATGAATCTTGCAGCCTACGGGGTTTCCTTATTACAAATTTATCCATAGTACTAGCAAAAGAACAAAAAATAAACTATAAGTTTATTTGACTTATTAATTTCTAATACAATAAATATATTAATTATTGTTGTTAAGTGATTTTTTTGTAATTCTTTAATTTATAAGTTTAGAATTCTTTAAATATTTTATATTTTTATTGTCTTTAGTATTAATGTATTGACCAAATCACATAGCCAACAACCACTCACAACTCACAACACACATTCAACAAAAATTAAAAAACTGCCCACAAGTCACAAATTAGTCAAACAATCAAAGTGATAAGTAATAACTCAACTTTATATCAAATCAATAAAACACTCACAGCAACTCTGCAACCCGCCAACACCTAACAGTAAAGAAACTCAAACTCAAGTACTCAACAACAATAAAATACTATAAACTAATTGATAGGCAAAAAACGAATTGACCCCTTGTGATAAATTAACCAATTAATTTAGCCAAGTGAATTAATTAAATTAATTAACATGCAAACGCGTGGTAGCACAAACAAATCACCAATAAACTAAGGCTGCGTTTGGTTCAATGTAAATCGAATTCCGAGTGTAAAATGAATGCAGGGGAAAATATTTTCAAGTGTTTCGTTGCATTCCAAAAAATGCTTTGGAAAATATTTTCTAGTGCTTGGTTGTGTTCCTAAAAATGCTCTAGAAAACCCATTTTTATCATGTTTCTCACATTTTCTTAGGATCCAAACAAATATTATTATAGAGAATCAAAATATATAAACAATCAAAGAAACAAAAATCAAAACAAAAAAATCAAAATCCCAAGACCAATCATGAGAGAGGGACTTAAGTGACAGAAAGAGAGAGAGAGATCGGTTTGTGGGTGACTTGGTAGTGGTGACATGGACACGGTGGGTCGATCTAAAGGTGGCGGCTCGATCTAGGAGTGGGTCACTCACTGGGTGGTTCGATCTAGGAGTGGGTTGCTCACACGGTGGACAAATCGGCTTAGGGGTGGGTTGCTCATGGCAGTCCGATTGGCTCAGGGGTGGGTCATTCACTAGGTCGGTGATGATGAGGAATGGGTCAGCGGAGTGGGATAGGTCGGTGAGGATGAGGATGAGGGATGGATCGGCAGAGTACCCTCTCCTTGCTCGGCTTGAGGGATGGGTCTTCTTTCTCTGGGTGTGAGTCCGGCGAGGATGGGTATTCTTGCTCGGTCGGGACCCATGTCTTCTTTCTCTGTACTCTCTTCTTGCTCTCTCTCTCTCTCTCTCTCTCTCTCTCTCTCTCTCTCTCTTAGGGTGTTTGAGTCCAGAAATCATTTGAAGGTAAAATACAAGCGTAATTGGTTTTCATGCGTGAGGCTGTCTATTTTACAGTCAACTGAAATTCATTTTCAGTTTAACCGAATTTTCATACGCACCCAAACACCCTCAAGGGTGTAAAACGTTTTCCTGATTTCCTTTACCACCAAAACAAACACAGCCTAAGTATGCAACGGAAATTCCACTATTATCACAACAAGCGGTTACAAGTAAAAGAATCACAGTACCTTATACCAACCTATAGTTGAACCCTTACCCCAATACCCAATTGGACTTGTTCTGTAGTGACAATCTCTCCTTTTGATGCACGGCTCCCAAGTATGTGACTAACCAATTGCGCGAATCCTAGTACGCGACTTCAGTCACCAACTAGAGAAGGTTGTTGGCTGCAAAGTTCTTCAGTTCATCCCAACGATGAAGATCAAGAAGATACTTGGTCACAAAATCATACGGTGCACAAACATAGCAACTTCTTCAAGAACGATGAACTAGGGAAAATTCTATCTCCGGTCACAATTTGCTTGAACAAACTTTGCTCAACACTTGTGCAACTTGTGAACACTTTAACGGCCCTTAAAATAATCCTTTTATATGTCTAGGGTTGTGAGAAAAGAAAGCCCAAACACATAAAACCGGATTGGAGTCAAAATAGAACTAGAATTCTGTTTTTCATAAAGCTCGACAGATACCTGTTTGTCGAGATGCTGTCGAGCCACGGGGCTGGAACAGCTTCTTAAGCTCGATGGATAGCTAGCTGTCGAGCTTTAATGACAGACACTTCTTCAGCTTGTTTCTTGGACAGACTTGCATGTCTTCAACACTTGATCTTGAAACACAGTTTCTTGAAGTCTTAAACACATCCTAGATCTACCAAAATACAAGTAAAATGCGTTTTGTCAAAAGATTAGCCAATTTCATAAAATAGTGACATATGTCCTAACAATCTCCCCCTTTGGCAATCCGTGACAAAACCATAACAAACAAATGAGATATGAGAGAAGTCATAAATCACTCAACTCATATTCACTTGTTGAATACAATAAAATCTATCCTAACACAAACTCTTGAAAAACTTTGCAAGAAGAGAGTTTATGGCAAGTAGACTTTGACAACCTGTATTTCTGAAACACTTTAAACAAAACTCATCAAGGCATTTTTGTGTGAAACAGAAATAATAGATTGCATATAAGTAATAAGAACCATATGTATAAAGAAAGAAAAGAAACAACACATGCAAGGATAGGTGAAAGAAACATATATCATCATATAAAGAAAATAAGTACAATGTATGTCAATAATGGTCACAAGACCCATGTACAAGAATAAATATATCTAAAATAGAGAAAAGAAAAAGATACATGTAATCCTCACTACATCCCTAAAAAATATCAACACTCCCTCTAAGAAAATTTCATATACTAACTCTCCCCCTAAGAATGACTACTCTCATATCCCAAAACTACTCTCCATTTTTGTCACGAGTGACAAAGGGTAAGAGTGTCAAATAGACATCTCATCGATAGAGATAGCATCTCCATCATCATCATCAGAAGCATCATCGTCATCACCATCATCATCATCCTCATCCTCAGAATCGGAAGCCACTAGAGGAGATGGAAGAGACGCCTCAGGAGCAAAGCCACCCATGGTCGCCTGCCGTCGTGCAATACGACCGACACGAACGTTCACCTGATACAGCTCTGTAGAGAGTGTATCAAGGCGAGCATCCATGCACTGCAGCTGCGCCATGATGTCCCCTAGTGTCACATCACTCGAAGAAGAGGAGGGAGCGGATGTGGATGGAGCAGATCGAGATGGAGCCGAACGGGAGGGAGGAGCTGCTGAATCCGACTGTCGTGACCTAAACTGCGCCTCGCTACATTTAACGGTAGCGGCATCTATGGCACACATGACAGAAAAATGGTTGGAAGAGGGAAAAGGAACAGAAAAGTGGCATAAAATCTGCTTGATAGTCGAAGGGAAAATGTGCTTATCATAGGTAGCCATATCCCTATACACATCTATAATGGAAAGAATAAAATATGAAGGAAAATCTATAGTGAGGTGCTCTAACAAGGAAAGCAAAAATAGAGCACAAGGCTCTGTGATAGAGTTATAGTGAAAGAGTGGGTGTAAAACAAAAGTCATCACTATGTTAATGAATCTAGGACCTTTAGCAAAGGCCTTACATGGTGTAAATTGACGATCACCCCAATCAGAAGGGTGCTGCGCAGAAAGCAGAGATCATTTCGTCTTTGGACACAGTCCTCAGACGATCACATCTGGGGTAGTCAAGATGCTCTACTCGTGGAACATGGAGCACATCCGCAACAAGCTGTGGTGTGACACAAATGCATGTACCTCGAACGCAAGTAGAAAAGAGAGGTACTGAAAAATCAATTCCATGCACGTTGGAGTAGAACTCCTGAATTAGCACGGAAGGACATGTGACCGGGACGTCACACAGTGACTCCCAACCCCGACTGTGAATGATATCGGGTAGGTCAGTGTCGGCGAAGTTCGCCAAAATGACTCAGCGTTTCGAATGAACACCTCGTCGAGAAAATTTCTCCGAGAAGTCCTTTCGGGCATCCTTATCACAGAACCGAATAGAAGAAGGGGTAGGATCAGAAGATGAAGTGGAGGCCCTAGAACGCAAAGGGTTCTGGGACAGAGCAAATTTACGTTTTAGTGCCATAGACACAACTAACGTAAACAAGAGAGAGGGGGAAGAAAGAGACAATCAGAAAAGCTCCAAACAGTTCAAATATAGCAAGTATATTGAAAAGAGAGTATGTATGCATGGGGAATGCATGAATATGTGACATGCAAAAGAAATTGCATCATGGGCATAGCCCAATCCAAACCTACCAGCACACAAGCAGTTCAACATGTATAACACACAACTAAATGCATGAAAATATAGTTATAATGCACATGGAATGCAATGCATGAAGTTTTTAAGATTGAATCTTCAAAACCCATCCAAAAATTGCACAAAAACCTCTTTGATTTTGAAAGACCCCAAATTTTGCAAAAATCCCTAAAACTTAGGTTTCAAAGAATGAAATGCATGAGAATGAGAGAATCGAAGCTTACCAAGTGAAGAAAAACTTGATTAATCTCGAAAAATGCTTGAGGAAGAGGTTAGAAGTGAAAGAGAGAGTGTTTGGGAGATGAACAGGTACGGACAGATCGAGAGAGATCGAGGAAATGAGAATCGGATTGCGAAGAACAAATATATAGATCCTCAGTAATTCTCGACAGATAGAGGTGTCGAGACCATGGTTTTAAAAACCGAACCGGACATAGAACCGTTTTTTTTGAAATTTCCGGTTCAATCCCGGTTTTTGACAGGTTTTTGGCCGGTTTTCCGATTGTTGACCGGTTATTGATCGGTTTTGGGGTTTTTAACCGGACCGGATTGGCTCCCGGTTCCCGGTTGAACCGGTCGGACCGGCCGGTCCGGTCCGGTTTTTAAAACAGTGGTCGAGACATCTGTCGAGGAAGGTGTCAAGAAAAACAACGTCGACAAATGCAGCTGTCGAGAAGGTGTCGAGGAAGCATAGACACAAGAAGAGAAGCTCGATCGATCCACCAGCCGTCGAGAAGCTATCGAGGGTCCAGGAACTTTCTCGATCGATCCACCTAGTTGTCGAGGATTTGTTGAGATTGCGATAAGAAAAAGCTTAAGAGCTTGATAGATAGCCAGGTGTCGAGGAGGTGTCGAGATTGCTTAAAAACTGTTTTTCAAGAAGTGAAAAACACAGATATGAATGCAATCAAGCATGCAACTCAACCAAGGATCCAATCAACATTTTAAGCTCTCAAAATCATCTCTCAACAACAATTTTAAGCACAATGATCCCAAAAACACACGCACACTAAACACGTCTAACCAATTTTATATTTCAAAAAAAAGTTAAGACAGTTTAGTGAGCATACATTAACACATGTAAAACCTTGTGATGGCCAAATCACATTGTACCTGCACATATATCAAGAGTAGCAAAGAATATTGCGTGTTGTGTGTGAAGAATATCTCAAGATTGCAAATGTGTCAACATGTTATGATGATATGAGATATGAGAAAATCACTTTAACTCACACATAATCATAACTGTTTGATGGGGACTATCACCTTCGAGGTACATCCTATAACTTCCACATCTCCTAAAATACACGCTTGCAATCATATTTAAAGCATTTAATCTTTTTGCTTTTTATTTTCTTTGCATATTTTTCTTTTTAAGCAAATCATGCATGGGCATATAAGAGATAGAAAAGAAATACCCAATTATATTAAGCATTTGACATTCCAATTTTGCTATGCCGAAGCACATAAATGTCATTGACATCACACTTTTGCTATGCCGAAGCATACAGATGTCGTTTTATGATTGGCGGGCAACAGTGGTGAGATGATTATTTATGCCTTTCTCTTAGGATTTTCTAGTCATTCTCGTTAAAAAGAGTAATACGAGTGTTAAGTATAAGAGATAACTTAATCTTACTCATTACAAACAAGAGCCACAAAACTTACTTGCTTAGTTGTGCATAGAGATGCTTATCTAAGCTACAAGAGATACAAAGTTTAGAAAACTTTGTTTCAATGGCCATTTAAAGTACACAAGTACCAATATATACAAACACACACTGTTTTTGTATTTTTTTGATTTTTCAATTTTTTTTTTAAATTTTTATATCAAAAACAAAACAAAACAAAACAAAACTGAAAACAAACAAAAACAAGTTAAACAAAACAAAGTATAAAACTAGATTGACTCAAAACGAAAGCAAAACACACAAGTTATGCAAAAACAAAAACTCAAAGAGAGAAAGTGATAGAATCACTTAGAACCCTTTTCCTTCCATGCCTTGGAAGAACCTTACCTTTGATTAAACCCTTGAACCAGCGGTGAGAGGGAAGAATTAAAACCGTTCAAGTTCGAAAGGAACATGAGGGCTTTGAGAAGATCTCCAAGGGGAGCAAGAGAGGATTGAAGTTGATTCTGGCTTCCAAATGCTATCATGTCGTTGCTCTGTTGAATGGCTAACCACTTATAGCAATTTGGTCGAGTATGACAGGCAACTCCACAATGATGACAGAGATGCTGCTTCTTCTATTTAGGCTTTTGAGAGTTAGCCTTCTTAGCCCTACAGTTTTTAGCTTCCTTCTTATCTTGCTCAGGAGGTGCTCCTAAGATAGATTTACCTTTGTCTAAGTTCTCACTAGCTAAATCAGTTTTAACATCATTGTTCTCAATTTTAACATTATTGCTAGGAGGTACAAAAACAGTAGTACTAGTAGAAGCAATATTAGAAGAAGAGAAACCATATCCCAAACTTGTTCGATTAGAAACAGATTTCTGAAGACTGAGCATCTCATCAAGCTTTGCACTTGAGGTCCTCTCTAATTGAGCTCTGACTTGAAACAGCTCCGCTTTAAGCTTCTTGGTCTTCTCAGCCAAGAAATTGTTCTCGAACCTCAGTGCTCCAATAATCTGATTAGCCTCATCAAACTTTGTGGAAAGCTCTTCACGATCAAGTTCCACATCACTGAGCTTCTTGGTGGTCAGCCTATAAAGTTTCTCATGTTTCTCAGAAATCTTGTATAATTTCTCATATGCTGTATGGATATCATCTTGATCATCCATTTTCTCAAACTTGGACTCCACCAATTCCTCTTCTTCATCCACATTTTCAACAATCTCATCAGTAGGATTGACAGTGGCAGTGAAGGCATTCAAGATTCCGTCATCCTCATTGTTGGAATCATCCTTGTTAGGACATATGCGATTCATGTTAGGAACATATGTCAATATTTATGTAGTTGACTAATCCTTTGACAAAACGCACTTTACTTGTAATTGGGTAGATCTAGGATGTGTTTAATACTTCAAGAAACATGTTGTTCAAGTCTAGTATTAAAGCCATGAAGATTGGACCAAGAAACAGGTGAAGAAGGGCTATTCATTAAAGCTGGATAGATAGCTCGACACTTGCGGATAGATGCTCGATAGCTGCTCGATAGATAGCTATCTATCGAGATTTAATGAATAAAGCTCGACAGATTCTCGATTGATCGAGGTATCTATCGAGGTTACGGGAATTCAGATTTTCAGATTTGATTTTCGGCCCATGCTTATGTATTTGTATAGGGTTTCTTTTCTCACAACCCTAGACATATATAGGGCTTATTTTAGACGCCGTCA
Organism: Quercus tomentella; assembly: GCA_028535165.1. Classification (NCBI taxonomy): domain Eukaryota; kingdom Viridiplantae; phylum Streptophyta; class Magnoliopsida; order Fagales; family Fagaceae; genus Quercus; species Quercus tomentella. The sequence continues at coordinate 32,275,204 of JAPQVY010000155.1, forward strand.
CATAAGAGAATACAAGGAGAACATATGCAAAAGGCGACCGATACCTTATTCTCTCTGAAAGAAGCTACTACGTCTTTGCACCTTAGGGTTTTGTAACCAAGTGCTTCTTGATCTTCATTGTTGATGAAGTGAAGAACTTTGCAGCCAACATCTTCCTCAAGTTGGTGAGTGAGTCACGAACTGGGATTCGTGCAAAGGTGTTAGTCACGTACGAGGATCCGTGCAACAAAAATGGTGGCGTTCATATATTGAAGAGTTCAGAGGTTCTGAAGCGGTAGAAGGTTTCTGCTGTGAGTTCATCTACGAGGATTGTAGAGTCTAGGGATAAAGGTTTTGTACTAGATCTGAAACTTCTCTTTACCATAGTGGATTTTTTTTCGGGAAGGTTTCCCCCCAGGTTTTTTACTGTGAAACTAGTTTGTTTCATTGGTTTTCCTAGGTCATTATATCTTGTCTTATTTATTTTTCCGCTGCATGATTTTGACATGATATTGATGTTTATTTGTTTTAACAAGTTTTATTTATAATAAATCTAATTAACAACTTGGGTTTAAAACTTGTTAATTCAATCAACCGGAGTCTATATTTCCCAACAATCCTCAGGCTCAGTGTCACTCAAGGTAGTAGCAAGTGCCTTGCTCTTCCCAATGCTCTTGAGATATGTAGGACACTCCTGATGTGACCAAAGCCTTGATACCCAAAGCACTTAGGTCCTGTGAGAACAGTGTACTGTCCGCCATCCCTAGCATCCTTCTTCCCTTTGTCTTGGCTCTTGAACTGAGAAGAACTGGATTGCCTACGGTCCTTGTCAAAGCCCTTCCCATTGGCATTCTTCATGAACTTCTTGAATTTCCTAGTGATGTAGGACTTCATCTTAGAATCTTCATCGTCTGAAGACTCATCCGTGTCACTGCTCTTAGCCTTCAAGGCCATGCTCTTGCTCTTGCCCGACTTACCAATCCTCGTTAACCCTAGCTCGTAAGTCTACAGATTACCAACCAGCTTTGTCAAAGGAATCTTGTCAATGTCCTTTGATTCCTCGATTGCCGTAATCTTGGCATGGAATCTCTCAGGTAGAGATCTGAGCACCTTTCTCACAATCTTGGGTTCAAGAATGGTTTCCCCAAGATTGAAGGCTGAGTTCACTTTGTCCTTGAGCTTGGCATAGAACTCATCGAACGACTTATCCTCCTCCATCTTAATCTCTTCGAAGCTTGTAGTGAGCCTCTGAAGCTTCGAGTCCTTGACAGCCTTAGTTCCTTCATAGGTTGTCTGGAGGATGGTCCACGCCTCCTTAGCAGTTTCAGTAAAGGATATCTTCTTGAACTCCTCATTGGTGATTGCACTGAATAAAGCATTCAATGCCCTGCTATTGAGGTTTACCGCTTTGATCTTGGCATCATCCCAATCGGCTGGCGCTTCCTTTGGCTTGGTCCAGCCAATCTCTACAGTTTGCCACATCTTTTCATCTAGAGACTGCAAGAAAGCTCTCATGCGTACTTTCCAGTATGCATAGTTAGTGCCATCAAATAAAGGAGGTATTATTAATGACTGTCCTTTATCCATGACAAACAGGGGTCAATGGATCAAACACAACAAAGATTAACCCTAATCAGAGTGTGCCTGCTCTGATACCACTTGATAGGCCAAAAACGAATTGACCCATTGTGATAAATTAACCAATTAATTTAGCCAAGTGAATTAATTAAGTTAATTAACATGCAAACGCGTGGTAGCACAAACAAATCACCAATAAACTAAGTATGCAGCGGAAAATAAATTTGATACGGTGATTTGTTTACGAATGGGGAAAACCAACACGGCAAAAACCCTACCAGGTGATTTTAAGGTCACCACTCCCGAAATTCCACTATTATCATAACAAGCGGTTACAAGTAAAGGAATCCCAGTACCTTATACCAACCTACAGTTGAATCCTTACCCCAATATCCAATTGGACTTGTTCTGTAGTGACAATTTCTCATTTTGATGCATGGCTCCCAAGTACGTGATTAACCAATAGTACGGATCCCAGTACGCGACTTCAATCACCAACTAGAGAAGGTTGTTGGCTGCAAAGTTTTTTAGTTCTCCCAACGATGAAGATCAAGAAGATGCTTGGTCACAAAACCTTATGGTGCACAAACACAGCAACTTCTTCAAGAACGATGAACTAGGGAAAATTCTGTCTTCGATCACAATTTGCTTGAATAAACTTTGCTCAACACTTGTGCAACTTGTGAACACTTTGACGACCCTTAAAATAATCCTTTTATATGTCTAGGGTTGTGAGAAAAGAAAACCCAAACACATAAAACCGGATTGGAGTCAAAACAGAACTAGAATTCTGTTTTTCATAAAACTCGACAGATACCTGTCTGTTGAGATGCTGTCGAGCCACGGGGCTGGAATAGCTTCTTAAGCTCGATGGATAGCTAGCTGTCGAGCTTTAATGACAGACACTTCTTTAGCTTGTTTTCTTAGACAGATTTGCATGTCTTCAACACTTGATCTTGAAACACAATTTTTTAAAGTATTAAACACATCCTAAATCTACCCAAATACAAGTAAAGTGTGTTTTGTCAAAAGATTAGCCAATTTCATAAAATAGTGACATATGTTCCTAACAAGTGAATTACATATGTCCTAACACTAATAAAAGTAGTAAGTCCTATAAGTCTATAACCCACTAACCCACACTGGCCCACACACAGTCACACACACGGTCAAACTTTAGAGACTCAAAACTCAAGTTGAGTTACTCAACAACAAATATCAAAAGTTCATAACACAGCTCTTAACGCCATAGCTCCCACACACGGTCCAAGATTCAAAAACTCAACAACAAAAAATCAAAAGATAACACCGCATAGGGGCGGCGATACAAAACCCTATAAACACACACACACAAGCGACGGCGGCAGATTAGGGATAGTCAGGCGACGGCAGATTTTGTGTGTGAAGCAGAGGCAGCCTTTTTGGAGGTTAGGCAGCTGTTTTATTTGACCTTTTTTTATGATTTTTAAAATTTTGACTTATGGGCTTTTTATTTCTGAGATTAAAGACCAAATTATTATTATTATTTTTTTTTTTGGAGTTTAAGTTGGACTTTAAAAAATAAAGGGGTCAGGTTGATGGTGGGGGTGCAAATCTGTATTGCAGGGGGTTCAAAATAATTTAAAAAAAAAATATTATATATACATATATATATATATATATATATATATATATATATATATAAAATTTTCGGGTATATATATATATATATATAATTTTCGGGTCAGGGGTTCATTTGAACCCTTAACTATAACGTACCGCCGCCCCTGTTGATAAGGTTCATAATGCTTGATTATGTGATTGTTGCAAATCCCATAATCAAGTCTGACAATAATGGGATGGTAGACATAAAAATTTGCAGCAACTTGCAACCATGCATGCATTGGATTTTATTAATTAGTTGATAAGGACAAGTGATTACAGATAATGATGAATCATTGCCGTGTGGTTTTAATGGAGGTTATTCTAGCTAGTGATGCATGAATACTTCGGCATTCTTATCAGCTTTGTGCGTTAGACTTTGAACTGTTGTGACTAATGACAAAGAGGTTGTTAGGGTCTTTTTGGTTGGAGTGAAATATGGAGGATAGAAAAAATATGAGAGATAGAAGTGAAGAGAAAATTGATTTTATGAGTGTTTAGTTGGAGAAAATGGCAGGATGAAAAATTGGTGGGGCTAGGTGTTTTCTTCCCTGGCCACGAAAATTCTAGCTCCCCAATATGGGGAGAAAAAATAGAGGAGAGAGAAATAGTTGCAGTTAATGACTGAACTACTTTTTCCTCCTTTTAGGTGGAGCTACTGGTTGGCTACTTTTTCACTTTTATTTCTTTTTTCATTCCTCCACTTTCTTACCCTCAACCAAATACAAATGAGAGAAACTAGAATCTTTTTTAACCTCCACTTTTCCATTCTTCCAACCAAATGGACCTTTAACCTATTAGATCAATTTGATAACTCCTTTAGCTAAAACGAGTAATTCTTAGGTATTCTTGGAGCACAGAGAATGGTGCTCCCTCCTCTCACATTTATGGTGGGATCCACTTATTCAATTCATAGCGAGGTCCACCATAAATATGAGAAAAGGGAAAACCATTTTTTCGTACTTTGGGAGTGCCTAAGAATTTTCCAGCTAAAACTGGATAACTTTTGTTGAATGTCTGTTATGTAACCATGTGGCGTGTGCTATTATGAAAGATAATCATCATCAATTGTACAATGATTTGAATGTGTAGCTCGCTTCTTAAATAGCTCTCATTAAATTTGACAATTACCTGTAACCTCTCATCCACGGCATGAACATAGATTATGGAATGCAAAAATGTCTTTCAAGAAAGAAAGTCAGCTTTCTTGAAAATGTTTAGTGTCACAGTATTTAATGATATTCTTACTATGTCGTTGGCATTTTGTGGACTCTATCCTTTCTTTGTCTTGTATAATGATATGACTATATGAGTAGTGGAGCATCCAAGGAATTATGCAAGTCTTATAATTCATCAGCTTCTTAACCTGTCCTTCATAAACCCACTTGTATTTGCAGCGATTTATTTCTCATTAAATTTGACAATTACCTGTAACCTCTCATCCACGGCATGAACATAGATTATGGAATGCAAAAATGTCTTTCAAGAAAGAAAGTCAGCTTTCTTGAAAATTTTTAGTCACAGTATTTAATGATACTCTTACTATGTCGTTGGCATTTTGTGGACTCTATCCTTTCTTTGTCTTGTATAATGATACGACTATATGAGTAGTAGAGCATCCAAGGAATTATGCAAGTCTTATAATTCATCAGCTGCTTAACCTGTCCTTCATAAACCCACTTGTATTTGCAGCGAATAAAATAAAATAACCTTATTTTATAGATAATTTTATAGTTACAAAAAAACTAAGTTCCTTTGGCCACTACTTTGGCCTCTGTGTTCAGTCTGTAAGTTCCTTTGTTGTTAATATATCTGCCATCTAACCAAAAAAAAAAAAAAAAAACTAAACTGCAAACGACACCTTTAAAGTTTACAGATGTTTGAATTTTATAACTTGAAAGTTTAGAATTTGAATTTTACTTCTGAAGTTCTATTCTGTTTGCATCCGCAGCCATTCCATCCATATTTTCCTTTAAATGCCACATAAATTTGTTACGCGTATTTAGTTTATTCAGTAAAATAATGACACATCATTTTTGGAGTGTGCAATAACATGTTTAGGAAATTTATAGAATACTATCGAGGTTTTTTATAATTGCCAAAAATAGTTACACCTAGTGCTTTACCATTCATCGAAACATGTAAAGCCAAAAATTTTTTCTGTGAAATTTAAATTTTGGAACGAATTTGAAGGAGATAAAAGGAAGGATGACAGAAAGAAACGGGGATCCACAGAGAACTAGATTGATAAGAATTTGTACTTGTTATCTTTAGTATAGTTTAATCTTAGCACTACGAGTAGCTTAGCGGTTAAATTGACTATTGTATTGAAAATTTGAAATATCCGGTGAGATTTCTAGTTGAATTTGTATTTGTTCGAATTGAATTAATGAAAGGTAGTCTTTATTCCCTTGAGTGTGAATCTCATTGATTACTTGTTACTTTACTGAATTTTTATGTCTTATAGACCTTTTAATTGAAACAACACCAGCTTGCCCATAACACATTAACACCTTGCTCGGTTTGATCCTCGGCTCTTAAAGTCCTCTTAATTGATTATTTTGATTGAATTTTTATGAGTCTGAAAGTCCTCTTTATCTAATTTTTTTTTTGTGCGTTTGGATTTGCCTTGTTATTTTACCGAATTTATGTGTTTTAAAGTCCTCTTAATTGAGGTAATTCCAAATTCACAAAATTTGGAAAAATTATTAGGTAATCTCGGAGTACTATAAATGCGTAGTCTCCTATTTCACATGAATGGTAGGTCCTATCATGAATTTAATTAGTGGGATTCACCATTCATATGAGAGGAAGGAGTACGCAATTATGGTACTCTGGAAGTACAAATAATTTTCCTCGAAATTTGGTATACACTTTCCTCAGGTATTGAGCAGTGAGCTGACGTGGTTTTTCTCTTAAAAAATGGTAATTTGGTTGACTAAGTAGTAATTACCAAGTACAACCCAATTTGTTTCCTTAAAGAGATTGTCTCCTTTTTTTTTTTTTTTGATGGTGAAATAGATTGTCTCCTTCTGAACTTGTTAAATTCGAGGGATAATTTGGCCTTCATTTCTTAAAGGAGGCTTTGTGTTTCATTTTGTTTTTGCATAGCAGATCTCAGGTATGTGAATTCCCTTTGGGTGTTTGGGCTTTGCATGTTACGCTCACCAAGAGCTCATGGGTCTCAAATATTCCTATTTTGTGCTGGGCTTGGTCCTCACACAGTGAAAGGTAAAATATATGGAACTTGGATCCAGGCCCAGCCGAGGACACTTAGCTGGGTTGGACTTTGTAGGCCCGGGCTGATCAATTTGGTGGGGCTTGCTCTGCCAATTTATGGCCCAAAGTCATACGCTTTGGCCATACAGTGCACAGGTCCTTTGCTCGACTCTTTTGATTTTTTTATATAGCATTAACAGTAACCATGAACACTATCTGCTGACACAACAAGACAATAATAGTGCATTCCACCAATACAAGACAAGCAATTGTACCCTTTTTGAAGCATTCCACTAAGGCAATAATGCATTATCTTGGCAAAAGCATTCCACTATTGAATCCCACTACCAGTAAATTCAGAAGATCCAAAACACTTCCTACAATATAAATACCACACTATATCTTGAACACAAATATAAATATCAATAAATAAATATATATATATATATATATATATATATATATATATATATATATATGTGTGTGTAGGCGTGCGTGTGTTAAATTGTTATTGAACAGAAAAATATGTCAAATCAGAGAAAATGCCATTTGAAATCATAGAATGATGATATATCTAATGTGGGGTTTTGGGCATGAGAAGAGTCACTGACTTGAGTGTAAGCAATGACAAATTCTGGGTAAAGTTGATGAATTAAAAATATTTGAAGAATTCTTCATCTCCCAAGGGTGCTTACTACCTTATGCCAAGTAATGCATTCAAATGTAAGTTCATTTGATGAGCCAATCTCGAATCAAATTAAAAAAAGAACCATCTCAAATTCTAGTAGTAAGTTGATTACCAAATATGTTCACATGTAAATTAGGTAGAAGTAAAGGCAGTAATAGACTAATATTAATAGCATTACTTAGGGCACGTTTGGTAGACTGTAATAGACACTGTAATGTAATAAATATTCCTATGGCATAACTATTCGGTTGTTTGGTTATGTTTTTATTACAATAAATAGTTATTCCTTATGAATAGCTATTCTTCGAAATGAGGAATAACTATTCCTTATCAAAAGTACTGAATATCTATTCCTTCACTTTATGTAATAACTTTTTTAAAGAAATTCCTAAAAAGCCATTAGTTGCCATATCTTCAAAAGGAAAGAAAATAAATTTTCCTTGTTTTAATTATTAGCTCTATTTTGAACACCCTAAAATAAGTGTATTTTAAGAAATTTAACTTAAAAATGATTTAATTACACCTTTTTATACTATACTAAATTGTGGATGCATATTTAGGATTCTATTTCTAAATGGTTACCAAACAAATGAATAGTAATAATTATTACATTCCAACTTAATATATTCCTTGTAATACTTATTCCTATTCCCATATAATAATTATTATAGTATACCAAACATGCCCTTACTGTCTCTTTAGCTGCTCACAAAGGCCTTAATTATTTAACTTTTGAAGGTGTCATAATCTAATCTCTACCACTCTCATCTCTGCTGCAGAATTTGATTGGTAGCCTGTAAATATTGAATTGGATATAAAAACTTACCTCTCTTTTGGTCTTTTGTGGGGTAGGATTTTTGTTTTGTACCAGGATAGGCTAATTTTTTAGCCCATATAGCATGGCAGTTTGGGCTGCTTCTTGCATTAGCTTTGGGGCCCATTTCTTCCATCACCCTTAGTCATGCTCTAACTGCTTCTTGTTTCTTGCTTAGTTGATTTCCTTTATCCTTTTTTCTTTGGCTGAATAATTTCCTCTATACATTAAAAAGAAAACAAAATAACATCTTGCACTGGCACATTTTAAAATAATACTAATTGAAGGCGGTGTTCCTCTGTACGCATGGGTTCGTATGTATTTGTGTCTTTTTTTTTTTTTTTTTGATTTGAGTATGTATTTGTGTCTTGAACATTGAACTTGGTGGAATTTACAACTACAACACTGCTATTGATACTATATTGCACAATAAATTCCACAAAAGTGGTTGGCTGGTGGAAAAAGAAAAAAGTAATGGATACATAAGTGTGAATTGTGCCCATCACTCACAGTCTACTATTTCAATGATTATGAAATTTGTTGTGAAAGAAAGTTATGTTTGTAGTATTTTTGGTGCCTAGAGCTCTTCAAACACTTAACTATTCTCCAAATGTATGTAATACCCTGTTGTATACATACAATGTAATTACAATAAAGAATCTTTTTGGGATGGCCCTAAGGTACTAGTTAAGTGTTTTAAACTTAAAATTTCATGAATCTCATGAGACTTTTGAGATTTTGAGACGCATGAATGTGTAACTCAACCAATTTCCTTGCATCCACATCTTGTTCAGTCTTTCTTTTTTTTCCTTTTTGGTTCTAGAAATGAAGAAGAAAAAGAAATATCTTCTTTCTTCCGCTCGAATCAGTATAAGATCCAATTTGTGAAAGAAGGCCTTTTTATTAATTGAACAGGATGTTTGTTGGCATAAATGTTCGTGGTTGTTAAATGTTCCAACTTGTAGAATGAGACGAATATTTGTCGGTCTTTGTTGGCAATGGCAACCAAGAGCAGGTTCAAAAGTATAGCAGCCAGAGAAACTAACAACTAATTCCATCTTGGCAACCAATTCGTTGTTCTAGCCACTTGTGCATTAGTATTATTTTATAGAATCACAAAACTGCTGTCATTGCATTCCAGAATCCAAATCCTCATAAAAATAAATAAATAAAGTCGTATGCCAGTCTCATACGCATTTTATATTATCCACATCTCTCTATTGAGGGGGAAAAAAAACAGAATTTTGGGGATAATGATGTCTTGAACGATCATTACCCAAGTTTGGTGCCTACAAGCAAGGAGAGAGAAAACGACAATGAGTTTGCTTTGTGTGTTTGGATGATGGAAGAGGAAGAAGAAAATGAATTGTAATTCTTTTGTACGGCACCGAGGTGCCCAAATCCAATTGGGCCTTGGGTTCAGGCCCAGTAGTATGTCCCGTTTTTCAAATCCCTCTTTGCTCTATCCTCATAAACTACAAGTCTAAATCTTGTCCCCTAACCAGTGCTCGGCGTAAAGTGCCCGAACAATAAAGAGACTAAAATCCGAACATACCATAGGATGCTCGGCAGTTTCCAGAAAACATCACTACCGGGCATATTCGCTTGAGTTAGAACCAAGTTCCAAAGCCATAATCGCTGCATCCCACTCTCACCTAAACATCCACTTACAACAGATAATATTGGACCTTCAATTGCACTAACAATGGCAGTAATCATGATCTTTCCACTAACTTAGAGCTATAAATAGGAGAAGTTGTGGAAGAAATGGAGGTTTAGAAAAAAGGAGAGAAAAACAGTCATTCAGGAAGAGAGGGAGAGAATATCACTTTGAGTCTCTGTGCCAAGAACGATCCAAAGTAGGAAATCCTAAAGCCCACCTTATAAATAAGTTGTGAGCCCAAGTGAGGTTAAGCCCAACAACCTCATTTCCGGCGCGCACATCTTTGATTTATGTTTCAAAGGAAAAAAAAAAAAAAGGAATGGAAATTATAATAAATGACTTTACCTTTTACCCATTGGAAATAATGTCTAAATACACATATAAAAAATAATACAATAATGTCTAAATACTCCATTTAATTATATATGACAAGAAGACAAAGTGAGATCGGATCATGGGTGTTCCGTTCTCGTTTTAGGGAAGGAAAATCTCGTGCAAAATATGATGGCATGAAACAGGTACTACTGCTAAATGAAGTGATCATGACAGGTTAGATGTTAAATTATTAACTTGAGGTTAAAACGTAATTTAATAAATAAAATTCCATCTTGTATTATCTTTACAACTAATAAGGAGAATACCAAAAAAATCCAAAAAATTAATAATTCCAAATAAATGTTCTCCCGCCACATAAAGAGTAAATGAGTAAATAAGAAATACGAAAATACAAAATAGCCAAAATAAAATTTAAGAGAGATGAATTGAAGTAAAAAACTAATAAGTACTAAAATGTTCAAATTGTCAAGGATTATAAAGTTAAGCGTTTAAACTGAAAAAAATAAAAAGTAAGGATTTAATTTGTCAAAAGATAACAAATTTGAGGGGTTTTTTGTTTTTGCAATTTCTCCCCTAAATTTTGTTTCTTACTTCCATTTTTCCATTCTCTACATCCCTTTCAACCAGACAAAATATAAATATCAAATTAGGAGAAATAAATAGCAAAAAAGGCTCAAGTAACTCATATAACATGTCTTCCTTTCAAAATAAAAGATGCAGATGCTCGCCTTTTCCCTTCATGATAGAAATTTTACTTTTTTATTTTATTTATTTATTTTTTTTTATGAGGTTAAACATGTTCACAATGCCATATCATTTAAAAATTTATTTGACCAAATAAGAAATGTTAACTAATTGTGGGTTTTAGTTAGTTTAATTGGTAAAGTCTCTTATCGTCAAATAAAATATTTGAGATTCAATCACTGTCTATAACAAAAATTAATTGGTATCTTAGCCTAATGATAAAAAGTAATTATCATGAAATAGATGTCATAGATTTAAAATAATATCATATCTATAATAATAATAATAAATAAATAAATAAAAAGGAATGCTAACTAATTTTAACTGTGATGAGAATTGTTTTTCAAGTGTTTTTGGGTGAAAGAATGGAGAAGATTAAATTATTGAAAAAAAATTTACTGAAAATAATATAAATTTTTACAAATTAATATAAGAAGTTCAACGGTTACATCTATAATATTTTTATAATAAATCTTAAATAGTAAGTTATTATTAATTCTAATTTGAACCCACAAATAAAATCCACGGAATACAATAAATATTTATTGTAATTAAAATATTTATTTATTAATTGGTTGAAATTAAAATCCACCGAATACAATAAAAAGTAATTAAAATATTTATTTATTTATTATTTGGTTGAAATCCACCGAAAACAATAAATTGACAAGTTTGTTTTAAGGCTCTATGTGTGGTGTGACTGTGTACCTGTACCAGTATATTTAACATTTTTGGACACAAAGCCAAAGCCAAAACCAGAACGAAAAGAAAGGAGAGGAGGAAAGGGAATAAAATGGTAAAAAATGGAGAAAGAACTCAAAGAAAAAAAGGAGAGAGAAGAAAAATAACAGTGGGCGAATGAGGAGGGCATCATATGGTAATGGGGCCAACTAAGGGAAGTTACAGACTGTCAGACCAAAAGCGAAAGAGAGAAGCCTGTCATCTGCTCTGTATAACTGTCATGTCAGCTTACAACTCACATGCTCTCGCTCCGAAACATGCGCCCTCCTCCTCTGGATCCCACTATTTCCTTTTTCCCGTTTACCGGTTTTCTCTCTCCTCACCTTTCTTTCTTTTTTTCTTTTTTGAAAAGTTTATAATAAAATTAACATATCCCATAACTTTGACCTAATACTTTTCAAAATTAACGAATTTGGTACCACTAATTTTTTTTTCTTTTTTTAAGATTGATAGAATGTTACTTTAGTATTGTGTAGAACTCACTCCTGTAGACTTAAACTTTCAGTTCTTATCTTTACACCTCATAAGCACTTATATTTGTAGAGTGATCATCACGTTAATGGTGCGTAATGGTAGTTCTTAAAACCAACTTAGTCCCTAATTAAATATTAAGTTAGTTTTAAAGACCAAATTAGTTGGTTTTGAAAATTTTTGAACTTAATTGATATTAATCCAAACCTTAGAGTATATAAGTAAAATTTACCCTAAAATAAAGGTTAAAATACATATATCACCGTAAATTTGGGTTAATATGTTAACCAGATCCAAGATTTTTTAAAACCAATGATCACGGCGATAAAAATGAGAAAAATGAGTAATAGTTTAAAAATTAAATTAATCAATTTTAAGAAGTCTTAAACTTACCTGTTTAGCTGGCACTAAGCCAAGATGTTAACTATATTTTACCAAAAAAATAAAAACACAGACAAACGAACGCAAAGTTACAACTTACAAACACACCTGTATCTGTATGCACTATAATTATAAAAGAAAAAGAAAAGAAAAAACGCTTTTGATTCATAACCCTCCTATCACATTCTCATATTCTCAGTACAGCCACAGCCACCACCTCTAAAAAGAAAAAAAACAGTCGCTGCAATTGTAATTTGAGTGACCATTCTCTCTCTGGCTCTCTCTCTCTGCGTGTCGCTTTGAGGGGCGTCGCAGAGAGAGATCGGAGCTTAGACTTTAGTTTTTGGTTTGTATTGTATTGTATTTGTAGTTGCACCCTTTAGTTGAAAATTCAAAGCAAGGAAAAGGAAATGGCGGTTACAAGGATTTCATTGGGAGTTGTTGCTGTTTTGGTTCTCCTTTTCGCTATTTTCTTGCCTTCCGTTCACCCTCAAAACCTCGCTCCAGCTCCTGCCCCTACCAGTGACGGTTACATCTCTCTCTCTCTCTCTCTATATATATATATATATATATTGCAGATCTGATATGTAATGGTTTGGTTTATTGCAATGTGAATCTGAGTTTTTTAAGGTTTTAGATCTTTTGGGTATTGAGTAAAACTCAAATCTAGAAAACGAGCTTTGGAAACTATGTTGTAGGATGTTGAGTAACAAAACAAAAGGAAAGAAACCATGTTAGAAGATAAGGGAAAATTAAACTTTTTGAAGATTAACCTTTGTTTTGAACTTGCAATCTTATCCTTCACCTTGAGGAGAGAGAAATGTCATGAACTTTCTTTCACATTTGTTTTGTGAAATTATTTGATACTCCAAAAGCAATGTTCCTTACTCTTGCTCGTATGAATAATGGGTCACATGATAAATTTTAATTAGCAAGACTCACAATTATGCTAGAGAAATGAATATTGCTCCCTAAGAATTGAATAATTTCTCGTTAGAACTTTGAGTACTTATATTTTTAGAACTTTGATTGTAGTCTCTGCTGTGAAATGGAGCTGATGGGGTTGGCATTGTTAATGTGTGTTAGCAGGGACATCAATTGACCAAGGTATTGCGTATGTGTTGATGGCGGTTGCTTTGGTGCTCACATACCTTATCCACTCTGCGGACATGTCCTAAAGCTTTTAAATTTCACATGGAATTGCCAGGCTGAGAATGGGTTTTTGAGGGATGAGGTTGAAAATGCAATGGCAAATGTAATGTTGGGGGAATTTAGGTATTGAGAAAGGCGTTTCTAGGTGGGGCTGGTGTTTTGTGTTCGTGTTTGTGTTTGTGTGTGTGTTGTGGGATGGGTCTGGCTGTGTATGTAGTTTTCTGACATTTAACAAATTGTTGTTGGGGATAGTGGCTGCTGTTAATGTTATTATTCAATTTGGTGGCAGTCTAATTCACCTTGCTCTTCACTGAAACAAATTATTTTTCTCATTTATCTGCTTCTTTTGTTGTCTTAATTACTCTCTGTATAAGGGAAATAGCACCACTTTCATTGGTCTCGTTTTGCTTTCTCATAATTTTAAGGGTGATCATTATTGTTAAAATGAAACATGAACACATGCGCATTTAAACCAAGTCGAACATACAAGAGAAGAGAAATTTTGAGCCCCAAATTTGATAAGAGTATTAATTGAAACCAATGTTTGGTGGTTTATCTTTGCCTTCTCTTCACCAAACAAAGCGTTTTTTAATTTACTCAATTTTGAATTAGTTTCAGTTATGGACCTTATGGTTGAACTACACAACATGTTTCATAAAGCGCATTTAATAAGGAGACCGTTACTCATTAAGCGCATCTTATAGGGAGACCAATAATCGGTTGTGCTTTGCACGTTACTACGTTAATGGGCATTAAATGCGTACAATAAAAGTTGGAGGCAAAAAAGAAAAATGCAATTTCCTCACATTTCCAAGTAATTAATGACCCGCTTGATATATAAACTTAAACACATGTTTTTAGTTTTTAAACAATATTACACGTATTTTTATACAATTTTCTACCCACATGTATTTTCAAAAAAATTAAAAACTGTTATTTAAACACACGTATCAAACGAGCCCAAAAAATCCAACATGCTTCGCGCAGGTGGGATCATATAGAGCACTTGCAACCTTACTGTTGGAGATTTTGGATGAACTATAGACCAAAACATCATGGTTTACATCTTAAGGGTGGGTTCAAAAGATCCTAACTTGGTGAAATTCCACGTCATAAATTATTTAAAAGAAGAAGAAGAGCTATCACAACCATATACTTATATCCAACATTTTTAGACGGTTTAACAACGGTTCTACAACCCTTTGTTCGCTATAATATAGCCATGTTTCCCACATACTACCATCACAGAACCACAACCACTAACATTGTACAATAAGTTATTGGATGTGTTAAAAAGTACCAAAAATATAATGCTGCTTGACTTTGACCTCCATAAGCATAATTGCATCTACCAACAAGACAGACTGAAGACACAATTTCACATTGTAACATTTGGGGACAAAAAAATGGATTCGTTTCGAAATGTCTAAATTATTGGTAATTATCTAGTATCAGTAAGAATGGCAAAACTGTAAGTATTATATTATTACTAGTAGTTGCAACAGCGAAACTAGTATAGTAGGTTTGACATGTTTTTAGTATTATTTTCCATTGGAGAAGATAAAATCAAGCATTCAATGCTTGAAAAACATATGCCACTCTTCTGATCCTCCAAAAGAAATTCCCACAACAAAGTGAATAATACTTTTGTTAATATCAAAATGTTTTTCAAAGCAGCATTCTTTATGGATTGGGTCGAAGTGAAAACAATTTTGTGCTAGTTATCAAGTTTGTCATCAGTGATACAAAACAGACTTCAGACAAAATTCAATCAAGCTTTCTTGCCCGTTGTGTTTGCTTCTTGCTTTTCTTGATCAGTTAGTGAGAACTTCTTGACTTTCTGTTTGAGGGAAAAAAAACACATAAGAAAAGAATAGCAAAAGACAGTAAACGCATTGTATGTTGTACAAAATGAAACATAGAAATACAAGGCCATTGACCTCACATGATCTAAATGAGAAATGTGTTCTTAAATTGCATTTCAGAGGTCTACTCCATTCAAAATATGCACCCTCACTTGAAGCCAAATTGTTTGTACCATGTTTAATGTCATATCAAGAGTAGGTTGTCATAACTGTAGTGTCTGCTCTATGATGCCAAATAATCTATTGATCTTACAGCCAACAATGTCTTCTTCATTTTGTGTGTGTTTTTTGGGATAAGTCTTACTGCCAAGAATGTCATAACTGAAAGGCAAGTTTAATTAGGATCATTATTTTAAACCTAAGACCAACGTGTTTCACATTTCCCAGGTGGGGAAAATTTGAAAAATCGAAAGGACTCTACTCTAGGGTGCTTGTGAAGGAGAGAAATAAGAAGCTATATAACCCAATAAAGAAAGGGAATCAAATGAGAAGTCATTTTGGTTTGGTTCTTGGTATGGATTAGACAGAATAAACCCCCCCACAAAAACCAACCCATGGACTAAACAAGGGCATTCTCATCTTTCTGTTACCTTTGACAACAAAGTACAAATGCTAAGAAGGTAACTTCATGCTTGGAAACCGGTAAGTACATGATAGGGATAACAGTTGAAACAAAAGAGCTAAGCAACCTGGTCCAAATTTGTTAAATGGTCACTAGATGACAAAAGCTTTGACATAATTTAGGTGGCACCTTCATTATCTCTAATATTTGTTTAGGAAGCAAGTAATGCTTATTATCATCAAAGGGATGTAAAGGCACTGGTATGGAAGAGGCAATCACATCAGACTGATCTGAACTAGAACCTTAATGCAAGTAGTGACTCAACTTCCCCATCCTTGCTTTAGCTGGTCCAGTTATAACATTGTTTTCTTTCTTTAGGCAAAAAACAAATTTCCATGCTTGGATATCTTCACAGACCTCTCAACAGAAGGCTCATTCAAGATTAAATGGAAAACCACACAAAAAGCCGGGTATCATGTAAAGGCCATATTAAGATCCACCAGGTGCATGTGTTACTAATCAAAATATAAGTTAGAAATCATAATCTAGTGTCACTAACTATAACATTCCAACATCGACATAAGTTCATTTTCAACTTCCAGAGCACCAAAAAAAATAAATTAGTGCCGAAAGTTGCAAATTCTACTCTAGTTTAATATCAACGTGCAGACAACTAGTGGGTCAAAAAACACACTAGTTTTCCACACAAACTTGGCATTGTTCCTAACCCATATCCTCAATACCTAACAATCTTCTCAGGAAATCTAGAATACCCCAATACACATAATCTAAAGTGTCACTATAAAAACCCAACACACATAAGTTCATTTTTCAACTTCAAGAACACCAAACACACTAATTATTGACGAAAGATAAAAATCCATTCTAATATTTAATATCACCGAGCAGACTACTACTGGGTCAAAAACACAATACTCGTCCACACAAACAAACTTGGCATTGTTTGTCCCAAACCCAAATCCGCAAAATCTAACAGTCCTTTCAGGAATTTTAGAAAACCCCAATACGCATAATAACTCCATTGACTATTTCATAGTGTGAAACAAAATTCCAAAAAGGCGACAAATCCCAACTCTTAAAAAAAAAAAAAAAAACCCATTTACATAAGTCTATAACTTGA
The DNA here is from genome assembly GCA_028535165.1 of Quercus tomentella. Classification (NCBI taxonomy): domain Eukaryota; kingdom Viridiplantae; phylum Streptophyta; class Magnoliopsida; order Fagales; family Fagaceae; genus Quercus; species Quercus tomentella. The sequence continues at coordinate 32,292,179 of JAPQVY010000155.1, forward strand.
ATTGTACTCGGTTCTAAACAAGCAACAAAGCTCATAAACCCATCACAAAACAATGAGAGAGAGAGAGAGAGAGTGAGAAAGGTACCTTGTTGAGCACGCAGTCTCGCAAGGACTGTAAGAGGCGGAGGCATTTGTCTTGATCGTAAGGCGATTGGGTAACGCAGTTGAGTAGATCAAGAGCCTCCTTACCACACACGGGCTCGCTCTGACTTTTGCTTTGAGAAACACCGCTATGATCCATTGCTTTTTTTTTTTTAACTCTGTTGGATGGGTTTTGACTTGAGTTAGGGTTTTAGATATATGGTTGTATTTCTTATTTTTAATTTTTTTTTTTTTTTGTTTTCAAAAATATATATACTACGTCTACGTGGTATTGTTTGGTCCCCAAGAAAGAGTTTGTGGGAAATTTTGGTGTTGGACCGCTGCTCTCTATTTCTTTTGGTTTTGCTAACTAAACTGCGGCTCTGTGCTGTTTTTTCAAGCAAACAACAGGCTGGGATGTGCCAGCGTGGCAACCACTATGAAAACGCTAGAAACTGCGGGCGTTTAAAAGGTTTTTTTTTTTTTTTTTTGATATATTAAAATACCCAAAAAATCTATTGCTATAAACAAACTACAACTTTTATCATAATCCTTGATGTAACAAAATGTGAATGTTAGAAAAAAAGTGATGAGTGTATGTAAAATTGACAAACAACCAACCTCATAAGAAAGTTATAGCAGAAATTGTGAATTTATTTATGATACTAGATGAACTCTTATGCTCCCTGTGGAGCTAGAACCTTTGAGTCCGTGACTCATGCTCGTTGGTGAAAAAGTGTCTCGAATGGCAAAACATTGTGTAGGATATTCAAATTTTGGTATCGAATGATACCATGTCAGCGTATTAAAATCCAATAATTAAGAAACATGTGTGTAGAATAACTATATCAGTATTCTACCACTACTCTCAAAGTTGGTGGAGCATTAACATCAACAATGCTATCCCAAATGTCATTTTAACACCAAAAAACCTACTTTTTTCTATTTTAACACACCACTTTACAATACACCATATTTCAGATATTCTATTCATCCCTTTAACACATTAAAATAATATATACAACACATTAAAATAATTAAAAAAAACTCCTACAATATTTATAAAAATAAATAAATGTAAAATTCCCCACCACCCAGAATCAACCACAAAACCATCGTAATCACAATCCAAAATCAATCCAACCATCAACAGCCATTCTAAACAACACACCAAAATCAACCCACAACCACTGCAACCCACCAATATTAGCCCATTGCAAAAACCCAAAAAAAAAAAAAAAAAAAAAAAAAAACCACAACCAAAGGGAGAGAGAGAGAGAGAGAGATTTGGAGAGATTTGGAGAGATCAACGGTGACTTGGGGAGAGGAGGCTAGACAAGTGGTAGTTGGGTGAGATTAAAGGCTAGAAAATGTTGGTGGCTTGGCAGGAGTCGATTGGCGAGATTGGTAGTGGCGTCTAAGAGTGAGATTGGTGGCATACGAGGTGGCAAGATAGGAGGCGAGATTGGTGGCGATATCTGAGGCGAGATCGGAGGTGAGAGCGAGAGAGGAACAGAGGAGAGTGAATGTGAGGAAGAGAGAATGAGAGAGGAAGAGAGGCTGAGATAGGAGAAAGAAAAGTAGAATTTTTTTTTTACTTTTTTATTTTTAAAGTTTAGCATTTCTGTCCTTACAATTCTATTATTAGAATTGTATTGTTCACCAATGCTAAAACTTTTAGCATTTGGAACATTTAATGTGGGAGGGTTTTTAGTGTTTGGTGTGCAAATGCCAAATTTTTGCATTTGGCATACCTAATGCTGGTGCTCTTAAATTTTTTTTTTAAGAATACTAAGTATTTTAATACACACACGGGAAGAGGGGAGAAAGTCTTAAAGAAACTAACAGTGGTTATTTTTGCACACATGTTTTTTATTTATTAGATTTTGATATGACTGACATGGTATTATTTGAGGAAAATTATTAGGTACTCTTGAGTATGGTGATGTGATGCTTCCTCTTCTCACATAAATGATGGACTCTACCATGAATTTAATTAGTGAGATCTATCATGAATATAAAAGAAGGGAGTATCACATCACCATACTCCAAGAATATCTAATAATAACTCATCATTTGATACCAAAAACCTTCTCCAAATCAAGGATTCAAATCCCCAACACTGACTATCAAATTATCAAAAAAATATATAAATAAATAAAACCTCTCGTAACATCTATCTCATATTGTATATAAGATATATACGATGTGAAAGGGATGCTACATATAATTGATACATAATATACCACCATGTTTATCATACTTTATTAAGGAGTGTACATGGATCAGGATAGAGGGTCTTTCCAGCCTAACCTTTTAAGATTGAGAAATTCCTAACCTAACCTATCACATGTGTAAAATCCAATCTATTCCGACCTTTGTTGTGCTCACATCTCTCATAGTTTGTGAAAAAATAATGACTTTTATCAACTTTTTAAGTACTTTTTTTTTCTATAAATCATTAGTGTCATAGAATATTCTTAAACTATATTCTAAATTTCCAAATTCATTAAATTAATTCTCAAAAGATCAAAATAAATCAAAATTAAAAATTAAATTAAGGTTAATTAAATAAACTTATATATATGGTGAGTCTAGTTAGGTTAGTTTCGTTTGGACGGATGAACCCCCTACTTATAATTCTTTGGACATCTTGTAATGAAAAATTCAAGAGAAATTGTTGAATTCTATATGTGTATAGATTTCTTGGCAATCATGTGAACACAAACTTGTCTTGATATAGCTCATAGAGTCTATAAGATTGATTAGACAATGCTCAAGATGCTGGTATTTAGTGTGCAAGAATAGGAAAGAAGCTGATTCCAGAATCTGGATTTTTCACAGTTTCGATCAATTGAAATTGAATTGCGATCGATCGAGAGTCGTGGATCAGTAAAAATCAGCAAACGTGAAAAAACTCATAACTTGTTCGTTTCAAGCCCAAATCGTGTTTTGTTTGTTGCAGTACTTTAAAAGACATTATAAGCAATCCCTAGAGAGCTTTTTAATTGAGAGAGAAGAGCGCCTTTTGTGCCTCTTATTCTAGATCTAGGGTTTCTGTACTAAAAGCTCTCTCAAATCTTTGACTGATATTATTCTTTGAAGAAACTAAAGATCCGGTGTTGTAAAAATTGCTGCCATCATTCTAGTCATCAAAGGTGCTAGAGATCTAAATCTTTAAGTGTGGTCTTGAAGTTGTAGAATGGAGGTTTACATTGATTCAAAGCTTTAATGGGATTTTGAAGTGCGTGGATTGGAGGTTCACATTTGGAATAGATCTATGTCTGATAAGTTTGTGGAATTCAGAGCTAAGTTTGTTAACTCTAGTTAGGTTTACTATGAATTGATATTTTGACTATAAAATTTCTATCTGATAGTGGATTGTTCATCTTGAGGTTGGTCCCCCCAGGTTTTTACTGTGAAACTAGTTTGTTTCGTTAGTTTTCTTGGGTCATCATATCCTTTGTCATTTACTTTTCCGTTGTGCATGATATGCTTGATTGTTTGTTTAACCTAAGGCATGCATAACTAATCTAATTAACAAATTGGCCTTAAAATTGGTTAAACCTTGTTTGTTCGAGGGTCTAAAAAATAACAAAAATCATCACAGAGCAGATACCAACGGGTGGTAATTCAAAAAGATAATAAATGATGATTTGAATATTGTGATTGGTGACACATCAATTTATAAGGCGTGTAAATTAAAATTTTTTGTATATTTAATAGTAGTAGTAGTGTGTATGTGTGTGTATATATATATATGTATGTATGTATGTATACTAATTACTTATTACCCCCCCCCCCCCCCCCCCTTTCTCCCCACAATTAGGGTTTTTCTCTAGTAAGAGATCCTAGGGCCAACCTTGGGAAATAAGAAAATGTAAAACCAATTAAATGATACATTGGTTAAGGTGATTAGGTAAGCTTGAACCCTCATCATTTTTCTTTTTGTTGTATTTCTAACGAAAATATCTAAGGTTCAAAAAGAAAAAGAAATTATTATTTTTTTAAATCCACAACTTTATGCTTTTTTTTCATAAGCAATGCTTGTCAAATATGCTAGGCTATAAATTATTTAAAAATTGGAATCAAATTTTTAAAAAATTGACTTGCTCGATCCTTGTTAAAATTGCAACTTTTTTTTTTTTCTAGGTACAATCTACTCTTACTCGTTTTATTTTTTTAAGAACAACTAGTTGTGAACCCACGCGTTGTGCGTGATAATTTTTTACGGTGGTCTTTTTTTTTTGTGAAATTAGGACAAAGGTTTTAAAACAAAAAAAAGAAAAGAAAAAAAGGTATATGCAAGGTTTTTATTAACTTAAAGGACAATGAAAAATCAATTGACTACTACATAAATCACACACAATACTATATTTAATATCCTAAACAACTTATAAATTACAACCTAACTCTAGCATACAACTACTCAATCAAATAATGAATTATATCTTGAATTATCTTTTGAATTACTTTTTGAAATTTTCACAATTGTTGGAAGAGCTTAAATTCAAATAAATAAAATTGTGTCATGAAGTGTTCTTATGAGATTTTACAATATGCCTTAAAAAAGAGAGAGAGAGAGAGATTTTACAATACATAAAAGGAAAAATGGAATACAAAACACATGTAAATCTAGAAACGCTAAATTTTAAATTAATGAGGATATCCAACCAAATATACCATAAACAAACTAATAATTATTAATATACTAACTAAAGGGCATCAAAATTATATTAAAAAACCTTTACAATACATATTTAATGCATTAGAGTCATTATTTGGGAAAACAATAAGTTGCTGAGAGAGAGAGAGAGATTTATGTAAAGAAAAATAGAAAAATACAAAGTAATAAAGAGTATATAAAAAAAGAAAAAAATAAAAGAAATCAAACGTCAATTAGTAATCCTTAATTGGAAATCAAAAAGGCTGTCAGGAGGAGAAATAAATAAAAGAAAGATGACCATATGGAGGATATTAAAAAAATTATAGTGCAATAAAATCAATTTTCACATTCACTTAATTAAATCAATAATCAACAATTAAGTACAATCATACAAAATCAAATTTGATGTGGCAATCAAAAAACATTAACAAAAATATCCATCAACATAATTTATAAAGACTATTGTTTCTTTAATTTGTGTCTTAATGATTTTTGTGCTTGTATGTTTGTACAGTGGTGTTGTTTTAATATTCAATAAACTTTAATGACTCTAATACAATTTATAAAGACTATTGTTTGTATTAGGTAATTAATCAAATAATTGGTATGCACAATGAAATACATATTTAAATAGTGTGAGAAACTTCAAGCCACTTCCAAAACTCAAAATAAACCAAAGTAATGAAAACAGAGTATATGTGATTTTAATGTGATTGAGACTATACTTTGGTAGCTTGCGATAGAAGAAAAGAACTATTAGTGCAAAAGAGAAGTGTTAAAAATTAATAATAGACCTGAAGAGTAGCAAAATATAGGAAAAATTCAATGTATTGTAATTACGTTGAATTACATACCAAACTACAATGAGTTTTATTGTAAGAACTACATCTTAATTTTATTGAAAAAAAAACCCATAATTTCTTCATGAGTGTCTTTTCTATTTGCTCTTGACCAAGAAGGTTCATGAATAATATGTATAGTATGAGATTAAATTCTATAAAGATGTGGTGTAGAACCTAAGTTTTACACCCTCCAATCCAAACATACCGCATCATATTATCACATATTAAAGAGTAGACACAACCATATTCAATCACTTCTAATACCCATTTGAAAATCCAACCCAAGTAAGAGTTTACTAAGATGTTCTTAGGTATAGTAGGATGTATTAAGTTTTAAGTGAATAATTAATGTGACAATCTCTAATTGGATGTGTAAAACATAGGTTTTACACCACCATCCTTACTAAATTCGAACTCTTAAAGTTTATACAAAGGTGATTAGCACAATAACCTAAAAGATGAATATGTAAAATTCAATACGTTCTCATTATTATGGTATGAGACTATTGAATATTTAAATAATTCATTTTTTTATGAGTAATGCTACAGTTACAAACTATTTTACAACATTTTTACAAAATATTGACGTGGCCAACCTCTTATTGGTTTTCATCTAGGCCCACCGTTAATATCACTTTTTTATTTACCAATAATCACTCACCACATCAGCAGTTTGTAAAATTTTTTGTAAAATAGTTTGTATCTCTAGCATTATTCTTTTTTTATTGTAAAAAAAAAAATAGAGAAATAAATAAATAGGAAAGAACTTTACAATATTGAGTAACTAAATAGTTTACTTTTTTATTTTATTATTAAAACAATTCAGTTATAAATATTTAAATTAAGGTAGATGAATATGTAACAGTAAAGTATATTTAAAGTTAAAACCACTGGAGCTAAATATGTGTTGTTCCTTAGAACAATAATTGATAAATAAATAATATTCAAATTATCATTTAAATAATCACATAAATTAGAATTTACCATGAAATTAGATAACAATGGAGATTAGAAGCAAATTATCGTCAATTCATATATGTTTTTAGATGGCAGGGTTGAGGTGTGAACCAAGTTACTGTCTTGAAATAATACACGCGTCTATGGGGTTTCCAGTGTAGTAGACTAAACATTGTGCATGTCGCCCCCGGAATACAACAACCCAGCCACCTTCGTTGATTATTCTTTAAGCCTACCTCGCTTATAGGATAAAAAGTTCTCAATAGTACTTTTATTTTACCCATAATTTAGTATAGTAGGGATATATATATATATATATATATATATATATATATATATATATATATATAAAAGAAGAGGAAAATATAATGCAAATATTTGTTGCTGCATGTAATGGGGAGAAGATAAAATCAGCCCTATATCCTCTTTTCATATATTCTATATTTTGACCATACATACATACATATATATATATATATATAGAACAAAAAAACCCCACTTAACATTCATGATAGTAGGAATTAATATTAGAAATAACTTCTTCACTAGCTAGCTCTGACTGATAAATTCCAAAGCAGATAGTAATCTATATATAATTAACCATTCTTATACAATGTCCTGAAAAAGTTGAATTACATAAATGGAAATTCATAACTTGCTTTTAGTGGTCAAATACCTTTCAAAGACAATCAGGACAAAACGTTTTCATTAGGAAATGACAATGTATTTGGTATGGAAATATTGCCCATATACATTGAGCCACTAAATGTTCATTTAATTGAGAATATTTATAGCCATTCAAATACTAACATTATATATATATATATATATATATATATATATATATATATATATTTATATATTGTAGGGATGATAGGCCTAGTAGTATGTATTGGATGGGGGGCTCGGTCCGAGGATAGGTAAACGTTGTTATGGAGGTCGACATTATTGAATAAAGGAAGGGGTCTGGTCATGATGGTCTAAGAAGGTGGTTCGAGGAGGGATACTACCTTAGCTGAGCAAAGCAGAGGTTAAAAGGTGCGGTCTGCAATGAGAAGCAACGTTCCAGGAGATTCTGTTGATAAGGATATACATCATGAAAGCACAGGACAAAGGAAAGCTATGAAATATCTAAGAGAAAGCTGCTACTACCGCATTGAATGCTCTGTAGCTAACTCTCTGGCCGTATTAATGAGGAAGTGATACCTGAACAGTAATTTTCAGCCTTACAGCTACTCCTAGAGATTTCAAGAAGGTGCTGATAGGACAAGGATCAACACCAGTAATCCAATCTACATGTGGAGGATAGAGATGAAAAAAGGAAGATAGTATAAAATAGAAAGAAGACTTTGAGGGAAAGGAATCAGAGAATTAAGAGAAAAATACTGTAGCAACAAGTACTGTGCTTGTAATCAAATTTAAGAGATATATACAAGAATTGATCTCCTCGGATTGTGCCGATGACGATTTTCTTTAGATAAAACCAGTTCATCTTTACTTTATTGTCATCTAGATCCATTATAATTGTCACCCAACTCATTAAAGCCTAGTTTTCTAACCCACTTTCTACAAATTCATTGTATTAGGCTCTTTGAGCCTAGATCCTTTTACCTTTTGAGTTTAGGAACCTAATTGTGTCCTTACAATTAGCGCTGTCTGTGGGTATTATTTGAGCTGTTTTGAGTTCGACGTCCAACAATAGTAGGTTTAGGGCCAAACTAGGAGGAATCTATTGGTTCCCAACATCAGGATCAGTTCCTCAACCTTGAGCGGAGGAGGGACCGGGAGTTTAGCGTGCATACCACGCACACTAGGGGAAGTCAGTCTCAAGATGGAAGTCACCTCTCGCATGAAGAGAACACTAGGAGCATGCAACTGGAGATTGACCGTTTGCGAAGGAGGTTATGCCGTGAGCTACGTAGAATAACCCCTCCAAGTTCTGACCCTTCTTTTAGTGATGATAGTGATATTAGCTATCGGCCAAGGTTCAGGACTCCTCCCAGTGAGTCCTTCTCGTGTGATTAGGATCGTCATTATAGCCAAAGAAGGGAGAGTCCGTCTCACCAGGGTCTGGGCAATGATGCTATGGGCAGGGCTTTGAATCAAATTTCCAAGTCACCTTTTACCCATAGGATTGAAAGTGGAAAACTTCCTCAATGGTTTTCTCAGCCAACGTTCACCATGTACAACGGCAAAATGGACCCAGTGGAGCATGTTAGCCACTTCAACTAGAGGATGGCCGTTCATTCCAAGAACGAGGCCTTGATGTGCAAAGTGTTCCTAGCTAGTCTGGGGCCTGTAGCGATGAGATGGTTCGATGGTTTGAGAGAGGGTTCTATTAGCTCCTTTAAGGAGCTTACTAGAGCATTCGGGTCTCGGTTTGTGATTTGCAGTAGGGTTCCTTGACCATGCGAGAAGAGGAGACCTGAAAATGTACTCAAATAGATACTATGAGATGTTCAATGAGATCGATGGGGACTTTGATGATGTGGCCATAAGGACTTTCAAGGTCGGCCTACCTGCCGAGCATGATTTGAGAAAGTCGTTGACTAAGAAGCCTGTAAGGAGCGTGTGTTGGCTCATAGACCATATTGACGAGTATAAGCGGGTCGAGAAGGACCAGCAGCAAGGGAAAGGAAAGGCAAAGGTTATCCCTCAGGATAGGAAGGATTTCAAGTTGGACAAATTTCAGGTTGGACAGATACAATAATAACCGGCTCCGGAGAGACTTTGCTGGGCAATTTGGGTCTACTACCACTTGGGTGGTTAGCACAATGTTTCGAGAGTCCGTGCATCAAGTTTTAGAAAAAATAAAAAACGAGCCATACTTTAAATGGCCAAATAAGATGGGTGAAGATCTATGAAGCGCAATCAAAGCCTTCATTGCCAGTACCACCAGGAGCGAGGACACACCACGGAAGATTGCAGAACCCTGTGGAATCATTTGGAATAGCTAGTCAGAGAAGGGAGGTTGAAGCAATTTTTACAGCAGCCTAGTGGGCAAGGGGACCAATCAGGATTGGGACCTTAGAGAAATGCTTCTTCAAGAGCCCCTTTGGGTGTAATGAATGTTATCCTTGCTGCTACGGGAAGGACTAGTTCTTATCCTTCCAAGGTGATGTCTGTAGCTCGGCCACCTGCCGAGTACCCCAACTCTGAGCCAAGAGGGCTAGGATGGAAATCTGAGCAGCGTTAAATTTCTCGGATGAGGACAAGGTTGGTACTATACAGTCACATGATAATGTCCTAGTAGTCACCCTTAGGATAGGAGGGTATGATGTGAAGAGGGTGTTGGTGGATCAGGGCAGTGGGGTCAAGATCATGTACCCTGATTTGTACAAAGGACTAAGCTTGAAACTTGAGGATTTGACAGGTTATGATTAACCTCTATTGGGCTTTAATGGGAAGGTTGTTATTCTAAGGGGCTAGGTTAGACTACCTATGTAGGCAAGTTCAAAGGTGGTGGAGGTGGACTTCATTGTGGTGGATGCTTATCCTCCTTACACTGCCATTGTAGCAAGTCCTTGGCTTTATGCCCTGAGGGTCGTTTCTTCCACTCTCCACTTGAAAGTGAAATATCTATCCGGGGATCAAATTAAGGAGCTGGTTGGGAGCTAGTTTGTGGCTAGGTAGTGCTTGATGGCTACAATTATGCATAAACCTGAAGCTGGTTCCTCGACCTCTACTAATAGGGGTTTATAGCAATCAAGAACTCCAGTGTTACCCATGGATAAGGCATTAGAAGGGGTGAAGTGTGAGGAGTTAGAGAAGATTGTTGTAGATGATGATTTAAAGAAATTTTTTCAGGTTGAAGCTCAGCTGCCTCCTCAAGAGAAGGAAGAGTTGACAGTGTTTCTTAAGAGGAATATTGACATGTTCGCATGGAATGCTTACGAAGCTCCTAGGGTGGATCCGAACTTCATCTGCCATCATTTGAATATCAATCCATCCGTCATTCCCAAAAAGCAACCACCCTGGCGCTTATCTAAGGACCATTCTGATGCCGTCAAGGATGAAGTGACCAAGTTTAAGCAGGCCGGGGCTATTAAAGAGGTGTTTTACCTTGAGTGGCTAGCCAATACTGTAGTGGTGAAAAAGAAGAGTGGAAAGTGGTGGGTATGTGTGGACTTCACAGATTTGAACAAGGTTTGTCCAAAAGATCCTTTCCCCATGCCTTAGATAGACTAGCTAGTGGATGCAACGATAGGCCATTCTCGGATGAGTTTTTTGGATGCCTTCCAAGGATACCACCAAATACCACTAGCTTTGGATGATCAAGAAAAGACAGCTTCTGTTACTCCTACTGGAAATTACCACTTCAAGGTGATGCCCTTTAGATTGAAGAATGTAGGGTCTACCTATCAAAGGATGATGACCAAAATGTTTGAGCCACAATTAGGCAAAAATATTGAAGTTTATATTAACGATATGGTGGTGAAGAGTAAGGTGATGTCCGAGCATGTAGGAGACCTCGGGAATATTTTTGAGATACTGAGGAAACACAAACTACGCCTCAGTGCTTCCAAGTGCTCTTTTGGCGTGGGATCAGGCAAATTCCTGGGCTATATGGTTACTGATCGTGGAATTAAGGTTAACCCTGATCAGGTTAAGGAAATTAACAGTTTACAGCCACCTCAGAATCCCAAAGAAGTCCAGAAATTAACAGGACTGACTGCCGCCTTGAACCGGTTTATCTCTCGTTCAGTGGATAGGTGCAAACCTTTCTTCCAATTGTTGAATAAATGGAAGGGATTTAAGTGGGCCGAGGAGTGCACATTGGCCTTCCAGCAGCTTAAGGATTACCTTTCTCGGCCACCTGTTATGTCTAAGCCCGAGGTGGATGAGGTCTTATTTGCTTACATTGCTGTGGCTTCCCATGCCATGAGCTTGGTGCTGATACGGGTTGACAGTGGTGTGCAGAGGCTAGTTTACTATGCAAGCAAGTCGTTGCATGAAGCTGAGGTTCGTTATTTACCACTGGAGAAAGCCATTTTGGCAGTAGTACATGCTACACGTTAACTCCCTCACTACTTTCAATCTCACACAGTTGTTGTTTTAACCCAACTTCTGCTTCGATCACTATTTCGGAGTGCTGATTACACTGGAAGGGTTGCAAAGTGGGGTACGATTCTAGGGGCTTTTGACATCAAGTATATGCCTCGCACCTTTATCAAGAGCCAGGTCTTCGCGGATTTGGTAATTAAGTTTGCTGAATCCCCATTAGAAGAAGAGATAGAGAAGCAGGGCATGGATGGAAATCAGTTGGCGTGGTCTCCTTGCAAGACCCTTTATCCTGGAGGGTATACGTTGATGGTGCAGTGAATCAAAGAAGATCTGGAGTGGGGCTAGTTTTAAAATCTCCTGAGAATATCACTATGGAGAAATCCTTAAGATTGGGTTTCTCAGCCATAAACAATGAGGTTGAATATGAGGCTCTATTGTTAGGGATAACTATGGTTCAGAAAATGGGAGGAAAAGCAGTGAAGATATTCTCTGATTCAAGGTTGGTTGTAGGCTAGGTGGAGGGAAAGTTGGAAGCCAGGGATGTGAGGATGCAAGAATACTTAAATCAGGTTAGGCACTTACAAATAGGGTTTGAGTCTTTCAACCTATTACACATCCCTAGAAGCGGAAATACCTATGCTGATTCTCTGGCCACTCTTGCAACCTCCTCGGCGCAGAGCTTGTCTCGGGTTATCCTTATTGAAGAATTGTGCAAACCTACTGAAATGAAGAAAGAGATGGTCCAAATTTATCAAATTAGAGTGGGACCTAGCTGGATGAACTTTATCGTACTATTCTTTAAGGAGGATATCTTGCCTGAGGGGAAGTCTGAGGCTAACAAAGTGCGAAGAGGGCTCCTCGATTTTGGCTGTCCAAGGACCAAAAGTTGTATAAGCGCTTTTTTTCCGGGCCATATTTACTATGCTTACACCCTGAGGCATCAGAGCTGCTCTTGGAGTAGTTAGATTAAGGGATTTGTGGGAGCCATACAGGAGGTAGATCTTTGTCTAACAGAGCCCTCACTCAGGGATATTGGTGGCCGAACATGTAGAAGGAAGTACAAGAGTATGTGAAAAAGTGTGACCAATGCCAAAGATTCGCTGCAAACATTCATCAACCAGGGGGTGTCCTTAATCCTTTGTCTAGCCCTTGACCTTTTGCTCAGTGGGGCTTGGATATTGTAGGGCTATTCCCTAAGACAACAGGGAATAAGTGATGGCTGCTAGTCGGCATGGATTACTTCACCAAGTGGGTTGAAGCTGAATCATTGGCAAATATCAGGAACGTGGATGCCAAGAGATTTGTTTGGAAAAATATTGTCACCTAGTTTGGGATTCTTCATACCCTCATCTCGAACAATGGTCTTTAGTTTGACAATAAGGCCTTCAAGAGACACTGTTGTGACCTGGGCACTACGAATAGGTATTTCACCGTGACTTATCTACAGGGGAATGGACAAGTTGAGGCTGTCAATAAGGTGATAGTAAACGGACTCAAGAAGAGGCTGGATGATGCAAAGGGAAAATGAGTGGAAGAGCTGCCACACGTCCTTTGGACATATCGGACTACACCTTGTAGGTCAACAGAGGAGACCCCATTTTCAATGACTTATGGAGCCGAAATTGTGATTCCTTTGGAAACCGAATTTCCAACACTGAGGACGAGTTCTTTCACTCCGAGCAACAACGACGGGTTGTTAGAGAAGAGTTTAGACATGATTGAAGAACGACGAGAAAATGCCATGGTTTAATTGGCATATTATCAACATAAGCTCAAGCAGGGATACGATGCCAACGTGAGGTTAAGGTCATTAGTGCCTAGAGACTTGGTATTGAGAAAGGTTTTGGGTATTGCAAAGAACCCAGTATAGGGAAAGTTAGGGCCCAATTGGGAAGGGCCATATCGCATCACCTCGGTGGCCGGAATAGGTGCATATTATCTTGAAGATCTGGATGAAAATGTTGTACCATGTCCCTGGAATGTAAATAACCTGTGAAGGTATTATTACTAATGAAAGTCTTTTCTGCCATATTTTTATTTATTACATTATGCGTTATACTTCTCATTTGCTTAAGTGTTAAACAGAACTTTAGTCATACTTGGCTCATCGGACCACATGCTTTGGGTAAATTAATACTTCATATCATTTTTCTAAATATCAAATAGAATCTTGGTCATGCCTGGCTCTTTGGATCACATACCTAGGGTAAATTGATATATTCAATCACTCTTTCTGAGTATTAAACAAAACCTTAGCTATGTCTGGCTTCTCAGACCACATACTTTGGGTAAATTAATATTTCTTATTATTTTTCTAAGTATTAAACAGAACCTTAGTTATGCCCGACTCCTCGGGCCACATATTTTGGGTAAATTAATACTTTCTATTATTTTTCTAAGTGTTAAACAGAACCTTAGTTATGCCTGGCTCCTCAGACCACATACTTTGGGTAAATTAATGCTCCCTGTCATTTTTCTAAGTGTTAAACAGAACCTTAGTCATGTTTGGTTCCTCGGACCACATACCTTGGGTAAATTAATACTTCTTATTATCTATTTAAATATCAAACAGAACCTTGGTCATATCTGGCTCCTCAAACCACATACCTTGGGTAAATTGGTATTTTTAATTGCTCTTCCTAAGAGTTAAACAAAATCTTAGTCATGTTTGGCTTCTCAAGCCATATGCTTTGGATAAATTAATACTTTCTCTTATTTGTTTAAGTATCAAATAGAACCAGCCGTGCTGAATGACAGAGACCTTCATGGTAGTGACTGGAGCAAATGGACATTCATGAGCATCACTTAAAGCATTTGTAAGTATATCAAGCACATCTATTATCTGTTTGAGAATTGATTGTCCCTCTCGTCCTTTGGACTTACTGATAAATGTGGGATTAGATGGAATCAGACATGTATGGATACTCCACCATGGTGTATATTTTTGAGGTTAAGGTTATACTTTGTTGAGATTGTGGACTTAGTGGATTTAACCTATCCTGTTGCTGATCACGTGAGGTGTATTTCATTGTCACGTGGGTTAAGTGTTATATGAAACAGAAACTATGTTTGGATCCATATAAGTATCACAATTATGAAAGAAAAGCTTATAATTATCATTAAGCTAAGCCTCAAAAAAAGGAAAATAGATTACAAAAGGGTGAACTGATTACAAATCTTGGAAACATAAACAACAGTTTTTTTTTTTTTTTAAAGAAAAGAAAAAAAAAAGAGACAAGACAACTCATGGCTTCATTTTTATTACAAGCTTGTCTTTCGGAGTCTTGCCAGGCTGGGTAGAGGCTGCCGTGGAGGATGCTGGACCTTTACCCTTGAGGTCCTCCTTGGTAGGTATAGGGAGAGTTGCCAGAACAATCTCCATGTTGTGGGAGGCCTCTTTTTCTTGGATGGGTCCTTAGGGCCAGCTGGAGGCTGGATGGCATCATAGGCCACTTCCTTGGTCACCTCGGCTGGCTTCTCAGCAACCTCAGGCAGCTCTGCCTCCTTGGAAGGGCTTTTTACTGAAGGAAGAGATTTGGCTGGGCTCTCCTTGCCAGCATCTGCCACATTGGAGGCAGTGTCAGCCTTGGAGCCCGAGAAGTTTGAAGCGCGAATGGCTGGAGGATAGTTCACACTTTCTGCTCTCTTAAGGGCAGAGGAGGCCTCAACCCTAGCTTAGTTGAGGGCCTCGTTCCACACTTGGAGGCAGTAGTACCTACACACCTCCGAAACCTCAGCCCTAAGGGCTTCTTCAGTCTCTGCCACTCCCACTTCATACCCATCTTGCTCCGCTTGATCCTTGGCCTTCTCGGCCTCCTACAGTTTCTTTGATAGAGCTTTTATTTGATCTCTGGCGGTGGCAAGATCGGCCTCGGCTTGGCGAAGTTGCTTGCGTTGGGCTTCAGCCTACTTCTCTACCCCATCCAAGGCTGCCTTAGCACTTTTCCTATCCCTTTCAGCTTCAGTTAGCTAAGTGGTTAACTCTTGAGACTTTTTATCCGCCACCCTAAAGGCCTTCACGGCAGCCATGCGCCTGGCTTCTTCATCCTTCATTATCCTGTGAAAGGTGTTTACTATTTCCTCGGCCCTGTACGCAGATTGGACAGCCTTTCAAAGAAAAAAAGAAAAATGAAGATTAGAGAAACAAGAATAAGTATGAATATAAAAAAGAAAAGGAGAGAGAGAGAGAGAGAGAGAGAGAGAGCAGTTAAGGAACTAACCAAGGCGAGGTCCCTCTTCAAGTTGAGGAACACCTCGTGCTTCCTCATTGACCTTAGGTCGGCCATGTCCTCTAACAGTAACAAAGCCTGCTCCACAGCGTCAGCTACATATCCTGCCCTCCCTTGCAAAAAATTTCTGATTGAAGCATCAGCAGGCAAGGGAGCTCCATCCAGTATTCTGGCAGGAGTCCAGGCAGGGATCCTAACTTGACAATTACCTTTCTTATCCACCAGGATCTGTGTTACCCTAGCCTGCTTGGCTCCCTTTTGGGGCTCGGCTTCCTTGGATAAAGGGCCCTTCCTTCCTTCCACCATTTCGTGGCCTTTCTGATCCTCTTCCTTTTGTGATCAGCGAGGTTAGGTCAGAGAGGTTGAGTGGGCGGAGGGGGAAGAAGCTTGGCTTGAGTGGTCTTCTCTGGCGTCTTGCCCCTAGCTTGGGATTCCATGACCTCCAGAAGACTAGTCCTAGGCTTGCGTTGTATCCCTATGGCTTTTGGAATGGAGGGATCTCCTTGCGTTTGGCTTACTTGGGTTGAAGGTAAGTGACTGAAGTCATTAGCAGGAACCTCTGAGGATTCAGGTCGATTAAAGACCCCGAAATCGTCCTCGGAGTCAAGCATTTCAACTACTTTTCCTTTCTCTTCTTCTTCTTTTTCTTCTTCTTCCTCTCTAGTAACTGGCTGAGAAGAGGTCGCTTCGTCCTCGGCCTTGCACTGAAGGATTGGTTCTACTTTCAGCACACCTTGTGCTCCTGGACCTAGGTTGAGAAAGCCAGGCACGACGACATTGATCAGCTGCAAGTGTGGGTCCTTCGCCTTTATCACACATTTTGGTTCTTGAAAGCTGGACGAGAGCGAAGTGTAGCCTAGGATTAGGTGTGCCGCTCTTAGCTGACCGTCACTGTGAATGAACACCTCGGCCTTTGGTATCTTGTCTAAGCTCAGCTGGTTGACAAGATTGAAATTTGGAACATCAGCGTTCTTTTCTGCAAGACCATTTGGAAAACAAAAAATATCTTCGACAAAAAAATGGCACAAATCAAAGGAAAAAATTCAATTGCAAGCATAAACATGGACAAATGGATACGGAACATGTTAAAGGAAAAAGAGGCGACTTTCAAGTAATAAACCTAGACCTAAAGCCCCACCTAGTTTCCCCTCTCTCGTCAAGCAGGGGAGGCCATCATGCCACTTCCCTGAAATGATCAGGAAATCTTTGGTCATGCCTTTGTTGGAGTTAAGGAGGCATGAAATGAGCCTAACCTCGGGGTATCTAGTTTTTAGGTAGTACCCCTGCCCTTTTAGGTGGTGAAGGTTATAGACCCAATTGACATCGTGGTGTGTAAGGTTTAGGCCCATTTTCTCATTTAGGGCGTCTACGCTACCTAAAATCCTAAACATGTTTGAGGAACATTGGGTAAGGGCTAATTTGTGAACCCTAAGGTAATCCCTAGTGACTGTGCCCATCGGGATTCTCATCCCTCCCTCTATAAAGGCAATTAACAGGATTACTACTTCTCCCTCTTGCCTATCAGTGTGCCAGTCCCCTTCCTTACAGTACCTAATGGAGACTCCTGGCGGGATTCTATATTGAGATTTGAAACTCTCTATATTCTCCGCGGAGTCTACCAAATAAGCAAATCTACCCATGTTCAAAAAAGGGTTTAAGGTCCTAAGATGGTAAAGGAAAACTAAGAGGGCTGAAGAGAAAAGGGGCTATGTGTAAAGAAAAGTAGAAGGAGAAATATATGAAAAGGTTTAAAAAGACTTACGCAAAGATAGGAACTCTCCTTGGATTGGCTCTTGATATTTGTAAGGGCACAAGTGAAGTGAGTAAGTGCGCAAGTGAAGTGAATGAGTACAAAAGTGGAGTGAATGAAGTGTTCGAACAATATTTGTATCAGAGAGAAGGATAAGCGGGAAAATTCCAGCCCAAGTTCCAATAAAATCCCCAATTGTTGGATCCGCATCGCACCGTAAAACGTGGGGAACATGGAGCCGCAGAAATTTAATGAAGGCACATCTTGGATGCCGAAGTGTCAGGAGTGTGCGTTGGGTAGTTAAAAAGGAACCTGCGCAGACAAAGATGATGTATGATAAGAGAGGGGTACTTGTGGTAATATCGAAATCCCTTTTTTTTTCGAGGAGCAAAAGATGAGAATTTCGAGGGGCTATCGTAGGGATGATAGGCCCAGTAGTATATATTGGGCCGAGGGCTCGGTCCGAGGACGCCTAGTAGTCCAAAGATAGGTAAACATTATTATGGAGGTCGGCATTATTGAATAAAGAAAGGGGTCTGGTCATGATGGTCTAAGAAGGTGGTCCGAGGAGGGATACTACCTCGGCTGAGCGAAACAGAGGTCAGAAGGTGTGGTCTGCCATCCAGAAGCAACGTTCCAGGAGATTCTGTTGATAAGGATATACATCATGAAAGTACAGGACAAAGGAAAGTTATGAAATATCTAAGAGAAAGCTGCTACCACCATATTGAATGCTCTGTAGCTAACTCCTAGCCGCATTAATGAGGAAGTGATACCTGAACAGTAATTTTCAGTCTTACAGTTACTCCCAGAGACTTCAGGAAGGTACTGATGGGACAAGAATCAACACCAGCAATCCAATCTACAAGAACTAATCTCCTCGGTAGGGCTGTAAACAAACCAAGCCGATCGTGAACAATTCGGGCTCGGCTCGATAAAAAGCTCATTCATGTTTGTTTGTTTATAAATAAGCCAAGCTTGAGTCTTAGTTTTCGGCTTGTTTGATAAACAAGCTGAGCCTGAGCAAAAAAATTTGTTCGTGAACAAGCTCGTGAACAATCGGGCTCGATACAACACAAGCCAAGCTTAAGCTCGTATATAGCTTGATAAAAGGCTTGATATATAATTACTAAATAAACTAAATATTTTTACATTACACATATTTTAATTATAAAATTTCCCACATGAGACAACTTTTCAGCACCCATTAGTAATGAAAATAAGATTTCCCATTTTCAACGTTTTAGTACCCATAAAATTTCCCACGGGCCACGAGACAACTTTACATTATACATTATTTTAAGTTTTTTTTCTTTCCCTTTTTTTTAAAAACATTTTTAGCAACAACAAAAAAAAGAAAAAAAAGAAAAAAAAAAAAAGAAAAAGACCAGAGACTTTTCACTTTGTAATTCACGCTTTCTAGAGTTCTCTAGCTAGTACAGTAGTACTTCATCATGCATACAGTTGGACTTCACTCCACCAAAGTCCACTTCTACCTAGACTACCTTCTAGAGTTCTCTGAAGACTCTAATACCGTAGTACTTCAATACTTCATATACAGCTGGACTTCACTATCTTATCCCTTTGTTGTCTTTTCATATTATTTTCGTGTGTTAGTTTAGTCATTTAGTTACTCCTTTCCATCTGAATACTCTGTATTCTTAATACAGTTTAGTTTCTTCTCAGTTCTCTCTACCAAAACTTCACAATTTAGTTCTATCATTGAACAAAAAAAAACCCAATTCAGTTTTATTCAAACTAAAATTTTGAACTGTCACTTAATGAATCCATGTCAATCCTATGCAGTCTGCAGCCTAAAACTCTTAGGCTATCTTGGAAAGACCGAAGCTTCTTTGAGAAGCTTCAATCTTTCTCTCTTTTATCATCAGTTTCTTTCTTTTCCCCAAATTTTCACAAAGAATTGATCACCTCTCTCTCTCTCTCATGAGGCCAAGAAATTCCACCAAATCTGCCCTATATCTCTTTGCAACAAATGAACTAGTCCTAGATTTGGAAGAGTTAGATGCTAACAAAGAGGATTTAGAGTCCGGTGTTTACCAAATCACCATGTAATTTAAGGGTTCTACTGGGTGTGCAAAGAGCTCCGACAACAGCTCTAGATCCGGTGTAGTATTTGGCATCAGTACCATCTTTGCTCTCTACCTCCATTCTCCAAGACGTTCATAGCCTTCTCTCACCATAGGTAAATTTTCATGTTTAAAAATTTTCTATATATTTTTATAGTTGTTTGCACTGTAGTTTGCTTGATATTGCAAAATCGTTTTGATTTCCAAGTTATGGTTATGAAATTTCTATATAACTTAGAATAATCTTGTTGGTTGAATTCGTTTGATAATAACTTAACTTTGTAATTAGTGGATTGTGGTTGTGGAGTCTGGTATGTAGTTTGGAATGGGTCTGTGTTTTTATTTTCTTTTCCTGAGGTGCAGAGTCCTCTGTGGTTAGCTACTAAAAATGTTATAGTTTTTTTGTACTTAGCTTTGTTTTGTGCTATGTGCTATGTGTTTTTGGATATCAAATTTGATTTTTTGTTTATTCATATATGTTTTGGAATGTTAATTTATTTAGATTTGTGAAGTGGAGAGTCAACAGATGGATGCTCCTGCTACTGAAAATCTAGATGCAGTAATTAATATTGATGAGAATGAAGAATCTATAAAAAATAAGGATGTCAAACTTGAAGAAAATCCATTTGAACAAAAGAAAAGGAAAAGGACTTCTATGATTTGGAATGACTTTAATGAAATTATTCTTCCTGATGGAACAAAAAAGGTTCAATGTATTCACTGCCTTAAAAGACTTGCCTACAGTAATAATGGTGCAACAACACAATACCATAGGCACTTGAAAGGTTGTCTAAGTCGTAAACTAGCTGATAAGAAGCAAAAACTGTTAGCTGTAAATGAAGGTGGGGTGGAAAGTGAGGTGGTAATAGCAAACTTTAAGTATGACTATGCCAAGGTCAGTGAAAAGGCTTCACATATGATCCTTGTGCATGAATACCCTTTTAATATGGTGGAGCATGAGGTTTTTAATGTTTTTATGAAAACTGCTACTTCATATTACCAGAAAATTTCACACAATACTGCAAGGAATGATTGCATTTCTACTTTTGAATTGTAGAAGAAAAAATTGAAGACTATGCTTGGTAGCGTCAATAGAGTTAGCCTTACTGCAGATTTTTAGCAATCTGGATAAAAAATTGGGTATATGTGTCTAACCTGTCATTTTGTTGACTCTAGTTGGAAATTACAAAAGCGAATTATAAATTTTTGTGATGTACCACCTCCACATTCTGGAGTTGTAATTTCTGATGCTATCTTTAAGTCTTTGCTTGATTGGGGGCTTGAACACAAGATGTGTACAATAACCTTGGACAATGTTAACAACAATGATGCAGCTGTAAGAATTTTGAAAGATGCTATCAAAAGGAAGCTCATGTTGGGTGGCAAGATCTTTCATGTACGTTGTTGTGCACATGTTATTAATTTGTTGGTACAAGATGGGTTGAGTGAGATTGAAACGGTGATTGAAAATGTCCGTGAAAGTGTGAAGTATCTAATTGCATCAGAAGCTCGTCTTATAAAGTTTGGTGAGATTGCAAAGCAATTGCAATTACCGTCCAAGAAGTTGATCTTAGATTGTCCCACACGTTGGAATGCAACATATGCAATGTTGGCTGCTGCCTTGGAGTTTAGAGAGGTGTTCCCTAGGTACAAAGATAGAGATGCGGGGTATAATTGGCTGCCTAGTAATGAAGATTGGGATAGGACAGAACATGTGTGCAATTTTTTATCAGTTTTTGAAGAAGTCACAAATGTCATATCAGGAAGTGAATATCCAACTGCAAATATATTCCTTCCTGAGGTTTGGAAGATAAAAGAAGTTTTAAATGAGAAGTCACTAGATGAAAATGATTACATTAGTGCTATGGCATGTAAGATGAAGTTAAAGTTTGACAAATATTGGGGTGAATGCAACTTTGTAATGGCCATTGCTGCTGTGTTAGATCCTCGGTTCAAAATGACTTTGATAAACTTTTCCTTTCCAAAGATCTATCAAGGGTTTGAAGTAGATAGAAACATTAATCGTGTTCATGATGCCTTATATCAACTTTATAATGAATATGTTGTGCACTATACTTCAAGCAATGCTGGACAAAGTGCATCTAAATCCATTGAAGGTAGTAGTAGTGTTGGTGGCAATAATGTAAAGTTTAAAACTAAAGGAGAATGGAGTTTGATCAGTTTGTTAGAAATGCTGATAACATACAACCAGCAAAATCAGATTTGGATGTGAACTTGGAAGAAGGTGTCTTTTTATGCTCGGATGATTCAAACTCAGACTTTGATGCTTTGGAGTGGTGGAAGGCTAACAACCTAAAATTTCGTATTCTCTCAAAAATGGCATCTAACATACTTTCCATTCCCATCACCACAGTAGCTTCAGAATCTGCATTCTCTACAGGAGGTAGAGTAATTGATGTGTATCGAGCTTCTTTATCAACAAAAACTGTACAAGCTTTACTTTGTGGCAGTGATTGGGTTCGACCTCTTTACAAAACTAAGAAACAATCAAAAGTAAGAGTTCATCACATTTATTAATTCTTTTCCGAAAAACAACTTAAATTTATTTTAATTTTTGTCTATTGTAACAAAGACTTGGAATTTAAAGCTTCTAATTTTTTTTTGTAGGTTGAACCGGGGTCTACTAGCATCACGGAGATAGCCATACCTTTTCCAAAATGATGTTATGTTAAGTGTATTGTTTAGTATGTGTGTGTCTTTTTTTTTTCATTAAATGTTTTTTTATAGTTCTTTTTTTTTTTATAATGTTCTTGAAAGCTTATATTTGCTTTGACATGCAGTTGGAAGGATAATGAGTTGAAGGATTTTTTGTTGTGGATGTTAGTTTTTTGTGTTTGCAAGAGGGTGTAAGGCATGTGCTTTGTTATTTGATAATGGTCTTTTATATCTATGATTTTCTTATATTTGCAAAGGGCATGTTATGTTGATATGGTGCATGTTGATAATACAACTATAATAATGTAAAATTGATTTTCTCTTAATTTACTGAATATTGACTATAATTATCATCTTCCCCTATAATTTCTAATGTCCTTTTATTATTTTTGGTTGTTTTGTATGCAGGTTGTTGGTTTTCTGATCTGGTGAATGTTAAAGACCTTGCGGTGGAATATATTATGATCTGGTGCAGAAAGTGAAAGACCTGGATTTATGAATGATAGATGGTCTTTTGTTTTAAAAAAACTAAATATTCTTTTTGTTAATGGCATGGTGCATATGATAACTTAGCATATGTAGATATGGATACCTTTGAAATGTCATGTCAAGAGGGTCTTTCTTTTGTTGTTTGAAGGTTATATATAGCTGCACAGATGACAAGTATATTTGTGAAGGAAGTATGAAGATTATATTTGTGAATTGTATTTTGAACAAATATTATAGCTAGAGACAAGGAAGTATGAATGGATAGATTTAATTATGTAATGCTATAATTTGAGCAACTGCTAATCACAGGTGGAATTAGAAGTATGAACAAATGAGTATATTATTTTCTTATTTTTGTTTACTTGATTGTTGGAGATTTGAGCAGATTTGAGCACTTGATAATGCAATTTTGTTAGATCCCAAGCTAAAAAGCTTGACTTGAGCTTGAGTTTGAGCTTGATGTTAAGCTCGAGCTTGGCTTGATTAATTTATCAAGCCAAGCCAAGCTGAGCTCAAGCTTTTGGGTTTTTCCACGAGCTCGAGTTCAAACATTATATTTAGGCTCGTCTCGAGCTCGAGCCAAGCTTGAGCATTTTATTTTTACTGACGAGCCAAGCTCAAACAGGCACTACTCGCTTGAGCTTGGCTCGTTTACAGCCCTACTCCTCGGATTGTGCCGAGAAAGATTTTCTTTAGATAAAACCAGTTCATCTTTAATTTATTGTCATCTGGATCCATTATAATTGTCACCCAACTCATTAGAGCCTGGTTTTCTAACCCACTTTCTACAAATTCATTGTATTGGACTCTTTGAGTCTAGATCCTTTTACTTTTTGGGCTTAGGAACCAAATTGTGTCCTTACATATACAAAATAACTTACAAATTATTACAAACATAAAGGCTTTGAAATTGGTGAAAAGAAAACTGATTTCATCAATTCACTTAAATAATAAATTTTAATAATTTATATAAAAATATTCCAACAATATGTAAAGTGAATCTCATTATTATGGTGTGAGGCTTTTACTGTCTATTAAATATTCAAATATTTTATATTGTTAAAAAAAAAATAAATAAATAGTAAAGCACTTTGCTATATTAAGTAACCGAATAGTTTAATGATTTTTTAAGATGATTTTTAAAATTTTAAATTATAAACATTTAAATTAAAGTAGATTAATTTGTAATGATAAAGTATATGTAAAGTTGAAACCGTCTTAAGATGAATATGTAAAATTATTTTATTTTGATTATCATGATGTAAGACTTTTACTACTTATTGAATATTTAATGTATTTTATATTGTCAAAAAATGGAAGAAAAAGTAAATAGGAAAGAAGAATGATGACATGACTGATGATGTGGCTCAACAGAAGTGTAGTAATAATAAATGCTATGATTCAATTTTTAAATATATATATAGATACAAAAATTATAAGTTTATCCATCTAGCTAAAAATTACCGCCCTTTCTTGAAAACTGATTGAGCTAGCTTGAGCCAAGGTAGAGTGTTGGACAAGTTATTTGTTAATGGAATAATACTAGAGATACAAACTTTTTTACAAATTTTTTTACAAACTGCTAATGTGATGAGTGATTATTAGTTGATGAAAAAATGATATTAATGGTCTGCCTAGATGAAAACTAATAAGAAATTGACCACATCAACATTTTGTAAAAATGTTATAAAATAGTTTGTGGATGTAGCATTACTCTTGTCTATATCTATATATTACTAAAAGCTGAAGCGTAGCGTTTAATGCTGTTGCTCTCACGTTGAGCCACATCAGCTGTCACGTCAATTTTTTTTTCTTTTTAAAAATATAATTTGTCCTACAATTTTAAAATGGATTTTACAATTTTCAATCCTATAAATATAGCCCACTACTTATTTATTTACTTCCACTATCACCCTATAATAAATTTAGCCCACTACTTATTTATTTACTTCCACTATCACCCTATAATAAATCTGTATAATTAATCTAGTCCACCTCTTATTTATTTAGTTCCACAATCAAGCCCAACCCAAAGCCTTTTTAGTTCAGCTTTAGGCTTTTGTGTGAGCCTTTTCAGCTTAACAAAAAAAAAAAAAAAAAACATTGAAGCCTTTCAAGCTTTAGGGTTTTTTTTTTTTTTTTCAATTTTCTTATAATTTTTTTTAACATTTATTTATTTTTAATATTTACACTTCTTCATCTTTTCTCTCTCCCTTACCATTTCATCTCCCCACTACTTCAATCTTTCTCCCTCTCTTACCTTTTCATCTCCCCACTACCTTCTACATTAATATCATTCTTTCTCTCTCTTCATCTTCCTTTATTTTTGTCTCTTCTTATTCACACCCGCTTACTATAAATTTGTCACTATCTCTTTTATTCTATGCATAGTTTTCCCTCACAAAAAAAAGGTCCCCTCTCTCTCTCTAAATTTTTTGGTGGATTTTTTTTAATTTTTCTTGCATCTCTACTTTAGGTTGATAATTTTTTTATATTCTTTAAAACTCTATTTTGGGTTAATGCGATTTAGTTTTGTTTTTAAAATTGTGATTTAGTTTCGTTTTTTAAATTGTTGTTGTTGTTGTTTTTTTTTTATTATTATTATTATTATTTTTTTATTCTCTTTGATTGTTAAATGTTATCCTATTACATTCTAAAGAATTAAATATAGCATATAAAAATATAATATTATTCTATTACATAGCATGATTTGGATAATTTGGTATTTATTCTGTTACATAACATGATTTTTTATAGTGTTCAATTTAGATGTTAAACTATGAGACTTTACTAATTTTTGTTTATTTTTTAATCCTTTGTGGTGGACAAAGTACTCTTAATAGTTGTATTAGAAGTACTCTATAATGCCATTTATTTAAAGAAAAGCAAAGGTTAGCCAAACGAAAATAATTGGATAGGTGACAAATTTTAATTTTTACAATTTTATTTTTATTTTTATTATTTTATAACAATGCATGAATAGAAATTTAATTCTTAGATTTTGCTAATAATTGTTTATTTGATAATATGTTTTGGGTGGCCGAAATTATAATTTTTACAAAGAAAATAACCTTAATAGATTATCAAAAAAAAATAAAATTATCCTAATATTGGTTCAATTAATCATTGTTAAGTTTTATTAATTTTTTTTTAGTTTACGTTTTTTTGGTGTTTTGAATTGTTCCTATATTACATTTATGATTATTCCTATAATAAATAAAAATATAATTATGAAATACATTACTCATTATTAGATTAGTTTAAATTGTAAAAAAAAAATTTAATAAAACCACCATAAAAATAATTATCACGCGTATCGCGCGGGTTCGCGGCTAGTTAATAATAACAAGTTTATCGAAACAGCATCAATATTTTCATAACTATCATAACCTGTTGTGATTGAAGCATGATAAAAATGGTTTGTTAGGAGTGAATCTAGGTAAAAGTGGTGATATTTTGGTTTCTCTAATTTTACTTATTAGTTAATGGCTTTGCTCTGCATCCAGGAAATCTTTTTACGTTGTTTTGTCCAATTTGGACCAATGAAAGTTGTTCCAAATTCAGTATATTTCCCAGAATAGCTTTGCATAGAGGGCTATGCTCTCCACCCAAAGAAAATCTGCATGGTTAATGTCGTTGCGGAAAACACTCTTCTCCTCCAAACCTACATAGGGAATAAAACGCTCAACTCAAATATTCAACTGAAATTTCCCATTATAAGCATTTGCTGACTTTGTCAAGCCCTTACAAAACCACTAACAATCCCATGCTCAAGCACAAAAGCCGACCCCTTGCCAAACTAAAAACAGGTTCCTTTCTAAATTATTATTTCCCCATTCGGTAGTGAAGGAACCACGCAAATATCATCCCTCCTTCTACGTTAAGGTTATCCAAAAAAAAAAAAAAAATTGGGAAGAGCAATAGAAGGAAGGGAGAAAATGACAAAGATGAAAATTACTTTGTTCATGTTGGCAGCAATTGCTGGGTGCCTTATGATGGGTTCAGTTAGTGCAATGACTCACATTGTTGGAGGAGGCCATGGCTGGCGTTTGCCTGACAACCAAACCTTCTTTGAAGAATGGGCTAAACCAAGAACCTTTGGTGTTGGTGACAGACTTGGTAAGTTTAATGCCTTGGCCTGTATGGAACTTCAGGGATTCAACTTTGAAAACAAATTAAGTAACATGTCTAACCAATTAATTTTTCTTCTTCAAATAGCTTGAATGTTTTGTTTTGATTTCTGCTTTATACATCTAGCTTATCTTTATGCTTGTAAGAGTATTACATCATAGCTTGTGTCCCATTTGGTTGCTTTGTCAAAAAAATGACCAGGTATAGTATATATAGGGGGGTTATCTCATTATCTCAAAATAGTGGTCTTACCAATTTATTTCAAAGTACTAGGAAAAACCTTTTTTGTAACACAGGTGATCTAACTAGCTAGACCATAAATAGTGAATATGTGCGTTTGGATTAGCTTTTACTGATTTGAGAAAAAAATTAGAGCAACATACAATGGGACAATTTCTAAGTAGCCAAAGTTGCAGTTTTCCCATACAGGCCGGGTTCCGAAACTGTGGTATTAGTAAAGAAGGAAGACTACAAGGAATGCAGAGAAAAAGATGCCATTGACACGTACTACAATGGACCAACAATTCTGGACCTCCCAAAGACTGGGCACTATTACTTTATTTGTGACATTGGAAAGCATTGTGAGGCAGGCCAAAAGTTCCACATAACTGTGGTCAAGAGAAAGGGCTCGTCTGGAAATCCTTTCCCTTTTCAAGTCAACAATCCTGCACTCGCAGCACCTATTACCTCTAACAAATATTGAAGCTAGAAACTCCTTGCTTCGATGTGTGGCTTAACTTAACTATATCTTTATGCTTGT
This sequence comes from Quercus tomentella, assembly GCA_028535165.1. Taxonomy (NCBI): domain Eukaryota; kingdom Viridiplantae; phylum Streptophyta; class Magnoliopsida; order Fagales; family Fagaceae; genus Quercus; species Quercus tomentella. The sequence continues at coordinate 32,319,851 of JAPQVY010000155.1, forward strand.
ATTGTGCACCCTTTGCTTGTTAATGCAGAGGAAAAGTACACAAATTCTTTATTACTACTAATTATTGTATGTTGGAATGGTTTTTACCACTTTATAAAAACATGTTCTGTATATAATTTATATACATGGATCATTTCATTATTTGTCTAAAATTTTGCTGCTTTAAGTGTTCAAAAAATTGAACAAATGAGCATGCTATTCAGCAAATATACTTGGACAATTACTAAGAAGCCAAAATTGCAGTTTTCCCATACAGGCCCGGTTCCAACAACGTGGTACAGATTGACAAGAAAGACTTCGAAGATTGCACTCAAAAAAATGTCATTGACATGTACTACTTGGGACCAACCATTCTGGACCTCAATGACACTGGGGACTTTTACTATTATTGTGGCATTGGGAAGCATTGCGAGGTTGGCCAAAAGCTCCACATCAAGGTTGTCAAGGGAGAGGGCTCGTCTGGAAGTCCTTTTTCTTTTCAAATTGCTCCCATACATTCAGTTACTGATATACCTGCTCCTGCCCCTATTAGTATTACATCCTCAGCGAGCTCCGTTCAAAATTTTGGCATGGTTTTCGGTTTACTAGCGTTCTTGCTTTCTCTATTCACTTAAGGAGGGCAATGTTATGATTGTGACAACGTCTTTTAGGGGGTTTATGTGAAAGGATTCTTTCTCATTGGAGTGTCAGTCGTAGAAACTGACAATCAAAGTTTGTTATACATTGTGATTGGCGTGACACGCCTATTATTGTTGCATAAGTATATATAAGTGACAAGTTCCTCAAAAAAAAGAAAAAGGTATATGTAAGTGACATTATAGTTATATGTTTACTACTTACTAGTAGAAGGAATATTTGTTGGGCCTGTTATACTTAATCTTCTTGGAATAGAATGTTTTTCTGCTTCATTTAGCAACTCTTGTGCATCTATAGAAACAGTTTATGCTAATTCTTGATTCCAACACTAACCATTTGTATTACAGGTATTTCTAACACTAACAACCTGTTGTTTCCTTTGCTCCTTTGAATCCATACCAACAAGAGAATTAACATATTTCGGGATGGGTTATATTGTATGGCATATTATGAAGCCCAGTTCCAAATCTGAAAGCAACAAAACCCATATTTTTCTTACTTTTTGTGTTCAGAACCAAGACCATATTATAGTCCAGTTAAGTCACATGGGCATCTAAGACAATATGTGGAAATAAAGACAATTGGACATTAGTTGAGCCTACAAGTGAGCTGAGACAGGTATGGCCGTACGGGCATGGGCTTGTATATGGATCAGGCTTGGTTGACCCAGTGACCCTACCAAGCATGAAGCAAACGAGGAACCCTTCAAATTCTGAATGGAAGACTATAATCACAAAAAATAATTCTACCAACACAACTTAATCCACGCACTTTACCATAATTATCGTATGTGGTAGATTAAGATTGACTGTTTGTCACTTTTACATGAATTCATCATTTTATAATTTTTGAATTACAAAAATGTATTTTTTATCTATTTCTTTTTCCCAATAAACATTTCTACCCCCATTTATTTATTTATTTTTTTGGGTGGGGCACAAAGACTTCATTTAATAGTTACAGCAATAGAACATGGCTACATGGAAGTGAAAGTGCAATCCCATTTCCCACAAGAAGTGTGATGTTCAGTGGGGGCTTTTATTAACATCCCTAGCACAATTCATGTGATATCTATGTCCCTATAATGTACATATCTACCAAAATAGACCCACACTTATAAGATGCAGCCTGGCTGGTAAGAAATTGACCTCCATTGGCCCTACTTGCCTGATGTTCCACCCAACACTGCATAAGTATCCATCAAACATGTATGGTCCACTTAACTATCGGTACGAATATTGTACGGGTCTGGTTGGTTCATAACTTCATATAATTAAGTTCTGTATTTAAGCAACATAGATTCTACAAAATAGAAAGGACTCCAAAACTCATAGCAATTTAATATATCCTGCGCTACACTATTGTCTGTTTGTTTTGGTGATAATCCAACCAGCAAAGCCATTTTAATGACCCCAGGTAGGTTTGGTTGTCACAGGCTAAATCTTCCAGAGACTTGAAGGAAACTGGGCCATAAAAGTATGTAAGCAACGAATCCCAGTACCAATTTCCATGCACATTTTTTTCGTGATACCCTCTACCAAACAAAGGTTGTCACAAATGAATGTTCTTGGTCATTAATTAATTAGACTGTCACACTTGCTAGTCGGCTAGGAAAGCATCTCCAACAAGAGAGTTAAAAATTTTCTTCAAATTTTGGTTAAAAAAGTCATTTATTTTAACTACACAATTTTTATAATAGTTTTCTCTATCAAATTTGTTTTCCCTCAACTTCATTTAAATAATGTTATATCTTTATTTCCTGCCAAACTTTACCCATTAAAATGTAGAGATTCCTTGAAGGAATCGAGGGCAAATGCATGTAGAGCAATTTGTGCTAATAAGTCACATTCATATTATGTTGAGTTACACCATTATTAGTTTCTTTAAAACCTTCTCACCTCTCTCCGTGTGTGTATTAAAAATACTTAATATTTATATATATATATATATATATATATATATATATTATGTTGAGTTAGAGGTATTTTTTTTTTTGAGAGAGTTTCAAATTAGGATCAAACCAAACACGATTTGTTAAATAATTGTGTTATGCCTAGCATAACTTGTTTATTAAGTGGGTTGACATGAGGCAATCTACCTAATATGCTTAATAAACTTTAAAAAAAAAGACACACTTAATAGAAATCATATTAGGTTGTCATATATTCAGCCCATTTTTAATCTATTTAATAAATATGTTGTATTGATTTGATACAAGCCCAATTCATTTCAATTCCTTTAAAATTGATTAACATATTATAATCAACTAATTTCTATTTCATAATAACATCAATTGAAATATTAATAGAATACAATTCAAAAGTTCCTATTTCAACCCAATTAAGTTCCACCAAAATTCTAAATACACAATTTTCGAAAAAAAAAAATGAGATGCCCCAAGTAGTGGTTACAAACTATCTCTCTTTTTTTATTATTATTATTTTTAATTTTTTTGAGAAAGCCCTTAACTCTTTAGGGAGTCTTTTGGTTGAATATTGCTAAATTTGAAGTTAATTTGTGTTATAGGTACTGTTCCAACTTATTTAGGAATCTGAGGAAAGAGAGTGAATTTCGGCAATACCATTGCCGAAATTCAACAAAAGTAGGAGAGAGAAAAAAAAAAGCGGGAGTGAGAAATTTTTGATTTTCGGCAACACCATCACCGAAATTCAATCTGCCCATACCTGCTGCCCGAGTGAGTACGCGCAAGGAAAACCAAATGTGGCAATGGCATTGCCGAAATAGGAGGGGAAATTTTTTATTTTTTTTCCCTCCTATTTCGGCAATGCCATTGCCACATTTCACTTTTTCTTTTTTCTTTTTTTTTCTTTTTTTTTTAAGAAATGATATGTGCACACAATTTTTACAACATTTTCACAACAAATCACAGGTAATTAGTTATTATTAGTTAAAATTTGAATTTAACACTGAGATTACTTTTTTAATCCAACAATAACAACCTGCCACTTAAAATTTGTTGTAAAAATTGTGTGCACATATCATTTCTTCTAAAAAAAAAAAAAAGTGAAATGTGGCAATGGCATTGCCGAAATAGGAGGGAAAAAAAAAATTTCCCTCCTATTTCGGCAATGCCATTGCCACATTTCACTTTTTTTTTCTTTTTCTTTTTTTAAGAAATGATATGTGCACACAATTTTTACAATATTTTTACAACAAATTTTAAGTGGCAGGTTGTTATTGTTGGATTAAAAAAGTAATCTCAGTGTTAAATTCAAATTTTAACTAATAATAACTAATTACCTGTGATTTGTTGTGAAAATGTTGTAAAAATATTGTAAAAATTGTGTGCACATATCATTTCTTAAAAAAAAAAAAAAAAAAAAAAAAAAAGTGAAATGTGGCAATGGCATTGCCGAAATAGGAGGGAAAAAAATAAAAAATTTCCCCTCCTATTTCGGCAATGCCATTGCCACATTTGGTTTTCCTTGCGCGTACTCACTCGGGCAGCAGGTATGGGCATAAGGAATTTCGGTGATAGTGTTGCCGAAAATCAAAAATTTCTCTCTCCCACTTTTTTTCTTTCTCTCTCCTACTTTTGTTGAATTTCGGCAATGGTATTGCCGAAATTCACTCTCTTTCCTCAGATTCCTAAATAAATTGGAACAGTACCTATAACACAAATTAACTTCAAATTTAGCAATATTCAGCCAAAAGACTCACTCTTTAGGTCATTGAAACAATTAAAGTGAACTGATAACATAATTAAGAGCATCCCCATCCAAAAATTGTATCATATCCTATTTTAGGAGTGGCAAAATTGGACACGACCCGCAAACCCAACACGACACGACATGAAATTAGCAGGTTATGGGTTGAGGTTTAACGGGTTCATGATATATTCGGATTGACACGGCTGACCCGTTTAATAAACGGGTTGGGTTAGTGTTGAACATATAGAACATGTTTGACCCATCTGACATGTTTAATTAAATAACATTTTACCAATATACCCTTCAAACTCTAGGTATATAAACTTATTAGTTGTTGTGATTTATTTTCTTTGACATATTGTGATTGATTATGTATGATATTGTGATATGCTTTAGTTTTGAATGATTATTTGTGATGCAATTACTCGTTAGTTCTGAATTTTATATTAAAAAAATTTATTTGTTTGTTTTTTCATTTTAATAAAATCTGATAAATAGATCGACACGACTGACCCGTTTAATAAATGGGTCATGTTAGGGTTAAAAAATCTTGTCCCGTTTAATAAACATGTCAGGTTAGCATTGACCTATATTATCGAATACTTATGAGTTGACACAACACGAACCCGACATGTGAACACGAATTGCCACCCCTATCCTATTTTACCATCTCAAAAAGCTACTTTATCAATTATACCATACCATTTTACAATACTCCCAACATCCCAACTTTTATTTTACAATACAACACATTAAAATAATATAAATTACACAATAAAATAATATAAAAAATATCTCTCTCTCTTCCCTCTTCATCTCTATTCTCTATCTAATTTGTCTTTCTGTTTTTCTCTCTTTCTCATCCACCCACTACCAACAAAAACCCAAGAACAACCTTTGCTGCAACTTTGAAAAAAGCCTTGATGTCTTGTGCTCTCAAAATGCCAATTAATACTCACAAACAAGCCTTAAAACAATTAGGATTTAACGCCATAGATCTATGCATTTAGCCATATGTAGAAAGAAAGAAAAAAGAGAGAAAAATTCAGCCATACCCACTGGTCACCAACCCAGCCACCACCCATTTCAAACCCATACCCACACGCCGACCCACGAACCACGCCAGAAAAATTCAGCAACCATTGCAATAAAATCTTATCAATAAACCCTAAACAAAAAACTAGCAATAAAATCTCAGCAATAAACCCTAAACAAAAAATACTAGCAACCATAAAAATTCAAAGATAAAAAAAACCTAGCCACCACAAATTTAGCCACCCTAAATTTAGCCACCCATGGCCTTTGCATGGCCAAAACAAAGACCAAAAACTTTGTGGATCTCGAAGCTCTGGCCATGGATGTCGTAGAGCTCTCGAAGCTCTAGCCATGGAGCTTCGGCTCAATGAGTTGGGTGAGATCAAAAAGAGAGAAGGGAGAGTTGGGTTTGGGTTTAAAGGGAGGGACCACCGTGATGAAGCTGAGAAAATTAACCCAGTTGACCCATGGGGTGAGAAAGAGTGCTTGGCAAAAGCATGAGAGAGAAAGAGAGAGATTTGGTGAGATGAGCAATGGAAAGAGAGAGAGAGGGGACAAGAGACTGAAGAGAGTGAAAAGAGGCTAATATTTTAGATTAAAATATATTATAATTTTTACAAGCTTGTTACAGTGTCATCCTACATTTAGGATGGCACTGTAGCACTATGCTAAAAAAATTTACACTTTTCCATGTCTAGCGGCCTTCCGACTATTGAGAGTTATTAGGCCTGAATGCTAAATTTTGGTTACATTTAGCATATAGCTGGCCCATTGTGAATGCTATAATAATCCAAAAATGTTCAAGGTCCACATCAGCAAAGAAGAAGTTTAATGGGTGGGACCGCAATCAAAATCATACCCCTCTAGATACAGTAATGGCTGAGCTGGATTGGACACGGGGGGAGTTGGGGGACCATGGTCCTGTTCCTATCTATCTCATCCATAGGTCCAAAAGGCCCACTTGCAAAGCAAAGCCTTGCACTGCTCGAGGTGAAGCAAAACCGTTAATCTGACAATTACGTGAACGTCGGTGATTGACTGTATGTGGCTGGCCGTAGAGTTTGTGTTTGTGTCTGTGTGAGAGAATAACAAAGAAGATCTTCTGGTTCTGGATTTTCTTTTTCTTTATTTTCTTTCCCTCTCAACGTATCTGTTAAAAAGTTTTGGCATTTTTCTTTTTTGCAGAGCCAAAGATCTGTTACCTCTATACTTTTGGCTTTGTGGCCTTTGTTGGACGTGACCCCCTGCCATTGATTCAAACAGCAGCAACACCCCAAGCACCAAAATATATATAGGCAAATGTATAGGTCAAATCTTTCATATATATATATATAATACTTTCTAGTACATATTTCCGGCAGATGATGCCATGTTGGTGCTAGTCAATTTGCATTGTTAGGCACGGGACCCTTTTTTATTATTATTTAATTTTAATATAGATATGATTCATATGAAACTTATGGTGTGGTTATTATTTCTTGTGTCTTTTTAGGACCCTTAGAAATACCCACTAACCCATTTCACTTTAACAAGGACAAAACATCATTGAATTTCTTTCCATGTGATAAAAAACTTTATTGGTCAGCTAATTTTCAGTCACTTCTCTTGTTTTTATGATGACAATTATATTATGTAGTTATCAAGAGTTTTATAACTCAATTAATATATATATTTTTTAAGTATGTCTACCTTTCAAATCATTTATTCTTTATTGTACTATCAAATTTATTAAATTATATTGCGTAAGTAAAGTGTTACTTTTATTTTCTTTCCTTTTTTAATAGAAGTGTAACTTTTGCATTTAATTATATTTTCACACTTTAAATAATGTAATTATAATTAATACATTATACATTGCCTATTAAGCTTTAAATTTGAGCTATCCCACTTTCTTTCTTTTTTCTTTTTTCTTTTTTCGATTCTTTCTTTTGGTGAAAGGACCCAACTCTTAATGGATTTATTATTGCACAAATTTATATGGATTTGGTAAAAAAAAAGTGAAATCAATGGATTTATTGCGCAAGCAATTTATATCAACTACAATTATATTACCAAATCCCAAAAGAATAAACATGTAACACAAAAATTTCGATGAAAAACCTCTTCGATGGAAAATAAAAGATTAAAAAAAAAAAAAAAAAAAAACACTCTAGGAATTCAATCCCATTAGATAATCCATAGTAAAGGAACAATTACAGTAATGTATACTCAACAATCCTTTAAAATTCTAGACTTTCTATGTAACTTTTGCAAATGACTCACTTGCGTTAAATTTTTTTTTTTCTATCTTCAGATTACCAAATTGAAGAATAAGGATTTTTGCGATTCCCTCCAGCTAGTTCTTGGGTTGGGGTTAGGAGAACATCCAATTGATTTCCTTCAAGGATCCAAACGCGCTCTTAATTTCTATGTTATTTGTAAAACCTAAACACCTTGCAATTTTTTTAAAGCGTAAACATGCAAGAAATCGCAAAATAGTTTTAGAACATTTGAAATTCTTCTATAGTGACCTCCTTGTGAACTAGAACCTCTAGCATTCTAAGGAACTCCACAGAGACTTTTAGCAATAGTATGAGTGAACTCACTAGAATCAAACTTTGCGGTTTCGAGAATAGTTTAATGCTCAAAGTGTATTTTAGACACAATGGTTTTGTTTTTTTTTTTTTTGTTTTAGGCACAAGGATGGTTTTTCGTTTTTAATTGAAGGTTTTAGTTTTGGCATAGCAACCTTTCTTCCTCTAAAATTCGTGCAACAAATAGTTTATATTGGTAAACAAAGTAGGGTTAAAAATTGTTTCTCAAAAAAAAAAAAAAAAAAAGTAGGGTTAAAAATTAGCAGAAATCCTTATTTTAGCAAAATTTGAATTGCAAATCCTAGCGATTATGGTCAAACAAATTTTTTTCCTCCCTTGAGTGAAATTCTCACAGATATCACACTTATGCCAACTTCAAACAAACATATTTCATTCATTTCAAATTTACTTTGGATGAATTTCATGTTCAGTTTAAAACTCTAGGTGTTTATTTTTCAATGAAATAAGTTTCAATCAGAAATTTGTTATAGTGTAAAAGATCATCAACACATTATCTCTAAGCAAATCAAAACATTATAGTATTTGAGCATTTGTTGATCCAAACTCAACCCTAACACAATTTTATTGACTCAACCCAATTTCAACATATTTTGGCACTATAATTTCCAACACATTAATTTATGAGCTCTTGCAATATTTTTAGTTTACTAGTGTGTAGCCATGTACATATGCATAGGTACAATTGAAAACAATCACAGTTATACAGTTCAAATTATACATGATATATGATATTAGCATACACTTTTTTAAAACCATACATTTCTAAAATACGTAAGGTTTCTCATATTTTATATATATATATATATATATAAAATTTAATTGGTTTTAGACTTTTTGGATTTTGCACCTAGTAATTCACCTGCTACAAAAATTAAAAACTTAGATGGACACATGGCGAAAATTAGACTCCAGTTGAAATCCAATTTAGAATCTACTTGAATTTGGACTCTTTGATTTTTACAATCAATAATTCACTTGGTACAAAATTAAAAATTAAATGGGACACATAGTACAAAATTGAAAATCAAATTAAAATCTAATTGGATTTTCTCTTGAGCTTTGGCTATATATATATATATATATATATGTGGGAGGGTTTCTTGTCTCGGCCCCCAATTAGCAGGTATTGTCCGCTTTGGCTCATGCCTCACGGATTTGTTCAATCCCACATCGGGGAGAGACGCCTCCTACATGTGCCTTATAAGCTTGAGCCCAAGACACATGTGTACCACTACTACATAACAAGCCCAAACAATGAATTTATAGAGTAGCTGTTGTGGACGACTAAATTTCTCGGTTGGAAATAAGTCAAACAAGTAAAATAGTTTCACAAGTGCGAATTTGTATTGATGATTGTGTGGTACAATTCTCTGTGATTACAAAAGAGTTATCCTCTGATTCGATCTCCTTAAAAGACTTGTTGATTGGATTTGTAGTGATGTGATTTTGATTCAAACACTCAATATACTTCAATTTGGCTGAAGAATGGATCGAAGATCTTTGGAATAGAATTACAATGAATCTCTAGCTATGAGCTTGTTGGAAATCCTTTGTTCTTCTCGTTCTTTGTGTGTTCTTCGTGTGTTCTTTGAGTTCTTTGTGTGTTCTTCCTTTTCGAGGGTTTGTGGTGGAAGTTCTTCGGTGCTTTAGAGGCTTGAATCCGTAAAGCTTCACTGATTTGTGATTTGTTGAGGTTTCTGGAAGCTTTTGAGCTTGATTCCAGTGAACTTTGAGATCTAAGAAGATGATTTGGATGATTCCTCTTCGAATGTTCTTCGTATTTGAAGGTTTGTGGCGGAAGTTCTTCGGGGCTTTGGAGGCTTGAATTCGTAGAGCTTCACTGATTTGTGATTTGTTGATGTTTTTGGACTTTTGAGCTTGATTCCCGCAAACTTTAGGATCTAGGCAGACGGTTTGGATAATTCTGCTTCGAATGTTCTCCGATTTTGGGGTTGAAGTTCTTAAAGTTCTTGAAGGCTTCGAGGCTTGATTCTTGCAGGGCTTCTGTACTTCTAAGCGCTTCAGTTGGCTTGGTCCCCCCCCTTAATGCCTTAGGAAGGCTTCTATTTATAGGAGTTTAGAGGTGGGTGAGCGACACGTGGCTAAGTCTGATTGGTGACACATGTCGTAGCCTGATTGGTCCGCTTATGTCATCGCTTACACGTGCTGGATCGCTTGTGTCATCGCTTACACGTGCGAGGTTGCTTGTGTCATTGCTTACACGTGCGTTGGACTGCTTGTGTCATCGCTTACACGCGTTGGACTGCTTGTGTCATCGCTTACACATGCTGATGTGTGATTGGTTTTTGCATGACACTTGGCAAATTTCTGTTGGTTTCGGAATAGTGATAGTAAAACCTAGCAGCAATACGTGGTACTTTGTAATTGGCTGTATTTTGTGGACTTAATAATGTGACATGTCAGCTTGTGAAAGGTCGGGAATTTTCCCTCTCTACAAATGCCCCCTCAAGACTCCTTCACGCACACAATTTTGGAGTGTGATGTGGGGATGAGTTTCGAAAACTGGTTTTTACACTTGACTTTTTAAGTGAAGTAGTTGAAGGTGGTGAAGAAGACGGGGATGAAGCAAAGTGAATGAGTGAAACATACACCACCATGGCGCTGACCCCGTACATTGGGGACCCTCTGGTGTAGATGTCTCTGGGAAGTACACCTTTGGATATGGGACTGACTGCATGCTGAATGAGGTCCGTCGGTAAGTCATAGAATGTGCATGCATGATGGGACCATGCTGATGGACGTTAAGTTGAAGTAATTTCAGAAGAGTACCTTCTGAAATCCTTCAAGCTGATTTTAAGTTGGAGTAATTTCAGAAAGTGAGTTTTGAGGTACCAACAACGATAACCTTTGGGTCCCACAATGGTGGGGACATGAAATAAGGCATTGGTGACCATTTACCGGCACCAAAGGCTGAATTCTGATGAGCTGGTGCCTTGAAGGTTGTTTCAAGTGTTGGATGGAAGACAATTTGTAGGATACCCCAACACTTTTTACCATCTTCACCTACTGCCACTTGTTGGAAAAGCACAGAAAAAATGAAAGATGGAGCTAACTTGTGATTCTGGTCTTTGAAACCAGCTAAGTTGCTGTTTGTTCCAAACCACTGCTTCTGCTGGAAGACCAAGCAATTGGAGAGAGACTACGGGAGACCTAAGGTTAGGAACAGGTGTCTCTGCTGGACTTGGGTTTCCTAGCCAACCAAAACCACGGAAGCATGGGAGGTCGATACAGACCTTGTTATGAGTAATTTTATGGACAAAGGTGGTCGTTAAGTGGAGAAACAAAATTTGCCTAGATCTCAAAACTGCAATGATGTTGTAAATAGGGTTTTGACCGAACCATGGGAGGGTTGATCTCAAACCGATTATGAAGCAATATTGGTTGCTAGGTGTTGAGAATGATGAGGCCATAGTGAGAAATGACTGTGAAAAGGAGGACTTGAAACTCTGAAAGAAGCAAATCTTCATTTCATGACTCAGTGTGTTTTTTTTTTTTTCCTTTTTTTTTTTTTTTTGATGAGTTCTTGATGAATCCGGCCCTTCTATTTATAGTGGAGAGACGAAGAATGGTAGATAGGTAGTTGAGAATGGTAGTTGAGAATTTTTGGTGAGAACGGTAGATGGGAACGGTAGGCACCGAACGGGAATGGTAGGTTGAAGACTGGTAGGCACCAAACGAGAATGGTAGGTTGAACTAATGACCCAGTGTAATTTCAAGTTCAAGACACACTTGTGATAATTCATTTGTATTTTAGAAGGGAAGCCTTGATGAAGTCTGGAGAATAACCTTAAGGGAATCTAGACCAAGTGGATGAATCTCAAATTTTGATCTTGGAAGCTTAAGTTTTGGACACTGCTAATACTTTGGAGAAGTGTGTCACATAGGTGGTTTCCAAGTCCAAAACAAATAAGCGGATTTCACAATCAGAAACTATGTGAAAATCTAAATAGGACAAGCTTTGCTCGGACATCTTGATTCTTGGTCAAAGTTCACATTAAAGCCAGCAGTTGTGGAATCACATTATTTGAGCAATTTTGGATTCTCAAATGAAGAAATAGACCCCAAACTCGGAATGTACACGAAAAATTGAGCAAGACAAGTGTGGCTTGAAAATTTTGACTTTAGGTTGATTTCAACATAAAAGTCAACTATCTTGGAATTTGAGCCATTTGTGCAATTTTCGAGTCTCAAATGACAGAACGGACTCCAAAATCGGAATGTACATGAAAAATTGAGTAAGATAAGTTCATCTTAAAAATTTTGACATTTGGTCAACATTTGCACAAAAGTCAACTTTTTAGAAATTGGACGTTTGCACAATTTCTGAGTTTCGAATGAAGAAACGGATCCCAAAATCGGAATGTACTTGAAAAATTGAGTGGGACAGGTTCGTTTCGAAAATTTTGAATTTTTGGTCAAGGTCAAAGGTCCACTTGGTCAAAGAACCTTTTCTTTTTTTTTTTTCTTTTTTTTTTTTAATTTCAGGCGGTTCGGACCGGGTCAGATTTACGGGTCGGTCCTGGTCAAACCGGGTCGTCTGGACAAACGGGTCAACCGGTTGTTGGATGATGACGTCATCCATGACGTCATAAATCTAAGGCGCGCGTGAGATCAGTTGGAGGCGCGTGGATAGAGAGGCACGGAACTCCGAAGCTTCAGGCGGCGCGTGGCAGCGCGTGTAAGCGTTTTTGGGCTTGAAATTTTGGCATTTTGTCGATCTAGGGCCGCTAGATCGAGTGATGAGGTTGATTTTCTGAATTGGTGGCCCGATTTGCACAGAAGTGAAGGAGGAGGCCACGATCGTCGAAGCCTACGGTGGCGCATGGCTTCGCATCTGGACCTGAAATTTTCAGGTTTGGTAGATCTTAGGCCGTAGAAGACCCCTGTATGGTCAGTTTTGTGAAATTTGGAACATATTTGCACAGATTTGAAGACTAATCCGTTGGTCATCGCAAGCATATGGCTGCGCGTGGTGGCCCTGTTGTTGATGACTTTTTTGGGTTTTGCTCATCGAGGGCCGCTGGATTGAGTGGTATGCTTAGTTTCCTGAAATGATGCCTGGATTTGTACAGACTTGTGTGAGAAAGCTACGGGTCACTTACGGCCTTTTCGTCTACTCTTACGACGGCCATTCTGACAAGGCTGTGCTTGTATTTAGACTTGTGGGTCTTGAGATAGTTGGTGAGCTACCATAATCTGTATGTCATCTTGCATTTCAACATTCGATGCAGTTTTCTTTGATTTTGAGTGCATTCAAGTTGCAAAGTCTGACTTTAAACATTTTGGTGGCAGCATTTTTTTTGTCTTTTATCTCAAAAATTTTCTATATAAAGCCACACGGGTAAGCATTAAACTGTACAAGCAATCTCCAGTGGGTAACATAACACTCTAGAGATAAACCATGCCTTTATCCTTTCGCTTTTTTTTTTTTTTTTTTTGACAATTTCTTTATTGTTGTTTGTTTTTGTTATGCAGCATGCTTTCCTTGGCAATTAAGCTGTACCAACACTTGTCTTTTCAACACAGCCATCTTAAGAATCTTTGCAATGTAGCCACGTCAAGAGTCTTTGCAACAAAGCCGCATCAAGAGTTTTTGCAACGAAGTCGTGCCGGCATTTGTCCTTGTACTGAAACCATGCCAACATTCATCTTTGTCATGAAGCAATATTTGCACCGAAGCCATGCCAACGTTCATTTTTGTCATGAAGCCACAACAACACTTCTCATTAGCACCGAAGCCATGCCAACACTTCATTCGCACCGAAACCGTGCCAACATTCATCTTTGTCACAAAGCAATATTTGCACTTACATTGGCATTGCACCAATATTCAGAGGCAACATAGCTCAAACATCGCGGATGCATAGCACTGTAGCCAGACTTCAAGATTTTGGCGATGCCAACAAGACGTTGAAGATGCAAGGAGTTGCCAACAAAATCTTGAAGATGCAAGGAAATCCTATCAAGACTTTGAAAATGCAAGGAAATGCCAACAAAACCTTGAAGTTTCAAGAAGCTCCCATCAAAACTTTGAGGATGCAAAGAGATGCTAACAAAACCTTGAAGATGCGAGGAGAATACCACCAAGACTTTGACATTGCACGAACATGCCCTTAGAGGAGAGATGGTGCAACAGTAACTTCGGATATATAATCTATCATCATTCCGGAGGAAGTTGACGTCGTCTAGATTTCGGAGACATGATGTGAAACGACACCACTCAGAAGGGAGATGATGTGGTCCAAATTTCAGAGCTATGAAGTGGCATAACTTCAGAAAAGAGACGATGTAGTTTAGACTTGCAAGGTATAAGAGGATGCCCCCAGGAGATAAGTGATGCAAAGCATACTTTAGAAATGTGGAAGAATGTCCATAGAAAATGGACAATGCCATGAAGACTTCATTTCTTGCAAAAGAAGTTGGAGATTTTATTTTACACCACAACCAAGCATCAACTTATGTTTAACATCATTTCAAGGAAAGCTAAGCAATGTCAACTCCTTTTAGTCTTCATCTTCGACTACAACGATCTTTGATCATCCTATTAAGCAGTTGACTGTCTTTAAGCAATGTCTTGCCAACCAAAGGGACCTCAAAAGCATATCGATGACCGTTGGAAAACTCTTCAAGCTAGACTGGCAATCCTTCTTATTTTCATGTAACTGAACTTAGTGACAAGTGCTAAGCTGCCTACGTACCCCGGAGAGGGATCAAGTCATCACTTAGTTCAACATTTTTTTTTTTTTTCCTGTTTATAATTTTTTTTATAATTTTTTTCTTATATGGTTTTTGCAAAAAGGGGGGGCGTAGTGTATAATAGTGGGTATCACCACTGATCGAACCTTAGACCGCCTCAAGGGTGACATAGGCATCCAACCACTACGCTACACTCGCAATTGGTGACATGGAGTGGGATTTATTTCTCCTTATTGGTATGCTTTCAAGGGTAATGGGAAGACATCATGTACTCTTGCAGCGCTACAGTGGGTAGTTTAAGCTCTTACCAAGGAGCAATCCTTGATGTTCAAGCATAGAAGTGTTTAAGGAACTTCCCATTGATGGGGCCGATCCTTGCATCTTCGTTGTTGATCAACTTGTGAGCTTCAATGGTGTTTGCCCCCTGCCTGAGAGTTGGAAGTACATCATAAGCAACAGTCACATGGTTTGACCCAACAACTTCATCAATGTTTAGATCAATCTTTTTTTCTTTGGCAAGCTTCATGATTTGTTCTTTGAAGACAAAGCATTTTTGGATTGGGTGGCCAATGATGAGATGATATTTGCAGTAGTTAGGGTCATCAACTTTCCCCATGTCTTCTAGCCGCTTGCATTCTGGCAATTCAATCAGCTTCAATTGCAATAGTTGTTCTAAGATGTTTGACACATTTTCATCGGGGAACGGATATACTTTTTGCTGACGTTCCTTAAAAGTCAGACGACGCACTTCGTTCTTTTTCCATCCTTCAAGTTGTTTTTCATTTGCATTTGCTCCTTTTCTTAGAACCTTGACTTCGACAGTGTTAACAACCATTGGGTCTTTGAGGTTGCTTTTTGCATTCCTGTCATTCCTCCTTACTTCCTTTCTGCTTTCCTCAAGTATGGGAGGGTTTGTACTTCCATGGCTAGAGATACTTAATTCCATGTCATGTGCACGAGTTGCTAACTCTTCAAATGTTCGAGGCTTTATCCCTTGAAGGATGTAAAGAAGTCTCCAATGCATGCCTTGGATGCACATCTCTACAGCAGATATTTCAGAAAGTCTATCCTTGCAATCTAGACTCAAAGAACGCCACCGATTGATATAATCAACGACGGGCTCATCCTTCCACTGTTTAGTATTGGTAAGCTCCATCATGCCTACTGTGCGCCGTGTGCTGTAGAATCGGTTGAGAAACTCCCTTTCAAGTTGTTCCTAATTATCGATTGACTCGGGCTCTAAGTCTGTATACCAATCAAAGGCATTCCCCTTTAGTGACCGGACAAACTGCTTTACAAAGAGGCCTCCTTGAGTCCCTGCGTTCTCACAAGTTTCTACAAAGTGAGCAATGTGTTGCTTAGGATTTCCATTGCCATCAAACTGCAAGAACTTGGGGGGTTGATATCCATTTGGCATTCTCATGTTGTCGATGCGCTTTGTGTAGGGTTTTGAATATGTGAGAGAACTTGTAGAAGAACCTCCATATTGTGCTTGGATGGTATTTGTTATCATGTTTTGTAATTGTTGAACTGATAACGAAGCAATCGAAGTAGATTGTTCCCGTTGAGGAGTGTCTTTATTTTCTTTCCCTTTGTCACCTTTTGTAGAAGTGAAGCCAAATGGGAACTTAGGATCATGGCTTGATTCGCCAAGATCTTGTATTTCAAGTTTATTTATTAGAGTTGAGATTTGGAGGTCTTTTTCTTCAAGTGCTTTTGTGAGAAGGACGACCCTTTGTTCCATTTCAGCCATCTTTTCTTCCATGGTAGAGGTGTTAGTCATCATTACTGACACAACTTCCCAAGATGATGGAAAAGGAAGTGAATTGAAGTGAGCACGTGAAATCTCATCTTTTGGGTTCCCTTCGATGGGAGAGAAATCGTGCGACCAACTTCTTATGAGGGAAGAAGGGGATTTGCCCCCATACTTGAGGTGTTCCAAGGTGGAGATATCCTTGTTGATGACCTTGTTTCTTGTAAGAGGGTCTAAAGAAATGATTGTTTGGACCTTGGCTTCCTTGGTTGATTGAAATTGAAGTTGATTGTTTGCTTTAGGTTGGCTACAATTGATTGCACCAATGCAGTTGTTGGTGGCAGCCGTACCAAGTTTAGTTGAAGTAGCTATTGTTGAAGCTTGAATGTTCTTGCTAGAGGCCATTGAAGTTGGTAGCAAGATGATAAAGATTTCTTTCTTTGAAGGAGAATGAGATGAGAGGCAGAGAAGTCCCACCGAGCGTGCCAGAATTTGTAAACGACTAAATTTCTCGATTCGAAATAAATCAAACAAGTGAAATTAGTTTCACAAGTGCGAATTTGTATTGATGATTGTGTGGTACAATTCTCTGTGATTACAAAAGAGTTATCCTCTGATTCGATCTCCTTAAAAGACTTGTTGATTGGATTTGTAGTGAAGTGATTTTGATTCGAACACTCAATATACTTCAATTTGGCTGAAGAATGGATCGAAGATCTTTGGAACAGAATTACAATGAATCTCTAGCTATGAACTTGTTGGAAATCCTTTGTTCTTCTCGTTCTTTGTGTGTTCTTTGAGTTCTTTGTGTGTTCTTCCTTTTCGAGGGTTTGTGGTGGAAATTCTTCGGTGCTTTAGAGGCTTGAATCCATAGAGCTTCACTGATTTGTGATTTGTTGAGGTTTCTGGAGGTTTTTGAGCTTGATTCCAGTGAACTTTGAGATCTAAGAAGATGATTTGGATGATTCCTCTTCGAATGTTCTTCGTATTTGAAGGTTTGTGGCAGAAATTCTTCGAGGCTTTGGAGGCTTGAATCCGTAGAGCTTCACTGATTTGTGATTTGTTGATGTTTTCGGACCTTTGAGCTTGATTCCCGCAAACTTTAAGATCTAGGTAGACGGTTTGGATGATTCTGCTTCGAATGTTCTCCGATTTTGGGGTTGAAGTTCTTGAAGGCTTCTAGGCTTGATTCCTGCAGGGCTTCTGTACTTCTGAGTGCTTCAGTTGGCTTGGTCCCCCCCCCCCCCCCCCCTTAATGCCTTAGGAAGGCTTCTATTTATAGGAGTTTAGAGGTGGGTGAGCGACACGTGGCTGAGTCTGATTGGTGACACATGTCGCAGCCTGATTGGTCTGCTTATGTCATCGCTTACACGTGCTGGATCGCTTGTGTCATCGCTTACACGTGCGAGGCTGCTTGTGTCATCGCTTACACGCGTTGGACTGCTTGTGTCATCGCTTACACGTGCTGATGTGTGATTGGTTTTTGCATGACACTTGGCAAATTTCTGTTGGTTTCGGAATAGTGATAGTAAAACCTAGCAGCAATACGTGGTACTTTATAATTGGCTGTATTTTGTGGACTTAATAATGTGACGTGTCAGTTTATGATAGGTCGGAAATTTTCCCTCTCTACAGCTATAAGGCTGCTTGATCACTGTTCAGGTATCACCTCCACATTAATGTGGCTGTGGAGGTAGCAGTTTTTGAAGATATTTGTTACCACTCTTTGCTCATCCCTTATCCAATGCCCGACCCTTAGTTGTGATGCAACCTTGAGGGATGCCTGGGATGATAAGACATTCTTACTGATCTCGGATATCCGTTTCCGAGATGAATTTTCTCCTCGGACATATTTTGAGACTACCACATACAACTTTTATTTCTTCTTCTCATACCATTCCCATTATAACCTTATTTAACTATCCTCGGATTGGTTGATATTCTCGGATTGGGCCAAAGGCCCAATTCATACAGTATTAATATTACCTTCTAGATAGTTGGCCCCCACAATATATATTACACAATCTTAATCAAAACTCAACTAGTCTATTATATAATACTAGAAAATCAATTTTGTATAACTGCTTGTGTATAGTTGAAGGTAGGAGACGAGGAATTTCCTTCTACTCTATTTGAACTTTGAGAAATACCACAACGTAAAAAGAAAAATATATGAACACCATTTTTTTTTTTTTTTTTGATGAATTTTTTTTTTACCTATTTTGGGAAGTAAAGACCAGGAGAGGTTGCATTCGTAGTCATAAAATGCATATGATTGTGGGGGACCCAAATTTTATTTGCCATAAAATGCATATGATTGTATGGGACCCAAATTTTATTTGCTGAAGCCTTAAGTGTAGGACTCAGTTTCTTGTCCTTATGCATCAAATGGGCTAGGAAATTCCAAAAAATCCCAGTTTCAGACCTTGCAGTATAGCCCACCCTTCTGAGTTATCACTCTCTGTAGCCCTGCAATAAGCCCCCCTTGAGATTTATTAAAAAAAAAAAAAAAAAAAAAAATCTCTTCCCATCCTCATATAGTAATTAGTAATCCTTTGAATTATCATTTTTACACAAAGACCTTCCAATGATATATACTTTGTAAAAAAATTTGTATGCTTATACTTATTATATATGTTAGAGGTATAGAAATAGAACCCAATATTTTTGATATGCAAGTCAAGAATACAACTTGTATTACAAGTCAAGTAATTAACTGTAATCTATTATATGGTTACCGTAGTCAACTTCATATTGGGTTTATTGTAGCTGTTAAAATTGAGTACAATTAAAATGTAGTTGTTAAGGGCTTTCTGTGTGAACTTAGGCCGTTGAGTCAAACCATATAACCTTTATTTCTTCCCTCTCTTCTATTCTTTCTCTATATTTTTCATAAAATCTAACATGTTATCAGAGTATTTCTTTACAATATATATATCTCAAAAGTTCACAAGTTCAGAAACCCTGAAAATGTTAAGCTAATTGAATACTTGGCATACCACAAAACAAAACAAAGAAAAAGACGAAATGGTATCTAATTTCTAAGAGCATGTTTGTCAAGTCAGGTAAGCAGGCTGGAATCTGATAAGAAGGTTATGCAAAATCAGCTTTATATATTCCAAATGTATTTAATAAATTCCAGGCACTTCGATGAGCCATAGGCTGATATACTATTGGCTTTTACGTATGATACACCTACAGTGTAATTAAGCCACTGTTAATTTCCTGGTGCGCTGCAGTGGTGCAGCGAGAAGCCGCTAATATGCCAAAATTCAGTGGCATCATTGCCTACCCAGCTTGCAAAGGGGACCATATTTCATAGATTTGATCAGAACAAAGGAAATTTTCAAGCTTCATGTATTTTGAAACTGTGCTGCATAACCTTGATTAATCAAATCTAAGGTCATTAATCATGAGTAATGGTAGTCGTACATTCTTTATTAAATACTCACCGTGCGGGGGCGTAGCTATGTGTAAGGGTGGGGGCATGGCCCTCATAAAATTTTGAAATTTTTTTAAATATATGTATAATTATTTTAATATTTTCAAAATTTAGTTTACAAAAATAAGAGTTGGTCTCCCCAAATATTTGATTTAGTCCAATGATGCTCTTAAAAAAAATTGGTCTAATAATTATAGTGACATAACATTATTTTTCACAATTCTATTTTTTATTGTAAAATATGCTCTTATATCTGTTAAATATTTGATAAAGTTTGGCACCAAACATATTTGAATCTATATCTTTTTCAACTAATTACGTGACAATTAACAAGTCATTGACTCATTAAAAAAATAATGTCACTAAAACTACACATGAAATGTCTCTTTAGTTACTACATAATGGGTTAAAGTAAAATAGCTTCAAATATGTTTAAAGCCTAACTTATTCCTCCAAGTTTTGGATCATTCATGTTTTTGAAAATTTCATTAGTTCAATTGAAATATTTTTTACTTACTTTAGTATAAAATTTGATAATTTGTATCGAAAATGAAATTTTTTAAGAATTTCACTATAAAAATAGTAAAAATGAATTTTATTTTATGAAAGATCGCCATCAAACATAATTTTGATTGAAATTACTAAGCTCTTTTTGTTGTTTTTTGGTGTTGATAGGCCAAAAACGAATCGAACCCTTGTGATAAATTAATTGACTAATTAGCCAAGTTTGTTAATTAATCAGATTAACATGCAAGATGCGTGGTAGCCCAAACAAATCACCAATTAAACTAAGTATGCAGCGGAAATTAAATTGACACGGTGTTTTGTTTACGAATGGGGAAAACCAACATAGCAAAAACTCCACCGGGTGATTTTAAGATCACCACTCTCAAGAATCTACTATTATCAAAACAAGCGGTTACAAGTAAAAGAATTTCAGTACCTTATACCAACTTACAGTTGAACCCTTACCCCAATACCCAATTGAACTTTTTCTATACTGACAATCTCTCCTTGTAATGCACGGCTCCCAGTACGTGACTAACCAATTGCGCGGATCTCAGTATGCGACTTCAATCACCAACTAGAGAAGGTTGTTGGTTGCAAAATTCTTCAGTTCATCACACGATGAAGATCGAGAAGCTCCTTGGTTACAAAATCTTACGATGCACAAACACAACAGCTTCTTCACAAGAAAGATGAACTAGGGCAAATTCTATCTCCGGTCACAATTTGTTTGAACAAACTTTGCTCAACACTTGTGTAACTTGTGTTTCCTTTGACGACCCTTAAAATAATCCTTTTATATGTCTAGGGTTGTGAGAAAAGAAAGTCCAAACATACAATCACGGATTGAATGAAAAATAGTCCTAAAAAACTGAACTTCATAAACCTAGATGGATACCTATCTGTCGAGTTGTTGTCGAGCCATGGGTTAGAATAGCTCTTCAAGGCTCGATAGATTGCTAGCTATCGAGCTTTAATGAACAACACTTTTCACACTTGAATCTTGGACAGACTTGCATGGCTTTAACACTTGAACTTGAAACATTGTTTCTTGAAGTATTAAACACATCCTAGATCTACCAAAATACAAGTAAAGTGCGTTTTGTCAAAGGATTAGCCAATTACATAAAATAGTGACATATGTTCCTAACAAGTGAATCACATATATCATAACAGGTGTGTGTATATATATATATATATATATATATATATATATATATATATATATATATCTTATCAAATAAAAAAGTGTGTGTATATAATAAAAAAACATGTGTATATGTGTATGTGGAGGTTGTCTTGATAAATATATTAGAGTTGCAACTTGGCTCCCTTAAACAAAAATTCCTGGCTTCGCCCCTGTCACCATGCATATACTATTGATCACGTGGACTAAAATTATATCTTAAAATCACAATTTCAAAAGAGAACGTGTATGGAGTTTGCAATAGCGAGTGAGTATTAAGATTTTTCAATTAATTATTATAGCACAACGGCTTCATATATAGTCCACGTTACCATGCAAGGTTGACTTATTGGTCATGCCCACTTTGGCGTGAGAATGATTAATAAGTTTGCTTTTAGTGAAGTTTACCAACAGACAAAGACACTAGATGGTCACCTGAAAACCCCAACCTTTCATAGTCCAATAGTCCATACCCTATGATGATTCTATGAATGTGCCAAAGAAAAGTGTTTTCTCAAGGCATCATAATTGTCATCTTTTTCAACGTGAGGACTCGATCATGATTATTACTAAATCTTCCTTTTCATTGTCATTTAAAATTTTTTTTTTAAAAAGCTTCATCAAAGATGGGCATAGCTATTTTGTAGTCTGGTACAAAGTAATTAAAATTCAAAGGAAAAAACTTAGATAAATTTACCAAATTGAAGACAAAGTAAAGATTA
Source organism: Quercus tomentella (assembly GCA_028535165.1). Taxonomy (NCBI): domain Eukaryota; kingdom Viridiplantae; phylum Streptophyta; class Magnoliopsida; order Fagales; family Fagaceae; genus Quercus; species Quercus tomentella. The sequence goes on from JAPQVY010000155.1 coordinate 32,342,114, forward strand.
TTTGAGAGAGAGAGAGAGAAAGATTAGGTTTCTTAAGTTGAGATTGTTAGGTCAAAAGTTAATGAACCTTATTATTACAAAAGGAGTGAGACATGGAACAAAAAAGAGGAACAATTTCACGTGCATATGGATTACGAAAAGTCTAGTCATATATATACATGTCGTCAAAGAAGGAGAGATTGCCTCTCTCCCTTTATATATTGTAGGGCTCATGAATTGCCACTCCGGTCCTTTTATTTGGCTTTGAGAAAAAGGCACCACCCAAATTGCAACTTGTGGTTCTTTTAAGAAACTCTATGAATATCGAGAAAATATACAATTGAATTCCATACCTTTTACTTATATACACTTTAAAACATTTCATTCTTTCTATACTATAAAGAAGATAAGTGAACTTTAATTGCTAATAAGAGAGCATATCACAATTGTTAATCACTTCTTTCATGACAAAAAGTAGAAAGCTTGTTTGCGTCCTAGAACAATACAAACTAAGTTGTAGAACTAATTACTAAAACACCATATATATATATATATATATATATATATATATATATATATTTATATATATGCAAACTTGGACGGGTTTTTAATTATGTGACAATGAAGCAAGTTGATGTTGTCACATGTCTTTATGTGAGACACAAAAAAGATTACGATAGATTTCGCATTTTTATGATGACATATATATAAATAAGATAGTATTACATCCACTTGCGTCTTCTTTGTACAAGAATACTTGTTCTTCACACAATAATATAAAGTAATTCAAACTTCTAGTATTATTATAGAAATTAATGAGAGGTTACTCAAGCGATAGAAACTATTATGATCCATATAGACAGAATTGTCACTGAAAGTCTCTCTCTTACCATTCTTTTTTTTTTTTTTTTAATCAACAAAAAGTAATAATTATGAATAAATCTATGTAATAGATTCATCCTAGTTTAAGAAATTGTAGGAAAAGCTTAAATGGGTGCAGACGGCAAAGGAACAATTTTTTTTTTTTTTGGGGGGGTTAAAATTAGATTGTGTTTGGCATTGGATTAAAAAGCTAGCTTCTTTTACTATTTAGCTTATTTTTGCTACTATTCATGGGGTATATTGCATTTTTTGATAATATTCATGAGTTCCACTTGATGTGAACTCCACCAAGAATAACGAGACCCAACAACGAAAGGGAACCCAAGATCGTTCTATGGACAGATTCAAATGGGAGATCTCGACCCGTTGTTTATGACAAACAAGAACCTCGGTAAAAGGAAGACGCCACAAACGGTGGTGGAAACTCCGTTTGATAAGTCGAGATGAACGCCACGGGAATTCCCGATAAGTTCGAATAGTTCTTCAAAGAACCAAAGAGAATAAACCTCACAAGTTTTATCAATAATGTCTTAAAAACGTTTACAGACTTAGATTACTATTTAAGGGCTTCTTAAAACTTGACAGACAAGAAAATATATTCTAAAATAACTCCTAATTGATACCTAACCATATTAGGAATAAAGTTTGACCTAAAAAGCATTAAATGCACCTAAAAACAAGGAAATAAATCACCTAAACTTATAATAACGTTTTTTACATAGACCCAAAATATTTCATGCCAATTCTTAGCCTTGACCGGATCCTTTTAGAACTTGAATCAAGTTGACGATTTTTTGTTGCCCACGTGGATCATGCTCAATGGGCCTCCACAAATTTGCTTGAGCCCATAACTCTTGGATGAGTCCGTTGAGTACATCCTTGAACTTCTTTGCTCGTGCTCTCGTAACCGGCCCAATTGGTACTTGAACAAGATCCTTCGAAGCGATGCCTTGATCTCCATCATTCCCCTCCTCTTGAAAAGGATTTGCCCTCAAATCATCACCTACATCGTACTTACCAGGTAAATCTAGCTTGTAAGCATTGTCATTGATACGCTCGAGGACTTGGAAGGGACCATCTCCTCTTGGGAGCAATTTGGAACATCTTTTTTCCGGGAATCTTTCTTTTCTCATATGCAGCCAAACCCAATCTCCGGGTTCAAAAACTAGTTTGCGACGTCCCTTGTTGGCTTGTGTGGCATATTGCTCCGTTCTTCGCTTAATGTTGAGTCTTGCTTTCTCATGAATCTGCTTCACAAAGTCAGCTTTCTTTTTGCTATCTAAATTAACGTGCTCCATCAAAGGTAAAGGAGATAAATCCAATGGAGTTAAAGGATTAAACCCATACAAAATTTCAAATGGCGAAAATTTGGTAGCAGAATGAACAGCTCTATTATATGCAAACTCAACATGTGGTAAACATTCTTCCCATGTTTTGATGTTCTTTCTAATGATTGCCCTTAATAGAATAGACAAAGTCCTATTTACTATTTCAGTTTGACCATCAGTTTGTGGATGACAAGTAGTGGAAAACAATAGCTTAGTACCTAGCTTACACCACAAAGTCTTCCAAAAATAGCTCAAGAACTTAGCATCTCTATCCGAAACAATTGTCTTAGGCATGCCATGTAATCTCACGATCTCTCTAAAGAACAAATCAGCAACATGTGAAGCGTCATCCATTTTGTGACATGGAATAAAATGTGCCATTTTAGAAAATCTATCCACGACCACAAAAATTGAATCTCTTCCACGTTTAGTCCTAGGCAATCCTAACACAAAATCCATTGAAATATCAATCCAAGTCTCATTAGGAATTGGTAAAAGAGTATACAAACTGTTGGGCTGCACTTTGGATTTAACTTGCCTACATGTGACACATCTACCACAAATCCGTTCGACATCTCGTTTCATGTGAGGCCAATAGAAGTGTTCCTGCAAAATAGCTAAAGTCTTTGCAACTTCAAAATGTCCCATTAATCCCCCACCATGTGATTCCTGCACTAATAACTCCCTCATAGAACAATTAGGCACGCATAACTTATTTTCTCGAAATAGGAATCCATCAAGCTTAAAGAACTTACCAGAGGCGATTTTCTCACAAGCTCGATATTCCTCACAAAATTCGTGGTCTTCAGCATATAATTCTTTAATGTGTTCAAAACCAAGCAATTTTGCATCAAGTGTGGAGAGTAAGGCATACCTACGAGAAAGTGCATCGGCGACTACATTCTCCTTACCTTGCTTGTACCGAATGACGTATGGAAACGTCTCTATGAACTCCACCCATCGCGCATGCCTTTCGTTTAGCTTGTGTTGGCCCTTCAAGTGTTTCAAGGACTCATGATCGATGTGAATCACGAACTCCTTAGGTCATAGGTAGTGCTGCCACATCTCTAAAGCCCGAACCAATGCATACAACTCCTTGTCATAAGTTGGGCAGTTTAAGGCTGCCCCGCTGAGTTTCTCGCTAAAGTAAGCAATTGGTCATCCTTCTTGCATAAGAACGGCTCCTATACCAATACCTGAAGCATCACATTCAATTTCAAACGTTTTAGAAAAGTTGGGCAAAGACAACAAAGGTGCGTTAGTCAGCTTCTCTTTGATTAATTGAAATGCCTTCTCTTGTTCTTCTCTCCACCGAAATCCAACGTTCTTCTTGATCACTTCGGTAAGCGGTGCGGCTAAGCTATTGAAGTCCTTCACGAACTGCCGGTAGAAACTAGCAAGTCCATGAAAACTACGAACATTACCTACACTTGTAGGACTCAGCCAATCTTGGATTGCACGTACCTTCCCTTCATCAACCTGTATACCTTGTGCATTAACAACAAATCCCAAAAATACAAACTTATCGGTGAAAAAAGTGCACTTCTTTAAATTAGCAAACAACCTTTCTTTCCTTAGCACATCTAAAACGGATTTCAAATGTACTACATGATCGTCTATGTTTTTGCTATAAATGAGTATATCATCAAAATAGACAACAACAAATCTGCCTATAAATGCATGCAAAACATGGTTCATAAGTCTCATAAAGGTGCTCGGAGTATTAGTCAAACCAAAAGGCATAACTAACCATTCATACAAACCATATTTTGTTTTAAAGGCGGTTTTCCATTCATCTCCTTCTTTTATCCTAATTTGATGATAACCACTTTTTAAATCAATCTTAGAAAATATGCAAGAACCATGCAGCTCATCTAACATATCATCTAAGCGTGGGATAGGATGACGATACTTTACCGTAATGTTGTTGATGGCTCGGCAATCAACGCACATTCTCCACGTCCCATCCTTCTTAGGTACAAGTAAGGCCGGAACTGCACATGGGCTCATGCTCTCCCTCACGTGCCCTTTCTCCAACAATTCACTTATCTGCCGTTGAAGCTTCTTTGTCTCCTCGGGATTGCTCCTATAAGCTGGTCGGTTTGGAATGGTTGCACCGGGAACAAAATCAATTTGATGTTCAATCCCTCGGATTGGAGGTAACCCATGTGGTGTTTCCTCGGGGAAGACATCCTCGTACTCCTGCAAAAGAGAAACAATAGAACTAGGCAAAGCAAGGTCAAGTTCGTTAGTGTTTAAAAGTGCCTCTTTGTACAAAAGTACAATCATCGGCTTATTTGAAAACATTGCTCACTTGATCTCGCTCACTTTTGCATAGAAATTCTTTTGTTTTCTCTCTGATTTTCTCTCAAGGGCCGAACTTTGATTTTCTTTTCCTCCCTCATTTTTCTCGGCCTCTCTCTGATTTTCACTCTTTTTCTTTTGCTCACTCTCTTTCTTTTGATCACTCTCCTTTTGTAATCTTATTTGATCCTCGTATACTTGTTGCGGTGTCAATGGTACAAGAGTGATTGATCGTTGATTAAGTACAAAAGAGTACTTGTTTGTAAAGCCATCATGCTTCACTTGCCTATCGAATTGCCATGGACGCCCTAGCAATAAGTGTCCCACTTGCATCGGTACTACATCACACAACACTTCATCTTCGTATTTACCGATTCAAAATGCAACTAACACTTGCTTGTTCACCCTGATCTCACCACTATCATTTAGCCATTGCAACTTGTACAGTCTAGGGTGCTTTACCATGGGCAATCCCAATTTCTCCACCAAAATTGTGCTTGCAACATTAGTACAACTACCACCATCAATAATCACACTACATACCTTGTCTTTAATGTAGCACCTAGTGTGAAAGATGTTCTCCCGCTGTATTTCATCAACTCCTTTTGCTTGCAAGCTCAGTGCTCTCCTCGCCACCAATGTCAATGCGCCAGGGGCTAAATACTCCTCCTCGGAAACATCCTCTAATGGCGGCATGTCGTCGGTGTCGAAATCTTCATCATCGGTCACAATTTCACCATTGGCTTGCAACACCATGACTTGCTTGTTTGGACATTGACTTGCTATGTGGCCCCTGCCTTGACATCTAAAACATTTAATATCACGATTCCTAGAGGTAGAGGCTTTGGTTTTACCTTGAGGAACGTGGCTGGTGGTCGTGGACTTGGGCTCGAGTTTGGGCGTTTGTGACTTGTCCAACGACTTAGCATGACTCGATTTCCAAGAGGTAGAACTAGAGTTATGGCCTGCACGTGTCCCATTCCCTCTCTTGAGTTGTTGTTCCACTTTGATAGCCATATGCACCATATCTTCCAATTCCACATAATGCTGCATCTCTACCTTATCATGGATCTCCCGGTTTAAGCCAAGCAAAAATCTAGCCATTATAGCCTCCCGATCCTTCTTTACATTAGCGCGGATCATAGCAATCTCCATCTCCTTGTAGTAGTCATCTACGCTTCGACTCCTTTGTCTAAGACCTTGTAACTTTTTGTACAACTCTCGGTAGTAGTAACTTGGAATGAATCGCTTCCTCATCACTACTTTCATCTCCTCCCATGTGTGTATTGGGTGTTCTCTATTCCGCCTCCTATTTATCACAAGCTGATCCCACCAAGTAATAGCATATTCAGAAAATTCAATCACGGCTAATTTTACCTTCTTTGTCTCAGAGTAATTGTGGCAATCAAACACGAACTCCATCTTCTTCTCCCACTCAAGATATGCCTCAGGATCAGACCTACCTTGAAAGGACAGAATCTTCATCTTAATACCACCCAAGTTGTTATCTTCGCGATTCCTAGCTTCTCTAAATCTTCCTCCAGGTCTCCTATTGCTAACAATGGAATCCCGATCTTCTTCTTCATCAAAACCAGACCCATAACGCTCTTCATCCTCCTCCCTCGGTGGAACTCTTTCCCTTCTACGCAAATTACGACCGTTTTGTGGTTGCTCCTCACGTCTATTCTCCATCTGATCTATCCGTTCGTGAACCTGCGCCATCTCCATCTTCATCACACGCCTCATCTCACTCATCATGGCCTCTAAAAACATTTTCGGATCAGCCAATTTTGTATCATCTTCGGCAATGCTCTTACCACTATCATGAGACATGATTGCTACAAAACAAAAGTTAGAAGAAAAAAAGAAAAAAAAGGAACCTCACAAATCACTCACTTACGTGTTTACACTCAAGAATGTGGATCACTCTCCACTCGTGTTTCACTCAAAATAATATGGCTTTTACCCTCTGATGTTCTCACCACTCTTGCCTTTTCCACTCGATAATTCTCTTTTAGTTCTTTTGAAACTAAACAAACAACTCAAAATTTCCAACAACAATTCACCAAGAACTAATCAAGGAATCTCAAATTTGAACGTAAGGAATATGGAAATTTTCAGATTAGAATTAGAAGGAATATGGCAGTTTGGAATTTTGGAAGCACAAAATAGTGAATTTTTTTTTTTTTTGTTCGGACTCCTTTCTGTCTTCTTCTTCGAGTCTCTCTTCTTTTTCTTTTTTTTCTTTTTTTTTTTTGATCAGCAACTAGCTTTTGAGAATCATGAAATAAGATGTCGAAATAACTAAGAGATGTGAGACCAGACCAATAGTTTAGACATCAACAAGACAAACGAAGATTGAACAGATAGGGTAAAGGAAATTCGGCTAAGAAGAGATAAATATGTTAAAGGATAGGCAAACCTGAACTAGAAACCTGCTCTGATACCAAATGATGTAAACCCCGTCAAGAATAACGAGACCCAACAACGAAAGGGAACCCAAGATCGTTCTATGGACAGATTCAAATGGGAGACCTCGACCCGTTGTTTATGACAAACAAGAATCTCGGTATAAGGAAGACGCCACAAACGGTGGTGGAAACTCCGTTTGATAAGTTGAGATGAACGCCACGGGATTTCCTAATAAGTTCGAGTAGTTCTTCAAAGAACCAAAGAGAATAAGAGCCTGTTTGGATTCAATATTTTGATAACTCAATTCTCAATTTTCATAACTCATAACTCAAAAATGGTGGGACCCATAGCAAAAAGGTTGTTTGGCCAAATGATAACTCTATTTCCATAATTCTGTTTCCATCACTCAATTCTCTGATTTTTGAGTTATGAGTTATGGATACTGAAAACAACCAAAGGCTGTTTTCAGTTTCCATAACTCATAACTCAATGGCAATATTGTAATTAAACACACATAGGGGACCCACAGCCGCAACTTTTGACCACCTTTTGACTTTTTTTTTTTTTCTTTTCACTTGTTCGGTCTTTAGTTCTGGGTTTTTTTTTTTTTAGCTTCGGTGAGTTTGGGTACTGGAAAAAAAAAAAAAAAAAAAAAGGAAAAAAAGAAGAAGAGAAAAAGCTGCACCGGCTGACAGGTATGGGGCCCACAAATAGTGTGAAAAATATTGAGTGATGGAAATTGGGTGATAATGCCAAACGAGTGTGAAAAATTGAGTGATGAGTTATGAGTGATGAGTGATGGAAATTGAGTGACGAAAAAACCTTGCCCAAACAGGCTCTAAACCTCACAAGTTTTATCAATAATGTCTGAAAAACATTTACAGACTTAGATGACTATTTAAGGGCTCCTTAAAACTTGACAGACAAGAAAATATATTCTAAAATAACTCCTAATTGATACCTAACCATATTAGGAATAAAATTTGACCTAAAAAGCATTAAATGCACCTAAAAACAAGGAAATAAATCACTTAAACCTAGAATCACGTTTTTTACATAGACCCAAAATATTTCATGCCAATTCTTAGCCTTGACTGGATCCTTCTAGAACTTGAATCAAGTTGACGATTTTTTGTTGCCCACGTGGATCATGCTCAATGGGCCTCCACGAATTTGCTTGAGCCCATAACTCTTGGATGAGTCCGTTGAGTACATCCTTGAACTTCTTTACTCGTGCTCTCGTAACCGGCCCAATTGGTACTTGAACGAGATCCTTCGAAGCGGTGCCTTGATCTCCATCACCACTGTACTATTTCAACTAACTTTTAGCTTTATCTACAATATTTTTAGCAAAAAATTTTCAATTTCAACTAAAGAAACTATTCCCAAACGAACTTATAATACAACTTTTTTTTTGGGTAGATCAATGGCAAATTTTAATTGACATTGACGGAATGCACACGTTAACATTATTATAATACTCGATTTAGAATCGATTTCACACTTAAATAGTATGAGGGTCTAGTAAGACACTTTTAGACACACATTTCTCTCTCTCTCTCTCTCTCTAAAGCTTTAAAACTCTTTCTATTTTATCATTTTTCACACTCTCTCTCTATTTCTATTGTTAAGTATGGAACTAACTTAAGTATCAGATTGCTTTATTCTCTTTATGCAAGACGTAGGTTGCATCAACCTTCAGCATAGCTTCATTCCCCTATCAAAGAAAGTTTATTGTGCAAATGCTAGACTCAGGTGTAGATGCTGGACTCAATCCACTAAAATAGCCAGTGCCAAACTTAACATGTACCGTCATGGTACTATCCTGTCACACTCCTATTTTGCCATGTCCCCCCTAAAGGTTTAGAATTTAGAATTTTTTTTTTTTTTTTTTTTCATGACCACCAAATTGTGCTTAACTTTTCATTTGGTAGACACAAGTAAGAGTAAGTGCACGTGGGTCTCTCATCCCATGTCCAAGGCATCAAAATACCAGCTTTTTTAGCCCAATGAAGCCTTAAGCCCAATCAAAGCTGCTTTTCCTTTTTAAAGCAATATAAGCACTAAACACTTGTGAGTGTTGGGCAAGCGAAACGTGGAGCAACACTCATCGATTCCCCACTTTATCCATTCCATCACACGCACACACACACACACACACACACAAGTAGGAAAAAATATCTGAATCCGCCACTTGCTATCTCTACTCATCTCTGCAGCTGTAATAAATCATCAAAAACCCGATATTTAACGTAACGGCCACAACTGTATGCCCGTGGCTTTCGATTTACAAGATCTTTACTTGATTATATCCCTGCCACGTGCCAAATCCTTCTCATATCAGCCTCTTTTTTTTTTTTTTTTTTGATGATTTGATTTTGGGTTACCAAAATTTTCTCTTTCCATTATCTATCTTTTGTTTTTCTTGTTGATTACTATCTATAGCAAATTATCAAATACAAATGAAATTTTGTGATATTTGATTTAAATTGATGGGATACTAGATTGAATTCTAATTCAAAAATATATACCTCTTTTTTGTAATAAAAAAGATAGTATTAAACACTAGTCAATATGATAGTTTGGTTTTGCCTCTTCCACTTAACATGTATAAAAAAAAGATAAGATATTCAAAATACAAGACAAATAAATCTTTTGTAACCTCCACAAGATATTTGAGTGGTGGACTCATTGATCTAGAATGTGAGGTATATTTGGAGATTCTAAATTTAATCTATTGCAGTATTAATCCATGGAGTTTTTAAAATGTCTAATAAATAGTAAGTGAAAATTTTCAAAATGTATAATAGATAGTAAATTGTAAATTACACCCCTAAAGTTTGGGGGTGTTTGGATTTTACCCCTTAAAATTTTAGAATTTTGATTTTACCCTCTAAAGTTTGAAAATGTTTGGATTTTATACCCTGACGTTTCAAAATTTGGAATTTTTACATATTAAACAGTTTGAGAGTGAAATATATTAAATAGTAGCAACAAGCTTCAAAAGCATTGTGTGTTTGATAATAATTTTTATCTTTTAGTTATTGGTTTATTTACTTTTATATATTTTATAAAAATCTTTTTTTATTATTATTTCAGTACAATCATATTTTAAACAAATTTTCAGCAAAATGTTGGGAGACTAAATTTTAGCTCATTGTATGGTTTGAAAGTCTGCACAATCATTTTGATGTAACATTAGCAGCCTAGGTACAACTTATGGAATATTATCATTTATCACCCATAGATAAGTAAACGTTAAAATTAAATGATTGCTTGTCCCTTTTGTCTCAAATAAAGGAAAGAAAAGAAACAAAAGCCTTTCTTTTATATTGCTTTCTCCCTAAAATAATTAGAAACAATAATAGAGAAGTTGGTCAATGCTTCCTTGGTTTATGGTAGTGAAAATGTACGTCGGTTATTGTAATTTCTCTTATAATGGATTCAATAATTTTATAATTCCAATTTCTCTATTACCCATTTTGTACAAGGTCTTTTACATATTAATTTTTTATTTTAAACTAATTTATTTAACTCTTGGAATAAATTAAAGATTATATGCTTCTTTTTTCTTTTGATGTATCGTAATAATATGTTTCAAAAGTATCAATAATATTTGCTTTCTCAAAAAGCCTAACTCCCTCGTCATTTGAGAACCTTCTTTCTATGGATCTACTCATTGCCTTCACCTTCTAAGCAAAAAAATATAAAAAATAAAAAATATTACCTTCACCTAATAGTAAAAAGATAAGAACATGGATTATGAATGAATTTAAAAGTTGGATGGAGCAAAAGCAACAAAATCTAGAGAACCAATCGAATGGATCCAATGGGTCCATTAATGATAATCATGTACTTTTCACCACTATTGTACATATATAGTCATGTGTTAGAGATTTTTTTCATTCTTTTTTTCTTTTGAGATTAACCCTAGAGTAATATCATGCTGGGAAGTGGGATCCAATGGGTCCCTCCCTTAATGATAATCATGTAGCTTTCACCACTTGTTTTTTAGTCATGTCTTAGATCTTAAATGTCATACTCGGAATCTTGATAATTGGCCCAAGTGAATCACTATAAATAGACCACCACGGCACCACGACACCAAGTCTCCACAGTTCGAAACTCTACTCTTTCTGCTCCTTAATTAAATTCAAGATTGTTACCAATAACATTAAAAATCTCATTAATGTTAAAAAAAACAAAAACCAAAAAAAAAAAAAAAAAAACGCACAATTAATTACAAATTTACAAGGTAGGTGCAGGGAACCTAACTAGTTATTGTGCAACATCAAAACCCAGCAACCACTATTGTACGAAATGCACAAAAATTACTATGGGTCCATCCTTAATTTCTTGTAGTTGGGCTGTGTCTCAATCTCATTCATTCTTTCATTTCTGGCACTGGCAAAGAAAAGAAGTGTACTGTAGAAATAGAATCCTCACTTACACTCACAAGCTTCGCCTTCTTTAACACATGTGCACTGCACAGCCCCAAAAAGTACTTAAATCTAAATTCATTTCCAAACCTTAACTTTTTAGTCACAATTTTGATTGTAAATTGTAAAAATTAAAACAAAAAACAAAAAAAATTTACCAATAAATAAATAAATAGCAACCGAACAAGAAAATTTGTGGTGCAAAGGTTGTGCTTGTGCACGTACAAAAATTGTTTACAAAATGTGGCTAGTCACGTGCATAGGGCACGTGCCATTGTGAAAAGGAACAAAACAAGAAAAGAAACACGTAGACAAACTCAGTCCGTCACCGTTGCTGTAACGGACAGTACTTTTTTATAAATAAAAATAATAATATAATATTATAATAACAATTAACAATTTAAACAAAATTACAAATACAGACAAAATTTAAAAACAACAAAAAAGACCGAAAACAAAAATAACAAAAAAGTACATCCGATATCTCGTTCCCACCGATACAAAATTTGCCGATTTTTGGCAACACAGGAACCGCGACATTCTAAATATATCGCCGATACATAGTCTTTTTCAAAGAGCCAGAAGAGGATCTGACCCAAATATATCGCCGATATCTTGGAAGCAGTCATCCGCATGCCACCTCGAGTACCCGAATCCGAAATTCTCACATGAACTCATAAACATATCGCTTTCTCCGAAACCGAAATCCTCTCCAGCAAAAACATTGTCGTTCACACTCGTATCGTCGAATAATAAATCCGGTACCGAACTCCGGAAGTCAAAAATATCGTCCGGTATCAAAGAATCAAAACCCGAATGCTCCGAAAAATTCTCCGATACACATGACTCCTCTCGCAAATCGCCGATATCTCGGGTTTCCCTCATCAACGAATCAGCTTCTTCATTTGAAGGTGAGGGACACTGTAGTAACACAGTAGTAGGTGAGTTCTTGTTGTTGTTGTTGTGAGACTCGTCGCCGGAGCTGGTTGGGACCACCGGCTTGTGAGTTTCCGGCGAGGACTTGACCGGAGGAGAAGTGAAGTTGGTGAGCGCGTCGGGTCCACGCAGCTGAATAGCCGCGTTGTCGTAAACCATAGCTGCCTCTTCCGCCGTTTCGTACGTGCCTAACCACAGCCGTACACGGCGGAGTGGGTCTCTGATCTCAGCCGCCCATTTTCCCCAAGGCCTTTGCCTCACTCCTCTGAACTTCTTCTCCGTCGTCGTCGTTGTTGCTGTTGGTGGTACCTTCGTTACTCCTCTGACCTTAGAGGCACACTTTTTCCGTGCACTCTTTGTTCTGCTACTACAAGACCGTTTCCTCCAAACGGTGTCGTTTTCGGCTTGAGGAGGAGTCGAACACGACGACTCGATAGTGATCTCGTTAACGAACCTCTTGACTCGCTGGCGTCCTTGGTCTTCGTCGTCACTGGATGAGTCGGTGGCGTTTCCGTCAGTTACGGAAATCCGTACAACTCTGCGTTGTTGTTGTTGCTGTTTCATTAATTCGGTTGAAGAAGAAGTTTCGGAAATTTGAATCGGTTTGAGAAGCTTTGCGATATTGACTCGGTGCTCTGTGTATTTCACTTGAGCACTGTGGTTTTGGTAGTGGTGGTTCATGGTGGCTAAAGATTCGCTCATAAGAGCATTGAAAGCGAAAGCTTGAATGAGTATGTGAGAGAGAGAGTGTGTGTGAGTGAAAAGAAGTGGGGGTTTTGAGAATTGAGATTCTTTAGGAGAATAAAGAGAGAAATGGGTATAAAAGAAGAAAGGTGAGAGAGAGAGAGAGAGAGAGAGAGAGAGAACACGTTAAAGAGAAGCTTGAAACGGAGAGAAATCAAACCATTAATGGGTATTTATAATAATACTGATTCAAGAACCCCAAAAAGGAAGAAACAAATTAAAGGGGGTTTTATGAAAGGAAGAGAAATTTCAAGGAAAGTTGGCACAAATAAAGGAGCTTAGAAAAAGAGTGTGAGCGTGACTCTGTGTGTCTTTGAGAGAGAGAGTAATGGGAAATGAAATGTGATAAAGATTAAAGAAAAAGAGGGGGAAATTTCTGGGAAAGTTTCAAAGCGGAAAAAAGGAAAAGAGAGAGTGTCACAAAATTTTTGCTTTTGCCGGAAAAGGAAAGAGAATAAATGTCGACCGAATCAAAAACTCAAAAATGGGTTCACCTAAAGGTAAGCTGAAACCTCAATCCTTAAAAAAAACTCGACCGGTTTTAACCGACAAATTTGCTATTTCCGGCAATCCACAAATGTTTCTCTGAGAAAAGAAACTGCGTGGGAAAAGAAACTGAGAGTTTTGGAAAAGAGAGCTGTTTTTGTATGTGGTAGTACTCCTAGCAGAACAGTAGAAACTGTTACTGAGTGATTGTTGTGAACTTTGAGAGAAGGAGAGATAAGACACGCAGAGAATTAAGCACAGTTGCGGTGGACACACAACGAAAGGACCTATTTTATAGGATCCAACCCCAACAGCCGTAATCGCTAAATCCGGTTTAATTTCCACTTAAAATTTTTTTTTATTTTAACAACGTTAATTAAACGACAGGTCGTGTAGGTGAGATTTTTTTTAGTTTTTAAGCTTATAATTGACAAGGAGGCGTGGGATTGTGACACGTGGCGAGAAATGGGCCCGGCGAAAGAAAGAGATGCAATGAGAGAATGGGACATGGTGCTGAGTCAGCAGAAGATTTGTTCTCGGAGTTAGGGATGGGGATGCAGGTCACGTGACTTTACTTTAGAGACCTTTGGTTCAGTTCCTACTTCCTACTTTGACTGGAAAAATTAAAAAAAGTGATTTTAATTAAATTCATATCAATGCCCATTGAATGGCCTCCTAATTACTCCTTAAAAACTTACGTTATTGAGCTTAATAACGAGGCTATTTTGGTAATTGTGTGGTCAAAGTGTCGTACAACCAAGTCACCCCCCCACTTGAGTTTATAAATTTTTAATTTTACCGTTTAACCTCTCATTATTTTGTCATGTTACAGCTAAGTGTAACGTGGGAGGCAACCTTGAATTTGGCGCCAATTATATAACTGTGTCACTCCCTGTTTTCTCTTCATCTTTTTTTTTTTTTTTTTTTTGGCTCTTTTTTCATTTTACTTGTTGGGTAATATTTTCTGTTTACGAGTAGTTGTTACACACATACTTCATTTTCAAACTAAAAGTCTGACTTCAACTCACAGTTTTAACTTTTAATTCAAAATAAGTTTTTTGTAACAATTTTTGTGTAATAAACACAACTTGATCTTGTTAACCATGCATCCTTGTTTTACTACTAGTAATGCTAACATGTTAATCATAACATTCACAACAAATAAGTTGTAAGTTATTACTGTTTATAATCAGGGTTATCACTTATACCACTTTTTTATTAATTAATAATATTTTAGTACTTATAATTTGTCGTAAAATTGTTATAGAGGAAACATTATTAATGTTTGGTATACAACAACAAGTGTTCCAGTGTTCTTTTAGTGGGCTCAAACTCATTGAACTTGACAAAGGTCGGAGACATATTGGTGGTGTCAAGGAATAGTCCAAAATTAGATTGGCAAAAAACACTAAAAACAGTAGTAAACGTTTGAAGCATACTGAATATAAAGGTTAAATGAATAGTAGTAGTAGTACCAGCCACTCGATTCAGGAGGAGGCAGCAGCATTAAACTCGTAGACACATAATAAGGGAAGGTGATAGAGTGGGCCCACTTGTTTTTGAATAGGTCAGTCATAACACTCAGAAAGGATAGCTCACGTGATCCTTAGTTTTAGCTTTGAGTCGGTCATTGTGAGAGTGAATGAATAAATTTATATTAAAAAAAAAAAAAGCATGAATTACTGCAACCAATTTAATTTACTCTCACATCTCTCACCGACTAATTGGGAATTGCTTTTATAGGTCATGTTTAATGATCTATCAAATGCAGAAAATAAATACAAACATTTAATAATATTTACAATATGATAGTTAAGATTTTCTACAACTTTTAGGCGGAGAAAATTTTGTTATGATTCTTTAGGTGCAATACAACATAATTTTCTCAATTAAACTCGCACATATGGTTTCATTATACAAACAATCTTACTTTTCTTAGAAAAAAATTAGATTTAAATTGTTTGAATTTGATTGAAAAATCTAATATATTAAACTTAAAGAAATTGTACTTAAGTTCATTTAGGAGAATGTGACAAAATTCAATTCACTCGTTTCAAAATGAATGGATGTGATTTTAGAAATTATGGTGGAATTGCTAACAAGTAATTTAAGGGCACATTTTAAGAAATAATAAATAGTTAATTATATAACGCAATATTTTCAAAAGAAAAATATATTTGACAATAATTTAATTTTAATAAATTTGATAATTATAATGAGAGATAAATGATTTGAATTTTTCTACATTTCTGTTAAAAACAGATAATTCATTGGTTTGTACTTACAAATTTGGCGTGGTTGGATATTTTACTCTTAATTTTGTGCATAATTTAATTTAATTTTTAAAAATTTTATAAAATAAAAAAATATGATGTACTAGAGTATTAAATACACTTTTCTTATACACTAGTAAAAAATTAGCATATACTTGCATAGCAGTGCTTACAAAAGTCACTCAGGGAAAGGTGGGTGAGACAGAAAAGGCCATCTTGAACTCTGCAGATTGGGTAAGAACATGCATGTAATGTAGGTAATGAGACATACTAGTTACAGCCTCATTTAATTTTCTGGCCCATATTACTTTATAATAAGTAAGTTGTGCAATCCCTAGTCGTTTACATTTAATGACTTGTGTCATGTTCCTTTATATCCCTAATAAAACACAGGCCCTTATAGCTCAAAACCATTGAGGGCATAATTATGAAATCTGTCATACCCGTGACCAAAATGTTTCCTACTATTATTGATGCACCAACACTCCCACTATAAGTTAGTTCAAAAACCAAGAAAAAAATAAAGTAAAACAAAGAAAAAATCAACTTGAAAGAAAGAAAGAAAGTGACAACCCCAACCTCTCATTCCCTTGAGTCCTTGACCCCATTCACAAATCACAATCAACCAGGTAAGCCATTTGGCTCATATCATAATATACCCTAATCCTATAATTGAATGATTGTTTTCCATATGAAAACTATTAATTATAGCCATATTTAGAGGTTGATACATTTTTGGTTCCTATAGTGATTTTATTGTATAAGTTTAAGTTCAACAAATTTTTTTTTTTTTTTGGGGCATATTAAAAAATAATAGGTACTAAAACTAAAGGCATTTGTCATTTGCTATTTGGTTTTCTAAGAACATAGTGCCTTGATTGTGAATTAAGAGGGAGTTGCCAAAAAGGGATCAGCCATATACTACAAAATAGGCATCCTTGATTCTCATTCTTTTGTACTTATGGAAGCCTAATAAACAAAGATAAGCAACAAAACGAAGGTCATTATGGTAATTGCCGTGACAGATATTATAAGTGGGCCGAGATTTAAATATATATAAATCAATTGCTTGGGCTGACCCGTATTCGGATATTTGCTTAATTGACTGGGCTGCAAATGCGATCCAGACATTTCTCGAACAACGTGGCAAGCAATCAAGCCGTCCCATTTGTTTCTTTCTTTCACTGCTTTCGTCCACTTGTCCTTTAGACCTAATATTTTACTCAAACTTTCTTTTTTTTTAATAAATTTTTTGGTATTACTTGAATCTTTATCTCTAAAATTAAATTACAAAATTCTAGTTTCCTTGACCGGTAAAAATTCTTACTACTTGACCTTTAGTCCAATTGATATCTCTAACTTTTCTTCGAGTTTGAGCCTTCTCAGATATATATTCCGTCTTTTCTAAAAAAGAAAAAGCGAAAAGTAAATAAGCTTTTGTTGTCAACTAAAAACTCCTAGATTAAAGATCATTTCTTAAGTAGCTAAGATATCAATAATATTTTCTTTTATGGAAGTGAGCTTTAATGATAAAGAACGTTTCCTATTGAAAAAATACCCCAAGTTCAAATCCTTTATAAAAATAATTAATTAATTAATTAATGACATATATTTCTATTATTATCATGGCCGTGTTGTTTTGCTTGCCTCTATCTTCTGATTTTTTAGACAAATGGCAACAGTTTAAGGCTTCCAGCTCACATGCAGTGGCTTTTGCTGTCAAAGAATTATTGGTTGGTAGTCTCTCATTATCTAAACTAATTGCCATTCTTGTTTGCCGATTTGTTAGTGCCTAAACACATATTTACTCATTTGATAAGTCAGGATAGACTAGATAGCTAAACGCCTATAAAAGAATGCAAGGATTTTATTATTATGTTATACACGTAACTATCTGTAACATTCTATCTTTTCTTTATTAATATTTTTTGGTGGGGATAAAATTTCTTTTTCAAATCCTACTTGAATGAACAATAATCGATAACTGAACATGTGTAATTAAACAAGACTGCCTTTTTTCTTTTCTTTTTTGAAGAGAAACGAGAGTGCTTGTGCATGTAATTAATGAACCTTAACATGTTTGCTCGGATATAATAATAGCAGGAATTAATAACAATTCAGATGTAGCGAAGCAAGAAAAAAAAAAAAAAAAAATTAGCCTCAACAGGAGCATAATCGTGCAAACACCAACTCAGCTAATGTAGAAAGAATCTGATAAATGTTAGATTAAAAAGTGAAATTTAATCTGGGCATTTTTTTTTTATATACAAAATAGAAATTCTACTCTAGTCTAATGTAAATGCATATGTGTGTGAAGCTCATTCCTAGAGATTTGAACCTTGGCCTTTGTCAATGACCATCGCACCAAGGCTATGCGGTGATTTTTTTTTTTTTAAATGTTATATTGCTGCATCATGGTATCAAAGATTCAAAATATCTGTCATTAAATTCATGTAGTTAATAGAATAATGACTAATGAGAATGAGTGTTCTATATATAAATATATATTTGTTCCAAAACATTTATACTATCAAAGTTCAATGAGAGTCCTTGAATTGAAAATATGTTCCTAACGTGAAACTTTAGATTAAAAAGTTGCCACTAGTATGTTAAAAGGGTACTAATAAATAATAACACCAAGACCAATATACAATCTTGAAATTAGGGATATGTAGAGAAAAATCCAGTTGAGCAAATAATTAACAAAGAGATCACAGTATTCAAAGGTCTTATAGCTTGAGAAAAGAAGCGGCGTGTGGATTTGCAAAGACAAAATAAAAGCTATTAGTTTTCTCAACTTTCCCCAATTACAACCCGTATGAAACCATAGATAAAAATACAAACAAAGAAGTACATTGGATTCGACAAATCCTTGTGAGAAGTCTTGGTCCGACCTATACAACATATATATAAATTGATGTTTGTTTTGGCTTCTTAAACTACGCAATTTAAATCAATTTCTTATTGCAATTGTGTGGTTCTTGAACTATACATTAGAGATATAAGTCAATAAGCATCATCCCCTAGATGCATTCTTTGAGCCACAAAATAGAGAGGAACCTCATTATTTTATAAATCATGGTTAGTTTGTTGGCCAAGAAGATTCACCGTATCCCTATGTTTTTATACAAGTCATTGAAGTCAATAAGCACTTGGACCTAGAAGCACTTGGTTTTTGTAATTATAATTAGACAATCATAACGTTTATGAAACATAAGAAAGCTAGAATCCCATCTCTCTTAAAATAAAAATATAATAATAAGAAGAATCGTATGAGGGAGAGAGAGAGAGTTCTTTTATTTATTGGGCTTGCATGATCAACTTGTTCTTAGTTCAAGGAGTCTCATGCATCCTCCTCTTTTGCCAAACAATAAAAGAACCTGTAAGTCTGCAACCTTATGACCCCTTTCCGTCTCAATAAGTCAGTCTCAAATCTCCATCATAAAGATGAAGGAAAAATATAACTTTGATTGGAAAAGTGATTGAGATAATATGGATAACATAAATTACATTGTAAAAATGAAGGTCAACTGCTCAATAACCATTGACTATAATGCATTAGTACTACCCAAAGACAAATGTATTAAAGTTTGAATACTACAAAAAGCTTTTTTCACCTTCTTTTTTTTTTTTGACAAATAAATAGTGGGAGAGGAGGAAATGAGATTTGAACCACAACCATGGACTACTTGTCTAGCACAAAGAATATCATTATAGTTGAACTACTATCTTATATCCCAAATACTACAAGGGTATTAAAAAGGAAAGACAAGTCAAAAGACCAAATAACAAAATCCTTTGAAAGTTATTTCAATATACCAAAAGTTTTGTGGTCCAATAGCACCTCATTGTTAATAACCCACTCATTATAAGTTGGGGGTGGATGATAACTATCAACTCAATCATCTTTTGTGATTAATATATATATATATATATATATATATATATATATGTGTGTGTGTAATTTTAGTAATCAATTTTTTTTTTATTAAAACAAATTGATAGTTATATGAGCATATGTTAGATTTGAACTCTAACGTATTCGTTGAAAATACTAAGTAATGTTAGTTGATTTATAAAACTCTTCGCTTTAGTATAATCATTCCAAAGAGTTGATTATCAACTTTTTATCCACTAACCAAAGCACAAAGTAAATATCGTTTGTGGATTAATCATTAAAAATGTACTACAAAATCCTAATTTATTGTATTACTAAAACTCATGATAAATTGATAACACATTTTTATAATACTACTTCTAATTTTATCATGATTAATCCTAAATTAAATTGTCCAATAATCATGAGACTTGGAAATTTATTTAATTATATACAAAGTGTTTATTGTGGTGTACACAAAACAGTTTGAATCTAAGTTGAATCACAGGATCTCTTCTCGGATTTAACATGCAAAGCCCTCCAATTATTTTGCTATAAGTGCTATCTAGCCAGAGTACTAATGAAATATATATATATATAATGAAGGTCCCATAAAAGAGTCTTGGAAATATACTTTTCTAAACTTCACATACAATATGTATTTTTAAAATATAAATAACATGGTATTTCACAGTTTCCACTTCAATAAAATAACAGATACAGATAATCGTATTATATTCTAGCATTGTTTTATTTTTCGGGAAAATGTTAAGAAAATTTACTTAACTAATTTTTGGAACAAAGATTATGGCATATCTTATATTCTTAATCAACAAAGCTAAAGAATCTTGGAAAAGCTCATACTTTTATGAATCTAAACTAATACACCAAGCTATTAAACTAATCCAATATAATCTTCAAAGTTTTTGAGACATGGAGTTGTTTATATACAAAGATTAAAGAACGGAAATTTTTAATTGTTGAATGTAAGATCATATAATAAATAAATTCCCCCCCTAAGAAAAAAGAAAAGAGAGAAAAAGAAGTAAAGTTTATTGAAAATGTTACTACATGCTAGTATAATTCTCTAATTAATGAGCGGGTGGGTGGGTTTTGTATCGAAAGCTGAAGACAGTAAATGACCGGCAGGAACAGTTGGGCCCCACAGACACATCAGCTTTTGAACAGTCCGTAACAGTCGCCGTTCACGGTTATCGAGTCCCATGACCGACATGTGTGCATCGTCATGTGACGGTGACGTGTCTGCCGCATGTGAAGTTCAGTTTGATATTATCACCAAAGAAAGAGATTGTTTTTTTTTTTTTTTTTTTGATAAGAAGAAAGAGATTGTTTTTGTCAAGAGAAATGATCGAGAATACAATTTCTGCCCTACCTTTCTCATGTAGCAAGTCATAAGCAGTCCAGTTGTAAATTTACTATTTTTACTTTACCACATATAACTTGTTACATTAATAAATTATAGTAAAAGTTATGGTCCTAATATTTTTTGTAACATTTTTCATTTGTCAAGAATATTCTACTTCTCCTATTAAATAAAAAAAATTAAATATTAATAGGTGTCTTTAGAACATTTGTTAATAAACTATTTTTGTAAATTTTTAATTTATTTTTATTAAAAATATTAAAAGTTGTAACAAAAAGTCTTTTGCTTTTTTCCATAAAAAATTTTAAAAATATATCTTAATTTCCTTAAGACATCGTCAACTTTTTCAAAAAAAAAAAAAGAACTAAATTCTTTTACACTGCGCTCGGCAAAAATGTGAGGAGCTAATAAAAAAAAAAGAGCGAAAATGAAAGAAGAAAAGAAAGTAAAGGTGGAAAAAAAAGAAGAAGGAAATATGTGCCTTTACTTTCTCATTTCCTCCCAATTTGGAAGGAAAGAAAAATGAGTGGTTCTCATGAAAATTCATTCCCTCCATTTTCTTTTTCTTTTCTTGATTTTTTTCCAACCAAAATATATGATTTTTTTTTCATTCTCCCCATATCTTTTCTTTCCTTAAAATCATATTTCATAACATTATTCACAATAGTTGAATTAATAAATAACTTCCTACATTGATAGCGATGATAATTGTGAAATTTTTTGTCTTTAAGAGTTTTATTATTATTTTTGAAAGTGAGTTATTTGTTATTATAATAACTACTAAAATCTTATCCATTTATTTCGAAATAAATGGATTCTATTTTATCAAGCCATAAACATTTAAAAAAAAGGTTGGCGTCACTATTTTGATATCTACTATTTAAATAAGTGATAACCTGGTAAATCAATCAACTTAGTTCAAAACAAATAGATAAAATTCTAGGAACTCCATGACAGAATTAGGCCCCGTTTATACTGATAACTATAGAGGATAATAAGCAATACCACCCTTATAATCAATATTAGGCTGCGTTTATTTTGACTTAAAATATTTTTTGCCCATTAAATATTTTCAAGCTAGACAAAATTACTTTGAGATGAACTCATCATTGACATGATTATGTTACACACCATTCACAAGTTAACTAATTAAAAAAGATGTAATGCAACTACAGTACTTTTTGAGTAATTTTAAGACTACAATTTTTAGCACTCCATTTCTCATAACCAGGGACGGACCTAAATAAATAAACAAAATTCATGCCCCTTTAACTACAAAAACAAAATAAAAAAATAAATATGGACTAAATAAAAATCGCACACAAAATAAGAAACACTTATTTTGTATTTTATACTTTGTTGACGTGTTTTATAATATGAAATGTTTAAGAAATACTTATTTTGTATGTAGTATTTTGTTAAATATGAAATAGATGTTAGTTTTTATTTTCATAAATTTTATTTTTTGTTTTAAGCTTTGGCCCCTCAAGTACGAATCCTGATTCCGCCTCCGCTCATAACTATCTTACGAGACAGACTATAATTTGATAACTGTCACTTTCACTCGCAACTTTTTTTTTTTATTATCACTCGTAGTCAGCCGCATTGGATCGTTGTAAGAAATGACGTATTGATTAATATGAATTATGAAATAGGGCCTAGTCCCAGGTCCACCGAAATCGTAAAGCTAGTCCTACAGTTCTTTTTTGTTTCCTCCCTTTCTGTCTGGGGGAGTAGATAGTCTAGCTGCAAAATGAATGCTTGGGTGTTCTGGAAAAGTGATTTCTTAGGCCTCAAATTGAGGGTTTAGGTGGCCATCATTGGGGGGACAAAAGCATGCTGTAATGTATCATGTATGTTACAACACTTTAGTGGTCTCTTTAATGGTTTTGGTCCGTTGCTCACAATTATTAATTACTCATACCATTATTCAGCACAATTAATAATTTCATAATTCTTGGCTGAATGATGTAACTGTATTTTTTTAAAGAACACGTTTCCCTCTAAAGCATTAATTACAATAGTTGGTCAAAATGGTAAAATGTCTTTTTTATCAAAATTTTTCAACAAAATATTTCCTGTTTGAAACAATTTAGGGATTTGTTCTTGTTTTGAAACTTGATTTTCTAAAAATTGAGTTTCAATGAAAAACTCAATTTGGAGAAAATCGAGTTACTTGAAAAAACTCAATTTTTATTTTTATTTTTTTTTTATTTTTAAGTTTGATTGCCTATAACTCGATTTTAATTTTTAAAAAATCGAGTTTAAAATAAGGGCATATCCTTAAATAGTTTCAGACATAGGACATTTTGTTGGAAAGTTTTGACGAAAGGGGTATATCCCCATTTTGCCTACAATAGCATGAATAATTTGTTGGCATAAAATGCAAGATGTGTCTGAATGTGTTTGGTATTTAATTTTCTTGAGCATGTGTATTTTTTTTTTTTTCTCCCAAGAATTTTGAAATCAAATTGCATTAATTTTCATCCCATGAACCCAAACAGCATTGTGAGTTATGAATTTTTTTTTTGGCTTAAACCGAATGAGGAGAGGGATTTGAACTTGGGTTTTTCTTAATGGAAGCCAAGGCAATGCCATTAAGTCACAATGTTCTTGACCAAATTTGATCTTTATCGTTTGTATATTGTAAATTACTCTTAAATCCTTAAAAAAAAATTAACACTGAGTACACTAGTTGTACCATTGTACATTACCTTAAGTTCCACCAAAAAAAAAAAAAGTAACTGATTAAGGGAATCTGATCTTAATCTAAAAAGCAAAGATGAATGATTGGAATGAATGCATGATTAGATTATAAATTAGGAATGATTGGTGAATCATTTGACCCCTAAAAAAAATTTGTAAAAAAAAGATTACACTAATCAAACTTTAGACAAGTCCACTTAAGCAACAGCTAGGTGTCCATGTGGCGACTCAACAATGACCACTTCACTGCCATTAGTGAGATATTTAGGTGGGGGTCAGACTCAGATAGTGAGTGTCACATTCTTGTCTTTAAATAGAGACAAAACCTTCAAAGTATATTAATGGCGATTAATATTAGAAATTAGGGAGACCATATTTTCAGGGACAAGGTCCTTTCCAACTCGTGTGCACGACTCCTTTGCCGGGTTTGAGTTCGAATTTTTTATTTATGCATTATGGTTTGCCCGTGCAATTTTTATATATAAGAAAAGTGAGTGTGAATGTGAAAGAGAAAGATACATGTATATTATTATTAAGAAATTTAACCAATCTTTTTTGATTGAATGCTCCAAATGCAATGGTGTTAGACATAAGAAGACATGGGTCACAGTGCCCCATAGGAGAAAAATAGTATTGAACTGAGATATACAACTAAGCTTCAATTGCCTTTTTCTCTTTTGCATTTTATGGGGAAGAAAGCCCTATTTAAAGTGCAGCTCAGATACAGGTCACTGTTTTTGACTCCTTAGTTTCCGGGTCATTACCGACTCAAATATATATATATATATATATATATATATATATATATATATTGATAATATATATTACTGACTCAATTAGTATATGTGTTAAAGTAATTTCATGTTCTTGCATGTTGCATCTATATCGAATATGGCAAAAGGAATTGAGATTGCATTTGGAGCAAATACATTGGTGGATTTACTCTTGATTGAATTGACTCTTGATATAGAAGCTCGTATGAAACACAGTTTCATGTGACAATTCTGGTTTTGGAAAGCATAATGGGAAGGAAATGATAATTGTAAAAATTCTTTAAGAATTGTATGCCATTAATGAATTGCATTTATTCCTTCATTATTTATCCCAACTAGCATGTAAATCCTTATATATGCATATGCATGTGTGCCTAAAAAGTAAATAAAATTAGATATTTATTTAAACAAATTTGTTTTTGAATTTGTTTTTTCAACTCTTAATAAAACCTTACACTTGTAAGTTGTAAGGATATTATTTAGTAAGTATGTAAATCATTTATTATTAATTGATCCATTTTAGTAAAGAGAAAATAAGATAGTTTTGTTTTTCACTCCTAATGAAATGTTTTAAAATTGTGATACAATGAATTTATTCATTATATATATATATATATATATATATATATATATATATATATATTCAAATAAGCTATGAACCTTTAATCCTTATGAAAATCTATTGAAAAGCCACAACTTGGAACACGTTAAATTTTCCTTTGAAGTTTAGACTTTATACCTCCTCTTTTTTTTCTTTTTCTTTTTTTTTTAAGTTTTAGTTGAAGTTTATACTTGAGTTAATCATAGGTTTTAATAATAGATTACAACTTGTTATAAATGAAGTCCAATAGTTTCAAAATATCAAGAGTTTTATAGCTCAACTGGTTGGCATTTCATAGTATTTTCAATGAAGACATCTAGGATTTAAATTCCCCCTCTGTTATTGTATCTATCAAATTATTAAAAAAGAAAAAAGGTTTCAACTTAGTTTAAAGTACATTTGTAATTATAAATGGACTAAATTTTTAAAAAAAATAAAAATAAACAGAAGAAGTACTAAAAGTAATTTAAAATTGGATAATTAGTTTGAAATAGTTTAAATTGGAGAACATTTGTAACAAAAATAGAGTTTATGTGAAATCTAATTGAAATGATATTTGGCATAAAATTAGAATCTAATTTATATAGTTTAATAAACTTTGACTTTAATATATTAGTAATTAGATAGATAGGTCTTGAAAGTTTCTAAATGAGTCAAAAATACCGGTTTTTAATAGTAACTAAGAAGTTTTTAATTGAGCACCATAAATTCTTTTCTTTTTTTTTTTTAATAATTTGATAGTTAGTAGTATGGGGTTTTGAACTCTTTATGATTTCATAAGAAACATCAGGACGTGTCAACCAATTGATGTACAAAACTCTTGAAAAGCTCCATATATTCAACTGTATCACATTAGGGTCAACAAGTTATAGTATTGAGCATTACTTATCATGTTCTTCACGATGGACAAGAAGATGAGAGTCCATATAGGATCTGTAAGAAACTGGCACCGACCCTTGATTTGTTCTAATAGCTAGGCATTCTAGAACATGGCTAATAGGAATTGACTTTGAATAAATTAAGTGAACAAAGTGATTGGATTATAATTTTTAAAGGCCTATATGGGAGCATTACACACCTTTTCCGTGCCTGAGGTGATGAAAAAGCCTACTGAAAATTTGAAACAAGTTTTTGGAACGATGTGGGCACATAGATTCATTTTTATAAACACAGTATCCATTTCTCTTTGGTTTGTAGCCCTACATGTTCCCAGGAAAGTTGTCATTTTTATGAAAATTTTTTAATATTTAAATTTTTAGGATAAGTGATTATTTATTATGATACCAACTAGATTTGAACTTTGTCTTCAGAGGATAAAATTGATTTGAGTCCCAAAATTATTATTTTTCATCAATCTAGGCTTTTTATTAGGAGATCTTTATGCATCCAAACATTGTTTTAGACTATATTTCTGACGCAGACCTATCCGCAATGGATCTTAGGAGCAAGTTCGAACTTTGTTTTAAACACATTGAATAAAGAATTACACAGTACACTGTCACTATTAGCCTCGTGGGATAGATTGAGGCATGAAAGCAACGGAAGGAATTCATTACAGAACTATGGGCCACAAAGGAACACCCAGCTAGATTGAAGCCATAATTTATTGTAAAAATCTATGATTGAAGCCATAATTTATGCTGATACAGCTACCTGTTTTATGGTGTGCTAGAACGCATGCTCTAATATCTATAGCTTAGCCCAAAATACAATTATTTTTTCCCCCAATAAATAGAGTTACTCGAACTGTCATTGCAACTTGCAATTAATGAAAGTAAAGAATATTTTGATTTTTGAAGACAAAAAATATCTTTGAGAACATTTCTCCATATCCAAGGGATACTACCAGGACCGTCTCCAAGCCTAGCACTCTATTGAAGAGCCCACTATTTTTGGGCAGGAATTACATCTTATGCGCCCACTTCATGGAGTGAGTCATAGGTGTGTGGAATCCACAAGCTGTGGATGTCTCATTTCATAAAGTAGGCATATGAGATACCACCTCCCTCTAATTGAGCTCTAATACAAAAAACAAAATGGTTCGAGAAACAAATGTGCTAATTAGTAGTAGCACTCACCGGAATCCATGAATTTGAGTATTTAGGTAGGCACTTAAGAGAAAAAATAATAATAATAATAATAAAATTTGGTGACAGACTCGCTTTTGGGCAAAGTTGTCTTCACCTCAATCCACCCATCCTTAACAAAACAACACGAATGGACTCTAAAAGAAGACCAAGTTCTGGCTTTCCTTGAATGGGTCTATTACTGTTTCACCAGCTTTTCTCATTTCTACTGGAACGAAGCCAGAGACATTTATCATTATTAAATTTGAGAACCAACTTCTGGCAACCCTAGTCTTTGTTTTCCTTGAATTTTCAGTATATTGACGATAACTGAAAATCAAGTCTAATTGTTCTGTCTTCTAAAAAAAAAAGTGTTCTAGTTTGCCTTGTATGGAAAATTAGAAAACTTATTAAGAGCTTTCAAAATTGGGACCCACTCGTTTTATGTACCAGATCGATATCAAAGGTCTTCTTGGAAGTATTTGAAAAATGCCTCTTTATGTAGCATAGTAGCAGGAGTAAAACTCTTTTACTCTGGAAATACTTGGCATAGCATTTTGGAGATATCAGATAGGCAGAAAATTCTTTTGCCCCCATAGCACAAAAGATGATTTTTTTTTTCTTTCTTTTTTTACTAATATTAAAATAAAATAAAAAGGACAATAGCAGAACCACATGGTGAAATTGACTCTAGGAAGATCTCAAATTGTGCAGACCAGCAAAGCTGCAAAAGCTAGATTCACAAGACGCATGTCCTTTTTGATATTACGAGTATGTCAAATAACTGATATTGGTAAGGATATTTTTCTCTCCCTTCTTCGACCTTGATCATACCTTTCATATTGAGACTAGATATTGCTTCTTCCTTCTTTTATTATTATTATTATTATTATTATTTCAATATTATTATTATTTCAATATTATTATTATTTCAATATTTTTTCTGTTACACTTAGGCCAAGTAAATGAGTTGTGGAATGAGATGATTTCTTTTGGGCATAGGTAGAATAGGACGATGAAAGTTTGATATTAGAGCTCAATTACAAGTTGCAACATTAATAAGAAAGGTACATTATTTTCACTTGGTCACTTGTCAAATGCCCCCCCGCGTGCATGGCACACGAAGGTCTAACTTCTAATAATTTAAAAGACCAAAGCCCATTGAGAAATAAGCCCTCCTATCACTCTCAAACACACTCACATAGCAGCATTACTAACCCATAGCATACTTCTGGGTCCAGCTTCTTGCAGTTGTCTCATACTTGCTCCTGTCAGTCTTGTACATGTGGGCAATTTCCGGCACTAAAGGGTCATCAGGATTTGGGTCCGTTAGAAGTGAACAGATTGAAAGCAATACCTGAACATAAAAAATCAAGAAACCCCAAGCTTTAACACAGTAATATAGGAGGAAAGTGAAAAGATTATGTAACAAGAAGCTTCATATGAAAAACACCCCAGAGATGAATACAAAAATGTACTCGCCCAAGTAGTTCAGAAAGGAATATGAATACAACAGCCTAGGAACGCAAATTTACCACATAATTATCAAATATGAACACCAAAACAGGGACAAGGCAAGACACACAATACCAATGCATCCATGAAGTTTCCTCAATCAAAAATCGGAGTAGACAATTAGAGATAGATTTGCTGCTGACTTTACAAACTTCAGGTTAACCCTTAATTAATTCTGTTAAGAGTGCCATTGTGATCAGTCATTCAGGTAATAAGGTAGTTTCAGTTTAAAAGGCAAACAAGATTTGACTATAGCAACAATTACATAGCTTGTCTGAACACATGGAAATGGCAATCGAGGAATACTCCATCTAGCATGGGGCCTTCATAGAGAAGCACGACCATTACCAAAAATTGATGGCATGGGATCATTTTTAAAATACTATTTGACTGCCAATTTGCCATACATTACTATCACCTTTCAACGATGGTTCACACTTTTTTCTTATGGCCCCATACAAAATGATAGATTCAGATTGGGAGATTATCCATAATATATTTATATATGTGGAACACAAAGAGGAAAGCTGTATTCTATAGAACATTCAAATAAACCTTGAATTTATATATAAAAGGTGGAATGCATCATTAGATATAAAACAATAAACCTTGGATATGGTAAGGGCAGGGCTCCACTGCTCCTTCAAAATATCAAGACAAATGCTCCCATTGCTATTGATATTGGGGTGAAAGACCTTTGTCCTGAATGCAACCTGTACAAACCATCCAAAGAAGATAAAAAGCTGAAAGTTAGAAAAGTATGGAACAGATATGGCATAGCCAAAGTGTCATTCCAAATTTCCAAGCTAATATAAAATACTTTACTTTTCACATAAAAGGAGAGCAAAATCCCAAATGATGTCATATCAGTCTATTCCATGATCAACCAAAACTTGATGCTATCTCAATTACCTAGAATTATATAATCATCCTCATCCCACACCCCCACCCCCACCCCACTTTTTTATTTTCCTTTTTCCTCCACAAATTGAGAAAGGGGGTGAAAGGAAAGGTGACATCATTGTAGGTTTATCCAATAAAATGGACAACAAATTTCCAGACAGTAAGCAATAGTCGATAATAGAGAAGTTGTGTGCATAAGGCACTGACAACGTTGAACAAGAAAAAGATGACCACATCCTAAGACTCAGGATGCTGGTTTTATGTAGTAGATGTTAGTTAAGGCAACTACACACACTGATCTGTCATGTTTTCATGATGAGTCTGCAGTTAATCCCATGTTTTCTTGACCCTAAATCAAACACATAATCCTATGTTTTCTTGACCCTAAATCACACATATAATCCCATGTTTTATGTTTTACTCATTAAAATATCAAATAAGGACCTAAAATACCATTAATAATAGTAGTAAAAAAGAACTTGCCAACTAAGGCGGTAACAAAGAGTATGACTATGAATAGAATGGTAGAAAAAGAATACATGTTTTGGGAGTAGAGTATGACTTTGTATAGAACAGAGTAGCTAACCCTGTTAATATGTTGAGGATGCATAGCTGAAAAATTGTAAGTATAGCTTGGTTGTGATGAAAACAACATAGAATGAAAAATTGTCACTTGATGTTTGATGTATATTCTTGCATATATATTAGAAGTGAAAAGATCACCCATCTATAGGATAATAGGATGGCAATTGTTAATATCTCATTGTCAACTATTAGTTACAGCTGACATTCCTCTCCCCCCCCCCCCCCCCCCCCCACCCCCCCTCTCTCTCTCTCTCTGATAAGTGCAGCTGACATTTTTCATCCTGGCCCTATTCCAAATTACAGACTTAAGTGATAAAAGCTTGGTTCCTGTTGTCATGAAAACTTGATGACAGTTTTCAAATACCCTGAATCGCACAAACTCGATGACATTTTCAGTATTTGAGAATGTATTAGAAGCCTAAGCCCATTATTCTAATTTCACACATGCATGTATCCCTAGTAATAGTTGAATAGGATATATATATATATATATATATGCATGCTATGAACCCTGTAACTTTGTTGTAGCTGTCATAATAAAACTGTAGCAACTCCATTGCCACAGCAATAATTTTAGGTGAACCATGCAATTCTAGTGTGTACGCGCGAGCTCACGCACACCTATGTGTTGATCTTCTCTATTTCTTTATTTTCTGTAGTCCGTATCTCAAAAATCCAGGGTTTGGATTCATGTTTTATAACAATATAAACAATGGAAAAAGTGAAATGTCCATTGAATGTTTAAACAAACGTCTTTTTCATAACTGAAAGATGTTTATGGCAAAGCCCCTTTATGCTATAGAACATACTTGCACGATGATATGTTATTGAATTTTCTGGATAAGTAATCATTTGATATGTTCTTAAATATAATAATAAACAATCATTATATATAAACATGTGGGCAGAATCTAGACCAAAGAGTTGTAACCTCTATACACAATTTTTGCTCTATCTTTTTTTTGATTGGTAAGTTATGCACGCACCCGATGGGCCTTGAACCCACGATCTCACCCAATGAGCTCTAGTTATACTAGCACCCCCTCCCCTAATAAGTTCTAGGTGGAGATTGCAGTTCTAAAATGCCAATTATGAAAATTGGTATGGTTTTAAAATGCCTTGTTTAGTAAAAGAAACTGCTAACTAATTGGCGAGCAAACTGAGGTTCTGAGCTCACAAACACCTTGATATTCTTATCATTCAATTTGACTATATGAATGGGTTCAAAGATTGAAAAAGATTCGTCAAGCCTCCATTTTCTCTCTCCAATTTCTGGAAGATAAATTGAAGAAAAATGATAGATCCTCCCCAAACTTCATGGTAAAGCATCCACCAGCGCAAGTGGAACCCCAAACAAGAACATTATTTGGGAAAATTCCAAGATAGTTTCACTGCAACAACAGAGCCTTGTTGATAAAAAGGCATATATTGTTTTTAATAACGTTTTGCACTTTTAGTAACACTGACATATAATATATCAAAGCTGTCAAAGACGACTATTCTTTTTCCAATTGATCTTCACAGAGATATTAGCTATCACTTTTCAGTTATTGCTAGAACTGTACACTACATGACTTCAAAATTTTACCTATATCATAGGGCAGGCATCAAAACATCATAGAAAATTTGGCATTGAACACCCTAACTGCATGTTATTTTTCTTGTTCATTGTCCACTATATATACACTAGGGAAAACTAAAGTAAGATTAGATTTAATGAAAAGTAATTTGCTAAAAACTTAAGCCAATTGGAGCAAAACAATGATGTTAAGACATGAACAATGAAATGGAGCTTCACTAATCTAGGAAACATGAAATCACATAAAAAGTAGTAACAAATACAAATGTGATTTGTAAGTTTGAAATTCTACATCAATACAATGTTTTCTTTGAGTCTGACTTCATGATCGGATAAAAATTTTATGAAGAAAATGCTAGAAAAACACAAATAACACTTTTAGCCAGTACCTAGTGATCAGCCTAGCAAAAGCCATTCATGGCCTATCCATCTATTGAGATGATTTCAAGGCACTAAGATGACAACGTAGTTGTATTGCATGCTTACAGAACTAAATTGCTCCAAAAAAAAAAAAAATGGTAGCTCAAAATATAAGGGTCACAATTATGAGCCCAATTTCCGTAGTTTGGAATCACTGCTTAATTTCATTAAGGCTTTGAATATTAATACTATTGTCTTTGTAAAGATACCAACATAAAAATCACCTAATTTGTATATCAATATGACAGTTGATATCAGAAAGGATATATTGTTTGACACTTTTCAACAAAAACAACAAAAGATAACAAAAGCAACAAAGAATTCAATAGCCTTGAAAACTATAATATTTACATACCTTGGGTGGTTTAAATGGGTAATCCGGAGGAAAATGAATAGTGACTAAAAAAACTCCACCTGCATAAGGACTGTCAGGAGGACCCATAATTGTTGCTTGCCAATGGAACATGTCTTCGGCAACAGGGCCTAAGGATTTAAATATCAACAGAAGAAAAAAGTAAATATAATGTTGCTCAAGTAAACTTGAATTAATGTATCTGAAGATTTAAAATAATCATTAAAGAAAGGCATTAATGGGAAAGAATAATAAAGGCTGGAAGATACAAACAGACAACAAAAAACTTATTGCCAAGAAGAATATAAGGTTGCACGTCTGAGCTGCAGTGCATGTAGCAAACGATCTACCGATGCAAGGTAAGAGTGTTCGTTTTTTGTCATTACATTTTCACAAAAGGAATGTGTAAACTTGAAAAACAAAAAATAAAAGGCTGTGCATATGAAGAAATACCACTTTATCCATCAGTTCCACAACTGTGAAATGACTGGAAGATACTTGGTTTCTCAATTTGCTCAATCTAAACTATTCCAAACATGCAAGGCTACATTGTATTCCTTAATATAAGCATTATTTATACATTAGAATGTCCATGATCAATTTTTCCCCCCTCTGTTTAAAGTATCACATTACTCCACAAGTAAAGAATAAACATCAATAATCAAACAATGACAATATTGCACCAACATCATGAATTTCTATAATCAAGGCCAGGTGCTGCAAGAAAGCCATTAGGAACTAAGATGTAGAGCAAAACAATTGGGATAAGGCTCTTTTGATTTGAAATTTTGAATTTCTAATTAGCAAGAGTAGCATCCCGAGGAAAAATTATACAATACTCCAGGAGTACAATAGTGTCGTACTCCCTCTCAGGACCCACTAACATGTGAGAAGAAAGGGTACGGCATTATTGTACTCCCGGAGAACACTCTTTATTCTTTTCCCAAAGGGTATAACAACTGCGATCATGAGGACGCCAATAATTTGCTTTCGAATACTATGAGATTCATAAGAAATCAAATCCTACTCTTTCCATTGACTATACAAATAAACTCTCATAATTAACATGATTATACCATATTTGATATTTCCCTCTCCAGATCTTTCTCAAAATCGCAAATTAAGCACTTTACTGTTTAAACAGCCAAAATTACAACTACAAAAAAAAAAAAAAAAAAAAAAAGAAAAAAGAACAAAACAAAAATTCAAGTTAAAGAAAAATAGCAAAATCAAAGTCCTAAGAACCAAATCCAAAGAAACAAACAATAATTAAACATACATAAACATAGAATTTTCAAAAAATCAGCATCAAACTCTCAGATCAAAAACTTTCACACAAAAAAAGCTCAAAACTTCACCATCCAATCCTTGTACACCACAAAATCCACACACAAAAAAAAAGCTCACAAATCAAGCAAAAAGAAAACATAAACAAAAAAAGAAAATTTCCGGATCGGAGAGAAGGAAAGTAGTACCAGCACTGCAAGATGTAGGAGGATCTTTCTGTAGATCCTTGAGCTCCTTCAAGATCCGCTTCGATGCCATCACCTACAACAACAACAACAACAAAAAAATTAAAAATTCACCAAAACATAGATCATCATCATCATCATCGAGCTCTCAAACTCACTCACACACATACACAGAAAAACAGAGAAAGAGAGAGATAGAGAAAAAAGCTTACCTGAGAGATCCTTGTGGTAGAGACTAGAGAGAGTATTATTGAATGAACTTTGTTGAGAGAGAGAGAGAGAGAGAGAGAGCTTTTACAAAATAAACACAGTGACTTTAATTTTTGGAAACTTTTTTGGTTTTTGGAGTTAAATATAAATGAAAATGAGATATAAATAAATGGGTCGAGCTTGCTCTCTCGTGATTGGTATAATTTCCTGTGGACCCCACTTTCGTTTTTTGTGAATCTTGGGGCGGGCGCGGAGACGCGGTTTTACCGGTTGACCGGACCCCACGGTATTTTTTTCCATTTACTTTCCAAGCTTGGTTATAGAGTGGTCAGCAGGTGATTTTCTCCCACAGATTTCCTTTTTTATCCACTGGATTAATCTTCTTTTTTTAACTCATTTTAGTTTAGATTCTCTCTTTTCCTCAAAAAAAAAAAAAAAAATTTAGATTCTCTATAACTTTGCCTGATTCTCTGTATTATATAATGTCCTTTCACTTTTCACTTTTCAGTGCAACCAATTACCCCCATTGCCTATTTTGCAGGCCTTTAACTTTTTTATTTTTAGATCTTGCACTAGATTTCCTCTTTTATTTTTTTTAAATTTTATTTATGACCAAGAAAAAAAAGTGTCTATTTTACCACAAAAAAAACAAAAGAAGAAGAAGAAGAAGACTTTGGGGATGTTTGGTTTGTGTTTTTAAACAATAATTTTCAGTTTTTAAACAATATTACACGTATTTTCACACACTTTTTTACCTAAACATATTTTCATAAATATTTTCAACAATAATTTTCAGTTTTTAAACACATATACCAAACAGACTTTTACCTTTTAGCTTTTTGTTTTTTGGCCTAGTTTTTTTTAATAAAAAATTAATAAAACTATTTTTTTTTGAAAACTAACTAGTTTTACCTTTTTTTGTCACAAATTTAATATAAATAAAAGCTATTAAAAATCATATCTTTTGATAAACACTACATAAGTAAGTAATCAAAAATTACGAAATATCCAAACAGATACCAAATATCTGGTCTTTCATATTTGATTTTTGTTTTTATATCAATCATGTCATTTATTTCCATTAGTAATCTACTTATTAAGTGTCTTTTATATTTAACCATTTCATAAAATACTAGCTTTAAAATATTTAAAAATATGGGAATTTCATTATTGTAAGGAGAAAAACATATTATTGGCAATCAAATTACTAAAGAAAATAGAAAACACTTGGACTAATATGAAAACAGAATTAAAACTAAAAAATGTCAAAATGAAAACACCACCAAATTTTAATGGAAAAATAAATTGTAATCTTTTTTTTTTAATTTCATACACAAAATAAAAAATTGATGCAACCCTATCCGTGATTTAAATGCCATTAAATTTTTTTCTCACATGAAAAAAATCTATAAAATTAATAAAAATATTTTTTATATTTTTTATGTGAGAATTTTGTTTTTAAATTTTTTTTTATTAGTTACTTGCATAATTAATGGCAATTTTTAAAGTAATTGGACAAAAAATCTAAATTTAATAAATTTGAAACTTAAAAAACTCAATTAAACAAAAGTAAAGTTAAAGGGTGCAATTTGTATTTTAGCTTTTTTATTTTTTATTCGTATGGAGATGCTAATTTCTTGACATATCATTACGTTAATGATATAATATTATATATATATATATATATATATATATATATATATATACACACACGGTACTAGACAAGTTCAAATTGAATAAGTTGCATCATGTTAGGTGTGGCTATAATTAGTTTGTTGATTTTGTGATTTATGATGTAACTATGATGATCACTAAAGTGTGGCTATAATTAGTTCGTGGATTTTGTGATTTATGATGTAATTATGATGATTACTTAGTTACTTCGAACATTTTGTTTTTGTTCCATTGTCATTGAACTATTTTTTTACCAAAAAAGATAAATTAACTGTTGAAGAATTTTGTGTCTCGGTGATGTTATGTGGTATTTTCTTTAGGAAGAGTGTTGGTTTGAATCTTCTCTTACTTGTTGTAAAAGAGAGATAGAAAGAAAAATGCCAATATAAACTTTTATCTATATTATTAATAACAGGATTTTCTATTTATCATTTTGCATACTAAAATATCATCGCACAAATTTTTAAATTCTAAAAAATAACCCTATTGTTTAGTTAAATATTTTTAAATTTAAAAAACACAAACCGATTAAAAGAGTAATTTACTATTTTAAAAAAAGTTTCTAAGTTATAGGCTTTCAAACTTTTATCAACCCTCGCGTATAGAAATATCCTAAAAATTGGGATACTATCTCTATCTCACTTTTAAACATTATTTCACTAAACTTAAAATAAAAAATAAAAATAAAAATAGTCTCATCTCATATTTAAACAATATTTCACTAAATCCAAAATAAAAAATAAAAAGAGTCTCATTGCACACGCAAAACTTGTGTGATGAGTCTAGTAATTTAATAACATAATTAAATGGTGAAATCCGCAAATCCAACTCTGCCTTAAAATGGTAGAACCCACACTTGAATTTATTGTTTGGCTAATATTTTCTAAATACAGTTTTCAAAAAACAGTATCCTATTTTCCTGATTTAGAACAAGATTTTGAAAACGGCTAAGGGATATATAAAATGTTTTTAATGACATTGTTGTAAATAAATTGAAAATAGTGAACCCCATATATTTATCTAAACTCTTTTATCTTTTAAATTAAGAAATTTATCTTTATTACAAAAAAAATTCCCACCCTTCAAATTTGAAATTTATCATTATTAAAAAAAAATTTTAAAAAAAGTACACGATGAGCTCTATTCCCTTATCATTATCCACACATAAAAATTAAAAAAAAAAAAAAAGTAATCTACAAATTCTATATGTTAATTTTTGTAAATATATATTTTTTTAATTTCAAAAATAGAAATCTCCCATACAATTATTTGTTTTTAGTATTTTGAAAATTGTTTTTAAAAGTTGGAGCCAAACATGTAAAATATAAAAATTATTATCTGAAAACTAGTTTCATGTTCAATTTTTTGAGAATTGTTTTTATAGTATTTTGAAAATAAAAACAAAAATCCTCCTATCAATCAGGTCCTTAGTCCTTGGCTAATCTTTTTCAATATTCCCTTTTGGGTCCTGCAATAATTTTTTTTCGTTCAATAAAAAATAAATAAATAAATGGTTATACAGAATTGATTGGATCTGTATCCTTCATGGGCGGAACTACCCTTGGACCAGGGGGGCAATGGCCCCCCCTAAATTTTTTTTTTTTATAAATATTATTATATATATGTATTAATTTTAGCAATTTTATTTTATAAAATTATATATTATTTCTCTTTAATAATATCATTGATTCTTTTAAGAGTAATGCTATACTCACAAACTTTTTTTATAACATTTTTACAAACCTTTTTGGCAGCAAATTCTTATTGGTTCACATATGAGCACACTACTCACATCATTTTTTTACTTACCAGTAATCACTTATTACATAAATAATTTATAAAAAAACTTGCAGCTCTAGCATTTTCCTCATTTTAGTGACCCTAAAAAAATTTATAGATCTAAAATCTAAAAAAAAATATACAAGCTCAAAAAAAAAAAAAAAAAAAAAAAAAGCTCAACAACAAAAATTACAAGTAAAACTAAAAACAAAATTAAGCTCAATTAACTAATTTTATCCAAAATAAATAACCTTGCCCTTTAAAAAAAAAAATTTACACAAAAATAATTTTGTTCTTACCTATCCAAAAAAAAATCTCAACATAAGTTGCAAAATCAGAGGTGAAAATCTCAACAGTAAAACTGCTCTCTCTAACTTAAAGTTCTAGCTCCGTCTCTAGTACCCTTAATGGAAAAGTTTAATAAAAAACGAATAAGAAATACTTTTTTAAAAATAATTAGTGGCAAAAAGGGTCAAGAAGATTGTTATAGCTTTACATAATTGTAGTTATCCACATGATCGATGCGGTCATTTTTGATGTGCTTGACCATAATTTGGTTAGGTCAGATGTGGCTTTTGACAGATTCCGGTACAGTGTTTCCTAATCAACCTGCTTACACATAGCACCTTCATTTAAAGTTCACCTTTTTATCTTCAACTAAAAAAAAAACTAGTTCACCTTTCTTTCTTTCCTATAGAAAAGGTTCTATGACAATGAGCATGAATTTTGGCAACTAACTTTTTGTTTGAATTATTCATTGTTTGCGTGTCTTACACTATTTTTTTTTTCAACTTCATTTTAAATTTTAATATTTTTTAAAATAAACTATTAAAAATAATTTTTTTTAAATATAAAATAAAAATTATATTTTAGCCTAATCTAAATATATAAATTTTCTGGTAGAAACTTGAACAATAAACCTTCACTAATGAACAATGACTAATCTCAAACGCGTATCTGTTGACTGCCTGCAGTTGAATTTAGAATCGTTCAAACTTTAAAGCCTTTTTTTTACTTCAAACCCAAGTTGACTTCTTTGTCATAGACTTACAGGGTCTACTTTTTTTTTTCCAAACACTTCCAAAAAGGGAACGGAATGGGACATTTTTTTGAGTGTCGAATATTTCCTTCTGCGAAAATGTGGTTGCAATGCAAGTGATGGGAAGGAAAATTCGGAGAACTTTGAGCATTAAAAATGCATCATGACTTTTAAAATTATCCACCACCTAAAGATCAAAAAGAAAAAGATACAGCAACCCTTCTGCACATCAAGTCATTATCCTTAGTTCCCCATTCAAATTCAACTATTTGACAACATTATTGGAACATTAGCCACAATGAAAAATTCAACCATGACTTTTTGGTCATTCAATTTTATTTTCCTTTTGCTAATAAAAATTTTCTCCCATTAAGTTGCGAAGAATCTCCTCCAACTTATTATTATGGGATAATTCACTTAATCATCCATGTGTATTTTGACTACATAATCTATTAAATCTAACATCAAAACACGTTAATAACCTATTAAATATGCCATATAATTAAATCACAACGTAATAGATTGAATGAATCTTCCTGAGATTATGTCATATTGGTGTAGTGCCATGTTGTTTTAGCATCTAAGCAATTTGGAATTTCATGAAAGAATAAAATGCACAAAGAATCTTCCAGTACCAATTGTAGCATTTCAAACAAAGAATCTTCCAATACCAATTGTAGTACTTCAAACAAAGAATCTTCCAATACCAATTGTAATTCATGATTTGCCTTGTATGCATTAGATAAGAAAACCAACTTCCAGAAATAGATGCAAAAGGGAAACGTAAAATTTGACAAATTGTGCTATATGCAGGAAGTTATACATGCATTCAAAGTTGCCTGATTCTGCATTCAATTAAGCAGAGCATTCCATGAGATTGTTGTTTGTGCATCAGAGAGAGCAAGGGAGAGAATTAAGTTATAGAGCACATCTTACCACCATCATGGGCATTGACAGCCTACTAATACACCGATATGTAACCTGATCTAACTCTACCTTACTGGGATCAGGTCGATAAAAATTAATCATATTTTGTTCAGTAACAAGAGCAAAACAAAACATCTTGGATGAATTGAACTGAAAATGCACCACCAGACCAGGGAAAAAAGATGAACAAATGGTTCACTCACTATGAAGAAGTGGAGGATTCTGTCCCAACCACCAGTTGTGGTGGGGTCAAACTTTCAGATTTGTTTCCGGGTGATGGCTGATTCTCAGTACTATCAAGCCGCCGGACATTTTCTATCATTTTGACTACCTCCAGCATTTTAGGTCTCTGATCTGGCATCCTCACTACACATGACATAGCTATCTGTAACATCTCCACCATCTCTTCCTCAATATTTGGGTACCTCATCAGCTCTAGGTCAAACACTTCTGCTGTCCACTCCTCTCGGACAACTGAATGAACCCACCTGACCAAGTGAACAATCTCATCACCAGCAGTAGTATGAATGGGGGATTTTCCAGTGAGGAGCTCCAATAACACCACCCCAAAGCTGTAGACATCAGAGGGCTGTGCTGCTTTTCGGGTGTCTGTCACTTCTGGGGCTCGGTATCCAGCAGCACGGGAGATAGGTGGGGCCAGTGAGCTCATTATTGTTGTCAAGCCAACATCGGAAACACATCCATACTGTTTGGAATTGAGAAAGATATTCGAGGATTTAATGTTGCCATGAACGAGTTTCCCACCATTCTCTAAATGGATACGAGCAATGCCTATTGCTGCACCTATAGCTATTCTTAGTCGGGTATCCCAATCCAAAGGGATCCTATCCTCTCCTCTTTTACCTGCATAGATAAAGATGCATTAGAAGGTATACCAAGTGTACAACCATTTTGATGCTCAAGGCAGAAAATAGAGACTGCTCTTTTTTTTGATAGGTGAAAATAGAGACTACTCTTACAAAGACTAAGCACTTTCCAAATAATATGTCCAACAAAATGGACTTCTAGGCTGAAAATTAGGTCTCATTTTCATTGAAACAATTTTAATTTCTTGATCAAACCAAGAAAAAGCAACACATATAATACATAAAATTTAGGTAGCTGGTTCTACAACAATTTATCAGCTTATATTAGCAAACAATGACCCTTGATGCTTTAACATGAACAGTCAGATATCTCTACCATCCAAGGACCGAATTTCTAAATTGCTTGCAAGATGTATGTGACCACAAGGGTTTGAGAATCTTTGCATGGAAGAAACATCAAATGGTATTCCAAGACAAGTTGAGCCCGATTGGTTTTGAAATCGGGATCAACAGAGTTGAACATCTACTCATAGTCAAAGTATTCATGGATTGTCAAAGTATTCAACATGCATAGCCTTCTAACATTCAAAATATTAAGAACTCATGAAGTAATGTTCTCCATTGTTCTTTTCTAAAAGCCTCTTATAATTTCTCACTACTTTCACCAAAGCCACTTCTTGGAACTGGCTACATAAGTCCTATTTTGACATTACACTCTATCTAGGGGCCATATTAGTGGTCAAATCATATGTTTGCTATATCTTCTCTGGGGATCAACACATGTACATGGATTCTCAATGTATTCAACAGGCATAATACTCCTCTTACATTCAAAATATTAAGAGAAGTCATGAAGTTTTGCTTCCCATTGTTATTTTCCAAAAGCCTTCTTTTAATTTCTTAGTACTCTCACCAAAGCCACTTCTTGGTACTGGCTACACTAGTCTAGGGGCCATATTAGAAGACAAATCATATGCTTGCTATGTCCTTATGCACTCAGCCAATTCATTGTATAAAATTCTTTTAAGGATGCTATCTCTTACTGAGATTATAGAAAAACCTCTTTAGACATACACCATAGAGGACAGCAGAAATTATAGAAATGAATTTCATACAACATTTCAAGTTCTATGCTTCAAATTAAAAGCACTCCTTTTAACAGTAAGGAACAGGAAGAATGATACACGTAGCTGATCTCTCAAGTACAATTGCTCTAAATACCAAGTTAGTGTGCAGCAAAATTAAGGTATTCTAAGCCCTATTTAGATATCTCAAAACCATAAATAGAAGGCAAGATTGAAATTGACAAAATCAGCCACAATAGTCACAATAACACAGCCATATAAAAGAACTCTCAATGAATATGTACCTAATTGTTTACAAGACCAGTTTGTTTAGATTATATAAATCATCCTAATACAATTTCTCACATTCTTGGACAAAGTATTTGCCCAAGCCTTGGAAAAATATACACAAACGAAATTCTAATTATCAGCATGATACTTGCACATCCACATGTGATACACAAACAAAACTCTAATTATCAGCATGATACTTGCACATCCACATGTGATTGTTTGCAAATGCACCCTCAAATAGTTTCCTTTCTTCCTATGGGTGAAGCTGTAGGAGGCACAAGACAAAACTTTATTGCCATGTTCCATTACTACTAGCCTCAAAACCAGACAGTACAGTTAGATTGCTCGATAGCAAGGGTAGTCCCCAGGTCAAATTTGAGGCATGAAAAGTATAAACAAATCTAAAGCCAAGTACGTATTAGCTCAATTACACAGGCAAATGATAAAATGGATTATCCTAACATTATGACTAATAATTTTTAGAATTCATTAGTCTGTTTAACCGTATAATACGTCCAGCAAGGAGAAAAGATACAGCTAAAGCCTTCTATGGTATGCATAATTTTAGATAAACCCCAAGACCATTTCAAACAGGGAAAGAAGTTTGGCCACATTACCTTCCTCTAAAGCTTTAGAAATGTTCCAACTAACATATTCTGTACATTATATAGTTTTAACAGATTGTGCAAAATGATTGAATATCTAACAGCTAAAGCCTTCTATGATATGCATCAAAAGGACTATAGCAGGCATAAATTGGAGGATTGGCTTCCAATATGAAAATTGAAAATAT
Source organism: Quercus tomentella (assembly GCA_028535165.1). Taxonomy (NCBI): domain Eukaryota; kingdom Viridiplantae; phylum Streptophyta; class Magnoliopsida; order Fagales; family Fagaceae; genus Quercus; species Quercus tomentella. Next base: position 32,384,737 of record JAPQVY010000155.1, read on the forward strand.
CATCGGTTTTTCTTCAGGACTTATCGAAAAGATAAAAGTAAAAAACTTAAATGATCAACATAGAAACATCACATGTTTAAGATAGAAACTTACCATGCAACAAAGCAAAAACACTCCCCTGGCTGAAATAATCATACACCATCAGCTTCTCATCTTTGGAATAGTAATATGCCTTCAGCTCCACCACATTCTCATCTTTGATACTCCCCACAACCTGCATTTGCTGCTCGAAATCCCGCTTCCCAGAGCTTACGTCCTTCAACCTCTTTACGACCACAGTGGTTGCATCCTCTAGAATCGCCTTATAAGCCGTACCAAATGTCCCCTTTCCCAGTACCTCAGCAGAGGCCCTCAGTAAATCCTCCAAATCAAATGTATAGTTACAACCCTCAAAGAAAACCAGTCTATTATTCGCATCTTGACTCCTTGAAATTGCTTTCTCTGGCGACATCTCTCCCTTCTGCAACTTATCCGATAACATATCTTCCCTTTTTCTTCTCAAGCAGCAAACAAGTATCAGAAAAGCAAATGCCACAACCCCTAGAATACCACCAGCAACTATAATTACTAACAAAGCCGTTTCACCAAGCCTCCCTGAATTCCTAGGCTTGGGATAAGATTCTGAAGAGGGTGGAAACACTGGTGGCATATTAGGAGTAACACTTTCAAAAGAAATGTTGTTGCCACTAAACACAGACCTTGGAAACCTCTCAAGTGACTTGGGCAAAGTACCATTGAGATCATTGTTAGACACATTTAGCACTTGCAATCTTGGCAAATTGAGGTCAGGGAGTTCACCAGAGAGTGAATTGTTTGCAAGATTCAAACCTGCCAACTGGGTCAAATTCGAAAGTGAGTGAGGAATGCTTCCATTGAAACCATTGTTAGACAAATTGATAATAGTTAAGTTCTTCCAAACTGAGAAATCCAATGGCAATGGACCCGAGAAGTTGTTGAATTGAAGGTACAGTAAAGACAGGTTTTTGAGGTTAGCAAAATCTGAAGGGAAGTTCCCAGATATTAAATTGGATCTGAGGCTCAAAACTTGCAAAGCTGAGAGTCGGCTTATAGTGTAAGGCGGAATCGGACCATTAAATCCAATTCCAGGCAATCTTACGGCTGTTACTCGAGATTTATCCTCATTGCAAGTCACTCCAGTCCAGTAGCCACACACAGAGTTACTCTGGTTCCAATTTAGAGAGCGAGAGTGAGGCAAATTGTTCACAAACTCAAGCAAAGCTAGCTTATCCTCAACTGGGTCTGCATTTCCTTGAATAAAAACCAGACCCACCAAGAAAATCCAACTCAAAACAAAACCCAGATCTTCCATTTCCTACCTCTTTATCAAATCAAGCAGATAACGAGCTGTTTCTGCAAAAACAAAAAAAAATTAAAAAAAAAAAAAATTCTTTCACATCTATAGCTTTGGTTCAAGAGGAACAAAAAAGAAAACACTATAAATGATAAAATAGAAAAAGACTGTAGAGAGAGAGAGAGAGAGAGAGAGAGAGAGGGCAACAAGAAAATAAAAACAAAAAATCAGATTCCGAGGTAATTGTCCATAAAAGTAGAAGCGAGAGTGAGAAATTTGACGTAAAGAAATGAGCTTGCAGGGTTTGAATATTGCATTTTAGTCAAAAAGAGTCTTATTTTAATCTGAAAAAAGGTGCTGTGTAATGTGTTTCACACCAGAAACCGTGCTTCTTTCTTTTCTTTTTGTTCTTTGCTCTTTAACTTTTTGTTTGAATTTGCAAAATCGAGAACTTCTTTCATATTTTTACACAAAAAACGTAGTACAAAGTAGAAACAGAAGCTACCAATCCAAGACACACAGTAAGAGAGAGAGAAGCTACATACCATTCTTTTTTCAGATCTGAATCAAGGAGTCTCTTAACTTTGCTCGGGAATGCTTGTTAAACACAGTAACAACTCTGCTTCTCAGACATAAAAATGAAAACCCAACAAAGAGAAAGAAACATAAATTGCTAATTAACTGTGATGTACCACCTAGAATGTGTGATATGCTTTGTCATAAAAAAAAAAAATAATAATAATAATAATAATAACAAAAACGTACTAGTTAGTAGTTATGATTTCTCTGAGATGATGGGTGCTAGCTAATGTGGCATCCAATGCACTAAAAAGTAAACAAAGCTATGATTTTTCGCACCGAGAGATGCTAGTGAGAGAGTCAGTGATGGTGGTTGAGATAACCTACCTCTGAGACCGCCATTGACGCTTTTGTTTTGTATAAGGTTTTTATTTTTTTAATTTTTTAATTATCTTAAGAAAAATAAAAATAAAACTACAACGGCTCTCTTTCTATTGTGTTGATGACGTGGCATATAGTGGTCCCGGGTGCTGAAGAGTAAGCCAGCTATAAATTATATATATATATATATATTAATATTTAGAATTAAGAGAAAATTCAATTAGGTTTCAAAATGAATTTTAATTGTTGTCAAATTTTGTGCTTTGTATCTAATTTAAGTTTTTTTAATTTTTGTTATAGGCGAGTCAATAAGGTGCAAAAGAAAGTAAACTCATATGTATATCTAAAAGAAATTAAAATAAAAAATAAAAGAGAGCGAGTATAATTTGAATTCATAAATGTGTGTAATTGTAATTATTTTAATTGTACCGTACATATACACGGATATAGACTAATTGCTCATAATTGTGAACCTTGCACTTACATGGGGCCAACTAAGGGAAGTTAAATCGACTATGAAAATCTTTTGTGAAGATTCTTTTTTGGGATAATTACACTTTGCCCACCTGTGGTTTGCCTCTAATTCTATGTGCCCACCCGTGATTTAAATTTTGACACTTTGCCCACTTGTGATTCTGACTGTGAGTGCTCCGTAACCCACCTCAATGTTTTCCGTTACTCTAACACCAAATAAGTAAATAAACATCCCAGAACAGATCAAACAACCAAAAAAATAACAAGAACATACCCAAGACACTTTTTGAATAACGTGATAGTAATGTACGGTATACCTGCTTGCTGCAAGAGCAATACAGATTTGAATGAATTGACCAAAAAGAAAAACAGAGAGAAATTTCCAATTGAATAATCATCTTGAAATGTTCCCATCTCTTAAATTGTTCGAGATCTTCACATGGGCCGTGGGATCTTTCTTCTTCTTTTTCTTGAAATGTTTAGAGGCAGCTTTCAACGCCTTAGTCCAAGCCTGTAATGAACAGTGTAAAATATGATATGAAAAATGCTTTTTTGTTTTTTTGTTTTTAATCAGATGATGAACCAAAAGTAAATTGCACTCAATAGAGACAAAGTTTCCCTACAATTTTTTTCTCTCAAAAGGGCTTATTAATTTCAGATTAATCATCTCAAAATTTCAGATTAAAAAAATATAGAAATAAAGAAAATAAAATAATAAAAATTCTCTAGAAAGAAATAGGAATAGAAATACCTTTGTGGTGTGTGGGAAACAGGTAAAAGTGGGCTTTAAAGGAGTTGGGGAGAACTCAGATGCCTTGGTTTTGTTCTTGTACATGTGCTTCATCTTCAAAACATTAAGATTAAGATTTATGTTGAGCTTCTTCTTGATGTTGTAAGTGACTTTCTTCAACTTGGTTTTGTTGCTCAACACCATAGCGCCACCACCAAATGAGATCTTTCTATTTGTGGGTGTCATGAAATCCAAATCTTCAAAATCAGAATCCAATTCCATGGCACTGTAAGCCCGAGGGACCAAAGTGGACCATATTGAGCTCTGCGTGTAGTCGAAGTTGAAAGCCGATGACTTGTCAGGGTATTTGCAGAGAAGCTCTTTTGACATCAATGGTTCTAAGTAGATAATTTTGTCCTGGGTTTGTGTTTGTTGATTTTTGTGTCTTGGGTATGTTCTTGTTATTTTTTTGGTTGTTTGATCCGTTTTGGGATGTGTTTTTTACTTATTTGGTGTTAGAGTAACGGAAAACATTGAGGTGAGTTACGGAGCACTCATGGTCAGAATCACAGGTGGGCAAAGTGTCAAAATTTAAACCACGGGTGGACACATAGAATTAGAGGCAAACCACAGGTGGGCAAAGTGTAATTATCCCTTCTTCTTTTTTTCTATATTTAATAGTATCATAAAAATGTGTAAAAATTATTTTTGGTCAACTGAAATTCAATTAAAAATATTAACTATTTTTTAGAGATTGTTTTGGCTTAAAATTTTTCAGAAAACAACTGTCTTATGCCACAGTTAATAAAGCATAGAGGAAATTAAGAGACAATATGAAAACTATTGCAAATAACTTTATCTCATTTTTAATGACACTACCAAATATAGAGAAATGAAATAATTTTTTGAAAAATTACTATTTTTTTGAAAACTTTACGGTCAAAACAATCGGAGCGTATGTCTACAATAATTTCTTAACAAATCCTAACTAGCAAGCTATTACTAGTTTTAATCTAATCTCATTAACAAAATTACTTTTTAGCCCACCAATATATTTTTTTTTTCCATACCATTTCAAGGGAGAAGGCATATTACACAGTGTAGATTACAAAATAGCAGAACCAACTGGAGGAAACCAGCAATAGTGAATTGGCATACGGGTTGCCAATTTAGCTACAAACCATAATTCTTTTACAACCACATGGGGTACACAAAACACATCACAATGAAAACCAAATTGAGTCAAAAAACAAAGATCAGCTAGTCTTGTACTATCTAGCCAATCAAATATTGTTTTCATCTTGAAAGTCTGTAGAAGACTCTTGCTGTCAGTGAGAAACAAAACATGTTGAAAACCTTGGTCCTTTGTTGCCAGTCCAGCTTCAACCACAGCCTTCAACAGTGCCCCAGTTGATGTTCAGCATTGCTACTATCCACTCCAAAAAACACCTTATTCCCCTGAATTGTTAGTGCTTCATAAGCAGTGTCATTTCTATATGGTCTCCTGCTTCTAGCTCCTGCAAGCTTGATGATTAGTTGCCAGTCCCCTGCTGCAGACTGCCTCTCTGATCTGTAGCATCTGCCTTCTCTATCTGCTGGGGTACTATAGCTTGAGAGAGTGTCCCTGTACCTACAAGAGAAGGTTTAAGCAATTAGAATAACTTCCACTAAACTTGGGATAATTCCTTGATGAACCACTTTGTTCCTATAAGTCCAGACAGTCCAAAGAGTGATAAAGATATCCTGCAAATAGTTCAGAGAATTTGAATCACTCTAAGTATTTATTGAAAGGAGTTATTTATACCAATGTTGAATAGAGATATTGGTGTAGTTAGATGTGTGAATAGCCAAAATAGAACCATGCCAGCAAGCTTTTGCAAAGGGGCAGTGAAGGAAAAGGGTGAGTATGGCTTTCTCCCTCCTCATTGCACATTGGGCACAATTTTGTTGATGAGATACCCCTGACATGTAGATTGAGGAGGGTAGGGAGACAGTTATGAAGTAGTTTCCAAATGAATGTGCTAATCTTTAGAGGGACTTTTTTTTTCCAAAAGGTTCTCCACCAACCAATATTTGCTTGAAAATGTCTAGATTGACTTGATGCAACCCTAATTAAAAGTTCATAAGCTTTTTTCACTTGGTAATCCCCATTCTTTGAGAACCTCCAAAGAAGTTTATCCTGCACAAAATTTGTCTTGGAGATTGGAATTTTAAGAATTTCCAAGGCTTGAGGAAATGGGTACAAACTTCTAACCAAATCCACCTTCCAACTTCTAGTATTGTGGTCAATCAAATCCCCCACAGTACCTGTAGGGAGATGATGCTGGGATAAGTTCAAACTTGGGTGTGGGATCCAGTACCTATGATTTAGAGGAATGTTATACCCATCCCCAACTCTCCACTTTCCTTCCCTTAAAAAATGATTTTCCTATTGGATGATATTTCTCCAAACCCATGAGTGATGAGGTTTTGACCTATAGTCTTAGATAGGTCAAGTAGGAAAGTACCTAGCCTTAAAGGTTTTAGCTAAGAGGGATTGGGGGTTTTGACAAATTCTCCATTATTGTTTGTTTAGCATAGCTTGATTCATGTACTTGAACTTCTTAATTCCCAACCCACCTAGCTTTTTAGGTTGACTAATCTTATCCCAATTAAGTAGATGAAGCTTATTCTCACCATGTTCATGACCCCACCAAAAGGCACAGATAATTGAATCCATTTTATTGCAAACATGATCTGGAATTTTAAAGCATGAAAAGGAATATAATGGAAGGGATTGCATGGCAAAAGCTATTAAGGTTGTTCTACCAACTTGGGATAGAAGTTTCATTTTCCAACCTTGAAGTTTTGCTTTTGGTTTATCAATGAGAAATTGGAAATTAGCAATCTCGTTACCTCTCAACTTGAATTGGACACCAAGATACTTGCTGGGTTGTTAGACCAGATTGACCTGAAGGGTCCTGGCAAGGCCTATTTGTTCCTCCATAGGCATGTTTGGTGAACAAAACACATCAGATTTAGCCAGATTGATAGATTGACCCGAGATGGAGCAATACCACTTCAGGATGAGCTGAAGATTTTGAACAGAAGAGTTATCCTTCCTAAAAAACAACAAAGAATCATCATCAAACAGTAAATGGGAGAAGGAGAGACCATTCCTACCAACTTTGATTCCTCAGATTTTCTTAAGATCCTTAGCTTGGGTTAATGAAATTGAGAGAATATTTGCACATAAAAGGAAAAGATAAGGAGATAAAAGATCTCCTTATTTTAAACCTTGGGATTGCTTAAAGGACCTGGTCATACTTCCATTTATCAATAAAATATACTCAACTGAAGACACACACTTCATAATCCATTTAATCCATTTGGAATCAAAGTTCATAACAGTGAGAACCGCCTTCAAAAAATTCCAGTTGACTCTATCATAGGCTTTGGACATATCAATTTTCAAAACTCCAAAACTATCTCTCCTCCCCTTATTTTTCCTAATCACATTAATACTTTCATGTGCCAAGAGGATGTTATCAGGGATATTCCTACCCTTGATGAATGCATTTTGGTATGGTGTGATAATGCTATCCGTAATAGGCTTCAGTCTATTAACAAGAACTTTTGAAATAATTTTGTAAAACACATTGCATAGACCGATAAGTCTAAAATGAGACACCTCCTCCGGGTTAGGAATTTTTGGTATGAGAGTAATGAAGGTTTGATTAAGAACTTAAAGGAGAGAGCCAGAGTGAAAAAAAAGGCTTGGACAGTATTGCACACATCAGCCCTGACAATCCCCCAGAAATTTTGGAAAAAGAAGACAGTAATGCCATCAGGCCCAAGAGCTTTGTAAGGTCCCATCTAGAAGACTGCCTCTTCAATCTCTTGATTGGATATGCCTATGTTTAGAAGCTGAAGCTGTTGTTCTGTGAAAGTAGGGATAGAAAGCCCTTTAATTTCCTGAATGATACTTTCCACAGTTAAATTGTTGTTACCACTAAAGCTTCTTTTGAATGAGTCAAGAAAGATGTTTTCAATCTCCCCAGGATTTTCAGTTAAGTTCCCCTCCTCATCCTTGATTTGAATTATTCTATTTTTTGACCTTCTTTGCCTAACCACTGTCTAGAAATATTTTGTATTCCTATCCCCATGTAGGATCCAATTTGTTCTAGCTTTTTGAGCCCACATCAACTCCTCTCTATCCAAAAGTTCCTCTCGACAAGCTCTCTTTCTCCTAACATCTTCATTAGTTACAATGGAATCCTGAAGATGTTGTAGTTGAAATTGTTTCATCTTTATTTCAACCTCCACCTTTCCAAAAACATTCTTATTCCATTCTAAAGCCTTTTGCTTAACATTGATAAGTTTGTTTCTCAATTGAGTAGCTCTAGACCCTGTGGAATGCAACTCCCAAGCATGGTGCACCATCTCCTTACAACCAGCATGAGTTAACCACATAAGCTCAAATCTAAAGGGTCTTTTACTAAAAGGTTTTTGAAACTCTAAGTCTAGAATAATTGGACCATGATCAGATTTGACAACTGGAAGGTTCCTAAGTGAGTAAAATGGATATTTATTGACCCACTCCACACTACCAAAAGCTCTATCCAATCTTTCCATGACAAAATCTTCATCCTCCTTCTTATTCATCCATGTGAATCTTTGCCCCGAGGCATTCAAATCACACAATTGCAAATCCATAAGAACCTGCTGAAGGTCTTCTACTCCAATAATGTTCCCATTTTTAAAAGATAATTTTTCTTCTTTTGAAAGAATTTGGTTGAAATCCCCAATACAGAGCCAACTAGGATGTGCATGCTGTTTTAATTGTCTTAACTGTTGCCACACCTCCCCTCTCTTAGCATGATTAGGATGCCCATAGACAAAAGTGATCGAGAGAGGGAACCCTCTATTATCCAGTAGATTAATATGTATGAGATTTTGTGAGTCATAGACAACCTGAAGACCTTGTCTAGGCAACCAAGCAAGAATAAGACCACCACTAAAACCCACCCTAGGGACCTCCCACCCCTCAGAGAATCCACATTTTTGCCATACTTCTTGACCTTTACCACTAGCTAAACAGGTTTCCATGAGAAATAAGATATTAGGTTTTAAATCCAGGGCTTTTTTCTTGCATTGTAGAACTGTAGAGGATTTGCCCAAACCTCTACAATTCCAGCTCATGATCCTCGTTGTTGTTGGGGAAGCTGATCTGGGTTAGCTTCCCAACAACCCTTTGGATTACACAGGGATACCTCAGTATGCATATAATGACAGGAAGGATAAGAACAATTCTAATTAATAAGATGGGAATGAGTGTTACCTTCTTTGGGGAAAAACTCACAAATCAACCTCTGGCGGATGTTCCTCCCAAGCCTTCCAAGTTTAGTCCCAATTCTCTTCCTTGAAGGCCCATACATATTTCCCATCCCCTGATCACATTGTAAGCAGCTTAAGAATCCAGGTTCGGACCTAGTTGAGGTAGGAGAGGATAAACTTGGTTCTGTATCAACAACCTCTGATGTCCTAATAGCTTCCAAACCTATATCAAGATTGACAGATTGGGCTTGTGTAATTTCTACATGTAGGCTACTTAAGGATTGGGTTGGGTTTTGGGATTGGGCTATTTAAGATGGGAATGAGTGTTACCTTCTTTGCTACATGAGATTTGTTGTGAAAATATTGTAGACATGACATTCTCTATCTCATGTCTCATGAAATTAGGTTATCCAGTATGTGTTTGTTAGTTTGTTTAGATAAGTACAAAAGGAAGTCTATTCGACGGTTTTGGAAATTTGCAAGTGTTGTAGCAATTTCAGTTGTTCAATATTGATAAGAGGTTTTTGAATGTTTGAAATCAAGCCGTTGGATTGATAATGAGTAAATATTTGTCTGATTTTGTTGTCTCATGCATATAACATTATTATTATTATTTTTTGGAGAGAAACTCTTCAAACTTTATTGATATTTTTTTATTGGATGAAAAATTGAAAATTTAACCGTTGGACTGCATGTTTTTTATGTTCTTGACACACATACCAAATTTCGTTCAAATTGGATATTATTTACTATTCGATCAATAAACTTATTTTTTTTGCATAATTTTAGGTCATAAAAACTTGAAATTTAAATATTTGATTAATGACATAGCTATTGATATTTTATTTTCTTGAAATTTTGCAAGAATAGAGAATATAATAAGAACATGCAATCCAATGGTTAGATTTTCAAAATTCACATCTAATAAAATGATATCGACAGAGTTTGAAAGGTTTTTCTTCAAACTAGTTTGAAGAAAAACCTCTTCCCTCTCTTCTTGGATTTATGAGTCAAAAAGGTTCTATGATAAGATAATGCATAAATTATAATGATAAGTATGAAGAGCATTGTAGCTCAATCGGTTAACATCTTCTAATATTTTCAATTGAGATATATAAAGTTTAAGTTTCCTCTCTCCCGCTATATTATTGAATAATAATATATATATATATATATATATATATATATGTATATAGATTTTGGAATCTTGAAAATGTTCTTTCACATAGTAGTATGTGGTTAACAACTTACCTAGGGGTGGTAATTCTTAACACAACCCACGAACATGACATGGACATGACGTAAAGTTAGCAAGTTAGGTTTGAGCTTTAGTAGGTTCATATTAAATTCAAATTGATATGAATTGACCTATATAATAAATATGTCAATTTGATTCAAAAATGCAAAACCTTGTTTAACCTATTTAATTAAGAGTCATTTTACCAATTTACCCTTCAAAACCCTCGCAATATAAACTTATTTTCTCCTCTAATTTCATTCTCTATAGGCTGCCTCTAAATTTATATATGATTGTAATTATATTTTAATTGTTAGAGATTTTATTTTTTTTTTGAAATCTAGTTGTATTATGTAAATGTTATAAAACATGAGCATTGCTATGAACAAGTTATATGTGTCACATGAAACTGTTAACCTGACTTATTAATCAAATGGGTCTTGTTAATTTGTGTTGACCTTAACCTAACATGTTTATTAAATAAGGTATGCATGTTGTATCATATTACATGTCTAATAAATGGGTTGTGTTTGGGTGAAAGGATCTTGACAAAATTGATAAACGTGTTGTATTCAAGTCGACCTATATAGTCTAATACTCATGTGTTGACACAACAATAACCCAACTCGTGAACACGAATTATCACCTCAACTTAGCTTGAGTTTTATGTTAGTCACACTTTTAAAATTGTAACTTTATTAAAGTGTTATCTAAACTGAATTTTTGGTGTTACATCTCAAGCTAACATTTCCAGATTATTGTTTTGATTGAGTAGTGTTTTCCTTTTTTTTAAATAGGAAGAAATTGGTTCAAATTTCTTAAATAGCCACTTAAATTGTCATTAGTCAACTCCTCACTAAAAATTAATTTATCTGATATGGTTACAAATTTTATATTATTTTTTGTTACGAAATTTAGAATTTATAGTATCATCAATAAGAACTTCATATCTTATAAACTTTATTTCATAAACTGACGCAATCCAATATCAAAGTTCATATAAGGGTCTGTTTGGATACCGCTTATTGCTGAAAACTGACAACACTGTAACAAAATAATTTTTAAATGTGTGAATAGTGCTGTGGGATCTAGTTTTAAAATTGTTTTTGTTGAAAAAGTAGTTTGTGGGTCCCATGAACAGTGCATGGGACCCACTGTTTTTAAACGCAGACGCAGACGTGCACCAAATAATCTGTATCCAAACTCCACCTAAGTATACTTTTTATATTTGTATACGTATAACATATAATATTATATGTACTTAAATTGGGCCACATAGTCACAAACACATTATTGCATTTGAACACATTGGTGTTGAAAGAGAGATAAATATTGTTTAATATGTCGCCATGTGAGAGGTTATATGACTAATGTTGACAATCTACCATATATAGGATGAGACCTATTTATAAAGCAGGTAGGGTTTTTATAACAAGGAACTTAGGTTTAATTTTAGGGTTGGCTTTGTCTAAATTTGGACTTGAACTTGACTCATTTGCTAAATAAATGAATATGAACAAGTTTATTTTACCAAATTGAGTATAAACTATTCATAAACAACTTGAATAATTTATAATCATAATTGTGGGATATAAACAAAGCAAAGTGGGGCCTTGCATGATAGGGCGGTGTAGGGACGGCGAAGGGTAATGTTGGTATGGGGCTAGGGCAAGACACCCATGATTCAACCCCGCCCCACCACCATTGTCATCTCATTTCTGTTTCTAGCTACCTACAACCAACTTTTAACTTCCTTTGTCGAGTTTCATGGCCCTTACCATAATAAAGCCTAAATATTGTGGTCCTCCTTGTCGCTTTAGGTTGGTCGGAAATCTTTATTAATGTAAGAATGAGTAGGTTGCTATGGACATGGGCAAATGCACTATTTAAAAAAATTATGACTAACTGTCCGAAAATAGAGGAAAAGAAAAAGGAAAAAAGATCTTCCAACCCAACTACTAGTTTTGGGAGCATCCAATGATTAGGGTGAATTTAAAGGAATGTTGCAATTGGATTTTCCATATGCCTCGAAACCCTGCATGTGTTCCTTCAAGATATTTGGGATTGGCATTCCTTTCGTTGAAGAAGAAAGATGAATTTGGGTCATTGAGACATGCTTGGTGGGTTGGACAATGTGGATAAAAATCATATGCATCTGTCTGGGACTTGTTCAGCATTTTGATTTGCCAAATTTGGCCTCATATGACTTAGATGGAGAATATTGAAGCAAATCAACTCAACTCTAGCAAGTAATTTAGAGCTCACGACCTATCATTATTGACATGTTTTTGGTACATTATGGTGTACAAATGGCCCATTTTGGTTCTATCTCGGTCCATTCATAAATTATTGAACCTAATTTTTCCAAATTTTGTGGTAGGGGATCGGTTCTTGATTGTACGTTTGGACTCTGGGGTTTGCCTTACTTAAGCCTTAATCTTTAACATGCATTAAGTTCTTAACAATATTTAAATAAAATAAGGTTAAAATTTAGGTATAATATCTTCGACTTAACCTGTTAAGTTTTTCAATTAAACTCAAACACACAAATATATTGAATTTAATTTTGTTAAGCCATTAACATTAAAAACAACAAATATTGATCATTACTACAGTGGTATTTATTTTTAAATTATTAAGAATGTTGTAAAACTCAATCATCTCATTTAAGAATCTAGAAACCTCGAGATAGTATTAACTTAAAAACTCTAATTACTAGTATTTGACTATTTGCTCAATTACTATTTTTTTTTTACAAAATTTTTAAGAATCTCTAGAAATAGGAGGAACTTATCAAATAAGTATCATAATTTTAGTGTATTCTTCCATGTTGTTTTCTAGCGTTGGTTTGCAGCTTCCACTATGGATCTTGTTATTATTCTTGTCTTCTAGTTAGAATGCAAATCTATAAAGGGAAGTGATAACGGATGCCCTTAAGATATTGATTAATAATTTATTTAAAGAAATTTTTTATGAGAAAAGAAAAAAAAAAGTAATTAATGTTTTGACAATTTTTTTCATTTTCTATAAAATTGGTGTCAAAATTTTCCTAAAATAGATTACTAACCATTATCCTAAGAACACCTATTAGCATGACCCATTGTAAAATATTTTGTTATATGAATTTTTTTTTTTTTTTTAATTTTTAATAATCACATGAATCTCCTTGTGCAAGAAGCGGGAATGGATACAAATTTCATTGCTCAAACCATTGCGTTGAAACTTGGTGCAATGATGTTTTTTTTTTGCAATGATGGTTTTGCAGCTTTGTTAAAGTGCAATGTGCATGATATTTTTTATGAAATATGAAGTACAAAGACTGGCAAAAAATTATATAAATTATAAAAATTAATATAAAATATAATTTACAAGATATAATCAACAAATCAGAGTGGCGCAGCGGAAGCGTGGTGGGCCCATAACCCACAGGTCCCAGGATCGAAACCTGGCTCTGATATAAAAGAGTTGCTTCGCTTGCCAATATTTTTATTTTTCCTAAAACGTCTTGTCGTTTAAGAAAAGCTCTTGAAATATTTTTTCTTAACGTTCTGTCGTTTAAGAAAGCTTGTTTTGACTAAGTTATTAAGGGTAAGGATTACACGTGTCCGTAATTAAAATCTTGTATTTTAAAAAACACTTTAAATTTTTTTTACAGCGTCATAGACTCAGTCATTCAAAAAGCTTTTGAAAATTGCAACCCATAAAAAAAAAAAAAAGCTTTTTGAAATTTTGTATTTTAAAGTTTAAACTTTAAAAGCCCGCCCCCATCCCCTCTTTTTTCATTGCATCACAAACTAAGTTTGTGGTTCAAAAAAAAAAAAAAAAAAGTTTGTGGTTCAAAAAATTTTGTTTTGATAAAGTTCTTGAAATCTTGTATTTTAAATTTTGAAACACCCCCACCCTCTTTATTTTCAAAACAAGTTTGTCCATGAAAAGCTTGTGAAAGTTGTGATCTTCGTCAAGGTGTATAACCTTGAAAAAATCTAGTTAGTACTCACCATATTTTTGGTACTTCAATAAAGGAAGAATCTAAAGAAATAAAAAGTTAAGAACCACTTCATACTTTCTATTTGTTTTGATGAAATACATTTTGTTTTCTTGTGTTTGGTTGCAACTTTAAAAATAAAAAAAAATAAAATCTAATATTTTGGCTCTCATAAAAGATTATTAATCTTATACTCCTAGTAATTATAATTTCAAAAAATCATATGAACAAAAAATTACATTCATAAAAAATATAAGTATTCCTATAAAGGAAGAATATAATGAAATAGGAAACACTGATGTTTGGTTTGTTTTGATGAAAACATTTTCTAGGAAACTAATTGTTTTCATTTTGGCTCACATGGAACACCATTGATATTTTTGTAATTCCAAATAATTATTCAAAAAAAAAAAAAAAAAACACATATTCTAAATGGGATAAATTTTTCTAATATTTTTTGGGTTTGGGGGGGGGGGAACATTTCGAAGTTTCTTTTTTTTTTTTGGTAAACAACGCTTGGATTAAAATTAAGAAATAATAAGTCTGTTACAATAAGCAATTCCGGCTTTTTCTCTAGCCAATAAATCAACCACCACATCCGATGGGTTATACAAAAGATGAACATCAAAATCATGGTTAAGATCTACACCCAAGCGAGCAAGACAGTCAGCACAACCATTAGCTTCTCTGAACACATGAGTTACCGTGTGATTAGAGAAGGTCTTTATCAAGTTCCTGCAGTCAGTTAAGAGAGGTTCAAGCATTAGATTAACTACTGAGGGATTAGAAACCAGGTGTACAATAAAATCAGCATCCATTTCAATTGAAATATTATCAATCCCTAGCTGCTTGGCCACATTAAGTCCATCCTTCAAAGCCCATAGTTCAGCAACAGTGCTGGACATGTTTCCTAGTTTGCATATGAATCCAGCCACCCATTCACCATCACTGCTCCTCAAAACACCGCCCCCACCAGCCTTCATCGAGCTACCAAGCACGGACCCGTCTGTGTTGAGCTTTATTCATCCTAGTGGGGGTTTAAGCCATCTCACTTGGACTTGCGTTCGCCTTGGTTTGTTTGAACCATTGGGTACAATGGCATAGAACTCCACTCATTTCGAAGTTTCAAAGTAAGCCCCAAAATTGGAATGTAGGTGAAAAATTAAGTGGAAAAATGACTAATCTTAAGAAAATGTCATTTGGAAGGAAGTTAATTAATTAGTGTTAGTAAACAGTCAAGAGAGAAGCGACGAAGAGAGAGAAGCTACCATTAAGATATATTATATATATATATATATATTTTTTTTTATGGGTCTCAGTTTTGGTGGTTTGTTGAGTATTTATAATCTTCACCTGAAAAATATTTTATAATCTTGAAAAATGGAAAACAATTTCCACTCTATTGTGCTTATTTTTAGTTGACCACAAAAAACATATTCCATTAACTTGCATTTTCTACCATACCAAACACCAGAAAATGTTTTTCATAGAAAAAAAAGAAGCATTAATCAAATACATTTCCTATTGACTATTGTTGGTTTGCAGCTTCAAGTGTAGATCTTGATATTCTTGTCCTCAATTTAAAATGCAGATCTCATTATCCTTATTCATGTGATGTATATATGTGTTTATACCATTATTTCATCATTCTTGATCCAGGATTATATTTTGCATAATGGGCTGTTAGAGAGAGAGAGAGAGATCTTCATTGCAACAAAATCAAGCAGACATGTCACTCTACTATATACACAAACTTTGTTAATCAATCTTTTTGGGTAAACATAGTTCGTATACATTTCAAGTCATTACTATAGCGGTGAGAAACATAAAAACAAATCTCCACCTTCATTGCAGGAACATCTGTTACCAAGGTCTCCAAGTTAGGAGGTGATGCATTGTCCTTATTCACCTTCAAATTGCAAACACACTTTTCAAGTAGCAGCCCCTTATGGGTTATTGGTATATTATTGACATTCAATAATTAAAATAATGTCATGGCTTATGGGGATCAAGATGGTCACTTTTAAGTTGAAGGGACTACAGAGAGTTCCAACCGGCCTGTCCATTCTTCACCTGGTCTTAAGGTTATTGGTTTCTCCACTGCTGCTCCATCAACACAAAGCATCCTCTTGTATTCCTCATCCCCGAAATCCGCTATGGATTTGGACATCTTCTCCCATGGATTCCAGACCCCTATGAACAAGCAAGTCAAAAAGTACAAAATTTAGATGGTCATCTGTATGACATAACATATAATTAACCAGGTTACACCATTAACTGGACTGGATTTTGATGAATAATGTCATATAGAAAACTGGCTAATGACCCATCTAGGTGCCAACTAAGCAGAATTTGTAAGTTTACCACTCATTATAAAATTTAACAAGGAGAAGGTTCTATGACATGAAGCATTGGACAATATGCCCTCTTATGAAGAAACGCCATTAGTTCAAACTAATTTGTCCATGCAGGGAAAAGTAAACATATTACTATACTAGTTAGTCATTCTTGAGTGAGTTTGGCACAAGGGTTGTGGATGGGGTTTTAAGTGTTTCTTACCATGTTCTTAAAAAATTACCAAGTTTTTCTTTAATAATTTTTTGTCTATGAGAGATGTCTCACCAACATCTGGAAGTCCTTCCCTTCGTATGATAAATGTGCGTTTTCTTTCATGATCCAAAACAGCAATCACATCTGAAGAACTAAGATAAACTCGATCCACCTGCCAAGAAGTAAGAAAACAAAGAACCATGTTTAATAAGTTAATTATTAGTAACCATGTTGAACAGCAAAATAAATCCCCTACCATCTGAGCTTTATTGACATAAAACATATCATCCGATTTTCTTCATAATTTATAAGCACCAAGAGGATTTTATTACAAATGTTCAGAATAACCCAATGTCTAGCGTCTCAAACTGTTCTGAAGACCACCTGTAAACATAAAGCGTTACCTCAGATTCAAATGTTAAGGCATCTCCTTGTTCCGTGAAGCGCTCTTTGTCACATAGGTTGTCAAGGTAGTCAAAAGTCTCCAAACCCTCTACCCTCACTTCACTGTGACAACAGTTCATAAATAAGTTAGAAACATATAATGGCACTTTTGGAACTGCTTATGAGCATGCAACATGAAAGCAAGTGAAAAATTAGTAATCTGATTCCAGGTTCAACACAAATTATTCCTTTCCCATTTGAAGGTGCTTATGAACATGTTTATGATTCACTTTTAGCACAAAGGTCACTGACGGTATTTCCCAGAGCCTTTTTTTTTTTTTTTTGAATTTAAATAAAAAATTCTTACTCCTACAATTAAAAGTACTATAAGAAAATTGTGACATAGACAAAACAACATATCAAAATGTCAGTGAAAAGTTGTATATGAAATCGGATGTGTGAATTTCAACAACTAGACTCTCCTTGACTCCATGAGGGAACTCACTAATCTGAAAAAAAAAAAAAGGGAAAGAAAGAAACAAAAATTTAAAAGCATCATACGTTATAAAGCCAAAATGAATATTCTCCTAAAAAGGAACAGGAAAGGGAGAAAAAATTTAGAAAAGACACAGCAAGTGCAGGAAGTATTTCTGGCTTTCATAGAAGATGCTAGTAAGAGACACAAAACTTTTGTCAACTACGAATATTCTGTACCTGATATCAGAGAGGGAAATATATGTACGATATGCAAATGAGAAACTGAAAGGCTTGCAATTGATGTTCCTGATGCGCGATATCATTGTTAGATACCCATCTTCTGCCAAAGAGACTCTGAGACGAAACTCGAAACTGAAAAAATAAACCAAATAAATATCTTCCAAGGAAAAAAGTACATTTTCTAAGTTCATTAAAGAATGATATTGTAGAACCTTGGACATTGCAAACATTGATCTATGAATCTATTTTCATTAAGATTGTTGGTCTACAAATTTGCTAATATATGGATCAAAAACTTTGAGAGGTGGATAATCTCTTTTAATACATTGGTTAATATGTTTTGCCGCATAAACTAAAGAGCCAAAATTCGATGCTATCATCATTGATTTTACTTGAAAATTGAATAGATAATAAGCTGCTCAAGCTCATACCTATGTGGCCAGACCTTCATATCTTCTTCAGATGGTTTGAGTAGTAAGTCAATATAGGCTTTGCCATTGGAATCATTGGGATGCAGTGGTGGAGGATTTTTGTCAATGACCCAAATCTTGTTCCTTGCAAATCCATGTTGTTCCAGCAATCCACGGCTCCCAAACTTGAATAAGTCATGTAGAAAACCTTGTCAGTCAGATGTAACCAAGATTGAAACATGATCTAATATATCAAAGCAAATATGCACCTGTGGGAAACAAATTGGAATTCCTCCTCTCACTGCTTTTGGTGGCTTAAAGATTGCCTACAATACATAAAAAAAAAAAAAACAGGCAGGGGAAAGGGATTTAGTTTTTGGACATGGCATAACATCATGAGGTTCTCAGCAGCCAATATTTAGACCAGAAATGGTAAGGAATGCAAACAAAAATGCCAGCCAAATTTCATAACAAAGTTGTGAGGAAGGAGAGCAATTTAAGAAAAGGAAATGATCACATTTGAAGTTTTTCAATCATTTTTGCAGAAAATTATTGGATAGCTATCCATGATAATTGGGATTTAGAGAAAATTTTGAGACTATTGAACTGCACAAAATTGATATTTATTTGGTTATAATTGATCAAGCAGCCAGGACTGGATCTAAGGCCTATACAGTACTCCAAAAAAATTTGTTATAATGACTGAGACATGAAACACAACAAGGGAAGAGAAGAAATCATACAGTGACAAGTTTACCTTACTACTTGTGAACAATAATTCTTCATCATGTTCAGTCCTCCATGAAAGAACTTGCCCTCCATGTAAGCTAACCTGAATGGGTGTGACACAATAACTTCAATATGTAGACAACAAGGTGTGCTTCCAAGCAAATATTAAACTTGGCATCATTTCATAGTTAATGCATTAGCACCAAAGTCATTGCATCTACTAATTCATTGAGGTAAAAAATAAAAGACTAATTGTTCAATCAATTACTTGATGACGACTTAAAGAAAACAAAATACATGGTAAAGTAGAGGTAAAGTGATCTAACCCGTGCTGAAGCTCCACGAGGATTCCGAAGCACGACCTGACCAATTCCATTCTTGTCCTTTGTAACTTCAACTGCTGTTCTCTTATCACTTTCTGCCCCAGAACGATTCATTTCAAAAACACAATGAGGACATCAATAGAAGAAACAATTAGATAGTAACTCTCTCTCTCTCCCCAATACAAAACCTGAGGTTGGAGTTCAAAACACTAGAAAAGAAAAAAAAAAACTACTTGTGAGTTGTAAGCAGTAGAAAAAAGGCTCACAGAAGCAGTTGAGCTTTCCCTTTACACATTTCTTGTGACAAACCAATATTCTTGTGAATTGAAACCAAAAACCCAACTACCAATTTAACTACCTCAATCTTTCTTCAACACTCAAACCCACCGACAAAATTAATATTTAATACCTACAGACCAAAAGAAAATTTCTGACCCCTTTGAATTACCTAACACAAACTACTTTCAATTTTCAACCAAAACCAAATTCCGGCATCCCAGAAAACAGTAACCCAGATGGCCAAAATATCTGGAATTCAAAAAGGGGACAAAACAATGACGAATTTCCTCAAATGACAGTTTCAACAACTCAACACGTTTATGATAGTCATAGAAAACAGTTATTTTTAACAAAGAGAAACAAATAACTGAAATCCAACACAAAGCAATAAATGGAAGGACTTGTGGTCAAGAAATTCTATGTACATTTTGGTTTTGACTTTGTTTTGAGCAGAATATAAAGAAAGAAATAGAAGGGTTAAGATGCTGAAAAGATCTAACAAAAGTTCATGGTCCACAGATATGTCTAAGATAGTGACTGATATAATAATAATATAGTGTCAAATTGTGCATATTATATGTATAAGACTTATCCACCGTGAGTTTTTCTGTGGTGCCATGGTGGGCTTCCACACCTGGTACAGGAAAAAAGTCTGACATGTTACTAGGATTACTAGGAATTATGCTAGTATGAGGTAATTGGGTATAATTCGCTATACGGTGAGTTGTCACGTAAAGTTGTGACTCATTTGATAAATCATTGGAAAAAAATATCAAAATTTCTGAGAGTATGGAATTTATTCCCCTAAAAAATTTAATGACTCAAAAAATTTTCACAATAATTTAAGTTATTTTCTTTTGACAAAATAGTTTTTTTTTTTTTTTTTTCAAGAAACAAACACATATAAGGGAGAGGGAAATGAGTTTTAACCCAAGTGACCTGGTGGTCAAAATAAGCCTACTTGTCAATTTGTGATCAGAGAAATTTGTGAAAAGCTGTTATATTTGATATTCCCATTTAAAAAAAAAAAAAAAAACCTGTGATGTTGGTCTTCCTAATCTGCCCTAAATATCATGTCAATTTCTTTGGATTTATGTAAATTACACAGCTGTCACCAATCAAATAAATTTATCTTGTTATTCCCCAGGATGGCCGCCCGATTTTCTGAGCTTTAAAAAAAAAAAAAAATCTTTATATAGGCCCACAAGTTTTAACTAGTAAGAAGCCCATAAATTATTATTATTATTATTATTATTATTATTTTTAAGGATAATACCGCTAGGCTCAGCCAAATCGAATGTGAACGAAAAACAAGAGGGTATGGTTTTTCCATTTAGGGAATTTGAAGAGTACTCTTTGGGTGTAAGAGTAAAAGACATGATTCATGTATCGGATATGGTAGAAAATTCTAATGGTAGAAAATTTTATCCGGAAACTCAACTTGGATCACGACAAAGAAAGTAAGCCCACCCATTGGTTATACCTAAAATCATCAAATGCCTTTCAGAAGTGGATATGGTCCTCTTCAAAAAAAAAAAAAAAGAAGTGGATATGGTCCAAAACTATGCCGTGTATTTTCTTCCTCACTTTTTGACCCACTATTTGGCATGAGAAAATGAAGTTAGAAGCCACCCATTAGAAAAGATTGACTTGGGGCCGTTTGGATATTGCTTATTTTGCTGAAAACTAAAAACAATAAAAAAATTATTGTTCACGCACGGATTACTATTCATTAGCCTAAATGCACTGTTCATGGACATGAACAGTGCAAGAGGCGCTGAAAAAAAAAGAAAAGAAAAAAAAAGAGCAAACGCAGGAGAAATCATTTCTATCCAAACGTATACTTAGTACCCGTTTGGGTACTGATGAATTTCCCGGCGTCCAGCGTTTTGCGTTTCCCTTTTTCTTTTTTTTTGAGAAGCGTTCTGTGGCTATGGTTTGTTTTCAAGTGGGTCTCGTGCACTGTTCACGGGACCCACAAACCTTTTTTTCAACAAAATTTTCATTAAAAATGAGTCTCACGGTACTATTCACATATTTAAAAATTATTTTGCTACAGTGTTTTCAGTTTTTAGTTTTCAACAAAATAAGCGGTATCCAAAGCACCCTTAGTGAGCATTTGAATCACGTCCACGTTTGGACGTTTTGCGTTTTAGCCCCCCCCCTTCTTTTTTTTTTTTTTTTTTTTTTTTCCTTTTTGACCAGCACCTGGTGCATTGTTCATGGGACATGAACAGTGCATCAAGGCATATGAACAGTGTTTTTTAGTGTGAACAGTAACCGAAAATTATTTTTTTATTGTTTTCAGTTTTCAGCAAAATAAGCGGTATCCAAACGCAAATATCATGAAAGTTTTGTTTTGTTTTGTTTTGTTTTGGTTTTTTTTTTTTTTTTTTAATTTTATTTTAAGACATGATACAATTTCAAGTTTTTGGTATCTACTTTGTGGTAATTGCTCTTTATTGGGTAAAAATTTCAGTTTGAACCTTATTATCTTATCCAACGATAAAGTTTTTTACTAATTAAGCTAATTGAAACCCAACAATATATAGAATTCGGTTAACAATGTAACTTACCTTCACTAGTAGACGTAGTTAGGTGAAATGAGACTTCCTCTGTCCCTTTGCCATGACCTAATTCTTATTTGGATTAGTCTTTGCCATTACCTTCCTTCCTAGAGTTTTGCATAAATAAAGGTGCTTATCCAAACATAACTTGTGCTAAACGTGTTCTTTTCACCTACCACTAAGACTTTAGACAGTTACTCTAGAGTAAAATATTAAAATGACAGGGAGATAAGTAAACTTATTAGTTTAGTTTTTTTTTAGAAGATATTAGTTTAGTTAAAAATGCTTATAAACTAACATAAGTATCGGAAAAAAAAATTGTCATAAGTATATAATAACTAATGCAATGATTGATGCATCTATAATATATCGTATCATCTATATATATCATATACTATATAATAAAAGTTAGGCTTAAAAGCTATGGTTGTGCCAACTAGCTTCACCAAAATGCAGAAATTTTTATAAATTTCTTTTAAAAAAATAGACATAATTTTTCTGTTCTTATCTTCTTATCCTATAATAAATAAAAATCTTAATTTGATTACAATCCAAATTCATCATCTAATCATTTTCTTATTATAATTATATCTTATTGTTTTGAATCATGCCAACAATTACTGGACTAATATGCTGGTGAGATCTTTTTGTTTTTATTTTATTTTTTATGAGAATGCCGGTGAGATCTTAATCATTGACTACTACCACACACACACACACAAAAAAAACAAAAACAAAAGGAAAAACATTTTAACACGGATCAAACCACTACAGAACAAGTTTAAATATACAACACATGCCCAGCTAAAGCGACAAAGCCTCTTTATTTATTTATTTTTAAATTATATTACTACACTTTAAAAAGAACATCAACGTTAAAAAAAAAAAGAAAAAAAAGAAGAAGCAACTACTTTAAAAATAAATAAAACACTAAATAAAAATAGCAACTACTTTTAGTGTTTAAATAAAACACTAAATTCTTTTAATTTTCTCTTCACAAACTATGACTTTCTTTTTTTTCCTTGAATATCCTGTTCACACACTAAAGATTTAGATTTTAGTTTCACACTTCCACAAATTAGACTAATTTTAGACTTTTTGTTCATGTCAACTATATATATATATCGAATAATTCATAATAAATACCTACCATACAGATCTTTTTCTCTTCTCTTCTCTTCTCTTCTTTTACTTATAACCTTGCGGATATGTATTTGTTTACTCTAATTTTTTTCTCATTAAATTGAATAGGTTTTGTGTATTTTTTGTCCTATTTTTTAAAACCTAATTTCCTTAAATTTTATCCAATTTATATGTTTATGGTTTGAGAATCAATCATTAAATATGCCTAGATATGATTTTTTTTTTTTTTTTGGGTGTTTTATGACATGGGCTCCAATGGTGATATGTTACTTTCATCTTCTCAATTTTGATTTAAAGAACAATCTTCTTTTTAGCTTATTAATAAGCATGTCTTGATATAAATTTGATGATAAATTGTTCATAACAATTTGATATTTTTTTCCCTGATTGAAATAGCTTTGACTAACTGACTTTTACTTAGAGTTGCACACTTTGACATATAAAAGAAGGCAGTCGATCCATTTAGTCTTTTTTGTACATTGCTTTGTCTCGAGTAACAAGCCCCAAAGGACTAAAGAGTTCAATAAAGAACAATGACAAACAAAAAAAAAAGGATACACTAAAAATATAGTGTACAAAAAGGTATTCAACAATCTCCCAAAGAGACTAAATTCACATTAAATCACAATTGGTATGTTATAAAATAATAATTTTTTATTTAGGTGTTATTATTTTATATTTGATAGTTATTATACCAATACAATTTGTTCATTTTGTTATTATAATAATTATTTATTTCGTTATTGTTTATAAGATAAAATATATTATATTCTATAAGTAGATTTTAAAAAGAAAACATTTATATAGAAAAAAAGTCTAATGCATCTTAAATTGCAGCAACTTAGCAGTAGTATAATCCAATTCTTCTTATTTTTTAGTTACTACACTAAAAAAAAGGTCTAATGCATCTTAAATTGTAGCAACGTATACTACACTAAAAAAAAAGAGGTCTAATGAATTCAATAATTTAGATTGATGTAATAATTTATTTTTTAGATTGATTTTGCAAAATTGTCATTATTTTAAAAATGTCATTATTTTTTAGATTAATTATTGAATTGATGTTTCCACTTAAATATGATTTCAATTATTGTTTTGGATAGTTTTTAATTATTAAATTCAAGGTTTTTCTATTTAAATATACGTTGGTGATTAATTGAGCCTTAAGCTAGCTCTCTCTCTCTCTCTCTCTCTCTCTCTCTCTCTATATATATATATATATATTACGTAAATTAATAAAAAAAACTATTTACATATGAATTTTGAATAAATTGTGCATCGCACAGACATAATACTAGTATATATAGAACAAAGCCTCTGAAACTCCCACAATTTTCCACGTCAGCACAATATTTAAATAAAATTATTTTTATTTAGTCCAAATTTAACAACGAGTGACACTCTATTTTTCTAACAAGTCCAACTTAAACTCAAACTCATCATTTTTTTTTAAACAAAATTATTTTTGTTTAGTCCAAACTTAACAAGGAGTGAAACTCTATCTCTCTGACAAGTCCAACTTAAACTCAAACTTATCATTTTTTTTAAACAAAATTATTTTTGTATAATCCATACTTAACAAGGACTGAAACTCTATCTCTCTAACAAGTCCAACTTAAACTCAAACTCATCATTTTTTTTTGAAAAAAATTATTTTTGTTTAGTTCAAACTTAACAAGGAGTGAAACTCTATAAACTCAAACTCATCATTTTTTTAAACAAAATTATTTTTGTTTGATCCAAACTTAACAAGGAGTGAAACTCTATCTCTCTAACAAGTCCAACTTAAACTTAAACTCAAACGTTGATAATTTTTCTTTAATATTTTTTGGTCTTTCATAAGTTTTAATATTTGAATTTTTGAGTTATTTTTTTTGTAGTATTTGAAATTGTCTGACAAATTTTTTGTAAGCCATTGCACGTTCAATAATGATTTCTTAATCAATTTGTAACACAAATTGAAATTATACAAGAGCAAATCATGCAATGGTGTAGTTGCTTAATCAATTTAAAATTTTATAAAATTATTTTAGTCTACCTTACAAATAGGTAAGTTCCCGTGCATAGCACGAGTTAGCTACTATATACTATAGAATAAAAGTTGGGATTAGAAACTATGGTTGTGCTAAGTAGCTTCACCAAAATGCAAAATTTTTTATAGATTTCTAATCCTTTTATTATTAATATAATTAACTACACAACAACGTTTTTACACTATTAGTATTTTACTAACCACAGGTTTTTCTTGACTTCCAAATTCTCTATTTCCATACCTTCTCTTTATCTTATTATTTTTAAATTATTTAGAAATCTTAATCTCATTATAATTTAAAATTCTACATTAGTTAGACCTCTTTCAAGTTGATATATCATCTATTTTTTGGAGATGAGAAACTCACACCAATATATAAATCCCCAAGACATAGTTGGTATGCATTTTTCTTCTTTTTTAGAAAAACTTTTTTTAGGGGTTTTACATATTTTCTTCTATTTCTCAAGCTTCTTGCTATTTTTAATTATAAAATTCAAACCGTTTGAAAACATAGTTGATTGAAGTTTGATTTTTTTGGCTTACCATTGTGGTGGGCCTTTTGTGACTTTGGGCTGGACTATCTCCTGCTGTATTATGGCCCAAGTATTCTGGATAGGAGAGTTGAGACCGGTCCAAGTGTAACCCACCTTGAATTGGCTTGTGTGCAAACTATGCCCCATTTGCCGAAACTTTAATCACGTGCCCACGGCAGACATAGTTGCTATAGAAGAGTCACGATAGACAAATATGATAAAACAATGATGAAAGAAATAAGTTACTGTTAAGGCAAGAAAGGCGAGAAATCCTTAGTCAAAACAAGGAAAGAAAACACATTCTGAGTGAGATTACAAAGACGAGATGAGAAGTAATAACAATAAGTGAGAGAATCGAAGAATGAAAGATTAGTTTGCCACGTTTGATTGTGCTACGGGGGTAGGGCTAAGGAGGAAACCACTTCCTCAACGTGGGTAACTTCACAGGATGATCCTGCCACAGAAATTACCCGCTCTGAAGGAATGGGCCTGAATGGCTTGTGCCCGAATGAGTCCTTTTCCCTAACAGAGGGTAGGATTTTAGAGAGAGAGAAGGGATTAGCCTATTGGTGCATGCCTGCCATTTTACACTCTCTGTTTTCTCTTTTTGATTCTCTCTTTCTTCTCTGTTTTTGTTATTTCTAATTCTTTTCTCCTCTTTTCTTTTCTCAGTGCTTGCCTCTCTAGTATTGTTGTGATTCTCTCCTAGTGGTTACCATTGCCGTGATGGAGAACCCCTATTGTGCACGACAAGGGTCCTTTTTATACTGCTTGCCGTGACTGGCTTTTACCTTTTTAGCCTTTTACTACATTCGTCTGGTCTGGGTGTCCTTGCCGACCACCACTAGTTTGTCAGCTGTCCAGCCATCACTACTTACCTGTGCTGGCTACGCCACTCCCCATCACCAAATAAAGAAGATTATTTTGTTTGCTTACTCATCTTTGCATTCTTATCCACCACGGTGTGGGTGTTCTCTCTTCCTATCTCTCATGACATGCACCTAGTATTTCCAATTCATCCATGCTTCTTTTGGGTAGTATGTCATTCCAGTAGGACATTTCCCCTAAAAGAACCTGGGCGGGAACCCCATAATAGGCTTTCCCCTCTCCCCACCGCCAGACCATACCTTATCTTACCTCTGACCTATGACCTACCACTTCTTGTATTGGCTGGGTATAGGCTGGTGATGTCTGGGCCTTGCGCGTGCTCCACTTTTGTGTACATCCAAAACTTGTTCACTGCTCATGCGTTTGCCGTGGCTTGGAGGCTCGTTTGTGCATTTTGTCGCTCATCCTTAATCCCTTATGGCATGAACTTCTTTTTGACTTCTTATTCCTCACAACTTACTTCTTTCAAGGGTTGGACCTTGCCTGGTTGTGGGCTTTCCCTTCTTGAGCCCATTCTTTGCTCTTTCCATAATCCTACTGCCATTTTCTACCATACCACCTTGCTGTTCCTACCGTAGTGTTATTTGACCCGTGCCTGTTAGGCCTCTTTGGGCCTGTTGCTTATTCTTCTCCTAATGACTCAATATGGTCATTGGTTTTATACTCATGCTACTTTGGGCTTTTCTTGACCCATTTCATTGCTTGTGGGTTTTTTTGTCCCATTTCTTTCTTCTTGAGCATCTTTGGCCCATTTGCTTTCCTTGGGCATCCTTGGCCCATTTTCTAATTCTGCATACCCATAAGCTCTTACTAACTCCTTTGGGCTTCCCTGACCCAATTACCTTATTCCTCATCCTTGGGGCTCACGGGCTTCCCATCAACCCCTTACTTTCTTACTTCATTACTTCGGGCCTATTATGGCCCATTCTTACTTTGCTACTTCACATAATGCCCATGAGTTTTCTACTTCTTTTCCTGGGCTCCTTTAGGCCCATTTGCTTTCCTCAAGGCCCATTTATGTACTTTATGGGCCTATGAGCCACTGCTCCTACCATTAAGGCTGAATGGTTCTTCTAACCATCCATTAACTCTTCTCTGCCCATATTGTTGGGCTTCTTCCTGCTATTGGGCCTCAGAATGAGCATCAACGACCATTATGTTTTGATTTGGACAACTTGCACAATTACATCCCATCATTGTGGTTTGTTTTAAAGCTTTTTGTTGTTTGCTTTTGTAAATATTGTATTCTGATCAAAGTTTGTACTAAATATGCAGTTGCAGGTACCATTGTCTATTCCTATTAATGCTACAGGTATGTTTATCCATACATATCCATACATCTCACGTTTAATTAAAAATTATATGTTCTAGGCTTCGACTTCTATTATATGAGAAAATTTTACTTTTTTGAATTTTTAGACATCTCCTTTTATATTAGTTACATAATTATTTACCATCTTCCATTCAATTAATTTTGGACTTATATATGAATTTTTAATAGAAAAACTTTACTTTACTTTTATTATCTATTTTTTTTATTTACTTTTAAAATATTTTTTTTTTATTTACTTTCAAATAAATTAATAAAATATTTTCTTTAGTTTACACATGATTCTTGATTAAGCCGTTCATTGCATGGGATTAATGCTAGTATAATATAAAAGTTGGATCCCCAAATTGAAGGATGCACGAAATAATGGCACATGTCTCATTCATAATGCAGCAAACAACGACACATTTCAAACACCACGTGGTAGACAACTATTGGTACATGTTACTTATCAAATGCCATATGATAGACAACTATTGGCATGTGACAATCCTTTTGCTATGTATTACCAATAAATAAAGAAACTTAAATCTCCACTATCAATTCCACCATTTAAATAATTACCCACTATAAACTCCTTAAATTGATCTGTAATGAATTAAATCATTAATCCCATACAAGTCCTTTGGTATTACACGTCAAATGAGAGAAATAAAAAGAGTAATGCTAGAGCGTAGAGATACAAACTTTTTTGGCGAAACTACACTATTGGTCCCTGAAGTTTACGCTGTGTGCGCAATTGATCCCTCAAGTTTGAAGCGAGCACAATTAGTCCCTTAAGTTTTAAAATTGAGTTGAATTAGTCATTTTACTAACTGCTGTTAACGGTGTTACTTATGTGGCTAACGGAACAATGATTTGACCTTCTTTTTTAATGATGTGGCATGTTTTTAATTAAAAAATAAAAAAATAGTTTCCATGTTAGATGACATTGAAAAATCATATTGACTGGATTAAAAACAAATCTGATATTTGTTTAACAAAGGCACGACGGAGAGAGAGAAGGGGAAGCAAGAGATTGACAACCACAAGAGAGAAGGGGATGAAGTGAAGGAAAACCCAAGCCTAGCCGCCGCTGGTGGAGACCAAATCCCTAGCTGCGCGACAGCACTGCTTCTCTGGCATAACCACTGAACTGCTGCCGCCTCCCTCTGCTGGCGACGGTGGCCTCTTACCTCCTAGTGACGCTTCCTTCTTGGCCACTTTTGTGTCTTTGTGCTAGCACAGCCACCGATACCTCGCCCTCGTCGCTCCTCCTCCCCTTATTGAAAACCCTCTCAAGTATTGCTGATTTTTGTCTTTGCCAGTGTGTTGTCATGTTGGGTGGGTGTTCAATGCTTAGGAGTGCTTTTATTTATAAATAATTTTGAATGGATATTTGTAACTAAATTCAAAAGATTATGTTTGGTTTCTGGTAAAGTTGTGAAGTTTTTGTTTTCTTTAGCATTGTTGATTTGAACCATGTTATAGCCATCTACTTTTGGTCTTTCCTGAAGTTTCCTTTATAGTATGGGTGCATACACCAATGTCAAATTTATTTTCTTGTCTTTGGTACGAAGTTGACCGATTTACCTCATGTGATCAACTAAGCTTTGCATATACTTACTTGAAGTTGAGGAGAATGAATTTAGAAAGACCAATTTACTTAAATATGTTTAAGGTTAACACATTTTCTTTTAGTGATTCATTGTAGTTGTATGTGTATTATTATAATTTTTATGTCATAGATTAAGTAATTTACTTTTTTCTGGAGCTGTGGTAAAATGGTTCCTAGAGCTACTCTAATCATTCATTTATTGGTACTTTTGGATCACATGGAAATCAAATCTTTGCATATCAGCAAAAACTGACTACTGGCTATTAGAACTAACAAAAGAAATAGAATATGAAAGAAAAGATCATATAGTGAACTAAACTAGCAGGGGTATGACCATTATATTATTTGCAATCCTTAGAAGCAACAAAAATTCATGTATTCGTTTGAGATGTCATGGCTGATGGATACTATTGCAGGACTTATTTATTTATTTTTACATAGATCCAAATAGTTTCTATTTACAGATTTTATATAAGTTCATGACAGTGCTTATATTGTCTATGCAGGGATGTATACTGAAGGTATATAGGACTGTACTGTGAGTGGCATTTTCCTTTTCCCACTTCCCAGAATCAACCTTGGTGCAAGGTGGACCATAACCAAGCCATATTGTCTAGCTTCTTTCCTTGCTGCCAATGAATGTATCAACTTTCAAGACTATCCTATCAATTTTGGGAAGATAAATTCAATTGTGTTCGATTCCCATGAGATTGTTCAAAAGGGCAAGGTAGACTGTATTAGGTTTTAATTTGCTCTGCATTATCATAATCATGGGGCCTAAAAGGATAAAGGAAGGCTGAAAATTACTTTCCCATTCTACTTTGTATTACTTTTTGTGAGTATATATTAAAAAAATTACCCCATAACTGAACGACCTTCTCTTTTGTTTTTATTTATTAATTTGGTGTTTCTTGATTGTGTGTGTGTGTGTGCATGTGCATGAGAGAGAGCCTAACTACTTGTACATTTGCAAGTCATGCTTTTTATGAAGATTTGAACTCCCAGTCTTTGATTTGTATAGTGAGTTTTGTCCCTGCTTGTTACCATGACAATCATGCAATTTGCATTCATTTCTTTACTAGTGTGATTTTCATGTTGCTCAACCACCGAGACTATCTATTAATGCCAGGTTTAAGCACTAGCTTGTATAGTCAATAAAGCAAATAAGCCAATTCTTTCTAGCATTCTAATATATTTGCTCTACTAGTGCATTCTATTTGGTTTCCTGCAAATAAGCCAAGTCAATAAAGCAAATAAGCCAATTGTTAACGTTAAAAATAGACATAGCAAAGGGTTGGATTATTTTTTAAAAGTTACTCTACAATTTCAATATAAATTAAACAATAAAATAAAGAATCATCATTTGAGCTGTAAAGTTATTTTTTATGTATGCAGGCCATTTTGTTGGGTCCACCATTACTGAGATGTGGTACTGATATGTATATATTTATTCAAAAATAAACTTTTTTGACCTACACAACACATATAATCACATAAAATAATCTGACACTTTATAATTTCAAAATAAAGAGGAAAAATATAAAATTGTATGCACTTGGTGATAATTTTGTTTGACTTGAAACAGACAAACACGTGAAGTATCATATATGGCCTAAATGGGTTTCACAGCCACATTTACAAATGGCCTAAATGGGTTGCATAAACCACATTTACAAACATGTGAAGTTTTATAATTTGGTGATAATTATGCATCCTTCATCATAACCAAATTTGTTTCTCATACCATATAATTTCGTATTCTGAATCTAACACATAGATACAAACACAGGGGGAAAAAAAAATCTTACATGGACCTAAATTAAGGTGAGAAACCATAGGGAAAAATGTAATACCTGAGATGGAAGGACGAAGGCGGGTTAGTGGTTGTGTGAGAGGAGGAGGGAGGCGGGCCAGTGGCTGTCACCGGTGGTTGCTAGGATAGTGGCTGTCATTGGCGGCTGCTAGGGCTTATGCTGTCGCTGGCGGCAGCTACAGCTTGGGTTATTGCCAGCGGCGGCTAGGGCATGGAATTTCAAGCGGCTCTCTTGTGGCTGTCAATCTCTCGCTTCCCCTTCTCTCTCTTCGTCGTGCCTTTGTTAAACAAATATTAGATTTGTTTTTAATCCAGTCAATATGATTTTTCAATTTCATCTAACGTGAAAACTATTTTTTTTTTTAATTTTTAATTAAAAACGTGCCACATCTTAAAAAAAAATGTCAAGTCATTGTTTCGTTAACCATGTAAGTAACACCGTTAACAGCAGTTAGTAAAATGACCAATACAACTCAGTTTTAAAACTTAAGGGACTAATTGTGCTCGCTTCAAACTTGAGGGACCAATTGCGCATACAAGGTAAACTTTAGGGACTAATAGTGTAGTTTCGCCAACTTTTTTACAAAATTTTTTACAAACTGCTGATGTGGTGAATGGTTATTGGTAAATGAAAAAGTGATATTAATGATGAGTCTAGGTGAAAACCAATAAAAAGTTGGCCATATCAACAGTTTGTAAAAATGTTATAAAATAGTTTATGACTGTACCATTACTTATGTAGGGGCAGAGGCCCAAGGTCATACAATGGGCCTTGGGCCCAGTATGGGAAGATTTACGAGTCCGAGAAGAAGGTGTAGGTATGCTAAAGGCTCTAGGCCCAATTTCCGCGGGCCCAGTCATTTAAGGGGCGATCCGAGGAGGAAGGTCTCCTCGGACGTGTCAAATGTGGCTCGAACATGTCTTCTGCCAGCTATGAGAACTCACTCCAGCGAATGTTGGAAACAGGGATGAGTCCCCCAAGCCCGTAAGAGGGGTGACAGTGTATGAGGTCAAGTGAAAGGCTACAGGCAGTTGCATTAAATGCATGATAGCTACTTTTCCGCCCGCATTAATGGGGAGGGGACTTGTGAACAGTGTTATCTTGGCTACCGTAACTCACAGAAAGGCGGGGAAGAAGTCCGATGGGACGGGCACGCAGGAGAAGACTCAGATGATCAACAAGTGTAGGTTCCTAGTGACTTAAAAGGGGCTATATAAGAGGGAAGACTCCCCATGGAGTAAGGGACGAAAAAAAGGGAAGAGAGAAAAAGAAAGGCAAAACCAGAATCATGAAGAAGGACTGAGATATATCTCTCACGTCTCCTCGGATTATACAGAAAACGGACATAGAAAAGGTTTTCTTGTTTATAAGTGTTGCGTGGCCCAACATTCATTAGCATGCACTTAGTCAAGGCCTAGTTCTGTAACCCACTTCTCTAAAAATTCATTGTTTTGGATTCCTTGGGCCAGAGTCACTTACCTGTTGGGCCTGGATCCCAAATCGGGACCCTACAATTGGCACCGTCTGTGGGGAAGGTATTTGTGCCTTGACAAGCAAGACCGTTAGAGATGGAAGGATCAGTTCCGCGCCAAGCGGGACATGCAGGCTCCCAACGGCAGGACAACTTCTTGAACCTAGAACGCGAGAAAGATCAAGACAGGCAACGAGAGGGTAGCGTAAACACCTCTCACACGAGTAGAAGTCGCCTGAAAGGCAAAGGTCACGCATCCCAAAAGCGAAACGATAACAAGGCTCTACAGTAAGAAATCGACGACTTAAAGAAAAAATTACGTCAGGCGCAACGAAGGCGTCCTTCCCCTAGTCCGGACACTAGCGTTGAAGAAGACAATGAGTACAGACAAAGATCGAGAACCCTGCCAAGTGAAACTTTCTCCTATGAGGAAGAGCAGCCTCACAAACGCAGCCACAAAAGCCCATCTTACAAGGGCCTAGCAAATGACGCCATGAGTAAGGCGTTGGACCGTATCTCCCAGTCACCCTTCACGCAAAGGATAGAGAAGGCCGAGCTTCCTCGGTGATTCCACCAACCTGCCTTTACTATATATAATGGTCGCACGGACCCAGTAGAGCACGTAAGCCAGTTTAACCAGAGAATGGCCGTCCACTCCAGGGACGAGGCGTTGATGTGCAAGGTATTCCTATCCAGCTTGGGACCCATGGCGATGAGATGGTTTGATGGCCTCAAGCCAAACTCCATAAATTCTTTTAAGTAATTGACTCAAGCTTTCGGTTCTCGTTTCATAACAAGCACCAGGGTTCCTCGGCCCTTAGATTCCCTCCTGTCCTTGTCCATGCGAGAAGGCGAAACCCTCAAGGCCTACTCGGATAGGTATTGGGAGGTGTATAACGAGATAGAGGGAAATTACGACGATGTCGCCATCAGCACCTTTAAGAGGGGCTTGCCGACAGAGCACGGATTAAGAAAGTCCTTGACTGGAAAATCGGTCACCAGCGTGCGCCTGCTCATGGACCGGATTGACAAATACAAAAGGGTCGAAGAGGACCAGCAGACAGCGAAGGGAAAAGCGAAGGTTGTCCCTCAAGAGAGGAAGGACTTCAGGTCGGACCGTTTTAACAACAGCAACCGGCCGAGAAGGGATTACTCGGAGCAATCAGGATCCACAGGAGCACAGGCAGTCCATACTGTGTTCCGAGAACCATTACATAAGATCCTAGAGAACGTGAAAAACGAACCGTTCTTTCAATGGCCGAGCAGGATGGCAGGCGACCCCACTAAACGAAACCAGCATCTGTTTTGTGAATATCACCGAGAGCCGGGCCACACTACCGATAACTGTAGAAATTTGAAATACCACTTGGACAGATTGGTACGAGAGGGAAAGCTGAGAAACCTCTTGCACCATCCCGCTGAATGGCAGGAGCAGTCGAACGTCGAAACAAGGCAAAGTACATTGAGACCGCCCATTGGCACAATAAATGTCATTCTTGCCATACCAGGGAGAACCGGCTCTCAGCCTTTCAGAGTGATGTCGGTGGGCCGACTGCCCGCTGAGGCTGATATTCGAGAGCCTAAGAGGGCTAGAGGGATAGCCACACCCCTAATCGGATTCTCGGATGAGGACAAACTGGGAACCATCTAGCCCCACGATGATGCTCTAGTCGTCACGATCAGGATTGGGGGGTATGATGTAAAGAGGGTGCTAGTCGATCAGGGCAGCGCCGTGGAAGTAATGTATCCGGACTTGTACAAGGGGTTGAAGCTAAAACCAGAAGACCTGACGGTATACGACTCCCCTTTAATAAGTTTCGAGGGAAAAACCGTTACTCCGAAAGGCCTGATTAGGCTGCCTGTACAAACGGGTTCGGACGTAGTGGAGGTTGACTTTATAGTAGTGGATGCTTACTCTCCCTACACCGCCATCATAGCCAGACCATGGCTTCATGCTCTAGGGGCTGTGCCATCAACCTTACACCAAAAGGTGAAGTACCCGTCCGAGGGGCTAGTGAAGGAAATAGTGGGAGATCAAGTCATGGCCCGACAATGCATGGTGTCCGCCATCTCACGACGATCGAGTATTGAACCCTCCACCTCAGCGGAGAATGGCCTATAGCAATTAACAACCCCGGCTGTTGCCTCGTGTAGCGAGGGACCTGCCGAGGGAGTGAGTTGTGAAGAGTTGGAGAAAGTTCTTGTTGCCTCTGACCCAGAAAGATTCTTTCAGGTCGGCTCAGAGCTGCCGTCCGAAGAGAAGGAAATACTAATTGAATTTCTCAGACAAAATTTGGATGTGTTTGCATGGGACGCCTACGAGGCTCCGGGGGTCGATCCAGATTTCATTTGCCACCACCTGAATGTTAGCCCGGCCGCAAAACCCAAGAAGCAACCTCCCCGGCGACCGTCGAAAGAGCATGCAGACGCCGTTAGAGAAGAGGTTACGAAGTTGAAGAGAGTAGGGGCAATTAAGGAGGTATTTTACCCCGAGTGGCTGGCCAATACGGTTGTAGTAAAGAAGAAGAGCGGGAAATGGCGGGTCTGCGTGGACGTCACAGACCTGAATAAGGCCTGCCCGAAGGATCCTTTCCCCATGCCTCGGATAGATCGATTGGTGGATTCTACGGTGGGACACCCTCGAATGAGTTTTTTGGACGCCTTCCAGGGTTACCATCAGATACCCCTGGTTGCCGAGGACCAAGAAGAAACGGCTTTCGTCACCCCTGATGGAAATTACCACTATAAGGTGATGCCCTTTGGCCTGAAGAATGCCGGGTCGACCTACCAGAGGATGATGACCAGGATGTTCAAACTACAGATGGGTAAAAGCATCGAGGTCTACATTGATGACATGGTTGTGAAGAGCAAGCTGGTATCCAATCACGTCAGTGACCTTGGTGGTGTCTTTGAAATTTTGAGAAAGTACAGGTTGCGCTTGAACGCGTCCAAGTGTTCATTTGGGGTAGGGTCAGGAAAATTCTTGGGTTACATGGTGACCCATAGAGGTATCGAGGTCAATCCCGATCAAATTAAAGCTATTCATAACATGTAGCCCCCCCGGAACCCCAAGGAAGTCCAGAAACTCACTGGCATGATTGCCGCCTTAAACCGTTAAATCTCCCGCTCAGCTGACAGGTGCAGGCCTTTCTTCCTCTTATTAAACAAGTGGAAAGGTTTCGAGTGGACTGAAGAATGCGCCGTAGCTTTCCAGAAGCTTAAGGAGTACTTGTCTCGGCCACCAATCATGTCCAATCCTGAGGCCGATGAGGTACTATTTGCTTATATTGCGGTAGCACCCCACGCAGTGAGCCTGGTACTGATCCGAGAGGACAACGGCACACAATGGCCTGTCTACTATGTGAGCAAGTCGCTGCATGAGGTAGAGATTCGTTACCTCCCCCTAGAAAAGGCAATTCTGGCAATCGTACAAGTGATGCGAAAGCTTCCCCATTACTTTCAGGCGCACACCGTAGTTATACTAACCTAACTCCCGCTCAGATCAATACTCAGAAGTGCCGATTACACAGAGAGAATAGCCAAATGGGGGACCATTCTTGGGTCCTTCGACATCAAGTACATGCCTCGCAGCGCCATTAAAGGCCAGGTTCTTGCGGACCTGGTGGCAGAGTTTGCTGAACCCTCACTAGAAGAAGGGAATGAAACCCCACACATGGATGAAAAATCGGTTGGCGCAATCTCCCAGCAGAGCCCCTCCTATTGGAAGGCATATGTGGATAGCGCAGCCAATCAAAGGGGCTCTGGGGTGGGGCTTGTCCTCATTTCCCCTGAGGGGATTGCAATTGAAAAATCGTTGAGATTGGGCTTCTCGGCTACGAATAACGAGGCAGAATACGAGGCCCTGCTAGAAGGAATGTCTATGGTGGAGAAACTGGGCGGGAAATCCATACAGATGTTCTCGGACTCAAGACTTGTTGTGGGACAAGTGAATGGAGATTTAGTGGCGAGAGATGGACGAATGCAAGAGTACCTAGCCCAAGCTCAGCGGGGGCAGGCGCGATTTAACTTCTTCAGCCTAATGCATGTGTCCAGGAGCGGAAACACCCATGCTGATTCACTTGCCACATTAGTAACCTCCTCGGCGCAAAGCTTGCCTCGTGTTATACTTGTGGAAGATCTACCTAGATCCTCAGTAGTGAAAGCCGGGTCGACGCACGTTCATAGTGTCAGGGCAGGACCTAGCTGGATGGTTCTTCTAATACTATTTCTAAAGAACGACGTGCTTCCCAAGGAGAAGAGCGAGGCCGATAAGATTAGAAGAAAGGCTCCTAGATTCTGGCTGTCCGAGGATTTGAAATTGTATAAGCGCTCATTTTCAGGGCCGTACTTGTTATGTGTACACCCAGATGCCACAGAGTTTATCCTAGAGGAGTTGCACGAAGGAGTTTGCAGGAGCCATACAGGGGGAAGATCCTTGTCCCACAGAGCCCTAACCCAAGGTTATTGGTGGCCGAGCATGCAGAAAGAGGCACACGAATACGTGAAGAAGTGCGACCAATGCCAGAGGTTCACCTCAAACATACATCAACCAGGAGGGACCCTAAACCCGGTGTCCAGCCCTTGGCCGTTCGCACGGTGAGGCTTGGATATCCTAGGACCATTTCCTAAAGCAGTGGGGAACAAAAGGTTCCTAGTCGTCGGTACAGATTATTTCACAAAATGGGTCGAGGCCGAGCCTCTGGCAAACATTAGAGACGTAGATATGAAGAAATTTGTTTGGAAGAACATCGTCACCAGATTCGGAGCTCCTCGCACCCTAATATCGGACAACGGTCTCCAGTTCGATAGTAAAGCCTTCAGAAGGTATTGCAGCGAGTTGGGAATCACGAATAGATATTCCACACCGGCTTACCCACAGGGGAACGGGCAGGCCGAAGCCGTGAACAAGGTCATAGTAAACGGGCTAAAGAAGCGATTGGATGACACGAAGGGGAGATGGGTGGAAGAATTGCCTCATGTCCTGTGGGCATATCGCACCACACCGCGGAGATCCACGGGGGAAACTCCTTTTTCGATGACCTACGGAGCTGAGGCTGTCATTCCTTTAGAAACAAACTTCCCGACACTCAAGACCAGCACATTCTCTCCTGATGTTAACAACGGGCTGCTGGAAAAAAGTTTGGATCTCATCGATGAGAGGAGGGACAGAGCAATGGTCCAGCTCGCCTACTACCAGCATAAACTTAAACAAGGATATGACGCTAAGGTGAGGCCGAGACCACTCTCTCCTGGGGACTTAGTGCTAAGAAAGGTCTTGGGCATTGCAAGAAATCCCGCATGGGGAAAGCTTGGACCGAATTGGGAAGGACCGTATCGTATCACCTCGGTGGCGGGCATAGGGGCTTACTTTTTAAAAGATTTAGACGAAAAAGCTGTACCCCGCCCATGGAATGTAAATAACCTCAAAAGGTATTACTATTAATAAAAGCATCTCTTTCATTTGAGTTCAGAGCCAATTGTGATTTTATGTCTTGTATTTTATTTCCCCATTAAGTACTAGACAGAACCAAGGTCTTGCATGGTCCTCGGACTCAAACCTATGGGGAAACTAGCTACGTAAAAAAAAACCTAAGTGTTAAACAGAAACCAAGCGCTGCATGGCTCCTCGGACCACAGGCTTGGTGGAAATTAACCATATCTATCTAAGTGTTAAACAAAAACCAAGCGCTGCATGGCTCCTCGGACCACAGGCTTGGTGGAAATTAACCGTATCTATCTAAGTGTTAAACAGAAACCAAGCGCTGCATGGCTCCTCGGACCACAGACTTGGTGGAAATTAACCGTATCTATCTAAGTGTTAAACAGAAACCAAGCGCTGCATGACTCCTCGGACCACAGGCTTGGTGGAAATTAACCGTATCTATCTAAGCGTTAAACAGAAACCAAGCGCTGCATGGCTCCTCGGACCACAGGCTTGGTGGAAATTAACCGTATCTACCCAAGTGTTAAGCAGAAACCAAGCGTTGCATGGCTCCTCGGACCACAGGCTTGGTGGAAATTAACCGTATCTACCTAAGTGTTAAACAGAAACCAAGCGCTGCATGGCTCCTCGGACCACAGGCTTGGTGGAAATTAACCGTATCTACCCAAGTGTTAAACAGAAAACCAAGCGCTGCATGGCTTCTCGGACCACAGGCTTGGTGGAAATTAACCGTATCTACCTAAGTGTTAAACAGAAACCAAGCGCTGCATGGCTCCTCGGACCACAGGCTTGGTGGAAATTAACCGTATCTACCTAAGTGTTAAATAGAAACCAAGCGCTGCATGGCTCCTCGAACCACAGGCTTGGTGGAAATTAACCGTATCTACCTAAGAGTTAAACAGAAGCGCTGCATGGCTCCTCGGACCACAGGCTTGGTGGAAATTAACCGTATCTACCTAAGTGTTAAACAGAAACCAAGCGCTGCATGGCTCCTCGGACCACAGGCTTGGTGGAAATTAACCGTATCTACCTAAGTGTTAAACAGAAACCAAGCGCTGCATGGCTCCTCGGACCACAGGCTTGGTGGAAATTAACCGTATCTACCCAAGTGTTAAGCAGAAACCAAGCGCTGCATGGCTCCTTGGACCACAGGCTTGGTGGAAATTAACTGTATCTACCTAAGTGTTAAACAGAAACCAAGCGCTGCATGGCTCCTCAGACCACAGGCTTGGTGGAAATTAACCGTATCTACCCAAGTGTTAAACAGAAACCAAGCACTGCATGGCTCCTCGGACCACAGGCTTGGTGGAAATTAACCGTATCTACCTAAGTGTTAAACAGAAACCAAGCGCTGCATGGCTCCTCAGACCACAGGCTTGGTGGAAATTAACCGTATC
This sequence comes from Quercus tomentella, assembly GCA_028535165.1. Taxonomy (NCBI): domain Eukaryota; kingdom Viridiplantae; phylum Streptophyta; class Magnoliopsida; order Fagales; family Fagaceae; genus Quercus; species Quercus tomentella. Next base: position 32,424,298 of record JAPQVY010000155.1, read on the forward strand.
TACCTAAGTGTTAAACAGAAACCAAGCGCTGCATGGCTCCTCGGACCACAGGCTTGGTGGAAATTAACCGTATCTATCTAAGTGTTGAAAGGTACCCAAGTCCTTCCTTCCCTCGGACCACAGTTTTGGCGAAATTAACTGCTACTTCCTTCGTTCCTACTTAATCGCATTGCTTAAATTACAAGTAATGGCTCGTCCTCGGAAGTCTAATGGCATAGTCAAGATTCATTCATAACAAAGGCAAAATGGAAGAAACAAAACAAAACGCAAAAGAAGTTATATCATTCATTAAGTCCCAAGATGTTTCGTTTTACATGCATTAACGAAGCCTAAGTAAATGAAAAGCAAAAGCAACTACAAGTGAAACCCTACAATAATGCCTTAAATTTTGTCTTGGGCTGAGCTCTTGGCAGGGACAACGGCCAAGGGGATTTCTTCCTCGGCCGTTGGTTTGGGGCCGGCTTCCTTAGCTTGTGCAACAACGGCCCTTATTGTAAGGGCGTCCTCTAGCGATTTATCCCTGGCTGGTGGCTACACCTCCTTATTTCCACTCTTTCCCTCCGACATGTTGGAACCGGGAGGAACGGTTTGAGCAGAGGGGAGATCCACTGGGGGATCCGAGCTAGGGATCTCGTGAATATCCTCTGGGAAGATACTCGCGATCCTCCTGAGGTCGGAATCCGTAGGAACTGCCGCCCGGTCCATGGCAACTCCCCAGGACTCAGTAACATAGTCCCTGCAAACCACAGCTACCTCTTCTGTCAGCCTGGCTTCAGTATCCATCACTCCCCGTTCTTAAGAGGCCGCCACCGCAGCTTCAGCCGCCTCCCTGGCCAATCTAGCCCCTTCTTTCACCTGTAGCAGCTGCGCCTTGAGATCTGAGACCATTTGCTTCTCGATCGCAAGGTTTATTTCCGATAAATGAAGCTGTTGGCGCATGTCCTCAGCCTGCTTCATTGTACTCACAAGACCCGCATTGGCATTGTCCCGGTCCCTTATAGCCTCCTTAAGCTTTTCTTTCAGACTCTCTTTTTCCAGCCTAAGGACAGCAGCAGTTTTCTCTGCGGCTATGCGAGATTGAACCTCAGCATTCACCTCGTCCCGTGCATTTTTCGCCAGCTCTTCGGCCACGAAGATTTGCTGGGTGACCTGCATAGAATTAATAAAAGTATCATTAAAACGAGAACAACAGATAGATAAGGGTGGAGTAAGGTGTCCGACCTAGCTAGGACTTGTGTCTTACCATAGTGAGATCCCTCTTCAAAGACTTGAAGAGGTTTGGTTGCCCCGTTTTTCTGAGCCCTTCCATGTCGTGGGGCAGAAGCAGGGGCTGCTGTAGGGCCTCGGCGAGGTACGACGCCTGTCCCCGCTGAGACTCCCAAAGGGTTGCATCCCAAGGGATGGGAGCGCCGTCCAGCTCCGACCGCGGGCACCAAGTGCGTTGCGCCCTCCTCAGCGTAGCTTCATCTCGGTTGTCAGTGGACTTTGCCCTCTTGTCCTTAGACTCTTTTCCTTTCTTTTGTTGTTTGGCTTGCTGAGGGCCGACCTCACCCTCCTCTAGTTCTTCCATTGGCCACTTCCGCCTCAGATTAGGAATAGGTTGTAGTGAGGGGTCGGCGAATGAAGGAGGAGGAGGGGGAAGTCTAGCTGGAGCCTGCTCCTTGGGGGCATCCTTAGAAGACTGTCCCTTGTTCCTGTTGGATAGTAGCCCTCTCAAACCGGACCTCTGCTTCAAATCCATTCCTTCTTCTTCAACTTCTTGGCTCGAATCAATCCGAGCAATTATCAGGCTAGGCGAGTGAGCAGCCGAGGAACGGTCAAGATCCGAGCCGGAATCAGAGAGCTCCACAAGCCTAGTTTGCGCTTCACCTTCTTCAGCGAAATGGAATTGATCGATCTCTGCCTCGAGAGATGAGTGGGATGAGTCAATTATCTCTCTTGTAGCAGCTACTTCCTGGGGAGCGCGCTGGATCGGCAGTTGGACTGGTGGAAGGTCTCTCTGGGAAAGGAAACCGGGCTTAGAGACGTCTATGCGTGCTAACCGGGAACTTCCAGCCCTTATTGCCTGGCCTACGTCCACAAAAGCACGAGAAAGGGGCTCGTAATCTAAGATAAGATGAGCAGCGCACAGTTGTCCGTCCTCGCTCACAAAGATCTCGGACCTTAGCAGATAGTTGAGGGCTGGGACGTTGACCAAACTTAGCCGATGAGCTTTGTGTTTCTTATCTGCAAAACGCCCAAAGAGAGGTATGTGTCAATCCGAGAAGGCAAACAGTTAAAACCAACGCAGAAGTGAAATGAAAGCTCAAAACTAAGATCCCCACCAGGGGACCTGACCCTACGGTGCCCCACCTAGTGCTCCCGCCCTAACTAGGCAATGAAGACCGTCGTGCCATGCTCCGGAGACAATCAAATGGTCATCCTTCAGGCCTTTGTTGGACTTGGGAAGGCAGGATATCAACCTCACCTCGTCGGACCTGGATTTCAGGTAATACGACTCATTGAGGCAATGGCACTCGTACAGGTGAACTACATCGCGCCATGTGAGGCCGAGGTTCATCTGTTCGTTTAGAGCGTCTACGCACCCTAGGATCCGGAACATGTTCGGGGCGCACTAGTGAGGGGCCAGCCTATGACCGCGAAGGTAATCCCTAGTTATACTCCCCATGGGAATTGTCATTCCTCCCTCTATGAAAGCAATCATAGGAATGGCAACCTGCCCCGTTTTCCTCTTGAATAAAATCTCTTCTGAGGAGCAGTATTCCAGACCCACTCCCGGCGGGATACGGTATTTGGCCCTGAAACCTTCCATACCGGCCGGAGAGTCTACCAGGTTTTGAAACCTACCCATCTTACTAGCCTTAGGTGGCATGGAAAGGGTTTTTCTTTCTCTAATGGGATGGAGCTGAGAAGAACAACAACGGAGGAGAGTTAGTAATGCGGGGAAATAAACACTTACGGTGAACGCAGGTTTTGAATCTTCCAAGCTTTTGAAGAATCCACCAGAAATCTTCAAGGGCGTGACTGTGGACTTATGAACGTTTTGCGAGACGGAATGCTGAAGTGCTCTGGAGTGTTTAAGTGCTTTTTTCTAAAAGAAAACTCCCCACAGAAACCTTATATATATATGGCGGAGGAAAACTGAACAGGATTGCTCCAACCCCCAAAAATTGGGGAAATGTCCACCGTTAGATCAATTTCCCAACCGTTGGATGCCAGGAACATAAAACCGCCCGGCGCAATTAATAGCGCCTCGTGGGTTACGAAGCGCCAGAGGCAATAATGAGGCACGTGAGACAATAGTCCCACACGCGGGAAACGGAAAATTATAATAAGGCGTCACACGAGTGTCAAAATTCCACCTTTTCTCCTCGGATGGGAGGGAAAACCCTGAATTTTGAGGGGCTATTGTAGGGGCAGTGGCCCAAGGTCATACAATGGGCCTTGGGCCCAGTATGGGAAGATTTACGAGTCTGAGAAGAAGGTGTAGGTATGCTAAAGGCTCCAGGCCCAATTTTCGTGGGCCCAGTCATTTAAGGGGCGATCCGAGGAGGAAGGTCTCCTCGGACGTGTCAAATGTGGCTCGAACATGTCTTCTGCCAGCTATGAGAACTCACTCCAGCGAATGTTGGAAACAGGGATGAGTCCCCCAAGCCCGTAAGAGGGGTGACAGTGTATGAGGTCAAGTGAGAGGCTACAGGCAGCTGCATTAAATGCATGATAGCTACTTTTCCGGCCACATTAATGGGGAGGGGACTTGTGAACAGTGTTATCTTGACTACCGCAACTCACAGAAAGGCGGGGAAGATGTCTGATGGGACGGGCACGCAGGGGAAGGCTCAGATGATCAACAAGTGTAGGGTCCTAGTGACTTAAAATGGGCTATATAAGAGGGAAGACTCCCCATGGAGTAAGGGACGAAAAAAAGGGAAGAGAGAAAAAGAAAGGCAAATCCAGAATCATGAAGAAGGACTAAGATATATCTCCCACGTCTCCTCGGATCATACAGAAAACGGACATAGAAAAGGTTTTCCTGTTTATAAGTGTTGCGTGGCCCAACATTCATTAGCATGCACTTAGTCAAGGCCTAGTTCTGTAACCCACTTCTCTAAAAATTCATTGTTTTGGATTCCTTGGGCCAGAGTCACTTACCTGTTGGGCCTGGACCCCAAATCAGGACCCTACAATTAAACCAAACTAGTGGTACTCTTCAACCATTGGTTCATGCCTTATAAGGTGCAAAGAGGGAGGCTTTCTTTCCAATGTGGGACAACAAAAATTGCCTAAGGTTCCAACATGGTCTAGCCCTTGGCCTTTGAAGCAAAAATTGTCCCCACAATAAAAGGATCCTTTTATTGTGGGGACAATTTTTGCCTAGACCAAGTGTTGCACTTGTAGTCATTTTTGGCTTGGAGAGTCCCACATTGGAAGGAAAGCCTTCCTCTTTCTACCTTATAAGGCATGAGCCAATGGAGTTAGAGTACCACTAGCTTGGTTACACTTGTAGTCATTTTTGGCTTGGAGAGTCCCACATTGGAAGGAAAGAGGAAGGCTTTCCTTCCAATGTGGGACTCTCCAAGCCAAAAATGACTACAAGTGCAACACTTGGTCTAGGCAAAAATTGTCCCCACAACTTATATTTTTGGCATTTTCTGCCATAATTGTAACTTTGAATATTAAAGAAAAAAATTGCTAGAATTAAATACAAGTACAATACACTTGGCTTCTTTTATTACATTTCAAGTTGAGGGAAAAAATAACGTATAGATAAAACTGAGTGGTATATGGGAAAAAAAGAAGAACAAGAACTTGACACATTTACGCGGAAAACAAAGTGATAGTTGAACTAATATGAGTTACAAACATGTAAAATAGTTACAGACATTAAAAAAAAAACTATATTTATAGTAATTCCGTTTGCTGTAACTCATAGCCCTAATTAATGGTTTTTGCTTTTTCTATTATCTTTTGTAACCCTAAGTCTTCAATTCCTAATAATAATAATAAATAAGAACGTTATTTTTTTTTTTTTTTTTTTTTTTGAGAATCCAAAACTGAAGCATTTCATTAAGGAAGGCTGTGCAGATCAGCCAAGAATACAGGTGTAAGGTCTGGTGGTACTTCTTCCATCCAGACGGACATTTGTTGAATAATGGATGCACGTCTAGCTAATGAATGTGCTAGCCTATTACACTGTCTCCTTACAAAAGAAAATTGAACCCTAGAGAAGTGGGAAGTAAGGAAAAAGATATCAGCTATCAAGTTGCCGTAGTGTGTGAGTGAGTTTCTACCATCTTTTAGGGTCTTCACAAGTACTTCAGAGTCTCCTTCAAGTATCACATCGTCAAAACCAAGCTCTAAAGCAAACTCCATGGCTCTTCTTGCTGCAAGGGCCTCTACCTCAATGACTGATGCGGGCAGAGGAATTCGTTGGGAGAGTGAGGCCATGACCAGTCCAGCTTCATTGCGAATCACCACCCCTATTCCAGCAGTACCGTCCTCGGCAAAGGTTGCTCCATCAAAATTCATTTTGTAGCTGTGTGCCCCAGGCGTAGTCCACGTAGCTGCTGTGCGTTGTGCAGGGGGCAAAGGCCGTTCGGCATCGTCATCAGTATTGGGATTCAAGTTGTGCCTTTGTGCCCCTGTTTTAGAGTACGAAAACAGAGTGGTACTCGTGGCAGCTTCAGTCAACCTTTCCCGGGCAAACTCAATTACCTTATTGAGAGGTAATGCAGGTTTACCCAGTCGTAGGTTATTGCGCCGATTCCACAACGTCCAGATCACCGTCGCAAACAAGTCCGGGTTCTTATTACCTGCAAAAATACAATCAAAGATATCAATAAAAGAGGTGCACGCCCTGAGCGTGCCGTGATTCCACTCTGTCATTGAACTCCATAGGGGCCGTAGGTTAGGACATAGGAATAAAGCATGGACTGCATCCTCCTGCTGTGTTTTACAAGCATCACAGCCACCATCCGTGATGATTTTACGGCGGACCAGGTTCAATTTAGTGGGCAGAGCATTTTTGCATGCCTTCCATGCGAGGTGTTTGATTTTATTGGGAACATGAAGACCCCAAATCCTCTTCCACAACGGCTTCAAAACTTCCACTTCAGACGGGCTTGGCTGTTTCCTGCATTGTTCATCATACAAGAATCTATATCCGGATTTGACCGTATACACCCCATCCGGATTGAAGGGCCACAGCAATACATCCTCTTGAATGGACCTACAGATCGGCATATTTTTTATAGTGGCCGCCTCAAAAGCCAAGAAATTTCTGTCAATTGCATCCTCATTCCACACCTTATATACCGGGTCAATCAAATCACTAACCATAGTTAGGCCACTCCCCTCCACCTTTGGTGAGACAACCTTTGGTGAAGCTTTGGAAGGCAACCAATTGTCCCCCCAGATATATACTGATCTGCCCGAACCTATTCTCCACCTTGCACCACGCTTGATCACATCACGCCCCTTCATAAGACTCTTCCAAGCATATGAAGCATTGGCTGGCACTTTGGCTTCCATCACAGATGTATTAGGGAAAAATTTAGCTTTAAAAACTTTGTAAAACAGGGAGTTCGTGTCATGAAGAAGTCTCCATGTTTGCTTGGCCAAGAGTGCTTCATTGAAAAGGGAGAGATCTTTAAACCCCAAGCCTCCTTGAGTTTTTGGCTTGCACAAATCTAGCTACTTCACCCAATGAATTTTGCGATTTTCCCCACGTTGTCCCCAAAAGAACCTGCGGATCAAGCCTTCAATCTCATTACATAGTGAAATAGGCAATTTGAAACAAGCCATGGTGTATGTGGGGAGAGCCTGTGCTACTGCCTTTATTAAAATTTCTCTTCCCGCTTGGCTAAGCAATTTAGCTTCCCATCCTTGAATCTTCTTCCACACTTGTTGTTTAATATGTGTAAAACTCTCCTTTTTTCTCCGGCCCACAAGAGAGGGAAGGCCTAAATACTTCTCGTATTGACGAACAACATTGACACCAAGCATGTCCTTGATCACCCCTTGCACCTCTTCGGAAGTGGACTTGCTAAAAAATAGAGTGGTTTTAGCTCTATTAATTTGCTGCCCCGAAGCGCGCTCATATTTGGCCAATATCTCAAGCAAAGTTTGACATTCATCTTCCTTAGCCCTGCAGAAAATTAAGCTATCATCTGCAAACAGGAGGTGTGTTAGTTTAGGCCCATAACGACAAAGGGAAACTCCACGAATAGCACCTTCTGTGGCTGCCTTATTAATTAATCCATGAAGACCTTCGGTGCACATGAGGAAGAGGTAAGGTGAGAGAGGATCCCCTTGCCTTAAACCTCTTGTGGGAGTGATGTGCCCGTGGGGTTGCCCATTAATCAACACAGAGTATGAGGCAGTGGTGATGCAAGCCATCATGAGGTGCACCCACCTATCTTGGAAGCCCATTTTAATCAAAACTCTCTCCATGTATGACCATTCAACCCTATCATAGGCCTTGGTCATGTCAAGTTTCAAGGCCATAAAACCCGAATTTCCCGTATTGTGATTCCTCATGTAATGCAAAGTTTCAAAGGCTACCAAGATATTGTCTGAGATCAACCTATCTGACATAAAGGCACTCTGATGATCTGAAATGAGCTGAGGCATTATATCTTGCAAACGATTGGTTAGAACTTTAGCAAAAATTCTATACAAAACATTGCTCAAGCTAATAGGTCTAAATTCTGTTACATATTCTGGATCTTTTACCTTGGGAATCAATGTAATAAAAGAATGACATAGAGTTTGAGGTAAAATACCAGAATTAAGGTAGTGCAAAATAGTAGTTGAGACATCTGACCCAACCAAGGACCAATAGCTCTGGTAGAACAAAGGAGGCATCCCGTCCGGGCCAGGTGCTTTCAGGGGGGCCATTTGTTTCAAGGCAACCTCTACTTCCTCAATGGTGAAATCTGCCTCAAGTTTCACATTCATTTCATTTGTCACCACATGTGGGATTGTATCAATTACTTCCTCAAAATTGCTTGGTTCTTCCGAAGTGAAAAGTGTCTCATAGAAGCTAACAATTGTATCACATATTTGATCTTGGCTAGAGCACCATCTCCCTTCTGCATCATATAATTTTGTGATATAGTTTCTTCGGCGTCGCTGGGACGCTTTAGTGTGGAAGAATCGGGTATTTTTATCACCATCAGAGAGCCATAATGTTTTTGCCCGCTGCCTCCACATAATAGCTTCTTTATCAATCAGCAAATTTACCTCATCCTCCAAGAACTTCATCCGGCTTGAGTCCCCAGTTCGAAGTGCTACCTGTTCAGCCCTCTGTAATTGTTTACGTTTTATTTCAAGCTGTTTTCGAACGTTGCCAAAACACTTCTTGCTCCACCGAGATAATTCCTGTCCACATTTATCAATTTTTGTTATCACCCTTGAGTCCCATGGTTCAGAATTTCTCGCACTCCACACAGCCTCTATAGTCTCAGTGCACCCTTTGTCTGTCATCCACATTTGTTCGAATCTAAAGGGTTTTTGAAAGCTGCAATCCATACCTTCCATAGAGATCCAAAGGGCCTTATGATCAGATGTTGTAACATCAAGGTGGTGAACCTTTGTACCCGGAAACATTAGGAACCATTCATTGGTAGCTAAAGACCGATCGAGTCTCTCCCACACAGTGAAATCTGGGTAGTGTTTATGCCAAGTAAAAGGGAAGCCCACAAATTTTAAGTCTATGAATCCACACTCGTCCACCACATCCCTGAAAGGTTGCATCTGGTTGTGTGGACGGGAACGCCCTCCCTGTTTTTCTGATTGGCGTGTGATCTCGTTGAAGCCACCGGCACATAACCACGGAGATGATCCACGGTTTTTTAGAGAACGTAACTTTGTCCATGATTCATGTCTCTTGTGTGTCTTATTTGATTAGCAGCTAATACTTGCACAATAATATTGGTAATATATATTGTGACAATATATTAATACCAACTACATGTTGGATTCCATTTGTAGCAGAAAATAATCTGAGAGAGTGTTGACAAAGTTCTAAATAGCTTTTTCATGAATAACATCCATGAAGGACTAAGTATTGATAGAGCCAGCAGCATGGCCGGAGAATCACAGGGATACACAAAAAACAATAGTTTACAAAAAGTTCATTACAATCTTTCTAATAAAGGTAAATTTCTTTTAGTTATAATATATTTTTTTCATTCTTAATTGTGTTGATACCCATTTTTGATAAATAAAAAAAAGAGCCCAGCAGTAATAACAAGCAACTAATTCTTCATTGCCTGATCATAATAATAAATAAGAACGTTATTTGATTAGCAGCTAATACTTGCACAATAATATTGGTGATATATATTGTGACAATATATTAATACCAATTACAAGTTGGATTCCATTTGTAGCAGAAAATAATCTGAGAGGGTGTTGACAAAGTTCTATATAGCTTTCTCATGAATAACATCTCATGAAGGACTAAGTATTGATAGAGCCAGCAGATGGAGAATCACAGGGATACACAAAAAACATTAGTTTACAAAAAGTTCATTACAATCTTTCTAATAAAGGTAAATTTCTTTTAGTTATAATATATTTTTTTCATTCTTAATTGTGTTGATACCCATTTTTGATAAAAAAAAAAAAAAAAAAAAAGAGAGACCAACAGTTATAACAAGCAAAAAGGAATGAAAGAAAAGATTAGAAAGTAATGGCAGAAACAAAGGCTGTAAGTACAAAAGAAAGAAAGGAAAAAAAGAAGGCCTAATGGCCCAGTCTTGCAGAAAATAGCAGCAGGCAAGCCCACAAGCCCAAGAAGAGGCAAAAGTGGAACAAGTCCAATAAGCCCATACCTTTCTCCATAAAAGACGAGCATGGGTGAAGAGGATTTAGGAGCAAAACGAGGCAAAGCCAAATATCAACGGCAAAAACATTGTGGGAAAGAAAGAAAATAAAAGCAAGAAGTAATAAGACAACCACGCTATGGACGGAGCCATGGTTGGACTTGGGGGGGCAATGGCCCCCCAAATTAAAAAAAAAAAAAAAAAAAAAAAAAAAAAAAAAATATATATATATATATATATATATATATATATATATATATATATATATATGGGTTCTAATTTTAGCAATTTTGTTTTAGAAAATTACACTTTTGCTCTCTTAAAAATATCATTGATTCTTTTAAGAGTATTGTTATAGTCACAAATTTTTCTATAACATTTTTACAAACGGTTAAGGTAGCAAATTCATATTGGTTCGTATTTAGGCTCACCACTTACATTATCAGCAATTTGTAAAAAAGTTTATAGTTCAAACATTTTCCACATTTTAAAGACCATTAAAAAATATTTATAAGTCTAAAATCTAAAAAAGAAATATGCAAGCCCAAAAAAATTAGTACAACAGCAAAAATTATCAATAGTAAAACTAAAAAAAATTAAGCCTAGTAAACCAATTTTACTTAAAACAAACAATCTGACCCTTTAAAAAATTTTAAACAACTAGTAGCTAAGCGACTAAGTAGCAACAAAGTCGAAGGCTGAAGTCACAGCACACAACTGACAGTAAAGCCGCCCCCCCTAACTCTAAGTTCTGGCTCCGTCCCTGGCCGGAGCACTACCAATCTATTCCTAACCAATGCAAGGGAGGTGGGCCCATGGTCAAGGGATTCACAGAGGGTGTGGTTTGGTGGAAGGGAAAAATGACTTATTTTCGATAACCACTCAAGGCCTCTTTTGGGAGGTGCTCTGTTGGGAATACATCTTTGCCCAAAATAGGTAGTAAATGGCTGAGACCACTTGATGTATGTTAGAGAGATAGGTAGAGAGAGACCCAAAGTTTTACCCATCCGAATGAGAGAGAAAGGCTCACGATAGAACCAAACGAATAAGGATTTGTCGTGGAATGAGTAGTGGAAGAGAGAGAAAGTATTGGGCATGCCCAGGTGTAGTGGAGGCCAAACGGCTAGTAGGTTAGTGGGTAGCCTTGAAGAGGTGTTCACAGCAGACAAAAATAGTTGATGAGCAATAGGGGTAAAAGAGAGAAATCCCATATGATTAACCCAGTATAAATAGGAACAGTAGCCACAAATGGAAGCAAGAGAACGACCAAAGCAAGAAACAGAGAGAATTGAAAGAGAAATAAGATAGAGAAAAGAAAGAGTGAAGTAAAAGTAAAAAGAGAACATGGCAGAAAAGGCATGCATCAATATGCAATCTTTTCCCTCCATTTTTCCAGCAAATCCACTCTTTGTAACCCCAACAGAACAGAAAGTAACTATCCAGACCCATCCTCCAAAATGCACAACTTTGATGGCTTAGCCCAATAGCAAGGTTGTCCAAGTTGGAGTTTGGGCTCTTCTTAGTTCACTTCCCACGGGAGACCATCATTTTATATTTGGCTGCACTAATTATATTAATTGCTTTTCTGACTAAACTTTCTGCCATAAGATATTCACTTTTAAATTTATAAATGTGTACTGATATTTGCGGATTAATACCCATGTATTTATTATTGTTTGTTGTCTTTCTTTTGGAGTGCTAGTCTTGTGCATAGACTGGCCCTTTAGCAAGCTCCTGCTAGAACAGTGAGTCAGGCCCAACTCTCCAACCCACAACAGAATGGGTCTTAGCCCAAAAGCACAAAAGGCACCTACAAATTGCATTTTCCATTAACAAAATATTTTTTGACAATCTTCCTATGGTAATCAATTATATTAGTTTTGAATCATTCTTAACTAAACTCATTTACCTATTACCTATCTTCAAATTTTACAAATCCAAATTGGGCAGCGCATGTCTATCATCTCAAGATAAGTTTAGAAAACTATGGCAAGGGTACGCAAAAAACACAGTTTACAAAGAAGTTTATAGCAATCTTCTTAAGGTAAACTTCTTTAAATTATAATATTTTCCATTCATTCTTAAATAAATTGCATTTTCTATTTACAAAATGAATTTAACAATCTTCCTAAGGTAATCAATTATATTAGTTTTGAATCATTCTTAACTGAGCTCAATTACTCATTAACGTATCTTCAAATTTGTACAAATCCAAATTGGGTAGGGCATGTCCATCATCTCAAGACAAGTTCAAAAAACTATGGTTTTGTGCGAAGCATGAGTCAAAATCTAGTACCAATAATTTAATATAATACCTATAATATATATATATATATATATATATATATATATATTTGTCATGTGCTTAAAAGTTGAGACATTAAATTATAAGACATATATATCGTATGTGGTAAAATTTATATATGTTGCTTTAAAATCTATGACATGCAAAATTTTATTTAGATATACTCAATATTCATGGTCTCGTGTTAAGTTATTATTAGGTATTCCCGGTGTACAGTGGCATGATACTCCCTTATTTCACATTCATGATGGACACTACTATACAAATTTATGCATTAGTGGCGCTAGGTTTAGCCTAAGGGGTTAAATGAACCCCCTGACTTGGCAAAAAAAAAAAGAGAGGCTAAAATGCAAATTGCACCATTTATGTTTGACTGAAATTCATTTTAGTCTTCTAACTTTAAGTTTCAAATTTATTCAATTAGTCATTCTATCCAATTTTGTTGAAATTTTTCTATTTAAAAAAATATTACTTTCATATGAAACAAATCTATAAAATTAATAAAAATATGAGATAGTAACATGAGATAAGAAGGAGATTGAAATGAGGAGAACTTAGGGTTTGTGTTTTATTTAGTAAGAGGGGCAAAAAAGTAAATAACTAATTTGTATAATATTATATATATTAAATATATATTTTAAAATTTATATATATGGGTCGGGTCATTTAGGCAGATTTATGAATCTTATGTCCCGAACCCAACCTGACTTACTGTAAAAAAAAAAAAAAAAAAAAAAAAAAAAAAAAAAAAAAAAAAAATCACAATCTAACCCAATCCACCAACCCCTAAAAACCGACCTACCCGGCAGGTTGGGTTGGATTGGATTAGGTCTATTTTGGCGGGTTGGCTGCACATCCATATACTAAAATCAACTCGATCCAACCCAACCTGACCTAACCTGGCGGGTTGGGTTGGATCGGGTCGATTTTGACGAGTGAGCTACACACCCATATATACATATATACACACCATTTTGAGGAAAAAAAAAAAGAAGGGTGTCACTAAATTCTATGTTTTGAAAATGATTTTGTATTGTTTATATGTTTATTTACATTTTATTATTTTTATTTTATAAATTTAAGATGTAAAAACTCACATAATATTTTTTTTAAAATCTGTTATATATATTGGGCTTTCCATCTTTATGAAAACACATAATTAATAGTTTACGTGATGAAGATCATCCAGCATCAGCTATAGAGTTTGTTTCTAATGGGTGATGTTTGGTTTTAGAGTTACACTTTTCACGGAAAACGAGTGTGTAAATTCAGAATTGTAACTGAGTTTAATTTCAAAACAAACAAGTACAAAGGAATTTTTTTTTTAGATAATTACAACATGCTACTAATCCCGTAACTCAAACTCTTTCCCTCTTAAACCCACAAGCACTTTATACATGGGGAGGTACTAATTTAGTTACAAGGCCTTTAGCACAAGTACAAAGGAATTAAAATCAACCGAAATAAATTTTGAGCCTAGAGGTGGAGATAATTCTGTACCATAATCAAACCTTCAAAAGCCAATTCTACACCAACCAAAGAAACAACAGACACATCACTAGGTTTAGTGCGAATAGCTTTTAGTTTAAAAGTTATAATAAGTTTCCATCTGTTTTGGAACGTCTCTTAAAGACAATAGTTTCAACTTTTGTAATTATCTCAATTTTGCTATTTTTGGTGAAATTTACTATTTTGCCACATAATTACGTGATTAGTGCAAATTAGAGTTTTTTGGGCGTTTTCCAAGCCGCCCTAGTTTGTTTGTTTGTTTTTTATTTTATATATTATTAAAATGTATTGTAGCCTCCATGGCAATTAAGTTATTAGATTAATAAAAAATTATACTTTGTCTATTGCTCCTTTTTGGTGGATTCCAAAAACCCATCACCTTATGGATTCGAAGGACCCTTCATGAATTTGAGGTTTTCATTAAGAAGTTAACATGTTTAGTTTCTTTTCATTCAAAAAGCAATGTGTTTGTTTTTTTTTTCTTTAGCTTTTGCGACATCATACAAGTAAAAAGACAAATAAATATTATATTGTCTTATTTCATAATGTCAATCATGGATAATTTACTTTTGGGTTGTGTTAACAGGTATAGTAAGTTGCCCGTTAACACACCACTCTATGTCAAAATTTGAGTTAGTCACCCAGCTTTATAACAGTATTTTGTCAGCTTTATAGGCTTTAGGGTTAGCTTTATACAATTTTTTATTAAATGGGACTCACATTATTTTAACCTTAACAAGCATTGCACAGTACTTGTTAACATTTGTCTTTAATTTAAATCGGAAAATCCAGATCCAGTCAGCTAGTTCATGCATAATTTCTTCTTGCAACCTATGTTCAACAGAAGTACAGCTCAGCTGTGTACTTGATTCAATTGAGAGTTGTTAATGTATACAACCATGCCATATATTGATCGAGGTTGTAGGAGTCAATCCACAAAATGTTTTTGTGCAGATCAATTCAACCACAATGGAAATCAACATTTGGGACCAAAATCCTCCTTCCTCTTAGTAGGATATTTTACATTGCTGTACTCTTACTCTGCTTTGATGTTTAGATTTGCATCTTCAAAGAAATCCAGAGCAATAAAATTCAATCATATCAATTTGTTTATAGTGCAGAAGGGAACAACAGGGATGCATTTGTTCCTCTAAATGCATCTAATTGGCGATTTCTTTGAAGCAGTCAAAGGCAGGACAGCATCATTAAATATGGGATCTTGATTAGCAAGATTAAGTGTTGAAACACAATTGCAAGCTCAATACGGCCGAAAGATGTACGATTTGGGGAAATTTGTCTTGTTTCATTATTAGTCATTTGGTGTATGGCTTTAAAAAAAAAAAAAAAGAAAAGAAAAAAAGGCATCAATTGCACCAGCTGCTCCAAGGAAATGGCTTATTGCGCCCTGAAAGTTACTGTAATCACATAAAACCACCCAAAAGAAGAAAAGAAAAGTCAGTACGTAAGAACACCAAGTAATAATAAACTTATATGCATTTGTATACCAGTCACTGTAAAAACAATATAAAAAAAATTAAAAAAAATCTCAGATGGACTACAGGTGAGGCTGCAAGAGCCCACCAAATTTGTTGAACTTTAAATAGAAAATACATACATTTAGGCAAAAACTTCCATGAGAAAAATCATCACAAGCTTAAACAAAGTCTTAAAAAGTGAGCTGGAAAGTATTAAAAAAACACAAAGACTCGTATAAGACTGAAGGTTTCCCACATCTTCTACAATCATCTCCAAAGAATTAACGTCACTCCTGACACAACGTTTGATGCCGCTCCAATGAAACGGGGTTCATTGCATTTTCCTAGCTTGGTCATTCCATCTTGTAAGAGCATAAAAAATTGTGGTAAGGAGGAGAGAATTGTGTTTACTAATCTGGTTTGTGTGAAATGAAAGGGGTTTGGGATGGGTGGGTATGTTTTTTAAGCTGGATTGATCTGGGCATAACTTGGGCTACACATGATGGATTTCTGTGAGGTTTATTGCATCTTGTAGGAAATTATATAAGCTTTTTGATGAGTATTTGTGTGTGTCATGGGGATTTTTCGTTTGGGAGAAATTTGGTCTTGTAGTTCCATTGACAAGGAAAATGAAAATCAATACTACATGCATGCAACACGGCAATCTCTTCCCTTACTTTTATAATTTAGACACAAATTATATTATATTTGTGGTACCCTAAGAATATCTATTAGTAGTAAATAGTTTTTTTTTTTTTTGAGAAACATTAGTAGTAAATAGTAAATACCCAAAACATCAAGCATTAATTTATATAAAAAGGCTTTTCATTAACCTATAACTATCAAAAAAATTATCATTTTCTAAATAAAAATTCTATTAAAGTCATTCTATTGCTACATATTTAAATTGGATTGGATAAGCGTATTAACCACAACAAATATATTTACTGTTTTTTTTTCTTCCTCGTAACTATAAATATTTCACAAACCATATGGGAATAAATGAAAATTCCTAAAGCAAAAAAATGTAGTGAACATTCACATCAAGCTATATTTTTTAACACCTCAAAACACTTATTTATCTATTTTAACATTGTTAGGACATATGTGTTATACATGTTAAGAACATATGTCACTATTTTATGTAATTGACTAATTCTTTGACAAAACACACTTTACTAGTATTTGGGTAGATGTAGGATGTATTTAATACTTCAAGAAATAAGGTTTCAAGTTCAAGTGTTAAAGCCATGCAAGTCTATCTAAGAATCAAGTGTGAAAAGTGCTGTTCATTAAAACTCGACAACTAGCAATCTATCGAGCCTTGAAGAGCTGTTCAGCTCGTGGCTCGATAGCAGCTCGACAGATAGGGTATCTGTCGAGGTTTATGAAGTTCAGTTTTTTAGGACTGTTTTTCATCCAATCCGTGATTGTATGTTTGAGCTTTCTTTTCTCACAACCCTAGACATATATAAGGATTATTTTAAGGGCCGTCAAAAGTGATACAAGTTGCACAAGTGTTGAGCAAAGTGTTCATGCAAATTGTGACCAGAGTTAGAATTTTCCCTAGTTCATCTTTCTTGTGAAGAAACTGCTGTGTTTGTGCACCGTAGAGTTTTGTAACCAAGGAGCTTCTTGATCTTCATCGTGTGATGAACTGAAGGACTTTACAGTCAACAACCTTCTCTAGTTGGTGATTGAAGTTGCGTACTAGGATCTGCGTAATTGGTTAGTCACGTACTAGAAGTAGTGCATTAAAATGAGAGATTGTTATTATAGAACAAGTCCAATTGGGTATTGGGGTAAGGGTTCAACTGTAGGTTGGTATAAGGTACTGGGATTTCTTTACTTGTAACCGCTTGTTGTGATAATAGTGGATTCTCCGGAGTGGTGACCTTAAAATCACCCGGTGAGGTTTTTGCCGTGTAGGTTTTCCCCATTCGTAAACAAATCACCGTGTCAATTTATTTTCCGCTGCATACTTTAGTTATTGGTGATTTGTTTGTGCTATCACACGCTTTGCATGTTAATTTGATTAATTAATAAATTTGGCTAATTAATTCATCACAAGGGGTCATTATGTTTTTGGCCTATCAAATATAACACTTTACAAAACACCCAATATCAATAATTTTATTTTAGCATTTAATATAATAAAATAATATATCTAACACAACAAATAAAATAACAACCACAACCAGCAAATTTGCTTTGTCTAACTTTTGTGGAATAAAATATTAATTTTTATTTTTAACTTTGTGCTACATTAAGTTGTCAAAGATGACAACTTACTGGAACTCCATTGCTATTTTCTTTTCTTTTTTTAACTATAGCATCTTTGTTGTACTTGTAGCATGCATTTTGATGGTTTTGTTGCTAAAATAGCTTTTTAGCATTTATAAAGTTGTGAATGTTCTGCATCCTTAACTATTCAAGATTAATTGCATAATTTCAATATTATAAATTTACCACCACGCACCCTAGGCTCGATGGTCACTCCACAAGTATTAAATACTTGTGGGGTGTGGAGAGCAAGAGCCGGGGTTCAAGTCTCCAAGAGGGAACTTCACACACATATACATTTAGATTATGTTAGAACAGAATTTCTATCTTGTATAAAAAAATATTTTATAAATTTTAAATGCTAGATTAGTGAAAATCAAATTTCCGTAAAAAAAAAAAAATAATAATAATAATAATTTTCTCCGATATCGTAAGTAAGAATTAAAAAAAATAAAAATTATTATTCTCAAATGAATGAATTTAAGAATCACAAAATTTATTATTTGCTAGAAAATAGATTTATGAAACTAGGGGCATTATAGAAGCACACCTGGATTATGCTACCCACTTAATTCAAAAGCTCATACCAACAAAAAAATCTTACACTTTACCTCCCTTATTTTCTTGATTGAATCTCTTTATTCAATAGTCACTTTATTTTATTCATTTAATATTCAATTCACAACTACAAAGGAAATGGAGGGGATTCCATTGGAATTCCTATCTAAATTCACAGTAATAGAGCCGCTTAGATATTACATATATAACTAATTAATATCTAATATTACATATACATGTGTTTCTTGGATAACGTAAATCAACCATTCATATCTTACATTTAATCGGATTATAGAATCATTCTTCGAAACATTCACAAGAGTTGTCTTATACTAATTAGAGTACATACATCTAGTTCGGCCCCCCCTAACCAATCCATTTTTTTTTTTTTTTTTTTTATAAATTTGAATTTAGTTTTTTGTAAATCTTTATTTTTTCTTTTTTTACTTGCTGACGCAGGTACAATCAATCTACATGGACAAATTCGTTAGATCGAATCGTTGCATCGAAATAGAAGTATTTGATTGATCTAAGTTCAGGTAATTTATTATTTATTAAAATTATCTTTTGGTCAACTGTTTAATTGGATGAAATCAACTTGAATGGGAATTTTTCTATATAACAATAACATCTTTTTTAAAATAGCACACCATAATACTATAAGTATTACAATCCTAATTATTATTCAAATTATGATTACTAATATCTAATAATATTGAATATTGGACTTAAATGAACAAAACAATATAAAGATAGTATTCATTGGGGGGGGGGGGGGGGGGATAAATAGACCGAACTGGAATTTTAGGAAAATGATCTTTTCGATCTCTTTCCTTTTTTTTACTTCCCCTTTTGTTTGTTGCAATTCCCTAATACCGCTAATATCTTATTTTTGACTATTACTTCTATACTTTATATACTTTATATTTATATAATTTATCTATTTATTTTTATATATTATGCTCCTTAAGCAAATTATCTTGATACGCACATATATTGCGTAAGGCTTAAACTAAAAAAAGACTATTTTGAAAACTAGTCAATGATGACCCTCCATGTATTCGCCTATATAAGCCGCAACTAAAGTTGCAAAAATAAGAGCTTGAATACTGCTTGTAAATAATCCAAGTAACATGACGGGTATAGGAACCATTGAAGGTACTAAAGAAACAAGAACAAGAACTACTAATTCATCAGCTAATATATTTCCGAAAAGTCGAAAACTAAGTGATAGGGGTTTTGTGAAATCTTCTAAAATATTAATGGGTAAAAGGATTGGAGTTGGTTGAATGTATTTACCAAAATAACCTAATCCTTTTTTACTAAGACCCGCATAGAAATATGCTACTGACGTGAGTAAAGCTAAAGCAACAGTAGTATTTATATCATTTGTAGGCGCGGCTAATTCCCCATGAGGTAACTGCATGATTTTCCAAGGTAAAAGAGCACCCGACCAATTCGAAACAAAAATAAATAGAAACAAAGTTCCAATAAAGGGAACCCATGGACCGTATTCTTCGCCAATATGAGTTTTGCTCACATCTCGAATGAATTCAAGAACATATTCGAAGAAATTCTGATTGTCAGTAGGAATGGTTTGTGGATTATGAACAGCTATAATGGCTGAACCTAATAAGATAGCAATTACAACCCAAGAAGTAATAATTACTTGGGCATGGACTTGAAAACCTCCTATTTTCCAATAGAAATGTTGGCCGACTTCCACACCGGATATATCGTATAAGCCTTTTAGTGTGTTGATATAACATAATAGAGCATTCATACTGCCCTCTGAAAAAAATAGAACTTAAAAAAGAATTATTTTGATTCAACCTTCTCTTTTTTCGACTTGCCTAGTTGACTTATATATATTTGTATACCAATTAATTACATAATATCCCTAGTTACTTGTATCTCTTTTAGGAATCATAACCGATTTCATAAATCTATGGAGTTCCCAAAAGAATTTTATTATTATTCATTATTAATATGAATCAAGGATTTCGTATATAACTAGAACGACCCTCACAAATTGCAAATACTAATTTGTTAAGAATTAATTGGATTGAAGCTATCTGTCATCATTTGCTGGGATTGAAATATCAGCGAGATCTGGGTCACAATTTGTATCGATTAAACAAATCGTTGGAATTCCCAAAATCATATATTCTCGAAGAGCCATATATTCTTCTTGCTAATCAATGATTATTACAATATCGGGTAATCCAGTCATATATTTGATCCCGCTCAGATATGTTTGCAAGTGAGATAATTGTCTCTTCAACATAGCTGAATCTCTTTTCGGAAGACGATTGAGTCTCCCCATCTTTTGTTCCATTCTCAAGTCCCTAAACTTATGAAGTATCGTTTTCGTAGTATACCAATTCGTTAACATACCGCCTAGCCATTTTTTATTAACATAATGACAATGGGCCTTTATTGCAGCCCGTGCTACTGAATCGGCTGCTATTTTTGGTACCAACAATTAAGAATTGCTTTCCCCTACTTGCTGTATCAAAAACTAAATCACAAGCTTCTGATAAAAAACGGGCAGTTCTAATAAGATTTAT
This sequence comes from Quercus tomentella, assembly GCA_028535165.1. Lineage (NCBI taxonomy): Eukaryota > Viridiplantae > Streptophyta > Magnoliopsida > Fagales > Fagaceae > Quercus > Quercus tomentella. The sequence continues at coordinate 32,444,828 of JAPQVY010000155.1, forward strand.
AATATGAATACCTTTACACTTTGAAGAGATATAAGGTTCCATTCTAGGATTCCATTTACTAGTACCATGACCAAAATGAACTCCTGCTTCCATCATTTCTTCCAAATGGATGTTCCAATATTTTCTTGTCATTTATTTATCCACACCTCTTTTCTTTTTATTAAAAAAAAGAGAGACGAGGTGCCCTGAAATAGAAATAAATAATTGTTCCGATGGAACCTTCGTTTCTACCTCTAACAGATATTGGCCATTGATACACGATTCAAACCATTAATATTAATTTCTTTCTATTCTATTTGTTAGTTTATTATCTTTATTACTATATACCAAATAAAAAAATAAAAAAAAATGACCGCAAATACAAATAGCTAAAAAGAAAGGGGGTGAATCCGCTCTTAGGAATCATTTAACCCTCGAAATGATTGTCTCAGTGTCTCGTGTAAATTCCTTGAAATGAAAAAATCAAATAATTCTCTGTGGTGGAACAAAATATCTCGCATTTCAGCCTCGAATAGTTTATTGTTTTTGGTTTCCAAAGGAATGTTGGTATGTTGCCTTGAACGTTGCACTAATCCGTTGAATCCCGTACCAACGGGTATTATCCCCCCTAGAACAACGTTCTCTTTCAGACCTTTCAACCAATCGATACGACCCTGGAGAGCGGCTTTTGCTAAAACTCGAGCAGTTTCTTGAAAACTTGCTTCGGATATAAAACTTTGAGTATTTAGAGATGCTTTCGTTATTCCCAATAAGATAGCTCGGTAACCGATCGCTTCTTCCAAAGCGCGCCCTGTTTGTTCCGCCCGCAACAATTCAATCAGTTCTCCGGGTGAAAAAACATTAGACATTCCCTCTTCTGAAACCAACACTTTTGATGTTATTTGACGCACAATAATTTCTATATGTTGATTATGAATCTGCACCCCGTGAGATCTATAAACTTTTTGGATCTTATTAACCAAAGAGATACGCCCTTGCACTATAGTTAGCTCAGCACCAATCAAGAATCTCCAAGGAATTCCAATAATTTTTGTTATACTCTTGTTCCAACCCTTAATTCTCTTTTCTAGGTTCATCGATATTGAATCAATCGAACGCACTTCTAACACTTGTTCCACTTTTGGAAGACCTTGCGTTATATCCCTAGATCTCGATTTTTTATATATAAATGTGACTAATGTATCTCCTTCGTAAAGGATTTCTCCATAATGGCCATGAACGGTTGCTCCCGGAGTGGCCAAATAAGCTTTAGCGGATCTTATTACTACAGAGTCAATTTGAACAATTAGAACTTGACCCGATTTTAAGTGCAGTCCGTTTTTGGCTATACATAAATTTTCACAAATAAACTGCCCAAGGCTAATTATTCTAGACGCTTCTTCACAATAATTATGATGGAGAAAATTCCAATTCAAATTGAATGGATTCAAAACAATGTTACCGCGCGGATTGGGATTATTATAAATAGAAACCCTACCATTTTCATCCATTAAATAATATTTAAGCACTTGAAAAGTCTATTTGAAATTGTCAAGTTGTAAATACTTAGTTACCGAGATCTGATTATAAGTTATTAAATGGTAAAATGAATAAAAATGCGCAATTTGAGGGGTTCTTCCTAATCCTAAAGGTCCCAAGGAATTCCTAATTGGAATTAGACTATCTCTTTTCATTGATTCTTTTTTTATTACATCATTGTAATATTTTACATCGTTGAATGGACCCATTTGAAAACAATTAGATGATGACAAAATTATAAAAGATTGGCATTCCTTATTCCTCTTCAACAACGTACGAATAGTTACTTGATTTTGGCTAAGTGATTGTTGAATCCTTGCCTTGGAAGAAATAGAATAAAATGGATTGATACTGGTGCGGTCTGGCCTCTTATCAAAGATCAATCCTGAACCTGACGGATCTTTCCTTTTTCTGATATACTAAATATGGGATTTCACTAAATCGATTCGCAGGAAATCTCAACTCATACCATTTGTATTTACTTCAACAAAAGAAGCGTGGGCCTCTTCGACAGAAGAACTTTTTTTGTCTTGTTTCCAATTCAACAATAAACAAGTCCGAACTAATTGAATACTTGTTCCATAAATTCCCCGAATTGGTTTGCCATTGCCATAAAGGATATAATTGACAATTCTAAGTTCCATATTATCCCTTTCGTGCAACAGATCCTGGGAGAAAAGTGTTACTAAATTTATACCGTCCGCTATCTCATATATGATTACGGGTCGAGCCAAAACAAAATACTTTTTCTTGTTAGGTGGGATCCATTGGACATAGATCCAATTTTTCAATTTTTTTTTTTGATTCCTTAGCATTTTTTTTTTTTTTTTTGCCGCTCCAAGCGGGAGCAAGATATCATTGTGTCAGGATATCTTATCCATCTCTCCAGGAAAATGGATATCTCCAGAAAAGATTTTAAGTTCAATCCATTTTTTTTTCTCTCCACTCGGACCAATCCGCCTGCTCGGCTTCTTGTATTTAAAGTGATTCGTGTATCTAGTCCAATGAGACTATTGTTCTGTACCATTATGGAAGAAGATTCTGGCAAAATATGTACTTCCTCGAGAATGAAAAAAAATCGATCTATTTTCATTTGGTATTTTGGCTTCAATTCTTTGACTCCTCGATACTCAATCAAATCCTCCTTTTTGAGGATGGAGTGCCCCCCTGTAGTCCCATATTTCGTAATGCCTGAATTCTTTCTTCTGTATTGAAGATCATCAAAATAAGCAAGAATACTTTTTTTACGAAAAATACCATTTCCGAGTATTTCAATCGAAACACCGGAAGGAGGCATTAGCCCTTTTTCTCGTTCTGGAATCAATTGTAATGGAATGATGAATCTATTTCTTCGTCTCTTTGCCAATAAATAAAAATTTTCGTAGAGAATAACAGGATATATTAAATTACAATGACCCCTTCAATTAAGTTCTGAATAATCAGGAATCTCACTTTGTTTTTTTTTTTTACCAAAGATATCTGAACTAAAGAATTTTTGTCTTACTTGATCATTATTTCCTGACAGGCTAGAAATAGATCTTCCTTCAACAAAAAGAGAATGAGCGCTAATTTTATCTTGATCCTTTTGAAGCAAAAAAGAGGCTACACTAGAGCGGCATGAACCTCCTGATACTATCCATAAATGACTTGTTTTTGGTAAGAGATGTACATTGCTGTATGTAAATTCCGGTGCATGGTATACATCGGTACTCCAGTGCATTTCTCCCTCTGAGTTAGAATAAATATGTTTTCTAACCCTCTCTTTAAAATTAAACGTATAGGTTCCTGTGCGAATCTCAGCAATAACTTGTTCTGATTGTACATATTGATCGTTTTGGACTAAAAGAAAACTTTTTGGCGGAATAGTGACCTTGTGTAGAATATCTTCACTCTCAATAGTTACATACAAGTATATATAACATATAAAAGCGGGATGCCCATGACGTGTACGTGTGGGATGAACTAAATCTTCATTGAATTTAATTTTTCCATTGGAAGGGGCTCGTACATGTTCTGCATTACCCCCTGTGAATACTCCGCCGATATGAAAGGTTCTTAATGTTAGTTGAGTGTCGGGTTCCCCAATAGATTGACCCGCGATAATACCTACAACTTCTCCCAATTCGACCAAGCCCCCATGAGTAGGACTTCGGCCATAACATAATTGGCAGATCCAAGATGTACTACTACAAGTAAAAGGGGTTCGAATAGATATTGGTTGTGTTTGAAAGGTTATAAATCGATTGACAAGTCCAATCCCAATATCTTGATTTCTAATGGCAATGCATCGTGGGCCCATATATATATCATCTGCTAATACACGACCAATTAATGTTTGTATAAAAATCCTTTCCGGTATCGTCCCATTTTGAGGACTCACAGAAATACCTCGGATAGTACCACAATCTGTTCTACATACAACAATGTGTTGAACAATTTCCACAAGTCTGCGTGTAAGATATCCAGCATCTGATGTTCGTACAGCAGTATCTACAACTCCTTTTCAGGCTCCATAGCAAGAAATTATATATTCTGTTAAAGACAGTCCTTCACGTAAATTGCTTTGAATGGGTAAATCGATCATTTGTCCTTGTGGATCCGACACTAACCCTCTCATACCTACTAATTGGTGTACTTGAGATGCATTTCCTCTAGCTCCCGAAAAAGACATCATATATACTGGATTAAAAGGATCAGTCATCCTAAAATTAGGATTCATTTCTTGTCACAAATATTCACTTGTAGCATACCATATCTCAATGGATTGTCGTAATTTTTCTATTGCGTGTACATTTCCATAATAATGGTGTTTTTCCAAAACCAAACTTTGTTGTTCCACATCTTGGACTAACCATCCCTTAGAAGGTATTGTTAAAAGATCATCAATTCCTAATGAAATGGATGTAGCAGTGGCTTGCTGAAACCCGAGGGTCTTTACTTAATCTAGAATGTGTGATGTATATGCCATTCCGAAGTGATCTATTAATCTGCTAATAAGTCGTTTAATGGAAGTTCCATTTATCACTTTGTTGTGAAAGACCGTATTGGCCCGTTTTGCCATAAGTATCTCCATATTCCGCTGAGTGGGGTTCGACAATGGGTTTGAGTCAATGATTGGAAAACGTCATTTTCTCAATTTAAATTCACGTAAAAATTCAGGAACGATGGTCCTAATTGAACCAGAGAGACACTAATTCACATCAGTGTCATAGAATTACTTAGCATAAATACCATACTATTAGGTTAGGTACCATATGAGCAGGTCCGGCACAACCCTTGGATAGCTTCTTCGATTTCTCGATAAAGAGAAATAGGACCAACAGTGGTTCGAATGTATGTACAAAGAATTTCTTTTTTTATACTTTTTACTATTAAGTAGTGCTCATAAATTTCATGATAAGTACCCAAAGATTCATAGTGAACTTTGATAGGAGCTTCTCTTGAAGCAATAACGCGTTGGTCTAGTTGCCATCGGAGCCATAAAGTACTATCTAAATTGATTCTTTTCTGACGATAAGCTCCAATTGCATCATAGGAATTACAAAAAAAGGGTTCCCGCTTGTTAATAATTTATGCGATTACATGGATTATACCTATTTGCACAAATACCTCGGCGATTCCCACTCGTTAATACATAGAGCCCAATACGCATATCTTTGGTTGGTAGGGAAATTGGATTCCCAATAGATGGAGACAATAGATTCATATGAGAAAACATAAGTAAACGAGCCTCCACTTGAGCCTCCAAAGATAAAGGTACATGAACCGCCATTTGATCCCCATCAAAATCTGCATTGAATCCCTTACAAACTAATGGATGTAAACAAATAGCGCGCCCTTCCACTAAAATGGGGTGGAATGCCTGTATGCGTAATCTATGCAGAGTAGGTGCTCTATTTAGCAATATGGGGTGCCCCTGCATAACTTTCTGAAGTATTTCCCATACAATTGACTCTTTTTCCCGAATTTTACTCTTAGCAACTCCCATGTTCGAAGCACGATGTTGCCTAAATAGACCACGAATTACAAATGGCTGGAAAAGTTCTATTGCTATTTCGCGAGGCAATCCACATTGATGTAATGAAAGGGAGGGACCCACGACAATGAAAGAACGACCCGAATAATCCACTCGTTTGCCAAGCAGAGTCTCACGAAATCTTCCCTCTTTGCCTTCAATTACATCCGAAAACGACTTGTAAACCTTATTATGACCGTCCCTCATTAGTTGTTCGCGGATTCCATTATCAAGAAGTGTATCCACAGCTTCTTGTACCAATTTCTCCTGACACATTACTAATTCCCCCAGTGTTGATCTACTTATTGCTAATAAATCGATAAGAGTATTGTTCCGATAAATAACTGTTCTATAAAGTTCATTAATATCCGAGCTCATTAGTTTACCCCTGTCTATCTGAATGATCGGTCTCAACTCGGGAGGAAGAACTGATAATAGACATAAAACCATCCATTCTGGTTCTATATTTGTTTGAATTAAATGCTTAGCTATTTCGATACGTCTAACCAAAAAATCATTTCTTCTTCCAACCTTTCTATTTTCCCACTCATTACCCGGGGGCCCTTCTTCCCCTAATTCTTTCCATTCTACCAACGAATAATCTATAATAATTCGCAAATCCAGATCGGCTAATTGTTCTCGTATAGCACCTACTCCAATAGACATTTCTCGATTTCGAAATGCATCGAAGCCTTGGGTAGTAAAGAAAAGTCAGATGCTGTATTTCCAGGATTGGATTTCATATTCGAATGAACCTTGTAATCGTAAGAAAGTAGGTTTTTTAGCTATGGGCCTAGCAAAAGAAAATTTTGGGTAGGATCCTATAGGATATCCCCCTTCAAAATCGGATGTGAAAGTTTCCTTTCATCCGGCTCAAGTAGTTACACCAACTAAAGATAAAGAAAGGAGTTTCCACTTTATTTTCTTTATCTATAAAACGGAACCCCCCCAAAAAAAAAGAAAAGATCTACTCTTTACTCAAGTTTCCAATTTAGACCAAGCAACATTCCATTAATTCATTTTTTTTTTCTTTTTGTAGATTTCGATTTTATTTTATGAATTTTTTATTCAATTAGAAATTACGACGTAAAATCAATGAAATGCAAAATTCTTGAGTAGTCTACACCCCTTCAAATGAGAGATACCCTTACTTAATTCTTAATTTCATTCAATTAAAGTAAAGAAGTACCTTGGAATTCATAAGGGATTTACTTGTCTATGTATCATTACATTCGATCTTTTAGGTCCCTACTTTGCCTCGATAGTTATGCCACGATGTCCTTAAAGCCTCTATGCGATGGATAGGCTCCTGCAACCATGACATAACAGAATTTGCTTATTTTAATGAACATAATTTCATTTCTTTATAAAGTAAAAGAAAGGGAGTGGTTAATTCCACAAAAGAAGTCTTTTTTTTTTTTTTTTTTTTTTTTCACAAGGTAGAACTAGAAATTCATATTTATTTGTTACTGAAGAGCCCATAGACCAATTCCCCCTTTTATTTGGGAGTATTGAATACACCCATAATTCTGAGCTTCATGTTCTTCCTACCAAGAGACATGTCAGATCCAGGGCATACCAATTCACTTGAATGGTATGACAGTTTCTCATTCTAAATCTGTAAAATCAGAGTTTTGATCAAATCACACATCGCAGTATACCAGTCCTTCTAATTCTTTAAGAGGTTTATCTAAAAGATTCGTGATATAACTAGGAAGACGCTTCAAATACCACACATGGGTTACTGGGCATGCCAATTTGATATAGCCCATTTGGTATCTTCGTATCCGAGAATCCACGAATTTGACTCCGCATTGTTCACAAAAATTAGGGTCTTCTTTTTCATCCCCGATTACTCGATAATTTCCACAAGCGCAAATCCCACTTTTTATTGGCCCAAAAATTCTTTCACAAAACAATCCATCTTTTTCAGGTTTATTGGTTTTGTAATGAAAAGTATACGGTTTTGTCACCTCTCCAACTATCTCCCCATTAGGTAGGATTTTATTGGCCCAAGCACTTATTTGTTGAGGAGAAACTGATCCAATTCGGAGTTGTTGATGTTTATACCGATCGATTATAGAAGAAAAATTCTAATTCATTCCGATTAAGCTTCCTTCCTATTCATTTGGAAGTTCTT